>CM052891.1:33738343-33911095 GCA_028534135.1 Potos flavus | reverse complement strand
GAGGGGGGGAGGAGGGGGCGCGACTGTGGGCCGGCTGACTTCCCAGAAGTCACAGCTGCCTTCACTCCGCCCCTCCTGAAGATCCTGCCCACTGGAATGAGTGCCCTCTTGCCAACATCTCTCTGAGCCTCACTTGTGTCTGCTATTCTGGTTAGACTCAGTACGTTGACCCTCCTGGCCCACCTGGCTCCCATCCCAGAAACTAGCTCCTGCAGCGGGAGAAGGATCCTCAGCCCTCGGCCGGCCTTCCTTGCTGCTCTCTGCCAGTTTTTCTTCCACTTCTTAGTTCGGTTAAGATCTGAAGTCGCCTTGGATCCACTATTAGAGGACGATGATTTGGCTTAAAATTAGGAGGCACCGAGGCATCTCTGAAGGGGAGACATTCGACTCCGACGGGGAGTTTCTAATCAATTCCCAGATCAATACGCAGCTCTATTAATTGAAGGAATCCGATGGAAATTAGAAGGCTACTCTGTTTTTATAAATTACCTTTAAAAATCAGGAGTAGGTTAGGAAGCTGATACTGACAAAGTGGCCAGTTTGGGGTCGTGTTAACGCAGGCATTGTCTACAGAAGGAGGCAGATGTTGGCCCTTGGCTTAAGTTACGTGGGGAAGACAGACAAGATTTCCCAAGACGAAGAAAGAGAATTAAAGAATGCCAGAGAGATGGTACCAAAGCCGGGACCCTGCAGCGCTACCTCCTTGAATTTCAGACCTGAAAAGAAGTGGGGGTGTCACTCAGGGCCACTTGGCAAATGGCCAGGTTAGCAAAGCCAATCCCACCAGCAAGCCCCGGCCTTTGGTAGCACCCCAGTGAGAGGAGCCATGACCTCACGGCAAAGCTAGAGAGCTCACAATGATCCCGTGGCTCCAAATCCCGGAACATTCTTCGTGTGTCTCAATTGCAGTGTCAAGGGTTCTAGCAAAATGAGGAAGCAGCTTGTTCAAGATTTGGGAACTGCTCCTAATATTTATTCCCTGAAGCTCAAACTCAGTTTAGAGGTGATTAGGGTATGGCCGCCTCGCTCAGCCTTTTATGGGACCAGGTCTCCCGAGGTCCTCCAGATCCAACCCTCCCTGCCCCCTCCACCGTTCCGGCAGGTGCCTGGGGGGAATCTTCCTATGGTTTGTGTCTGACTGTTGTTCTCCCCTGCTCTCCATCCTCAGAGGCCACCTGTTATCTTGTAGGGCTTGGGGATCTATCTCGCTCTTGCCAATATCTCTAGCCTCTTCACTCATCAGTTTCTCCCTAGCCCCACTGCCACATGCTGGCAGCTCCTGAAAAAGCCAGGTTGTGCCAGCCCTCCAGGTCTTTGCTCACATTGCTCCCTCTGTCTGAGTGCCCCTCTGCTCCTATCTGTGCCTGACCCCCTAGGCAGCGTTCAGGGAGCAGCCTGCATCTACCCGACCACATAAAGCCTTTCCTAAGTCTTTCTCTGCCCCGCCCCCTGCTCGTATACACGCCATAGAGATGGCTGACGTGCACCTATTTGTGCACTACTGCCCCCTTCAGGACCGTCATGTTCAGCTCTCTATGACATGCTACATAGCATGGCAGTCGAGGGCTTGGGCTCTGGGCTCCGAGTCGTGGCTGTGATCCTCCCTGCTGTGTAATCTTAGCAACCTTCCTATTTCCTCATCTGTCCAATGGGGATGATGGATTATTGAGAGAATCAAATGCGAAACTTAAGCCAAGTGTTCTGCAGCACTATCTGGCCCATGGTGGACACGCAGTAAAGCTTAGCTATGACCAGTGTTTGTTGTCATCACTATGATCATAACTGGCATCCCCAAACTGGTATGGCACCTAGAAGGTGTTACAGATAGTAAATACAAAATCAAGGACTGATGGGGAAAGTCCAATGTCACTGAGAGGGTGAGACCATTCATTAAATTCTTATCTGCTAATAAATATTTGTCGAGGGAATGAGTGAGCAAGAGGGGATGAAGCTTGACTCCAGACTGGAATGAAGTTGCAGAGTGAGCCCAGGGTGGGTAGAGGGCACATGGGAGGTTGTCCACTTTTTGTGGCTAAGACCCAAGATGGCACTGCCACCAGGGGGCCATGGAGTTGAGCGGCACACAAGTGAGGGAGTGCCAGCCCCTTGGGTCAAGAACGTAATTGTTGGAGGATCAGAAATCTATACTTGGGAACCTTCATGTGGCTCATATTTTCTGTTATTATTTCCTTTGTGCCCTCTTTCAGTCTTTCACATGGTATGCTGGTTTTAGGGGTTTTTTTTGGGGGGGGCAGGGGAGTTGTTTTTGATACCAGAAGAAAGCGGGAAAATGACGGAACTGGAATGTAAAGAAGAGAATGCAGTCGAATGATGACAATACAGCATTTTGGAGTGAGACCTGCCAGAGCGTGATGCCGGCTGATTCTGTGACTGCTTTGTGTCTTGGTTTCCTGATCAGGAAAATGGGGATAAGGACAGTATCCACTGCAGAGGGCTGCTGGGAAGCCGGAATGAGATCATGTCTGTAGAGGGCCACACGTGGACAGACAGGAGAAGCAGAAGTTAAAGGCATGGGGGCAGTGCTGCATCCATAAGCGGGGGGCATGAAGGGGGCAGGGGGGGGCAGAGTCTGAGAGCCCCAAGAGGCAAGTGAACTCTGGAGCATTGAGAATCTGGAGCACCTGAGACTCTCCTTCCGCAGTGTGATCTATTCACCTAGAGCGTTCCTTCTTCTAGTCAAACAAGAAAGGCTGTGATCTCGTGGGACTTGATAACCATTTTCAAATATCCGATGAGCAGGATGAGAGGGCACGGTACAAGGCCAAGTCATCCTGTCCTTTCCAAGCCTAAGTGTCTCTGATCTAAGAATGGGGAAGAGCCTGGAGGGTTCAAAGCGAGCTGATCACACAGGTCTTGGGAAGAAGAGGCAGCAACACAGAGGTTATGAGTGTGGGCTTGGGAGACAGACTGGCTTTGATTTCTGGCTCTGCCACTTGTTAGCTGTGCAGCCTTGGGAAAATTACTTAATGCCTCTGAGTCTCAATGTTCTCATCTGAAAAGATGATAGTAATGCCACAGAGGGGTTTTGTGAGGATAAAATGATAGAATGCATGGGAAGCCTTTACCTTTACCTGGCGCATGGAACATGGTTAAGTGATTGACTAATTACATTTAGGTACAGTAACACTTATAAAAATAAGTAATTACAAGATAACTTCACTTATAAGAATAATACATCAGATGACATAATAATTATAACGTTTATGACTGTCACTGCTGTCGGTGAAGTAATGCACTATTCTCTGTCATGGTTCAAATGCAACTTGGAATTGGGGGATGGGGACACTGCCCCTCTACGGCTCAGGGCTGATGGTGTTGGAACAGCATTCTGAGCCTCATATCTGGAGACCAATTAGAAGAATATTGTGCCCGACCCTTGACCATGAGCCCTAAGAACCTGGAAGCTTCTTTCCCTGGTCAACAGTGGGGAGTACCAGTACACACTTCGGAGCTCCCTCTCCCCTTTGCTGACTCCCTTCCTTGACCAGGCTTGTCTCTGACCTCACAGAAACAACAACACAGATGATAATAGTAACGGCTGACATTTATCTTGCATTTGCTTTCCACTTGGTGACATTATGTGAAGCATTCTCCACATATCATTTCATCCTCAAACAACTTTGTAAAGTGTCTCCACTTTACAGATGGGGCTCCAGGAGGTCAAATAACTTGCCCAAGGCCATCGGGAATGAGCAGAAGGGCTTGTTCATTATGGGAGTATCAGAGGCCCTTTCTCTTATAATAAGAACAAGAGTCACAGAGTGGCCAGCCTCACTGCTCCCCATTGCTTCTCCCAGAGGCACCAGCACCAGAGCCCCTTAGAAACATCAGGCCTCGACCAGGCTACTCTTCTGGAAGGACTGGTAGGGTGAAGTCTTCGGGAAGTCATCTGAGTGAGCATTATCCCTTTCCCCACTGGGGTGCATCAGGATAATAGCCCATGAAGCTCAGGGGCTTGCTGTGCTCTCTTGGCCACTGGGAAGGTGTTTCCCCAGGAAAGAGAAGGCTCTTGTGTGAGCAGTGCCCCAATGGGAGGGGCTACCTGCTTCTCTAGGCAGCCCTGACATCTGGACATGACATGGAGGCAGCCCTCGACACCAGGCCATAGAAAGGTCAAGGACAGCGAAGGACTGGTTAGGAAATAAACAGCACATCATCATCCCTTTCCTAATCCCTGCTTAAGGCTTGGGCATCCTGAGCTCAGGGTCCAGAAAGCCCGTTTCTGTTGGGTGGAAGGATTTCTGGAGTTGGCTTCACCAATGGCTCATGTGTTCAGACCTTGCATTTACGCTGGACTCACCGTGCCTGCCTATTGATAAGGCCCGCAAAGCCATCACAAAGTAGGGCACACATTCCCTCCTTCCTGGGTACAGGGATTGCACCCAGATGTGGCTATCTGTAGCAGCCCTCCCACCACCATTTACCAGCTTCTGAAGCTTCTCAGACAATCCTCATCTAAGGTAGGACAGGGTTAGGGGCGGTTCTACCCTGTCTTCAGGCCTGACCTGGTCACGAAGCTAGTGTCCCTGAGATCCCATCTTGAGGGCCCAAGACTACCTTCCGTGGGAGCCCCAAGAGCTAGGGGCCTCCAGAGGTACTTCCGCCTTGTTCTTTGTTCTTTAATCTGTCCCAGGATCTAGCCCTTGCCCCAGGCTCTCTGGGCTCCTGCCAGTAATTCCCCAGACCTGGTGGTCACTGTTGGACCGCAGCTTGCATGCCTAGACTCTTTCGACAAGCCCACAGGTGTCCAACTTCCAGTCCACTTGGGTCTCAGAACAAAACCTGCCCCTGGATTACCCCTTGCTGGGCCCCGCACGCCCACGACAGCCTCGAGTTACCTGCATGGGATGCCCACAGGCCAACAGTGCCATGAGACTGTCTGCTATTGTGGGTCCTCCAAATTTCAGGGTAATTGGTCCCATCTGCTAGATCATCCCCCTCCCTTGGGGCTAACCAGTTCCTGATCCCGTCCTCTCCTAGCCTCCCCTGTCTGGTTACAATGAACATGGCCACATCCGTCCTATCCCAAGGCTTACCACGACCTTCACCTAAGGTATTAAGAACATGACATTCTTAATAAACAACATTTTCAAAAAGCTTTTACTACATTCCTGCAATGTGCCAATTTATGCTGCCTGATGCTGAATATCTGGAGAGAGGAACGCTTTTATCATCCTTGTGATATTGGAGTTTTGGTTTAGTGGAGGAGGGAGTCAGTCAATAAACTGGCAAGCAAGGAAATAGAGAAATATACTTTGGCAAACGGGGATTCTCTTGGACAGAGAATTATGTGAAATTTCACACATTCCAAGTCACACATTTCTATAATATTAGGAATTTTACAAGCATGCAGTAAGCAGCAAAAGAAGTAAATATAAACAAACAAAAGAATGTTTGTCATATAACTCTAAGACTATCCCCAAATCACCGTTTCTAAATCAAACCACTGAGTATAGGGGGATGATTTTAGGAAGGAAAGGAAGACCATAGTGGAGTTAGGTTGAATTATACACAACTACTGTATTTACAGGGCAGTGATGACAATAATAATGTAGCTGAGATTTAGTGAGCACTTACTACATCTCTGACACTGTGCTAATTGCTTTAAATACATTGTTTCAATGAACACTCCAGGCATGATTATCCTCATTTCGAGAAACTGCAGGTTAGGTGGGAACAAGTCACTTGACCACTGACTCCCAGCTGGTAGGGTGAGGAGCTGGGACTCTAACCAGGTCATTCTTCACTCAGGCCGGCAGGTCTATTTCCTTTAGAAATACTGTCTGCATTAGGGGGTGTTAGCACATCCCAGCAGCACTGCTGAAAGCCCAAAGTGGGAGGTAGCATTTAATCTTCTTCTCTGCAAGTGAATTGTTGAAGTATGTATTTTTAAACCTCCATGGATATGCTGAGAATCTTTAAGGAAGGCAGTTTAATAAACAGAGTGACGAAGAGGCAGGTGTATTTATTTTTAGCATCTCTCTGTACAGAGAAGGCACCAGAGGCAGAGAACGAGAAATTGTCCTACACATTAAGGGGGAAGCTTAAGAACTGAGAAGAGGGGAAACTAGAAACTCCCTGTTCTCCAGCCCTCACTTCCTGACAGGTCCCCATTAGAACAGGACCTCCTGTCCATGATCTCACTGAAAGTACCACACGAAAGCGCCCCTAAGGAGTGCTACCACAGAACTTAGAAAACCACAGAAATGTCCATTGTGGAGACACTGGATAAACAGATTGGAGCCCACCCACGCAAATAAATACTACTGATACCCAATATCAGTTGGATATTGTGTTGGATACAAATATCCAACGACTGATACAATTTCCCTTGAATTGGCATGGACTGACGGCCCCAAGGTGTTATTTAGGGAAGGAAGCAAGTTGCAGAACAATATTGTATTATTTTGTTTTTATAAAAATAGTGAGATGTATATGTGTGAATATATGCAAATACATTGTGTGCATATATGCATATTAATATATATACAAAATGCTAGTATATGCAAAGAAACGTGAAGAGAAGGGCATCAAAATGCTAACAGGAGCATGGGAAAATTTCATGGTTTAAGTTGTGCATTTCTGAAATGCTATAATGTTTCTATGGATAGCCTTGATTTGAAAAAGAAATGACCATTAAAAAGAAACAGAATGATCTTAGAGTTACTCTTGCTCCCTCCTACCCTGCCCCTGGCCAGCAAGAGGAACCTTGGCAGGAAAGAGGGCTGCCTCCACCCCTCTCATTACCCTACCATGTGTCGGGCCATCTGGCTCCAGACTTCAGTACTAGGCCACCTCCTTGTCCTAGAAAGCGAACAGGACCTACGCTGGCTGGTTCAGGAGCTAGTGACAAGCTTGGAAAAACAAGCTTAGGAAGATGCCTGCCCCTCCTTTTTCCATCTCCATAAGGGTGCCCTGAATTCCTTCTCAGAGCCCAGATTTGCGGGGAACATCTCTGCAGCCGAGAAGATGTTAACTGAAGATTTCCCACTTATCCACTCTTCTCCTTTTGAGGGAGCAAATAGGTGTTTATGCCTAGCTACACACACACACACACACACACACACACACACAGCATACAGACACACACCCATACAAATACATACATGCACACACCAACACACTAAATGACCAAGACAAGTGATCTACAATTGCTCAAACCCTATGCTCACAAAGCTGCAGACACATGGCAATAACAGGCACATGCATGCGTGTGGACACGCAGACACACACACACACACACACACACACACACACACACACACAGTGCAATTGTCCAATTATCTCCAGCTTTGAAGGAGAGAAAAGAGACAGGTGTAGTTCCCGCCCCTCCAGCAGACTGACCATGGATCCTTCTGAACTTGCAAACCTGTTTGCTCTTCTCTTCTCCCCACATCTCTTCTCCTCTCCCCACTTCTCTTCTCCTCTCCACCTCCTCCCTCTTGCCCTCCTCCCCTCCTCCCCCTCCTCTCTCTCCAGTTCTGCTGCTGTCCTTACTCAAGCCTTTTTTTTTTTTCTGAACTTCCTCTTGTCTTAGCGTTAGAGGTTAAATGATGCACAAATAGAAGCAGGAGCTGGACCACCAATTAAAAGCTGCCTGGGGCAGCAAGGAACAGATTTTTTTCCTTGATTGTTTGCTTCTACCCTCGGTCTGTCTGTTCCCCACTGCCCCTCCCATAGCAACAAGCTGGCACCTGGAGTGCCCTTTCTCAGCAAGCGGCTCAGACCTGAGTCTCTATCTCCTGGCTCTGCTACATTCCTTTTTCCTCCCTGCAGCTGGTCCCCTCCAGCCTCTGTGGCCATCTCCAGAGCTCCCCCATCCCACCTGACTTCCACATTTGGGGGTTGGGTTTGGAGAGAGGAGGAAGAAGGGCTGGGAAGGGGCTCTTTGGGAACTAAGGACAGGGAGGGACTAAGGACATTTTTCCTGGGGTGGGTGGGAAGATATCTTTTCACATCTTTGTTCACAAGTTCCAGGGAAAGGGGTTGGGGCTGATAAGGGATAGGTCCACTTCCCACCTGCCGGCTGTGAAGAGCCTTGCCCTTGTCGGCATCACTAAGAAGCTATGACTGATAAGCATGGTCTGCCACAGAGCCAAGAATGCGGGATGGAGGAGTAGGACTACAGACATGCACTATTTGCACACGTGCACACCTAGTTTGCATGCACATATCCACACTGATTGTCCTTTACTGACACTACTACGTGTGGACACAGTGTTGGGACCTACGACCTGTGCCCTAAGAACCATAGTGAATAGGGAGCAGGTGTAACGCAGCCTGCCAGTGCCCCCACCCTCATGAGGCTGCTTACAGAGAACCACGGTGACTACCTGGGGGGTCCCCTTGCCCCCACTGCTGTGTAAGCACATTTCATCCCTTCATAGGATGAGCTAAAAGTACCAGAGGTTTAATAGCCCTGGAAATGCCATCCGCCAAGGATGGATGGGAAGAGAGTGGGCATAGCCCAGCTTTCCTGTCGCCCAGTTGCTGCCAGTCTGAGGCACGTTTCCCAGAGCCCCATGGCAGGACTGAGCGAGGGATGTCCCAGTGGCAACAGGCTTGATGCCACAGCCTTTACTGCCTCCTCTCCTTCTCTGCCTCCTTTCCCCAAGCCAAGAGAATGAAAGGAGGCCATAATCAGATTCTAAAGAGTGACAGGAAGGTTTGGAGAAGGTGCTCCGGGGGACCCAATGAGGAGACCCAACAGACTTTACGGGCTATAGAGGAAGAGCATCTGATGGAAGGGACATGGGGCTGAGCCAGCGACTGGCAGGGGCGAGGACGAAGGACTTGCAGTGGGTCTCACTGCTCCCAGGGGTACCTCCGGTAGGGTCGGTCTGCTTCAGACGGGAAAAGTGAGGCAGCGCGTGGGGAAGCGCTTGGTAAACTGGCCAAGCCTCGTGTCACGTGAAAAATCATTAAAATTGGACCAGTCAAGCTCTGATTTCATCCCCTCTCCGGGGTTGGCACTCAGTTAAAAATTGTGACATCGGGCAGCATATCTTCAAAGCCACAACTCTTTCTGGGCCCTTTTCTAGAACTTCTGTGGTCACATCGCCTTGTGAACCTTTTGCTCTCTTACCTCTTTTAAGACTTGCTCTAAGAAAGTCTCTGATGTTCAACCTATACCCGTCGGGGTGATTTTAAGTCAAAGGTTCCCTGTCCGGTATCCCCGAGCAGCCTACTTAGTACTGACGGGGATGCTCCCAGAGAAGAGCTGCCCTGTGTAGTCACCTCCGGGTTGGGGGAGAGGACTGCCTAATGGGGACACGCAGCAAGTGCCCGGGCATCCGCATTTCTTCCCAATGGGAGACCCATTTCAGTTCCAATCCCCGTCTGCAAGGGACTCTTCTCACCAAAAGGGGTGACAGAAAAATCTTGCCTTCGCCTCATGCCGAGGGAGGATAGGAAAGGCAGGTTAAGAGAAAAACCAAACAGAACAAAGCTCACCCTTGTTTAACAAATAGAACCAGCAGCCAACATTTGGCGGAGCTTATTGGAGGGAATAAAAGCCTCCGAAAAAAAAAAAATCAATGGATAATGATTATACTTAAAGTGCCCTTTGAGCAATTGCATTAGTAGAGATGGAGAATGTCTGTAAATAGTAACAAGGGCCCCAATAGAAGAAAATGACTGTAACGGGACAAAGATTACCCAGGTGTGAATCTGAGTACTCCCAAACTCCCCTCCCCACACCTGCCAGGAGGATTTTGCTTGCTGGGTCAGATCTGGGCCTTTTTTTTCTTACAGAAAATTTCAAATAAGGGCTGCAGTAAAAAGAATGCTAAGGAAGTCAGAGTGGTTTTTGATCTGCATAATAAAGATGTAAGGGGAAAAAAGAAGGGACGGGGAGAAAAGCTGCCAGCCAGTGGGGCTGAGGACTGAGGGAGAGAGTTTGGGGGTAAATAATATCTAGGAAGAGATGATTTAGAAGAGCAATAAAGAATGAGGAGGTTTTTAGAGAGATTTCCCTCGAATTAAGAATGCACACCCAGCTTTTGCATTTTCATCAGAAGACAAGTCAAGAATGAAAACATTGTTTCATCACTGGTTGCCAGACCCCCTTTGAAACTGAAACCACCGAACACCACCGCATGAAGATACCTGGATTACACAACCCATCCCACCCAGAGACGGGGGTCCTGAGAGGGCGTGGGATGCACTGTGAGGATCAACAGAGCTCAGGAATGTAACTCAGACCATGTGGGCACCAAGACTCTTCCAGCAGCTACACTTTTAAAAGAGTTTTTACCAAGTTCGCAGTGATAAGAAACTGCAAGGGCTGCTCTGGCCCCCTGCCTAGTATTTGGAGTTCTCTGTATCAATGCATGTCAATGTTAATTACATGTGAATTGCATGCAGTTTCCATCCCCAGTGCTGAGTCAGCCATGCTCCCTGGGGCTGCCCTGGTTATATAGAGGGTGTCCTGGGGGTGTCCTCACCTGCCTGGGGGTGTCCTCACCTGCCTGGGAGGTGGCAGGTTTCTGCTGCTGAGAGCAGGTAGCTCCATGAAGGCAAACCCATTACAGAATGGGACACCTGGGGAGGCATTGTTTCATTCCGGGCTTGCTACATATTACATGTGAATCCCTCCTTTAGCAAAATAAAAACTCTTTTCTCTGGCTAAAGGACTAGTAGGCGATCCCATGGGAGAGGAGGCCCTCTTTAGGCTATGGAGTCAGCATCCAATGCTGAAATTATGCTCCATAGGGTTGGGGTGCTTATTTCCCTGCAGGGAAGGATGATTCTGTCCCCTTTCCTCTTTACATAAGGCTCCCTTGGGCCAAAATGATGTGGGAAACAGAGGCAGAAGAAAAGTTATTAAATTTCCTTACTATCTAGAGCCCACTGACAAGTCCTCGAAACAGGCAGAGTGACATTCCTCTAGGGACTCAACTGCCTCCATGTTAGTACTTTGCTAAGGGCAAAAGGCAATCCTAGCCAGTGACCCCCACCCCCACCCCAACCAGGATCCTGTAAGTCTACTTTACATATAAAAATTCCTTTGGAAACTTCCTTTATCTCTAAATCCTCCAAGATACCTGCTGGCAATCATCCCTAAGCACAGGGCCCACCGATATACAACTGAAGAGTCTCATGCCTAAGGTTTTATTAGACGGTAATAAATGACCTTTTCCCAACAACAGCTAGTCCCCTCAAGGTCCTGGAAAACTTGCTTCCAAAATTCCTTAGAGACTTACGCTATCCCTGACCCCCTCCCAACTTGCAAGTATATAATGGACCACTCCTCACAACCCTGGGGAATTCGGCAGCTCTCTGCCCACGGGTCCTGTCCCCGTGCTTTAATAAACCATTTTGCACCAAAGACGTCTCAAGAATTCTTTCTTGGTTGTCGGCTCCGGACTCCACCCCACTGAACCTCACTATATTCTAAAACTTCATCCAAAAGGGTGACCTGTTGGGATCTTCACAGGATCTCCCTGCCTCTAGCCTCATTTTTAGCCCAGCATGCAGAGATTTCTGTTCCTCTGCCCAGCGCCTGCCTATGGACAGGGCTCAGAGAGGAATTCTGAGCAGATTGAGAAAGTGGGGAAAACAAAAGAAAAACAAAGCCCTCTCTGCTGTCTTACGAACACGGGCATGCAGTGTGATGCCCCGTACGCAATGCCCAGCTCTGTTCTTCCACGCACACCCGGGAACGATCATGCTCTCTGCCTACACGGACTCCCAACTGGCAGTGCCGGAAGGGCCTCAGGGATCTGACAGATGAGGAAACCGAATCCGGGGGCGGTCAGGAATTGCTCAAGGCTACACCATGGGCTATGGCTGACCCAGGACTTGAGCTAGTTTTCAAGCCTCTGCCCGCTGAACCCCTTGTCTCAGGTCAGATCAGATATGTACACACAGAGTCATGCAGGGCGTGCCCACTTCCTCGTCCTAGAAGCTCCTCTTTTTGCAGCTGAATGGAATCACTCCAGGATTTGGGAAGACTGAGGGCTGCCCTTGAAGTGGCAAAAGGCTCGCCCTTTCCTGCTTGGGCCCAGGGAGCAGGACAGTGAGGGATTCCTGGTGACAGGAAAGTCAACGGCCAGGCAGGAATGCCATTAGCACCAGCTAAGTGGTAGGTGCAGAAGGGGCGGGCACGAGCTAGAGTAAGCCTCATTCTCCTTATCTGGAGGATGGGTATATAACAGCCCTATCACACAGGGCGGAGGAAAGGATGAAGTGAGCCCTAAAAAGACCCTACATACCTCAGTACAGGGCCAATAAATGTAGCCATGGTGATTAGAGGGCACTGTGACCTTGGGTAGGGGAACAGGACCTACTGGGACTGCAGCTGGACCTTGAGCTTGTAAACTATTCCAAGCAGGAAGGGAACAGTGTTGTAACTCAGGCCCTTGGGGCAACAGAAAGAACCTTAGAGGCTCCAGCTGCCTGGCTGGTCTCCACCCAGTGACACCCAGGACTTGAGGCCAGGCTCTACCAGGCTGGGAGCAAAGGACACTGGGATCGTCCCCCCAGCCTCCGTTGGAGGGGGCTCGGGAGCTGTCACTGGTCTGCACATGCAGCCAGGGGCCCCCCGAGGCTGTAGTGCAGCTCTGGAGAAGACAGAGGTGGGGAAGCCAGGGACCGGTCCGCCGCCAGGGAGACTCTGAAGTCAGTCCCAACACAACCTGCTCTTTGTGATCTCCACGTGTGATTAGCACGATGCCTGACCTTCTTGGATGTTCTGTAAATATTGGCTGAATGAATGGATCAGTCAATAGCATAGACCGAGGTTAAATTCGACCCCAAAGTTCTACAGCCTTTATCCCCTCACTTTCCGTCTATCAAGCCTGCCTGTCAGAAGTCAGAATTTCTTTTGTCATGCCCCGAGCTGGCCTTCCGGTTATCTTCCACAGCCTCCGGCTCTAAGTCTAGCGAGTATAACCTGGGAAACACCAGTTCCCATTTGATTTTCTCCCAAACACCTCAATTAATTACATGACGCTGTCTGGTCCAGACCTTATCTCCGTATAATATGAACCAGAGAAAAGAACACCTCTGGGTCGTATCCTTGAAATGCCATGCGCCTTCATTAACGCTTGGCCCTGGCACAGGGTGGGACACCTTTGAGCCTTGTTGGAACGCGGCTGTCCAAGGGCTGGGTCACGGGGCACCTTGCACCTGGAGCTTAGCTCGGACTGCCTGTGGTTGGACACACTAATTGGCTGGCCACACCAAGTACTCTTGGCAGCTCCGACCACTGGGTGGATGCCCCAGTCACCTTCCCCACCACCAAGGACAGAGGTTTTCAAACTCTCTTGGCCGTGACCCACAGTAGGAAATGCATTTTACCTAGTGACCGAGTGAGGCTATGAAGGCATGATACATTCCGTCAATCTCAGACAGACTTTTGCACATGTTAACCTCTCAGAAATTTGGATGAGTCTTGTAAACTATAATACTTTGCCATTCATTGGCAGCCTTTTTCTTTCTTTTTGAGTGGTACATAAAATTTTGTGTCTTCCGATAGTTGATGACTTTGATTCACTTGATGCCCTATGATATTTTCTATGTGCTATTCTATTTCTTTTCATTTCTTCTTAATGCCAGTCACTACTACCCTTGTAGTCAACTTCGGCGCCCTCTAAAGGGTCTCGGTCTGCAGTTTTCAACACACCACGGAGGCTGTTGTCCTCATAGGTTTGTGTCTCTCCAAATTCGTATGTTGAAATCGCAATCCAATGTGATATTAGGAGGTGGGACTTTTTGGGGGTGGACGGTGGAGCCTTCATGAATGAGATCAGTGTCCTTCTAAAAGCGAGCCCAGAGAGCTCCCTTACCCTCTTCATGTGAGGACACAATGGAAAGTTGGCTGTCTATGAACCAGGAAGTGGGGCTCAGCGGGTGCCAAATATCTGGGCACCTTGATCTTCTCAGCCCCCAGAACTGTGAGAAATAAATATTTAAGCCACTCAGTCTGTGGTATTCTGTTAGAGATCCCTAAGCTGGTGAAGAAAGTGACAGAGGAAGATGCTTGGGATCTCTGTGACTAAAGAGGGTCTTCAATCAAAGGGTGGACCTGAGATTTACAAGGTTTGAGCTCTTGGGCCAGGTGAAGAAGTCATGATTAGGAATGTGGGGAAGAAGATGACCAAGGACTTTGAATCTGACAAACCTGAGTTTCTAGGCCAGCTCCCTTCCTTACCAACCATGACACTGTGGATGCATTATTTCAATTATCAGTGTCTCAGTTTTCTCAGCTGCAAAGCACTGATCAGAGCTCCTCTCCTTCAGAGTTGTTGTAAATATGAGAAATAAAGACTTCAGGGCTTTGACCCAAGGCCTGCAGGGAGTAGGGGGGCTCAATGTATGGTAGCAATCAAGTCATTGGTAATGATGATGATGGGAATAATATGAAAAGAAATAGATGAATAAATACCAATTGTTATTACTAAAAGTAGTAAAAAGAGTTGTATCCAACGTGACATCAGCTGATGTAAAGATTTTGACAATTATCAATAAAATTGTAACCTATTTTATTCATTGAATTATACTCATCCTTGTAACTATAGTTAAAACCCTGATCCTTGTCTAATTCACTACTCAGTGAGTCCATGGAAGGAACCTATGCAAGAGCCATACCGTGGGTCCCCACATGGGAGTGCCATAGCTGAGTTATCCTCTTAGGCAGGTTCTCTGGCTTTCATTTGCACCCTCATCACAGTATAGATGTCCCAAACGTTGGGCTCAATCAAACCTTTCCAACGCGATCATATGAACTTTATATTTTATGTGTTAACATGTGCCTCCAATAAATTGCTTTGCTAGCTCACTGTGGTGATGCATTTTTTCTGACCTGTCCTTCCTCGTTAGTTAGTTCCTACAGCCATTGATTATCTGAACCTGGTACTTTTACTTGATCAACCCTACATGGTTTCACTCCCTTTTATTCCCAACTTCTCTCCTCTTTCATCAGTGTTCTCTGTCAGTCTTTGTTAGCCTAGATGTTCATTTTGGTTTCATCTCTATTTGATCGACCCTCTGATGTTTCATTAGCATTTCTTCTATGGTGTCTCGGCATTATTTCCCTTGATTCAGCCATTATACCCTTCTTAAAACTTGTAGACCTATGAAAAACTGAATGGATGCTCATGGAAGCATAACTCTTTTTGATTACATAAATTAACCCTTGGAAATACATTCAATGATTAAGAATACTTTAATGCACTATATTAAGTTCAAAATGGGTGAGGTATGCTTAATATTACCTGCTGAAGAAGTTCTAAGCTTAGTTTCAAAAACATTAAGTAAGTAAATGGTCAGAGATGCATACAATTCTCAAAAACAGGTACTTCCCATCACCTACTACCATCAACATTTGTAAATTAACAAGCATAGTTTTATAGAGAGTACTGGGTGCTTGTGTGTTCACTGGCTCAGTCAATACGTGAAATATATGTGGCTATTTTTAGCTAGATATATAGAAAATTAGGTAGGTAGGTAGGAAGAAAGACAAGTGCATAGGAAAGTGGATAGTCATGCAGGTAGATAGGAAAGTACGTAGGTAGAAAGTTAAGTATGTACGTCATTGGTAAGTAGTAAGCTAGATATATGGGAAGGGGAGTATGTAGATAAGTAGGAATATAGGAAATTATAAAGGTAGGTAGGATGAAAGATAGGTAAATAGGTATATAAGAAGGTTGGGAGGTAGGAAGGTACGTAGGTAGGAAAGAAGGTAGGAAGAGAGAGGGAGATAGATGATAGATAGAAGATAGATTGATTTAAAAATTCAAAGATTGACAATAAGGATCATCATCATTACTATTTTCTTTGCTTTTCAGAATTAGCTATGTTACATATTATTATAATCCATTGCATATGTTAAAGGTGTTTTAGTTTGCAAAGAGCGTTAAAGTAATCGAAAGCAAGGTTGTTAGACTGAGATGGTTCAAACACCGACAGTCTACGTAAGAAAACCAAAACCTAAGCTAGAGCCAATGTACTCAAATACAAGAAAACGGAGCTTCCAGACAATCAATCACAAATAGCCACCTGGGCTTTCCCAAATAAGACAATCCCTTCAGCTACAGCTAATCAAATCATTTCCCTGCTTTGCTTCCCATCCTCTCTGTAAAAACCTTTCCCCTAGCGTCTGTACAGGAGCTCCTGTCTAGGTGAAATGCTCCTAACTACTTTCGGTCTGGTGCTACTCTCTATGAATCGATGTATGCTCAAAATAAATTCTTAGCAATTTTAATATGCCTGAGTTTATCTTTAAGCATCCATCCTCATCATCTCCTAACTACTCAGTAACAGAGGCAGAGTGAATATTCCCATTTGACAGAGGGGGAAATAGAATCTCAGAGAGCGGAAGTGACCACATCTGATGAAATGCCACAAATAAATGGTAAATCTGGAACTCGACCCCGGGGTTCCTAATTCAGTGCTCCTTCTACCATACCAGGTAGGCAGAGGTGACAAGAGGGACAGCTGAAAGCAGCAAAGGGAGTTCTGCTCTCCCCATGCCTTCTGTGCAAGACTTTGGTTCCATCTAGAACATAGAGTGATCTAGAAGGAGTCACAGCCCCGGGCCCAAGCCTCTTTGGCCACCTCAGGAAGCAACATTCAAACAAAACAGCCCAAGTCAACACATGTTCAGTGGTCAACCTTGTAAAGCAGAAAATCTTGATTTCCAATTTTCTTGATCAGTTATTCTGAAGCCCTGAGCCCTCTCTTTCTCGTGGTAAGAGACACTGAGCTAAGAGTTGGGATGTCCAGATGTTTAAATAGGATGAGTTCTCCTTACCCAGGTCTCTGACACCTGACATTTGAACCAAATATGCAACAGGCCAGTTCCTGGAGTTTGATGCAGTTAATCCACAAGTGCTATTTGCTGGTCATTGTCTTTGTGACCACCCTCCACTGGGCATTGGGGCCACCTTACTCTAATCTCTGATTGTCAAGGTGCAACTGAGTCCTTGTAGGAACAGGGAAGCTTTGCTCAGTAGATTGAGCAGTGTTGCTGTGTGTCTGGTGTGTGCCACGACTTCCCATTACGTAATTGTGATTCTCACAACACACCTGTGAGGATATCATTATTCCCATTTTAAAGACAAGGAACCCGAAGCTTGAGAAGGCTATGCAAACCCATCAGTGGTGAACAGCCAGTACATAGAAGACCTGGGATGTGAACCAATGACTGCCTAATGCCAAAGTCCATTCTATTTGCACTCCAGAACATTAGTGGCCCCTGAGTGCTTTGTCTTCAGACCTCCTGCTCCCCAGGGTTCTAGACCCCAAATTTGAAAGAAACTCTATCTTCCAAGGCTAATGGAGAGTAGAGCAGTGGACAGAGGCAGGAGAGGGGCAGCTTTCCTGCCAGGGACCCTGCTTGGAAATGGCCCTGAGGACTGAGCCCATAGCCCCTGAGCCAGTGCTCTGGCCAGGTCAAGAGCTGTCTTGAACAGTGTGGGAAGATAAGGCAGAAGAGTACCATGAATAGTACCTGTCTCAGGTGGCCACAAGCCCTTGCTACCTCTGTTTCCTAGTCTGCAATTTGGCGAGAGTAGTCTCTGCTTTATAGGGACCCTGGAGCCCCTCTTGGGTATAGTATAATGCCTCCACCCCATTCCAGAGTCAGGCAGAAGGCCCCCAGCCATCACACATGAGCCCAGCTTCTTTTTTTTTGCAGGAGAAAGAGACCTGGGACCTGGAGATGAGGGGGCAGACCAGTAGGTGTTGGGGCCCCAGGCCCCTGTGTGTTTGTGTGTGTGTGTGTTGCACACTCAAGATGGGCCACGTACGCATGTGTGTTTATGCTCACGTGTGTTCTTCTCAGTACTCTAGAGTCTGGAGAATGATGGACAGAGGAGGAGTGAAGTTGAAACCAAAGATAATTGTCATTGATCGATTTATTTAATGGCCTGGAAATGCCCAATTAAAGCCATGTGCATGGTTGGCTGCTGAGCTGGAGGGCTGTGCGATGCTCTGCTATTACCAAGGTGCCCTGTGTTCGGCCAAGGTGCGCTGTCATAGACTCCTTCCCGCCTTGAGCCCTCTGGACACCTCCTGCCTCACTGGGAGGAGGGTTCTGGATTCCAGGCACTGGGGAAGAAGGTACCCCCTTGCCCCCAATACACACAGACACATTCTGTGGCCAGTTATCCAGTGGTGGCATCGAGGTTTCATCTCCGGGCTTAGCATACAGGAACACCCACCATTCTGAATCACGGGGTGCTGTACTTCCTAGCTGCCTCCCCTTCCTTTTTGCCTGTGAGTGGAGCTGAGATGACTGTAGTGTTACCAGGAGGAAAGTCCAGAGGAGGCTGGAGAGGGAGGCTCCATCTAGTGGCAGTCACGTGCGGTTCTGAGGGACCTGACTTGAGAACCAGACCCACCATGGCTTGTTTCCCAGATCCGCCAGCTGTGTGACACTTGGCAGCTCACTCCGTCTCTGAGCAAAGGCAACACTATGATAAAATCCAGACATTTTGGGTTTACTCCACTGCATCATTCTGGCCAGAGCCACCATCATTCTCTGCCTGTGTTATTAAAGTGTGATGACTTCATTGTTCACTGCAGTATCCCCATCACCTCCAACAGTGCCTGCTATATATAGGAGGCACTCAGTAACTATATATTGAATAAAGAAGCAAAGGGCAAATCAGGTGACTGCCTAAGGCCTCGAATCTGCAAAACCCTTACGTGAATGAGGGATTTTCTCAGCCACGGAGAATATTCTCCCATATGGGACAGGCTGCACTGCACAACTCCAGGAGTCCTATTTACATAGAATATAGTGGGAAATGTGTCTCTGAGGCTGCCGCATGGGGGCCCAGCCAGACCTGTGTGGAAGGAAGGACTTTCAATCTTTGAAAGAACATGTGAGCATATTCTGGGTTCATTTACATGACTCTTGTCTGTGTAGACTATTCAATACATATGTGCACTTTTAGGGGAAGGCGTGTTTTAACATATTTCAGCTTTAGACAAGATGAAACTGTATTGTTATTCTTTTGTGAACTCATTCACAATAAGAACTCTCAGAAAAAAATAGAAATAGAGGAAGCTTCCTCAACTTGATAAAGAGCATCTATAAAAAAATCTACAGCTAACATGATACTTAATGACAAGAGATGGAGTGCTTTTCCCCTAACACCTAGAACTAGGCAAGAATGTCCACTCTTGGAAGTTCTAGCCAGAGCAACAAGGCAAGGAATGTAAATAAAAGGCATATCGATCAGAAAGAAAGAAGTAAAATTATTCCTATCTGCAGACAACATGATTATTTACATATAAATTCCCAAGGAATCTGTAGGAAAACCTCCTGGAACTAATAGGTTCAGCAATGTTGCAGGATACAGGATCACTATACAAAAATTAACTATATTTCTATGCACCAGCAATAAACCCTTGGACAATAAAATTAAAAATAAAATACCATCTACGGTTACTCAAAATATAAAATATTTACAATCAAAATATGTATGTTACATATTTTGTATGTACTCACGTTGAACATACATATGTTAAAAATTACACATGCTGATAAAAGCAATCAAAGACTTAAATAAATGGAGAAGCATAGCATGTTCGTGGATTGGAAGATCCAACATATCAATTCTTTCTAAATTGATACACAGGTTAATGTAATTCCTATCAAAATCCCAACAAGATTTTTTTCTGTAGGTATAGATGAGATTATCCTGAAATGTATACGGAAAGGCAAAGGAACTAGAATAGCTGAAACAGTTTTGAAAAAGAATAAAGATGTAAGGCTATGTCTACTCAATTTCAAGACTTATTATATAGCTATATCAATCAAGACTCTGTGATACTGGTGGAAGGATAGACACATAGATCAGTAGAACTATCTACTGAACCAAAAAATAGAGCCATATAAGAAATTTTCGCCCAATGTATTTTTGACAAAATCACAGAAGGAATTCCATGGAGGAAACATAGACCATTCAACAAATGAGCTGGAGCAAATGGATAACCATAGGCATGCGTTTAGATGAACCTGAACCCAAACCTCACACCTGATATAAAACTTAACTTAAAATAGATCACAGGCTGAAATCTAAAAAAAGGTAAAAGTATGAAAATTTTAGAAAAAAATAGGAGACATTCTTTGGGATTCAAGATTAGACAAAGAGTTCCTAGACTTGACATTAGAAGTATGACCCATAGAAGGAAAAATTTATAAATTAGACTTCATCAAAATGGATAACTTTTGCTCTTTGAAAGCCTGTGTTAAGAGCGAAAATACAAGCTACTGAAAGAGAAAAATATTTTCAAATTACAAATAGGACAAAGGAGTAGTTTTTGGATTATGTAAAAAACTCCCCAAACTCAATAGTGTGATGGGCACTAAGGAGGGCACGTGATGGGATGAGCACTGGGTATTATACGCAACTAATGAGTCGATGAATACTACATCAAAAACTAATGATGTACTCTATGTTGGCTAATTGAATTTAAATTTAAAAAACCTCAATGGTAAAAAACAATCCAGTTAGAAAATGGACAAAAGACATAAAGAGACATCACTGAAGAAAATATATAAATTGCAAATACACACATGAAAAGATGTCTGACATCATTAGGTATTAAAAAAATACAAATTAAAACCACAATAAGATAACACTATATCCCATCAGAATGAATAAAATAAAAGAGAGTGAGAACACCAAACGCTGCTGAGGAGGGGGGAAATTGATTCATTTACATATTGCTGGTGGGAACGTATAACGCCACAGTCACTCTGAAAAACGGGCAGTTTTCTTTAAAAAACTAAACACTCAATTACCATAGGACCCAGCAATTGTACTTCTGGGCATTTATCCCAGAGACATGAAGATTTATGTTGACCCAAAAGCCTGCACACAAATGTTTATAGAAGCTTTACTCGTAATAGCAAGAATTATTTTTTGGTTGCTACAAAAGTCTTTAGATACGTCTTTGAATTGGCAAATAGTGAAACAGACCATGGTCCCTATCTATCACGGAACACTATTTGGCAATAATAAAGAACAAACTATTGGTATACAGATAACCTGGATGAATTGCCAGAGAATTACGTTGAGCAGAAAAAGCCAGTCCCAAAAGACTCATGCTGTATGATTCCATTTATACAACATTCTTGAAATGACGAAGTTACAAAAATGGAGAATAGATTAGTGGTTCCCGAGGGCTTAGGAGGGGTCGAGGACTGAAGAGAAGTGGGCAACCCGAGGATTTTTGTGGGGCTAGAAATGCTCTGTATCTTGACCGTATGAATATCAGTATCTTGGTTGTGATACAGTATATACATATATATACACAGTTCTGCAAGATTTCCCATTGGGCAAAATTGGGTAAGGGTACATGGGATCTTTCTGTATTATTTCTTACGACTGCATTTACATCTAAAAGTATCTTAAAATTAAAAGTTTAATGAAAAAAGTCAAAACTATGGATGCGATAAAGTTTCATAGAACACACACATACACACACACACACCCACACACCACTGCGTGCAAAATTAGTAAAGTCTCAATAAAGCCTATTATCTTGTTAAACGTATTGGTCTGGTTAAATATACTGTGCCAATGTCAATTTCCCGGTTTGGATAATACCGTGGGTTATGTAAAATACTGGGGGAAGCTGGGTGAGTGATAGGTATATGGTTCCTCTCCGTATTAATTTTGCAACTTCTTGTGAGGCTATAATTATTTCGAAATAAAAATAAAGTTTTTTAAAAAGCACTGAGCACAAAAAAAGTTTTTTTTTTTTTTTTTTTTTTAATAAGTACAGGGAACAAAATAAAATTCAAACACTTACAGTTCTGTTAGCACAGTTACCACTCTCTTGGATGGGCATCCCATAAGTGGTCCTGCTGGGGCTAGCAACTTCGAGTTCAACCAACCAGGAGTCACCGGGGGTGCGCTGGCATGACACTTCCTCTCTGCCACCTCAGAGAGCTTACCTCACTCATCTCAGATCCCATAGCAGGAGCGAGGTAAGCTCTCTGAGGTGTGGGCACCAGGAGAGGTAGGCTTTGACTATGCCTCCTCTGAA
Organism: Potos flavus; assembly: GCA_028534135.1. Classification (NCBI taxonomy): domain Eukaryota; kingdom Metazoa; phylum Chordata; class Mammalia; order Carnivora; family Procyonidae; genus Potos; species Potos flavus. Next base: position 33,889,063 of record CM052891.1, on the reverse strand, counting down.
GTCCATGCTCACTCTTCTAGACCGCACGGCAAGACCGAGGAAGGCAGAGCCCTGTCTTCAAGGAGCCCTTGGTCCTCTGTCGAGGGTGGGAGGGGGAATAAGACACACGCTCTCACTGTAGCCATGTCCCTGCGTGGACCAGCCAACCTGACACGGTTCCTAGCTGCAGGCAGCTTTTTCACACCAGCCATCAGAGAAATGAAAAGGATGTGACAACAGGGCTCGAAATGGAGAATACAGTCTCCCTCCTCCTAGACAGACTGCTCTGGAAAGGTCTGCTCTCTGAGGCTGATGCATCATCTGGGTGTGGCGTGGCCGGCATCCCAGAATGGGGTGTGTGCGTGTGTGTGTGTGTAGGGGAGTGCTGCTGTAACAGAGGGTCTCATCTGCTTGCCCATCTGTGAAATGGGGAGACTGCCAGGATTACTGTTTCCTGACGTCTTAATAGCATCCCAGAAAGAACTGGAAAATAGGATATTGGGGCTGATACTTCAGCGCTGGTACAAAAGGATCAGGACTCAGGGATGTGCGTGAAGCAACGGCTGCTCACAGCCTCTCCGAAAGTACCCTGGGTGTGCAGGAGCTTAATCTCTAACGGGAGACTTGGGCGCTAGACTCTGTCTGGGATCCTGGAGGAATGAAAGCAGGACACTCAAATGTCCTCTGACCTTCCTCAGCCTCCTTCCCATGTATATTATGCAGGGGACATTATGCAGGGGACATTAGCAATACCCCACCTGCGTGGAGCAGTAGTGATGTGCCAGACGTTTCCAAGCGCTTCATGTACATGGGCTCGCGTTTCCTCATAACAAGCCTATGTGGTGGGTCCTACCATGACCTCCGGTTCACAGATGAGGAGACTGAGGTGTGGTGAGGCCAGATGTCTGTGTAAAGCCACACGTTAGGGGAGCAGATGGGCTTGGAATCTCCCCAGCTCCAGAGCTCAAGTTTTAACCACAATTTTAGGTCCCCTCCTTCCACTATTGGCCTTCCTACTGACACATCCTGAGAAAGCCAAGGCCAGTCACCGCCCCCCCCCACCCCAAGCCCGTTGCTGACCCGAGTTGTCATACAGCTGGGGGAACCTTCTCCCATCTCAGGGAAGCAGCCACATTGGCAGCGGGAGGAGTACACATTCAGGAAGTGCGTCTGTGTGTATCTGCTCCCCAAGTTCCCCAACGCTCATCAACAGCAGTGCCAGGGACTAATCTAAGCCACCAGAGACCAGAAGGATGAAAAGACAGGGGTTGGGACCCATCTGGCAGGCCCAGCCTGATGAAGTCGAAAGGGGACAGAAGTCAGTATCAATTGACTAGGAGTGCAGTTCCAATGTTTCCACTTCCTGGCCCTATAAGCTTGGCAGGCTTTTGCCTCTTTGTGCTTTGACAGCATCTTCTGCAAAGGGAATGATCTCTGTCTCTCTGTCTCTCATCATCAAGGGTGCTGTGAGGGTAAAGTCATGGACGCTCAGACCTATGCTTTATTCCAATGGATGGAGCCACTGCTACTCCCAGGGTAGAGGAAGCCAGAAGTTCAGGTGGCACAGGAGAGTTAGCTGGCCTTTTTCTCTGCTCGGTCTTCATTAGCAGTGGGGCTGCCTGGAGAGCTCTCCTCCAATCAGTGAGGCTTCCCCAACCGTGGTATTTAGAATAACCATCACCCACCCTAGCACCTCTCCCCATCTCCTTTCTTCCCTTCACAGCACTGACCACCGTTTGACTTATGGGTTTTTCGAGTTGGTTACATAAAATAATGGATCGTACACCTGAAATATTAGAAGTTCGGCACACGTTGTTTCCTGAGGTAGAAGGAACAGTCTGCATGTAATTATAAAAATGTGCAGCTGGTACAGTCTTCTGGAATGAGTATTTGAGCCCAGCTTTACCAAACAGAAGCTAGGTCAATTAGAGCTTGCACGCTTGGCTCCAGGCCGGCAACAATCCCCCCGTTTCAGGTATTTGGTATTACTCTTCTATTAGTTTCTAGAATTCGAGTTTCCCAGAAGTTTAAGGAGGCCATGGATTGCTTTGGCCACTTTCCCAGTCTTCTAAATAGAAGCAGTATGTTTAATTTCAGAACAGGTGGCACAGAAGAAAAAAACATGGGCTCTGGAACTGTCCAGAGCTAAGGTCAGGACCCACCTCTAACTCCTACTACCTGCAAACATTATTATTATTAACAAGAGTACCAAAAGTGGACTGAGGAGTTCTCGATACATGCAGGCATGGTACAGGACAAACTGTGTGCCTCATTTCATTTGTTCCTTGAAACAACCCAGAAGAACAAATATTAAACAATAGCTTCAGATGAAGATATTGAAGCTCAGAGACTGAAAGAGACGGAATTGGATTTGAGGTCTACCCAAATCCATACACTCTGTTCTTTCTACTCTATTTAAGACTCTTTGAGCCTCATTCTTCACATACAAAATGGACCCGCTCATGTCTGTCTTACAGAGTTGCTATAGGGGTGGGATAAGATACTGTCTGGGAAGGACAGGGGACTTAATAGGGGTTTGATTCACGCCATCTCTTTCCCTTTCCCACATGCCCAAAATTTCATCAGGAGCAGGAGAGAGCTTGTTATGGCTTCTGGTGGAGGGTACGAAGGTCAAGAGGAGACTCAGCATTTATATAAACAGATAGGAAGCCAGCCAGCTTTATTTCCTAAAATTTGAGCAACGGTTTCTCCCCAAAGCATCCTTGATCTGGTAAAAGGAATGGTCAGGAAGCCTTTGTAGCTCTGTCCTTGGGTTCCTGGCTCTGAGCCTCAATCAATAACCTGCTCCTCACCTGGAAGAAATAAAATTGTGACGAATGACACCCTCTCCCTCTCTGTAGTAGTCACCGTAGTCCAGCAATGAGATATCAGAACTGGCATGTAGGGGAAGAAATTATTTCTAATTTCTTCCATGGTTTATAATGTCTTTGTATCTTTTGGAATTCTAAAGCCAAGATGCTTGGTATAATCACTTGGCTTTGGTTTGAGGCCCAGATCTCTCAGACTAGAATTGCTCCCAAGTTAACTGAAGATAAGTCTACACCAAATGAAGCAGCCTTTAGAAAAATTAGGGAAAGTGGTAGAACAGGCAACTGAAAGGTCTTCAGGATGCTAAGCCATCCGTAGGATGAGTTTTTCTCGGTCAAAAAGAAGGCTGCTTAACTCTTAGAAAAGTCTCCTGGGCAGCGCCTTGCCTGGCTCCTCCCCTCTCTAGCAATTCTCCACTGGGTCACCTGCACCCCATACCCTGGGCAGTTTCTAGCCCTTTTGAGTAGTTTTCTACTCAATGATTCCATTCCTAGCACAGTATTGAGCAAAACACCAGGTCAACCCGGCATCTAAGGAAAAAGCCGTTCTGCTCTACACATCTCATTTGGCCCCACTTGTAAAGTTGGAATAACCCTGTCTTGGAGCATTACCATAAAAGCTAGGTATATGTAAAGCATTTGGCACGATACCCAGCATGTGGTCCTCGCTTCCTAGTCCCCCTCTAATTTTTCCTCCAGTTTCCCAATCCTGTGCCAGAAATCCCAGAAATCTGTCTGGATTATTGGTCTGGTTCAGATGCATCTGCCTTCCTAAATGCTGGAGAGTGGGTCTGCCCACTGGATTCCTTCTAGCTGCCACGCAAATAACCCATGTGGCTCTTCTACCCACCCCACCTCCAGGAACTGACATCTCAATTTCTAATTCACTCTTGGGCTTTCCCATTCCTGCTCGTCTACCTTGAGTCAATGACTCCACCTGAGCACTCTGGAGTCAGTATCCAGCTTTGCTCAATTGCATGACTTTTCCAGGAAGATCTGCCCATGAATTCTCTTATCTGGTCCATCCTATCCAAATCTAGGTGTGACTCTGCAAGATTATACCTCTATTTCGGGTATGATCACTGCTATGAGGATTGATTCTATTTTTCTTGTCCAATAAAATAGGGCAATAATTAATCGTCATGTGATGAAATGGGTGTTGACTGGTCTATTCAGTCATCATATAGAAAAAAAAATCTCAGCATGTTCTGTATGTTGCCTCTAATGAAAAGATAATTTTTCTTTTTTGTTTTAAATTTCTCATGTTGGAGTGGAAATTAAATTCAGTGATTCTGATTCCTGGTTCAAACTGAGTTAGTACTTTTGGTTTGCTTTTTTTTTTTTTCTTTGTGGGGGGAGAGAGTGCTATAATTTCCACCTTTTGTTGTTTGTTTTTAGAAACAGCATGGCATAGTGGAAATAGAAAGGGCCCTCGGGAAGTTTGTAACATTTGCCCTAGCAATTCTTGTCATTGGATTCTTTCCTGGGAACTGAAAATCAAAGGGAAGGGGTCAAGAAAAGAAAGAATTTATGTTCAGAGATGCTCATCATAATAATATCGAATTATAGCCCAAAAAAATGACTTAAATGTTCAACAATGAAATAATGGCTAAGTAAAGAATATATAATCTCTAAAAAAATAAGAATCAGATTGGCATCAGATTTCTCATAAGTGATATGAATGTTGTGTTAATAGAAATAAGACCACAGGTTCAATTCTCACATTAAATTATTAGCTTCTTGGTGTTCCACTATCTCTAGGTATGTCCTTGCTACCAAGACTGTGAGTGGCTTAGGACCAATCCATACTTGCTTCTGGAGCGGAACTCAAATCCTGTGCCCATGGAGCCTCCCGGGCAAGGCTGGTCTGTGGTCCTATACTTCTTGTCTATCTCCAAATCTGCGTGGTTTTCTCTGGTCTGAATCTTTCCATATGCTACTCCAGCCACCTGCAATATTCTCCTTGGTCCTCCTTCAGGTCTCACTTGAGGAGTCTCCTCCTCCAGGAAGCCTTCTTTGAACCTCCAACTCTGGGTTTTGTGTTCCCCCTTTGTGCTTCCATATCACCCATGCTCCCTTATCAAGGATCTTATCACACTGAGTTTTAACCATTTACTGACTTGTCACCCTAATGAACCTGTTTTCCATAGGGTGAAAGCCCATGGATGGATTCTCTTACCAGCAAATCTGAGAGTGGCTAAAATCAAGAGTGTATGCAGAGGCGGGAGTTGCATGAGGGTGTTGTTGGAAGAGAGGGTTGTGTAGGTATGGGAAAACCAGAGAAGGGAGTCTTGATGGTTCACCCAAACAGGGGCTGGGAACCTGAAGCAGACATTGAGAGCAAGATGACTGAGTCAGAACAATGAGAACAGTGAGGATGGGCAGAGTAGCTAAGAAGGAGGAGTTTTGGATAAACATTTGAGACAGGGGACGTGATACTGGATGTAATAAGAAATATATAGTTTGGTCTTCATCCTCAGATCCTGGCCAGAGCTCCAAAACCTTTGCAATTTCCTAGTCTCATAAAGGTGCTAGGAGCATTTCTTGTTTTCATATTTTGGTCTCTGACCCCAGTTCCTGACACAGATCTCCCAAATTCCTTGGAATTTCCTGGGATGTGTGTCTTTTATTCTAATGAGGGCATTCTGGGTGAGCTCCTGGATGGCTTCAGAATGGGGACTGGTCACCAGAAAGATGGCACCATGATTAGAAGGTTGGAGCTTTCAGCCCCTATCCTCTGGGCAGGGGAGAGAGACTGGAGACTCAGTTAATGATCAATCATCCTTACATGATGAAGCCTCCATAAAAATCCCTATAGTGCAGGATTTGGAGATCTCCCAGGTTGGTGAACATGTTGGGGGTGCTGGGAGAGCGGTGCCCTTGGAGAGGGAATAGAAACTCCACATCCTTTCCCCATCTCTTTCATCCAGCTATTCTTGAGTTGTAGCCTTTTTTACAATAAATGGGTAATAGTAAGTAAAGGGCTCTCCTGAGTTCTGTGAGCCATTCTAGCAAATCATTAAACATGAGGATGGGGTTGTGGGAACCCCCCACTAATAGCTGATGGGTCAGAATTATGACCTATGATTGCCACCTGCAGTAGGAGCAGTCACGTGGGACCAAGCCCTTAAAATATGGGAGCTGATATCAACTCCAGGTAGGATACCCAGTTGTGTCAGAGAACTGGTTGGTATGGGGGAAAAAAACCCACAAGGTCAGTGTCAGAGTGTTGATGTTCATAGACAGGAGACCATGATTTCTTTTTAGGGATGTCTCCTCCAGTGACATGTATGATCTCCAGCATGCTGGGAGCCTGGATGGGCCCCCCAATATAGCCATGTGTTTTTCTAGCACTACTGATAACACCCTGATATGGCAGGTCCTTGACCATCTCCTTAACCACACTTACAGGCAACCCCTGCTGGTCTGTAAAGGAGACTGGACAGAACGCCCCACCCAGGACCCCCACCCATCCGGGGATTCTGTGCTTGGAAGGTGCAGTGCATAGACTGGCCAGGCTGTGGGTCACTATGTCTTTCCGGCTGGATGGCATGCAAACTCCCCACTGTCTCTGCCCCCTAGCCTGACCCCACTATGGCAATGGAGCCATTATTTCTGAACTGTGGCCATGAGGCAGCTGGGACTGGCAGCCCGCGTGCCCGCTCCTCAAAGCTGAGGAGAAGCCAAGCGCTCAGCGCAAGAGAAGAGATGGAATTCAGCAGGATGCAGGGCAGAGCATTTGGGGTCCTGAGCCAGCCTCTTCCTCCCACTTCTGTCTTGTGACGGGAATGAATAATCACCCCAATTACAAAGCAACCTAAAGAAGGCAAAACCACTTAACTAAATGAGGTGCTTGGGGAGTGGAAGAAGGGAGCAGTCTGCAAAGATTTTGGCAGAAGGTTCTGGGCCAGCTCCCCGGAAAGCTCATATTAAACAAGCAACACGGCTTTCAAGAGCTCTTAAGTTGGTGGCCTCAGATACCTTCGGCAGTTTCTAGAAAACGCCTGCTGCATAATCGTCATCTCTGGGATGTTTAGAGAAGCCCAGGCTGCATTAAACTTAGCTGGAATCCAACAGCGACCTAATAAAGGGCACGATGAGCATGTGGGGAGGTGCTCCCGGGCTAATCAGAACCCTCGGGAAGCATGGCGCGTGGCTGTCTTCTTCTAACTACTCCTTGGGGATATAATTAGCTCATGCCTCTGGGGAGACTTACCCCTACGCCTACGACATTAAGCCAGTCCGGAGAAGTAAGAGCCTGCCAACTAGTGTATCAGGGAGGCCGGGGCCGAAGCCTGCACAGCCCTCACCTGACCCCACTAGTCCCACCCAGAAACACTGCTCGAAGCCTGGGCTTCCATCCAATCTGCTGTTCTTTGGAAGTTCTTTGGAAGTGGTGTGAGCCTCCTGCACAAAGAGAGACAGAGAGGCCCACGCTTGCCAAAAGTCCACATAAGCAGAGCAAAGGATAGGAACCTAAATTCCCTTTGGCCAATGGGGCAAGTTCCGGCAGTCCTCCTTCATGAGGGGTGGGCATGGCTTAAAGGAACCCATCGGATACTCATTCTCCCTTTCTTTGCTACTTGCCTTAAGGCGGTTGTGCTCTGGAATGGGAGAGCAGGACCTAGTGTGGACACCAGAGAGAGCGTGCCTGGCCACTTGCTGGCGTAGTTGCGTCCCATCTTTATGTTCTGTGGTTCCTTGGGGCATTTCATTGCAATAAGTTTGCTCTACCAGACCCTCGAGACCTCCCACCACCAAGCCCCTCTTCTCCAACTCCTTCTTAGTATTCTGGAACATCACCCTGTCACTGTACCACAGGCTGGGAGTTGCAGGACTCTCTCAAGCCCACAAGCCTACCCTTAGGACACAAAGCCTGCTCCACCTTAAACTGCACCTCTGGCTTTTTAACTTTGATCTCAGCCTCTGTTCTTTTTTTTTTTTTTTTTTTTTATTTACATTCCATTTAGTTAACATAGAGTGTATTATTAGTTTCAGGGGAAGAATTTAGTGATTCATCGGTTGCATAGAACACCCAGTGCTCATTACATCATGTGCCTTCCTTAAGGCGCATCACTCAGTGACCCCCTACTCCCCACCCACCTCCCCTCCAGCAACCTTATTTGTTTCCTAGAGTTTAGAGTCTCTTATGGTTTGCCTCCCTCTCTGTTTTTATCTTATTTTATTTTTCCTTCCCTTCCCCTGTGTTCATCTGTTCTGTGTCACATGTGGAATTCAAGAAACAAAACAGATCTCAGCCTCTGTTCTGAACATTTCACCTGGCTGCCCTTTACTACCTGGCCTCCTTGAGATTTTCCAGCTGGAGCCTCCGAGAGCTACGCTGTGACCCTGTCTGACTTAACTCCACGCATGGATCCAAGCTAAACTCCCATCCGTTCCTTGGCCCATGTTGTTCTCTGATGAAACCGCACCTTCCTTTCCTTTAGCCTCTCACTCAGCTGGTGCTAACCCTCATTTAGCACCAGCTTCCAAGAGCAAGCACTCGGCTTCCAAGAGCAAGCACCCAGCTTCCAAGAGCGAGCACTTGAGCTCATGTCTAGCAAGCTACTGCCTTGATTATAGGAACCTGAGCCTCAGAAAATTGTTCCTACACTTCTGAGCATTAACTTCTTCAAACGGCAGATTCTCTGTGAGAGTTCCTGTAGCATGCTGGAAGGAGCAGGGGACGAGAAGTTAGAGATCTGGATCTGAGCTTGATTGCCTCACTCAGACCTGCCCGGTGGCCCAGCTCCCAGGGCCACCACTTTTGTAGAATAAATATGAACAGAACACCCTGAAGCAGTGTAACCAAATGGATCCACCTCCCCCTGTAAGTCAAGCGGCATGGCCTCAGGCAAGATAACGAATAACTCTGGGCCTCAGTTTCCCTATCTGCCTTATAGCTTAGTGTCCCTCCTCTGGGACCTCAGGCTTAAATGAGGGGCTCTTTAGAGAACATTTAGAAATGTTATCTGAGCTTTGCTTTATGCTGCCAACTATGGAGAAGCAGACACTTATTTGGGGAAATACTTTGAGGACTCGGACGTCAAAACCTGTTTGCTGGCCAGGGCTATTTCATCGGCTTTTACTGAAGAAACAGGTCCTGGAATTGTTTTGAGTTGGAAGTCAGGGTCTCTGCTTTCTGTCCCATCATACTGGTGGGAACTCTGGTAGAAAGTCGAGAGCTGGGCAGAAATAAATCCAGTATAGGACCTAGCTTGGCGCCTGTTCCTGCCCTGGGACCCACAGGACCCTACAAGGATGAGACTTCGCTGTCCTCTTCCCTCCCAAACATCTCAGGACTTGCAGCTCACTCTTCCCATCTTGGAAACTCTCCCCTCTACTCAGCCCTGCATTTCTTTTCCCGTCAAGGCTATTGGAAGAGAGGCCATCCTTGCTCAATTCTTCTCTGGGAAATGAGATCATCCTTGTTCAATTCTCTGAGAAAGAATACTCCCTAATATGCACGATCTTCCTACAGAGCAAGGATCTTTTGTATGTGTTACATCACTTAATTCTCACCAGAACACTTAGCAAGGACTTAGCAAGGTAGATGCTATCACTCTTCCTACCTTAAAGATAAAGAAACAGAGGGTCAGAGAAGCTAAGCAACTTGTCTAGAACGACACAGAAGGAGAGAGCAGAGCCTCAGTTTCCTCATCTGTGAAATGGAGATGACTATAGTTCCTGCCTCAGAGGATTGCTGGGATGGCTGAATGAACAGATGTATTCAGAATTCACAGCAGGTCCTGGTGAAGAGGAAGCTCTATTCAAATGCTTCCTACTTTTCTACTGTTGGTTTTTCCATCCTTCCTTCCCTCCTTTCAACCCTCCATTCCCTCCTTCTCATACTCCCTTACTCCTTCCTTCCTACCCTCCTTTCTCTTTTCTTCCTGGAATTTAAGGGTCCTTCCAAGAAGCATTTAAATGACTCGACCAAGGTCATATACCAGCAAGTGGGTCACAAAAATAACAGAGTTGGACATTCAAAAAGCTCAAAGATTTTCCAAAGGGTTTATGTTTGCCCTGGGTGAGCAGTGAAATGTAAATGGGCGAGGATCTGCCAATTGTAGCCTCTTTGCTAATGCTTCCTAGATGATGTCATGCAACAGGTCTGCACAGGCGTGTGAGTGCGCACACACGTGTGCATGCACGCACACACACACAGTGCTGGGGAACGTGGTATGCATCAGAGGAATCGGTCATTTCTATTCACTATCTCATTTAACCTCCATAAAAACCCTGCAACGTGAGTATATTGTCCCCGTTTGGCGAACGACAACATCGAGGCTTTGAGAGGTTAAGCAAACTTTCCAGGCTCACATGACAGGTCACTGAGGGATCCCAAGTTCAAACCTGGGTCTGTCTGACCCCCAAACCCTTGCTCTTTTGCCTATACAATGCCACCTCCCCCAAACACAACCGTCCCAGGGTAAATACTTGTTTCTCAGGATGAGTTTTGTGAATGGCTTCCGGTGGATCCTGAGATGTGTACCCAGAGGAAAGAAGCATCTTTTGCTGCTTGAATGTAACTGAGATTGATGCCGCAGTTTTGTTCTTTTTCCCTTCCTCCAGCCTTCGCAGGATGTGATCGCACGCAGAAGTATGTTTGTAGAGTCTTCTTTTTAGATCTTAAGTGTAAGGGGGCATTAATTAAATGCAGGTTATAAGACAATTTATATTTCACTTCAAAGTCTTCTCTGCGCCGGGAGGTTCTGGACAGAGCCGAGTTGAGCTGTACCACGTGGCAGAGGAACTAATGTATAATTTAACACTGCAGTGGGGGCACGGGGACGCAGACTGTCATTTTAAAACAGGGAAAGACCTGCCAGTAGACAGTGTGTTTGAGTTTTTATCGGCAGCTGTGATTGTTGTCAATGGATCCCCAGCCCTTCCCTGCACACTTCACTACTCTCTGTCATTATGAATCTCTCTTGGTCTCTGGGATGTTCTCAGCTGAATATCAATGGGCTCAGGACAGACCTCCCCCCTCCCCACAGAGTCCCTAGAGCCCCTACCACCAACCACCCCAAACCGCTCCTCACCCAGGGACCCAGTGAGCAATCCATTCTAACCATCACTGTTCCTGACTTCTCAGACTCTTTTCATCCCCGGTTATTTTCTCAGCATCTCATTTGAAAGGCATCCTAAGAGTCGAAGAGATGTCAGGGTTTTATCTTATACCACTGCCCCCTTTGATTTCTGTGTACCACCACACCCCAGCCTCTGGGCAGGTCCCCTGACGGATTCTGCTTCCTCTCACCTCAGGGCCTTTGCAAATGTCGTTTCTTCTATCTGGGCATCTCTTCTCCAATTCTTCATATGGGGAACTAATGTTTTGTCTCCGGAGCTCAGCTCAATTGGTATTCTGCAAGGAGAGATGCCTGGTCACCTCGACAAAGTCAAGGCCCCTGTCTCAGCTGCCTGGAATTTTCTTCATTGCACACATCATGGTCGATACTTAAACATTCATCTGTGTGATTCTTTGGCTCACGTTGATATGCCCCACCTTGCAGATAGGTAGTTTCCAAAGTAGAAAATATAAAGTGAGCCAGTGAGTGTTGAGATGATAAAAAATGTGAACTGAGCTTTACTTATATTTTCTTTACACATTGACACTAGTGCCCTAAGTCAGCCCAGGATCAGGGGGCCACCTGCGCCCGTGGTCCACGAGGCCCCCAGGGAAGGGTGGGGGAGGGTCCAAGCAGTGGACTTGGCCGGGCCAAGCCGCACTTCTTTCACTTGCAGACATGCTGTGATGGGTCATCTGTGTGTGCCCAGCTAAGAGAACTTTTACCATATATTATCCCGTTTTAACTAAACCAACACTTATGAAACGGACAAGTGCCTGCGGAAGATTCCTATGTAGAAACCACGGGCTGAAATGATGCTAACAGTGTGGGTTGCTATGGTCCTCCTGGGGCTAGCTCCCCATCAGCCTGATTTCTAGGCTAAAAACAACTTTGATCTAATCGGGACTGAAAAAAAAAAAAAGTCAGCCAAAAATGTTGTCATTGCCAAAATGACCATCTGAGAATATGTGAGTGTCTCTAGTACCACTCCTGATGCTTTGTTAATAAAAATGTTAAATGAATAGTGTTCATTTTCTCTACTCCTCAATGTTTTAAAGTTTCTATTTTGTACATGTTTTATTATTTTCACACACTACTGGAATAATGGTTGTCTTAGCTGGGGCTGCTAGGACAATACAATAGATTAGGCAGCTTAAATAGCAAACATCTCCTTCTCCCAGTCCTGGGGGCTGGGGAGTCCAGGATCGAGGTGCTGGCAGATTTGGGGCCTGGTGAGATCTGCTTCCTGCTTTGAGAACAGCCACATTCATGCTATGCCTTCCTACAGCCAGGACAGAGACCATCTGCCTGTGTCTCTTTTTATAAGGGCACTAATCCCATCATGAGGAGCTCCACCCTCATGACCTTATCTCTCAAAGGTGCCACCTTCTAATAGCATCATTAAGGATTAGGATTCAATATATTAAGGATTATATTCAATATATTAAGTCCTAATATTAAGGATTAGGACTTCAATATATTAATTTTGGAAGCACACGTTCAGTCCATAGCAGTGGTCCATGCCTAGCATTTATTTAATATATTATATCTTAAATACTTCTACATATATGGGAGATAGGTGTTCAAAATTATGTGGTGATAGGGGTATCCGATTCAAATTCTGTAGGCAATGGTACTACACTGTACAGACATGCAGAGCAAAGACCATGACTCTTATCCCTTGGCTACAGAGTAAATGGGCATGAGTGGCATGGCCATATTGAATGGATGAGTGACAGACTGGCATTGTCCAAGTGTTTAGGGTCAGGATTTAGGTTCTTCTAGTCCTTCAAGGAAAATCCAAGTTCAAATGCAAAGCCCCTACCACTCATCACTCTGGGACAGCAGTCAAGAGACCACTGGTGTTGCTTGAGCATGCTCTCAGAATCCTTCTTCGCCCTCTCTGCCAAAACCCTTATCCAAGTGTATTTTCCAGACAGGTTCAGTGGTCATTCTGGTGCATCACTTTTTCTCCGTCTAATCACCCAAGAAATGGAGGAGGCAGGATTCAATATTCAAGATCTCAAAGGGATATCGTGGGTTTGAATCCCTGTGGTTTGAGTTCAGACAGACCTTAGTACAAATCCAGCTTTCTCCAAGTGACCCTGGGGAAGTTACTGAACATCTCTGAAGCTGAGTTTCCTTACAGGGACCATAGAGACGATGTGTAACTTGATGGGTTATTATGACAATCAAACGAGAAAACTCGTATGGCATTCCCAAGATAGCGAGTGGCTCAACAAATGCCCCCACCCCCACCCTGTCCCACTCCGGTCACCATGCTCTGCCCAGCTCTGAAGATATCTACCTCCTGCAGAACGTTCCTGAAGTCAACTGGTCACATATCACTGGTCACTGGATGCTCGTATGATCCACGACAGGTCCACTCACCCACCTGTGCCCAGACCAGTGGGTCTAATGACAGTCTCTGCCAGCTCCCTCAGCTCAAGGGGCACTGACATTCCATTATGACAAGCCCTTCCAGCTCAGGCCATCCTCCTTTCCGACCACACCCCTTAGCAATGATCACAGTCACGTCCTCCCCAGCTACCTCTGGCCCCATCTCCATTCTAGCCATCTTCAAACACCTGTGGCTTTCACAACACACGTGCTTCCTTCTGCCTGAAGTGTCCTTCCCGCCGTACCTTCGGCCAGCCCCGTGACCTTCATTCTCCTAACTGACTTCTCTTTCTAGACACTGTTCAGGCTTCACCACTGCAACAAAACCTTCTCCCAGTCTCCAGCCTGGGTTAGGGGCCTCTTCCCTGTTCATTCCAGCAAGTCGTTATTTCTGGACTCTCCTCAGCCCAACTGAGCTCCCAGCCTTGTTTTCCACGTCTCCAGTGCCCAATATGGCGACCGATGTCTAATGGCTGCTTCCTAAACGACAAAACCATCTTGTCGTTTGCTCATTTTTCCCTCATATAATCAAATCTTATTTATTTATTTTTTTTTTCAGTTTGACCATAAGCTCCTGGAGGTCAGATATTTGTCTTTACTACTGGGGCTAACATATTGCTTTATACACAGTAGGCATTCAATAACTACTTCTTGTTTATTGGTTGATTGATGGATTGATAGAGGACTGAATTCCCGAAAACCAATACAATGGCTATCAGAAAAGTAAAAGTAAGGGACAAAACGAAGAATTGGGTGGTAGAGGGTATTATGGGGTTAAGGGTAATAGTAAAGCTGACAGGCAACCAAAACTCAGGTTTCCTGGACCTGGGGATCTCCCCCTTAGGCAAACTACTATGAGAGCCAGGAGACCCAAAGGTCCCAAAAGAGGACTCATTCTCCTGGCCGACATGACCACCGCATTTCTAGAGCCACTAGAGGCATCATCTGGAAGGCTGAAGGTGTCTGGACAGCATCTTCTGGGTCATGAAGGTGGCCAGAGGGTTCCTTATCCTTCCTAGCCCATCTCCTCTACCCCCTTAGTTGCTCTCACTCTCCCTTAGTTGCTCTCACCCCCTGCCTGGGACTAGAGCACCTCTTCGGAAGGTCCATGCAGAGCAGAAAAGCCCTGTGTCCATTCTGACCTGGGGAACGGACTGCTCTCCCCAGCATGGGTCAAGGGGGCTATGCAAGGTCTTCTGCCCCAGAATAGCTTCCCTACTTGTGTACTATGGGTAGAGTTACCAGATAAAATACAAGATACCTAGTTCAGTTTGAACTTCATATAGGTAAATAATAATTTTTAAACTTTAATTAATTTGAGAGGAAGAGAGAGGCAGAGGCAGGGGCAGAAGGAGATGGAGAGAGAGAATCTTAAGCAGGCTCCACCCCCAGCTCCAGGCCCAATGCAGGGCTCGATCCCACAGCCCTGAGATCATGCCCTGAGCTGAAATTAAGAGTCAGATGCTTAACCGAGTGAGCCACCCAGGCGCCCCAGCAAATAATTTTTAGTATAAATCCATCCCATGCAATGTTTGGGGTACAGGTGTACTAAAAAATTAATTGCTGTTTATCTGAGCTTCAGTTTTACCTGAGTATCCTGGATTCTATTTGCTAAATCTGGTAACTCCAGCTGTGGCCCTAACAGGTTGCTTAGAGGACCCAGACAGTAGGTAAAATCAGCATAATGCTGTATCTACAGACACAATGCGATAAGGACATTCCCTGAATCTCAACCAAAAGCCACCAATCTGAATGCAAAGCAATGTGCTCGTGTGCCCCCTGGCATCTTGGAAATTCTACCATGCCCTGGTCAGAGAGATGCCCAGACAAAGGTGCTGTTGGCATGGATTCTAGAAAGTGCACTGATAGGTGTCTCCAGCACTGTGGGAGGGGGCAGTGGAAGACAGCGTGAGCTAGCTCTCTGGCCACTGCAAAGCAAGCAGAAATATCCTCATAACAGAAATGGATAGAACACAAGGCTGTATCAAACTCATGCAATTTTTTTCCTTCTGCCTTCTTTTCTTCCTTTCTTTCCCTAATATTCTCTCCTTTCTTCCCCTAATATTCTCTCCTTTCTTCCTTCTTTTTTTCTTTTTTTTTTTTCTTCCTTCTTTTTCTTATTCATTTTTGCATTCAGTAGATAATGGCAATAGAATCGGCCATGTTGCAGAGTAGTTAAGAGTGTAAGTTTTGAAACCAGACTGCTGGGGGTTTAACTCTGGCTCCACCACTTATTACCTGTGTTACTTAACCTTTCAGAAAATCTGTATTAGTTCTTGATCACGACGGTCACAAGTTTCCCTGAATTCCGTAGCTTAACACAACGCACACTTATTCTCTCCCAGTTCTATAGGTTAGAAGTCCGGGATGGTCTCCCTGGGCTGAAATCCACATGCCAGCAGGGCTGTGCTCCTTCCAGAGGCTCTAGGGGAGAATCCATTCCCTTGCCTTCTCTGGCTTCTGAAGACTGCCCGCATTCCTTGGATCATGACCCCTCCCTCCATCTTCAAAGTCAGCAGTACGGGCAAAGTCTTTCTCATGCTGCCTTCTGCCTACTTCTCGGTTGCTAGAAATGACAGTTCTCCAATGTTAAGGACTCCTATAAGTAGATTACACCCACCTGCATAATCCAGGACCATCTCCCCATCTCAAAACCTTAACTTTAATCCCATCTGCAAAGTCCCTTTTGCCAAATAGGGTAAGGCATTCACAGGGTTCAAGGGTTAGGTCATAGATATCTTTGAGAGGCCAAGCACAGCCTCAATTTCCTTATGCATTAAATAGGGATAATTAACAGCATCCACTGCCGAGGGCGATTGTAAGGATTAGATGAGCCCATACGTGTAACGTGTTTGGAACATAGTCTGGTATTCAGTAATGGCCATCGCGACTGGCTTGGTTGAAC
This sequence comes from Potos flavus, assembly GCA_028534135.1. Classification (NCBI taxonomy): domain Eukaryota; kingdom Metazoa; phylum Chordata; class Mammalia; order Carnivora; family Procyonidae; genus Potos; species Potos flavus. The sequence goes on along the minus strand of CM052891.1, from coordinate 33,872,879 downwards.
CAGGATTGTGCTCAGCACAGAAGTGGATACAAAGATAAATTCCTCAAGCCCTTCAGACTGCTGGTCTAGCAGACGGCTTCCTGGCCACCCTGAAGTTTTCCTCCTTGAATCTGTGCTCACCAGGCAGGTTTCTGAACTGTATCTAGTCCTTGGAACAGATACCCCCAGAAGGAGAGAGCCGGGGCAATGGCAACCAGCATCCACTACTCTGAAGAAACGGCAATGTTGGGGCACCTGGGTGGCTCAGTGGGTTAAAGCCTCTGCCTTCGGCTTAGGTCATGATCTCAGGGTCCTGGGATCGAGCCCTGCATCGGGCTCTCTGCTCAGCGGGGAGCCTGCCCCCATCCCCCGCCTGCCTCTCTGCCTACTTGTGATCTTTCTTTCTATGTCATATAAATAAATAAAATCTTTAAAAAAAAAGAAAAAATGGCAATGTTAAGATTTGGGTTTTTTGATTTGTCTCTTCTGCATCTGGTTGCAGAAGTCTGTCTCCCAGATGGTCATTCCTGGGTAAGTGACCAAAGTTGCCACCCACGAGCTTGGAAAAAAAAGATGCCTGCCCAAAGTTTCAGCCACCCCAGAAATCTCCCCAGGCACCTCATATCATTTAATTGAAACAAAGCAACAACTCTCTGCAACATGCAAAGATGATAAATAAAAGGGGTAACATATAACCACAGTGGTACCTACTTGTGCTCACTTCCATACAAAGGGGAAAATCAGCGGACCCCAAAAGTACATATTCATACGTGTATATACAGGTATATGAACTAAGTGTGTGTGTGTGCATCTACGCAGAGAGATAGATGGATGGACGGATGGATGGACAGACATGGAAAGGACCCCCTCGCTTCCTCCACATTCAGTATAATCGTAATTCATCACAACCACAATAACCCACTAAGCATCTCCTAGGTCTCTCTGGCTACACCACTGACCAGCTTTTATTAAACTCTGTACCCAATCCAGAGAATAACACTAAGTAACACGGTCACTTATGCCATTAAAAGATATTTACCTGGAGGAAGCTTAAGAGAAGATGGAGGTGGTCTGAGAAAGAGAGAGAGGCTCAGAGGGCAGGGAGAGGTGGAGGTGGGCTGCCCTGAAGGGTCCTTTCCCCAGTGACAGTGACGGGATGGGGGTAGTAAATTCCATAAGAACTGGACAGCCATGCAATGCCAGGAGCATTCTACAAAGGACGGCTGGACATGGGGGACAAGACACTCAACCTGACATCAACCACAGAGCCCAAACTTGACCAAAGCAGAGACTGGTCGCTTGAGGCCATGAACGGATCAGCCATAACCAGTATGGAGTGAAGAGCAAGGCTTGGGAGACCTCCCAGGGCTTCTGAATGACCCTGCCCCTCCAGCCATGCTAAGAGTTGTCTAATACAGAGATGCTTTTCAAGCCTGAATTAGTTACATTGCATGGGAATGTGGAATCTTCAAAACTAAGAACCTTTTTTTTTTTTTTTAAGATTTTATTTATTTATTTGAAAGAGAGAGAGAGAGATCACAAGTAGGTAGAGAAGCAGGCAGAGAGAGAGGGGGAAGCAGGCTCCCTGTCGAGCAGAGAGCCCGATGCGGGGCTCGATCCCAGGACCCTGAGATCATGACCTGAGCCGAAGGCAGAGGCTTTAACGCACTGAGCCACCCAGGCGCCCCAAGACTAAGAACCTTTAAACTAAAGAATCAAAGAAGCAAAAGTGAGAGTGGCAAACAAGTACAAAATATGGCTACTCTTCTCAACGGTAAGGAGGACTCCTGGAACGTGGGCACCTGCTGCAGGAAGGACCATTCTGAACTCCATGCCTGCCAGCTTCTTCGATCAGGCAATGAGCTCCTGGGGCTATTTTTGGACTGGTGTCCCAGCCATCTGACTTGTTCCCTCTAACCCACCAATCCATCTGTCTGAAACATGAACTTGAGCCTGCCCCTCTTCCTCCTAAAACCTCCCCCACATTTCCATCCATCACCTACGGGGGTGTTTCTCCTCCTGGGTGGACACGGTCCCGGGGGGTGTGGCAGGAAAGAGCCCCAGGTAAACATGGAGCATCGTTCTGGGGTTTCATCATTCTTATTTTTATATTGGATTATATTTCAGCGTAGAACACACATTTAGAATAGCCTTTCAACATAAAATATGAGACACCCTCAAAATGCCAATCTTGGAAAAAGCTTCTTTGGGCTTTGTCCCTGGATCCCTCAGATTCCTCGTTCCTTTAGGTCTGCTTTCTTTTTTTTTAAAGATTTTATTTATTTGTTTATTTGACAGAGAGAGATCACAAGTAGGCAGAGAGGCAGGCAGAGAGAGGGGGGAAGCAGGCTTCCTGCTGAGCAGAGAGCCCGATGCAGGGCTCGATCCCAGGACCCTGAGATCATGACCTGAGCCGAAGGCAGAGGCTTTAACCCACTGAGCCACTAAGGCGCCCCTAGGTCTGCTTTCAAGACATGGAAAGGTTTAAGAACCTACAGGACATAAATCCAAATTCCTCAAGGGTGCCTTGTCTCTTGTCCGTTTGTCCAGGTCCTTCGTCAATTACTCCAGGGACATACCCAGCTCTTTACAATATAAACTCTGAAACTTCCTGTTGCATGCCATGTGAGCTCATACCCTAAGCCTTCCTTGACCTCCTTTCCCCATCTCAACATGGTATGCGGTGCTTACCGCTCCTCCCCCCCAAACACGGATGCGCACACACGGAACTTAACATTTATCACATGGTGGGAAAAATCCGAAAAGTAACAACCGCAATAGCGAAGACTAACACGTATCGGGTGTGTCCTGTGTGCTAGGGTCAGTTCTGAGCCTTCATCCGCATTAACCCTGCACCACCCCCAGGACCAAGTTCCAACTGGCTGGGAAGCTGTCCAGGGCTAGACGCTGAAGGAATGAAAGCAGTTCCCTACGGCCGAGAGCCAGAATGGGATGAAGTATGGGAAAGACGAGGACGAAGGATAGAGAGGGTGATCGTTTCGATGTACTACTTGGGCAACATTTCAGAAGGTCCTGGGTCACTGAAACACAAGGACCCAGGTTTCTCAGATGGTGAGAGCCTCCAGCTGGGCACAGCCAGAGCTCTTGGGAAGCTCGCCATTGTGAGTCAACCGTGCTGCTGCGGGGAGGAAACCCCAGATTAGACCTTTGCGCCTCCCATGACCTGGTCCAGGTCCCGAGCTGTGGGATGCACCGTGTTTTGCTTTTATTAGGAGTCTGCTAGATGCAACCACCTCTCTAGCCCTCCATTCTCATTCCTTAAAGCTAATGAAAGAGAAGTCAGGCTTGGGACCTTGAACCTTATTTATTGACTAATTCCAATCTCTTTCTGTGATCATTCCCGTGTTGCTCCCCACTTTAAATCAATTGAAATTGCACTCTTGTTGCAAATTGGAACCGTTTCACTTCACTTTTTCTTCCCGTATTCATTTGGAGGTTTGAAAAGCCGAGACAAAAATTTCCCAGAATGAAAAGAAGGATGCGAAACTTGTTGCTCATCAATAAAAAATAAACCTCCAGGTTCTTAACCCTTGGCTGTCGTTTTTCAAATACCTTGTCCCAAAGGGCCAGTTTTGCGCACTCCATTAATGCTGGCTGCCCCTGGGACAATTACGAACAGATAGCTTTTCGTATCTGAGCAGCTTCTTGAATTAAAAGCAACTACGCAGGAAGGGAAGGGGTATTCGACTGTCTTATCACAGCCTCGTAAAAGAGGTTTCGTCCACTCTCCTCCCCCACACCATGCCCACGTTTCCCACCAAGCACGAGAGCCAAATTAAAAATTGGATTTCACATGTGTTGTTGGTATTTTCCACTTTCAGCTTTTTTCTTTTTTTTTTAAGTCGTCAGTTTAATACAGTGCGTTACCTAAACATTTCCTGGGAGGCTGTGCAAGGTCTGAACCCAGAACCTTTGATGGGGGTCCTCTCGCCCTGCTAGGCACAGAGTTCACTGCCTTGGGGTAGGGTGGAGTGGACCCTGATTTTTCGGTTCCTTAGTGATTTTCCCAATTTGCAGGTGTCCCAAGACATAACGTTTATTCTCCGCCCACCACTCCTGCCAGTGTCCTCTTCCGAGGGACGCTGCATCTTTTCATACGAGTTTTTAAGTTCTCCTTATAGGGCCTGAGAAATACAGCTGGCGGCATTTAGGATTACTAGGGTGAGTCTTCAGTTGAGCACTGAGATGAGATGCCTATAGAAACTACTGGAATATACAGCAGAGTCTCTGGGGGCAAGGTATTTAACCACCTCGGATCTCAGTCTCTTTGCCCATAAAATGGAAATGGCAGTGAAATCAATATCATGGTCTCGTGAAAGAACTCAATAAAATAAAACACACCCATGGCAAGGGCTCTCTGTAAATGTTAGCTGATGGTGGGAACCGTGACAATGACGTCAAGTCTGGCACCAGAGACCCAGAAAAGAGAAGTCACTTGATTTGGGAGGAATCGGGGAATGGCTCGGAGGGGAAGCAGCATTTGAACGAAGTCCCGTAGGGTTTGGGAGGCTCCGATTCAGGTACGGAGGGGGAGAAGGCTGGAGGGATGAAGAGAATTTCAGGATGGTAGATGACAAATGGAAGGGAGGTGATATGAAGGGCACTGGGGAAGAGTAAGAAGGTTGTTCATTCGTTCATTTTAACTGAGGTATAAAGGAAATAAGATGGGTAGAGGAGAAGGCAGGGCTGGCATCCAAGAGGAGCCCAAGGCCCAGGGGAAAGGGCCTGGGGTTTCTCTCTAACACTACAGAAGGCATAGATCTCTCTTGAAGTATGTGCGATCTTACCTAACAGGCTCCTTTACAGAGCAGTGCTGTCCGAATGAAAGTCCATAACATCAGGGCTGAAAGGAATCTGAAGATCATCTGATGTAATCCCCTTTTGTAACGATGAGAAACTGAGGCTCAAAGAGGAGGAACGCTATTCAAGCAAAGACTCGAGAACCGCATGTCACAGGGGCGCGGTGGAGAAGGTTCGTCCATGGGGCTTCATGCCCAATGTATCCCTTCTCTTTCAAGCTTCAACAATGCCCACCCGGTCCGCTGCACCCACAGCGATCGCAAGCCCTCCCCAGGAAGGAGCAGGGCCCTGGTGGCCTTCATCTGCAGGGGATTGAATCCTATGCATATTTCAGGAGCCAGCTGAGTGTTTCCCTGAACCGAGCTCGCTATCAGAATCACTTGTGGATCTATGTAAAGAGGCAGAAGGAGTCAGCGCCGTCCTTGGACTCTGGGATCCTGTGGGTCTGGGCTGAGGTCCCTGCATCTGTGTTTTCAATAAGCTATTCATTTGGAAGGCTCAGCCTTCCAAGACCATGTCCTTCGGATCTCCCACCAGCAGGAAGCCCCCTCGTGTTTCCCCAGAGCGGATAGCAGCTACTTGGCAGCATTTGCTCTGTCTCGGGAGAGCACGTCTGAGTCATCTTGGGATCTCACCCCCCCCCCCCCAAGCACCGAGGGCAGTATTTTTTTACGTAACCGACACTAGATGAATCCATGATGCATTAAAGTGATTGAGTGAATGAATGAACTATTGCGTGAATCAATAAATAATGGTAATAGTAATAGCCACTATTTTTTAGTGCTTGCTCTGTGCCAGAAACTGCTAAATATATGTGCTAATGTCCTTTAAACTTGTAGCCCTAGGAGGCAAATACCACTCTCTTCGTTGTGTAAGTATGGGAACTAAGGCTCAGAAAGATCAAGGGACTGGTCCAACTTTGAGCAACCTGTAAATTAAGAAATAATTTTTTTTTAAAGATTTTATTTATTTATTTGACAGAGAGAGACTGTGAGAGAGGAAACATAAGAAGGGGGAGCGGGAGAGGGAGAAGCAGGCTTCTCGCCGAGCAGGGAGCCCGATGCGGGGCTCAATCCCAGGACCCTGGGATCATGACCTGAGCTGAAGGCAGACGCTTCACGACTGAGCCACCCAGGCGTCCCAAGAAATAAATTTTTTAAAAATCTGGTGGATGGGTGGATAATGCCTTCCACGGGACTCAGACCTCCCCTGGCAAGCCCGGAAAAAGAGCAAGGTTGCTCTCTTCTGCCCTCTGCTGACCCAATGAGGTATAACAGAAAGAGCACAGAAACAAATCTGGCTTCCTTAGAAGGGTCTGAGCCTCTTAATCCCCTTCTCATCAGATTGGTCGTACTCTTTCCACCTGAGCTCTTCCTCCAGGCCAGCACCTCTCTCCGCAGGCCAGCTTTGGGCACCTAGAAATCGCAAGGGGCGATCCCTGTCCTTGAGCTTAGTAGGAACCTCGGGGCTAGCTTCCCTGAGTTTGTCCTAAAAAAGCATGAGCTCAGAGTTTGGAGGTCCCTTAAAGACCTTCCTATCTAGGGCTCTAGACTGGGGTCCATGGATGAGTTTCAGAGCATCTCAGTTTCACTTGTTTGGGTTTCTATTTATTCTCTGGGGATGGGGAAGAGTTTTTGTTAAGATCTCCAAGTTATGAGCCATGGTGTTGGGTTTAATTCCCAACACACACACACACACACACACACACACACACACACACGTTGTAGAGATGAAGATGTTGCAGCCCAGAAGGAGGAAGGGACTGGCCCAAAAGGGTCAGTGGGACATTACTAGAGCCCCTGACACCCAGCCCACAGCCAACCGCGGCACCACACACTCTCCCAAGCCTATGGACCTCTCCTTTTCAAAAAGAGGCCAGTTTTCAATCAGGATGATCCTGTCCCCCAGGGTATGCTTCCCAGAGGCTGCATGAGGGACGTGGCCTTGCCCAGAGAGCTCTGTACTCGCGCATGGGGGCGGCTGCCTCCAGCTGGTCCCACGGGGCTGGTGAGAACCGACTGCCCACATCGAAGAAAGCACGGACCCGTGGGCACCCCCAGGGGGTGCTCTGAAACCCCCCGATGATTCATAGTCACCTTGGGAGATGGTTGGGACAAACGAGAATCTTGTCATTTCACAGATGGGGAAACTGAGGCCCTGAGAGATTAGGTCAATTACTCTGAGTCTCCAGGCTAGACAGAGGCAGAGCAGGCCAGCCCTTCAGCTCCGTGCTTTCTGTCGACAACCAGGCTGGCTCTGGGTGTAGTGTGATTGTGTCTGAGCAAGAATGTATGTTCAAAGGTCAGACATATATTACCTCTGCAATCAGTCTTCCCAGAAATACCTCGAACAAGGTAGTACAGAAGCAAACCTCGCCTACTTCAGTTTTAGGTGAGTTTGGATTATCTCCTGTGTCCAGGAACAGGAAATCTCCTTCCCGCAGAGATTTCGGATTTCGGATTCCAGGACCCTCTGCCCCCTGCCCCCCAGCTGTCCCTGGCCCTTTTCTTTCCCAACAGGTGATCAAACTAAACAAGCAAATCCACTTTTGAAAGAAAAAGAGGAGAAGGAAGTACAATTAATTAACTAACTACCTTTGGCATCCCAAGGACTGACCATGCCATTGTCTCGTTTTGTCATTAATGCTTCCACGCATTCATTCAGCACAGATTTCCTGATGGCCTACTGGTGGGCTCCAGGCTCCACGTCCTGGGATGCAGCCGTGAATAGAGTCGCCGCCCTGCCCTCACAGACAGTCCTCTAGCTAGCTAGACAGACAGACAATAAGGACACAAACCAAGAGAAGACAGCTGACAGGATTCCAGACAGAACAATGTGGGGCGGCGAACGGGGCAGGACTTACATGGACGGCGAGAACCTTTACACGGAGCTATGAGGGCCGAGAAGGACCCAGGTGGGTAAAAGCAGGGGGAACAGCATTCCAGTGAGAGGGAACAGCAAATGCAAAGACCCTGAGGTAGAGCAGGACGTGGTCTAGCTGAGGAGCAAGAAAAAGGCCAAGACTGAAGCAGCAGAATGACACATGGTGAGGGGACAGGAGCTAAAAAGGGAATCGCAGGTGAGTTTCAGAAAAGAGCCTGGATTTTAGCTTTTGGAATAACCTGGGGGTGTGTGTGGCATTATTTCTGCTCCCGGGTTGCAGTTAAAGAAACAGAGAGCAGCATATAATATGGCGGAGTACTGGGTTTGGGGCGGGTTGCTATTTGGCGGGGTATCTCCCCTGATGGTTGGAAGTGGGGTGGGGGGGCAGCCAGCAGAGTAGCCCCTGGACAGCACTCTGAATGGAGTGGTGGGGGGGTGAAGGCCAGGAATGTGCTAGAGGCTTAAAGATGGGAGGCCCCCACCCGTGGGCCTTCTCCCCAGCTCTCTATGGAGCAGTTGCAAGAGGTCCATGGGAAAGGAGGTGACTATCCTGATGGTCCCCATCACCAGGCCAGAGAGGCAAGCGGGCAGGTCACAGGGCCCTGTCTAGAGCACCAGCTCTCCAGCTGTCCGAGCCAAGGCGAAGGGGTACCCACCGCACCCACGGGGAGGGGAGGCTGGATACCCCGGCTCTGGGGACGGAGCTCATCCACAGGCTGGTGAAACTCTGGTTGGGAGTGCCCGGGTTTGCAGAAACGCACTGGGGACAGAGCAGGGCTGAACCCCGGGCGCACTGCAGACACTGAGAAAGACTTGTACCCCTCATCCATGTCCCCAGGGCCCCCACGCTCTGCCTCCACTAGAGAAAGCATCCAAAGGACTTCCTTTCCCCTCTGCTATGAAGAGTGAGGGCTAAGTTGCCAAGGCGAGCGCTCGTGCAGGGCCACGATTCAACCTCCTGCTGGGAGCTGGGTGGGCAACTTATTTCCCCGAGGCCTCAGGAACCTGTGGGTCTCATCCCCACCCACCATGGTGCATTTGCTGCCCAGCCAATGGACCTGGGCTCCAGGCCATGCCCGCACGGCCCCTTCTGGCTGCGGTACTTGGTAGTTTAATTTAAATGTGTCATTCGTTTGGATGTGTTTTCCCCTTCTAGATATATAGTAGCTTCCCTGTCTAATTTTGTAGTTAAGAGGGCTTCCCAAGCTGTCTAGGCTTTAGCAAGGGCTCTGCTGCCTCTGACCCTCTGACCCTCCCTTCTGCTTACATGCTCTTCCTCCCTGCCTTTCCCGGACAGAGTTGCGCGACTCATCTCCTCGGTAGCACTGAGTCACACGTCCACCTGTCCTCACGGCTGGCTCTGTGCTAACTTCCTATCGTGAACTGATTGTTTAATCACCATGGTAATGCTTTAAGGCGAGTGCAACTATATACCCCATTTTTACTGATGAGAAAACGAAGGACAGAGAGGTTAAGACACCTGCCCTAGGTCACACAGCTAGTAAGTTGAACAATCAGGAGTGAAGCCTGTTTTGTTTACTGTTGGCTCCGGCTCCAGCTGGCACCTCTCCCCGCAGCCTCAGACTTCCACGCGTCCAACCATTCTCTGGATATGCCACCGCCCACAGACTCAGCGACTTCAGAAGGAACTCCTTCTTAAGCCCAGGACTGGCCTCTCCTGCCTGCCTCTCTCCGTCAGCTAATGGCACCATCAAGGGGAAGGTCTACCGTGTTCTTCCTGCTCAGCCGCCTTCCCTGCCTTTGTCATGGCATATCAGCATTCATCTCCCTCCCAGGAGAACCACTCCTCCCTCTCTCCCTCTCTCTCTCCCTCTCCCTTCCCCCCCGCACCCCGCCTTGTCATGCCAATCCTAGAACCCAAACTCCAGCCACAGAGATGGGTCCAGGGACAGGCATGGTCTCAGGAAACCAGGGGCCTCCCTGAGACCGTATGCATGGACACCCTCTGCACTGGGATGGGACAAGCCCGCAGCTACGCATAGGTGGGGGTGCCCTCCCAGACCTGCAGAGGGCAAGGACGGGGCCAACAGAGATGCTGAGATGAGACAGTGGAAGGTAATACGGAGAAGCACGTCACAAAGTCCTGATACTAGTGGGGCCCCCGGATGTCCCAGGGAGCTGGGTAGTTTCAGCTGGGTTTCTGTCAACCGATCTGACCCCAAACTAGGAAATTTGTGCCCTTGGCCCCCTCATGAGGCAGCCTATTGCCGTCCAAATCCAATCTGTCCGCAGGATGTCTGGCTCTGGCCCCTCGCCTCCAGGACAGCGGCTGTGCCCTACCCAGGCCCCCATCCACCCTCAGAGGAGCTGTTGGCATGATTTCCCCCCAGGCGGCGCTCTCCAGCCCATCCACCCCGATTCTACCAGACTGAGCTGTCTCAGCACACACAGGTCAGCCAGGCCCTCCCCCAAAGCATTTCAAGACTTTGCCACCATTATCCAATGACGCCCGGGTTCCTTGGAACAACAGGTGAGACCCTTCGTGGCTGGAGGACTGGACTGCCTCAGCCTTGGGCTGTCACTCACGCTGTTCCCACTTCCCGAAACACTTGACCTTCTCCTCCTCATCCAGGCAGCTCTTGTCACGCCCCCAGCTTCAGCCGGAGTGTCTCCCCTCCAGAAAAATCATCTGTGTTCACCATTCTAAAGGCCCCAAAGCCCTCAGTGCTGCTCTAGTGTCCCATGCACGTGCCCGTCTCCATCCTCTGTCCCCATCAGACCATCTGACCCTTGAGGGCAGGCGGCAGAATCCCTGAGGACACCCCAGCACTCTCCTCGTGGCCGGAACACGGTAGAGCCCCAGCAAACGATTTAACCCGCATTCACCTTCTGACCCTTACTTTCTCATCTATAAAAAGGTGGAGTTTCTACAAGGTGACCTCGGTCGAAGGCGACGATTCCATAAATAGCAAGCCAGATTGACACATGATCGCTTGGGGACATCTTCCGTCCCTGGATTTTTGTAAGCAAGCCACTGGAAGGGGGTGAGCTGCTTTTTTCTTGCTTCCTAGTCACCCCATACTCCAGAGATCTGTGTATGGCCTCTAGAAATCACATTAGATAGATCAATTAAAAAAAAAACCAGTAACAGAATAATTTTCATTTCCAGCCCGGATGGTCCGAAAATGTTAATCTCTTGCATTTTCTCTTGGCTGAATGCCAAAGCAAATTAGATTTATGAATTTAGCATGATTGCAAGTTAACAGATAACTCCACGTTCTGTGGAGCCGGTGCAAACCTTTAATGTTTAATCAAGGAGTGAATTAGGAGGTAAGTCTACCTTGCCTGGGATATGTAAAAAAAAAAAAAAAAAAAGGAAATAGGAAATGCCCTTAAGTCTTCTAACCAGAGCTAACTTCCAGCCTCTCTAGCCCGCCAAGGTGCTCTCAGCTGATGTAACTTTGGAGACTAGTGCTCCCCAGTACTAAGGTGATGGGGTCTTTGTTTTAAGAGCGGAGGGAGGGATGGAGTAAACCATACAGCCAGTAGGGTTCAGCATCTTCCCAGAGCCCCCGTCCCCTGCAAGGGATATGATAGCTGGTGTATGAGTTCTCTAGGGCTGCAGTAGCAAAGCACCACTCGCTGAGTGGCTCAAGGAAGAGAAATGGACTGCCCCACTGTTCTGGAGGCTGGGTGTCCGACACCAAGGTGCGGGCAATGCCATACTCCTTCTGAATGCCCAGGGAAGCATCTGATCCAGGGCCCTCTCCCAGCTTTTGGTAGATCTGTGACTTGTAGCAACCTAACACCACTCTTCACATGACATTCTCCCCATCTGGGTGCCTCGTGTCCAAATGTCCCCTTTTTAGAAGGATACCAGTCACATTGGATTGGGCCTCCGTACCCCCCCCCTCATTCTTGGATGACCTCATCTTAATGAATTGCATCTCCAAAGACCTGTATGTCCAAGTAAGGTTACATTCTGAGGTCTTGGGGGTCAGGACTTTCATGTATGAATCTGGAGGGTGGGGAGAGATAATGCAACCCATAACCCACAACCCACTCATTCCTGATGGCAAGATATTTGAACACTCAGCCATTTGTGGGTACACCTGGCTTCTAGTCCTTTCCATGCGTCTAGCTGATTGTTTTGAGAGTTTCTGCTAATCATTTTCTATTTTTTTAAGATTTTATTTATTTCAGATGGAGAGAGAAAGAGAATAAGCAGTATGGGGGGCAGAGGGAGAGGGAGAAGCAGACTTCCCTCTGAGCAGGGAGCCCGATGTGGGGCTCGATCCCAGGACCCTGAGATCATGAGCTGAGCCGAAGGCAGACACTTAACTGACTGAGCCACCCAGGCGCCCCTCTGCTAATCACTTTCTATATTCTTTCTGCTTGTAGCCTTCTAAAGGTTACCATGAAAGGTTCTAGGCTACATTAACTTAATCTCCAAATGATACAGCTTGGCATCTTCAAAAGTCAAAAGCTGGCCTGGCTCTCCAGAAAAAAAGGCAGAAGTGTCAGAGAAGCTGGTGGCCGCAAAGGATTTCGGGAGTCCAGCCCTGCCCCTCAGGGAACTCGTCTCTGGAGCGGCTCACAAGAGAGCCGGCTGATCAAGTGCAATGAGAAACAATTTTTCGAATGTGTTCAGGTATCAGAGCAACTAGAGAGGACGATTCCTCTTTGCAGAACACCATGAAATATTGATATGTGACGCTAAAATGAATATAATAAACATATAATTGCCTGCTAAATTGATCATTATCTTCTCGAGGTTCTGGTTTTGACAGGAAGCAGCAGGCCCCCATGGTTTCAGGGGCAATTTTTTTTTCCTTAAAATTGAGGAAATTATGCTCCTGTCATTTTTTAAAATTATTGTTAGAAAGATGTCCATGATCGAATTTTAGAGGAGGAACAAAATGATCCAAGTCAGGGAACGCTAGCGTCTCGTGGGAATAGCGGCATCCTGTACCAAGCTGGGAAATAGATCACGGCAGGATCCTGTGCTCAACCCAGCCTTTGCATGAAGTCTAGGCCATGTGACAAGTACCAGGGGTGATGTGTGTCCAAGCAGGGACGGCAGCCAGCTCCTAGATTTTCTGCCTCCCCTTCCTCTTTGGCCGCAGCACCAACAAACGTCCCGGAGATGACAAACTCTACCAGTCTGACCTTGGACTTGTCCTCATTTTCCCCTTCCTCCTGAGGTCACCTCTTTCTCTGAGGGGTGAGGCATGGTGAGTACCTATAGAGGTTGGGCTCTGTCCCTCTCCCCACGGCAGAAGAGGACACCTGCCACTGTCTGGGTAGATAGAAACCAATCCTTCACCTCTTGCTTGGTCCCAAGTGAGCTGCCGATCTACCACAACCCCCTCCCAAGCAGTGCATGAAAATGAATGGCTTCCCCCACCAGTCCGCTCCAGCCATCCCACCCCTCCATCCATCACTGGCTGCTTGCCCATGGCCTTCGCCAGAATCTTCAGCCTTCCCCATTGCATGCTCCAGAGACCCCCTCCAATGCACGTCTCCTGCCTGAGCTCTAAATTACCCTGACAGCTCGTCCTTGATAAGAAACAGCTTAAGATCATGTTTCCCATCAGGGGTTGACTAGCTGTGAAATGCACAGTCCAAGACTCCAAAGCATTGCCTATCTCCTGGAACACAAGGAAGGAGCCTACCAAACCAGATGGTGCTTACTTGAATTCTAAGAGAAAGGGGCTGGCAGGCTTGGTCCTTTTACCCTTTCGAGGAGAGTTTATCAGTCCCCTGGTTTTTGCTGTGCCCTTCCTGGTCATTTGTTCCATAGCCAGTCCTCTCAGCATTCCAGATCGCAGAGTTCCTGGGTGGTGTGGCCCCATTTGGCAGATGAGTAGACGGAGGCCTGGAGGTAGCACTCAAGCAAGATTCTCAACAGCTGTAAAAGGGCCACAGCGCCTGGTGCAATCCCCGTGCCTCTCCCCTGACTCGGTCAGATAAGGACCAGGCGGTTAGGAGGTCCCGTGTTGACATGCGTGTCCTCAAGTGAATGACTGGGGGCTCTCCGTCAGGGCGCCTGGCACATTGAGAGCCCTGGGACTTCCTCACACATGGTGTTTTGATGGTCTCCCACTCGAGGCTGGGTCAAGGCTGTTTTCTCACATGACTACCTTCCCAGTCTGGTTCCCACCTCAGAACAAGGAGCAGGTCCAAGTTGTGGGCTCCAGTGGGAGAGCTGGGCTGGGCTGAGCAGGAGTGGGGTGCCGAGCTTGGCTGGCTGCACCAGAAGATTCCACGATGGTGCTTCCAGAGTCAAAGCAGTGAGCAAAGGGGAAGCCAGGCAGGGGAATCAAGATCCACAAGGCCAGGACAGGTAGGAGAAAGATGACATAATTCAAGAGAGACAGGATGCCAGTGAGCTGAAGATTGGAAGTCCGGGGGACGAAAGCAAGGTAGGAAGGTACAGGTCCTTGGAGTACTGTGTGTCTGGTGTAGTCAGAACAGAGGTCTCCTCTCTTACGCTGGCTCTGAGCGTGTTGGTGCTGCCTGCCCCTCTGGCTTGAGAAGGACCCTCGGGTCACCCTGGGACTGGGGGGGGGGGTGCAGGGCTCAAGAGAACTATGATCCACTAGTGATGTCTGCCATGGGCACCATGTTGGGGAAGGGCCACACACATTGGGTATCAACCATCCCGGGCCAAGAAGAAAAGTTTACACTTATGATTCCCATCCAGTTCAGTTGGACAAGTATTTATGGAGCTTCTCCATGGGCTACATGTGAAGGTCAGTCCCTGGAATACAGAAATGGGCAAAGTGCTCCCCTAGTCTTTGATGAGCTCCTGTGGCGGCGTGGGAGGCTGACACATAAAGAAAGTGTTTCACAAAGCAAGCTTGAGACATGGGGGCCCCACACCCACCCGTGGATACCAGAGAAAGCCTCCTGAAGGAAAACAATGCTGTGGGCACCATGATTGCTTGCCCCTGGTGCTATGCCCCTGATAAGCTTACAGTATAAAGCAGAGATGATGGATGTCATTCTCATGATTAGGTTATAGTATAAGGTGAGGGTGAAGGGATTTTACAGATTAAAGTCCCAAGTCAGTTGACTTTAAGTTAATCAAAAGGAAGATTATCTTGGGGGTGCCTGATGTAATCAGTTGGAATCCCTTTAAAGGGGATATAGGCTTTCCCATGAGGCCAGAGATGCTCTCCTGCTGTCCTTGAAGAAGGAAATCATCCTGTTGCACAGAAGGCCATGCGGCAGGGAACTTCAGGACCTAAAGGAGCAATCCTGGCTGCAGCCAACGAGAGAATGGGACCTCAGCCCTATGGCTGTAAACAGATGAATTCTGCCAACATCTGAGTGAACCTGAGAGTGGATTTTTGGGGTGCCTGGGTGGCTCAGTTGGTTAAGGGTTCAATTCTTGGTTTCAGCTCAGATCATGATCTCAAGGTCCTGAGATTGAGCCCTGTGTTGGACTCTGCACTCACGGGGAGTCTACTTGTCGGCCTCTCTCTCTCTCTGCTCCTCCCCCATTCACACGCACTCTCTCTCTCTCTCTCTCCCCAAAATACATAAAGAAATCTTAAAAAAAGAAAAGTGGATTTTCCCCTATCTATAAAGCAGCCCTAGGCCACACCTTGACTGCAGCCTTGTGCAACCCTAAGCAGAGGACCCAGCTAAGCCAGCCCATGGACACCGAGATCGTGAATCAATGTTGTTCTCACCCACTACGTTTGCGGTACTAGAAGACTAACGAGGATGCCCAAGCTAGAGAGGGGAAGGAGTGAGCCAGGTGCAAGTGGAGGGCAGGGAGAACATTTTGAAGTCCAAGGAATCACGGACAAAGGTCATAGCATGAACAGGCACTACGGTGAACGGGACTCCCGGGGCAGCAAGAAGTAAGGCTGAGAGGAGCAGGGTCTGAGTGGTGGGGAACCCGGAGGGCCTGCGTCACCCTGCTGAGGGTGGGCAGTGGGAATATTCTCACAGCAGCGGAGTCTATTCCTCTCTAGACCACTGCCACTAGCATGCCTCCCTCTCTAGCGAGGTGGCCCAAAGGGGTTATCTCCTCACGTAGTAATGGCTACACTGTGATCAGTGAGGATGCCCCTCCCCCCCAGCCCTAATCTTGGCCACAGTTGATGGGATCAGACTTAAGGGCAGCAAATCTTGAAAGCAGACCTGAGGAGGTCATTTCCCAACTGTAGATTAGGCCTGGGCAGCCAGAGCCTCAGGCCATAGCTGGATGAGGGTGGTGGGGGTGGGGGGCAGGACTGGGGTCCTGTCCGTGGAGTTGGATCAGGAAAGGGCAAGGGGTTGGAAAGGAGGCCCAAATGCAGTCTAGCTGCTGCTTGCATGAATGACTGAGGAGAACACGTGCAGGCTTCGGGGTCACATAGACCCAGGTTTAAATCTCAGTTCTCCCTACTGTGTGTCCTTGGATGAGTTGCTTAACCTCTCTGGGCCTCGGTTTTCTCATACACAGCAAGGACAGGCGGAGTGCCTTCTTCTTAGGATTATTGTGAAAACTGAATGTGATGGCATTTAAAATCTTGAGTACTGTGTCCTATATATATACTATATATTAGGCATATAGCAGGCGCCTAATCTGAGTTCTTCCTTCACTTTCTCTAGCTTTGCAGTCCATAAACAGAGGCAGGTCAGGGCCAGCGGGTTTCACAGCAGAGACCTAGGGAGTTGGGAGTGTGGAGGGATAGGTTCAGATGGGAACTGGGTCACTCCCCCCAGAGAGAGGTGGGGCATAGCCATAAGGAGGATCAAAACGAGAGAAGAGACAGACATGGCCAGCCACCATGGGGCATGTTCTCATGCACTGGGATAGATTCTTCCAACTCCTGAATCATGTGTCTCAGTCTTATTTCCTGGGAAGGTCAGCGCCCCCCCCCCCCCCCCACATGGACCTGGACCATCGGTATTGTGAGAGGGGAGAAGACAAGGGCTCTTAGAGAAAGCTCTCCTTGCCCATGTGGCCCGGGCCACTCAGATCCCTTCGCGCTGTGCTTTTCCCCTTCCACAGGACCGTGGGTGGCAGGTGCCAAAGGAAGAAGCCAGATAGCTTATGGGCCATTTCCTCTGCAGCTGAACAATAACAGATGATAATTACCCATCGAATGTAGTTTACTGCATTTGGTTGCAGGTCCCGTGCCCAGGTATGGTCACAGTCTGAGCCTCCCTAATGACCTGGAGAGCCCAGCAAGGATGCGATTATTCTGTTTATTGAGAATTAAAATAAATCTGGTCAGAGGAGAAGCCATCCGCTCTTTGGCTTTTCCCAAAAGCAATTACCTGTAATTTTGCTGCTTCAGAAAAGAGAATCACTACTACTTGAGGACCAAAACCATTACAGCAACCTGAGAAGGCCCAAAGGACACTAATCATCACATTTTTTTCTCAGAGCCCTGTCAACCTCACTTCCTTCGGATTTGGGCTCAATTTAGAGCCCATGTAGCCCCTCCCAGGTGCTGGGAGAGAGGACTGTGTGTGTGCGTTGGCAGAGACATAGGTGTTAATTGGAAAATTCTGCAAACCACCTTTATCAAAGGCAAGGTGGCCCGCAGGCCTATTAGTTCAAATGGTTTCATCTTGTCCAACGGAGATGTGTTTCAGCCCTGGCGACTTCTTACTCTTTTTGTGCATGTGTATGTGTTTAAATGAAAGATGCTTACAAAACAGGGCCACTCTTATGGCCCACAGTGGGTTGGGATCCATCGCAAGGTGCGTCGCAAGTTAGTTTTTACTACTAATGGTAAAAATACTGATGTTTCCAAACAGTTTACTTCAAAAATAGATCCCAATGGAGTGAAAATCATCCTGATAATACAACTACACCCACTCACCTGTGAGATATTGAATTAAGTGGCAGATTTAGGTTGGCCTGAGAGCCACGTCCTAGAAATGGCATGGAAGCCACAGCCTGTCCCTTTCATGCCACATGCTCCAGCAAGAAGCAATAGCTCCTAGGCTATAGTCTATAGTTACTCACATGATAGTGAAGTTGTTTGATTGGATAACTTTGAATGAATGTCTTGCTTCCTTCGTCCTCCCACCCTGCCCCAAAGGCTACTGTGTCCAAATCCTAATACACTTATGTGACAGTATTCCACATATGGACATGTGATGTGAATCATTCATTACCTCTGCACCAAATTGCTATGGGGCCATTACCTCCAGTTCTTAGCTAGAGAAATGGGGCTCTGGAAGTCCCTCTGAATGGCCTGGACTTTCCCAGGTATCTCTGTGGGAAACACAGGGGCACCCACAACAGTTGGAAGGGCAGCAGCTGTCCCGAAGGTGTTGAGGACGCTGTGGTTGTGGGCACCCGATGGACACAGCTGTCCCCATACTATAAAAGCAGCGTGGGCTTTATAAAGGGGTCAAGATATCTGCCTGCCTTCACTCCTCCTCGAGGCAGGTCTGATCGCACATCCAAGTAAATTGTAATGGCGAGATCTCTGGAAGCAAATAGAAGTTGCTTCTCCTTTAAGTATCTGGAAAGGAAGGTGTCCGGGAACCTCTGCTTAGAAAGAAACCCAAATGAATGTGAGAACTGCATCTGCATTTCCTTATTTGTGTTTACCCCAGATTACTAAGCACAAGCTGGCTTTAAAGTATGGAGAAGGGAACTAACAGCTATGGAGTGAACGAAGCCCGGTAGTTCATACATCTCCAGCAACTCTAAGATACGGTTTTATGACCATGGACACAGTCTGTTTCCTACCCAGTATCCTCTCCTCTCTTCCTCCTCCCTAGTGGAGCTCATGCGACTGGGCGGGGGGGAGTGGGGGGGGAGAACTGACTAATGGCCAGCTGCAGGAGTAAAATGTCACTGCTATAAACCAGTGAGAGTTTTCCTCTCCCTTTTCTACTTCTGGGTTCAGAACCCAGGCTTATCCAATCAGTGCATGACAATCTCCCCATGAATGCTATTGGTCCAGAGTAGACACAAAACTTCAGCTGGCCCAATCAGGCTAATGGGACCATCACTGATCCCACGTTATTCCCGCAAGATGTAAGCCGGATAGCACTCTACCTTCTGTCTCTACTGGTGTCCTTCTTCTGACCACCTGAAGAGCTGGTCAGGACAATACTGACACCATGAATCATGGGGACACAACCCAGTCAGCCCTTGCCCTACCACAGGACTGCCTGTCACAAGAATACATTATCATTAAGCCAGTTTGACAATGGATTTCACTGCTTACAATCTAGAACATCTTAAGCACATATGATTGGTGTCCTTCCACTTCTTGATGCAGAATGTGAACCATACATCCTTGAGTGGTCTTAGGATCAACAGTCCTTGAGTCAAGTGACCCTCCCTAGTCGAACCAAGATAGTTTGCAAGGATGAGAGGAAGGTGAATGAGAGGGAGGTGAGGGAAGGAAATGCAATGGTTTAGAAGAAGGCTGGTTGCCCAAGACCTGGGCTGTTTCTTTGGAAAGGAATTTAGATAGAGCTCGCTTCCCAAATCACACCCACCATGCCCAGCTGGAATGGAATTGTCCCTTTCTTATGGTATTTTCCACCCCAGCGTCCAGTTCCATGGCTGACACATTCCTTGTTTTTTTTTTTTAAGTAGGCTCCATGCCCAACACCGGGCTCGAATTCACAACCCTAAGATCAAGAGTCGCATGCTGTACTGACTGAGCCAGCCAGGGGCTCGTCTCCCGACACATTCTTAATAAGCAGTGACCTAGTGGATGAACGGAAGAATGCGTACACCCATGTCGTACCCGCAGGATCCTCTTTGTCTCTGTTACTGGGTCTTTAATCCTATCTTGTCCCACCGTCCAGCTTCTCAGCAGTATGCTAACTGGAGCTTTCCCCTCATAGGTGTAAAAGGGAAAAGAACCCTAGCAGCCCTTTAAATGGCAGATACCAGCTTGTTAGAGAGAACGTGAATAAACCCATCTCTCTGCTATGGTCCCAAAGTGCCGCATCTGAGGAGAGAAGCAGGTAACAGATGGTATTTCTGATATGGCCTCCACCCCCAGCTGGGGCTCAGTTTGTACCAGCTCCTGGCCTAGAAGCCTGCATCCCTGGGGAGCACTATTGAATAGTACTTACAAAACAATGCTGACCCAGTGACCTAATAAAGTAGAAAATGGGGGCACCTGGGTGGCTCAGTCATTAAGCGTCTGCCTTGGGCTCAGGTCATGATCCCAGGGTCCTGGGATCGAGCCCCGCATTGGGCTCCCTGCTCAGCGGGAAGCCTGCTTCTCCCTCTCCCGCTCCCCCTGCTTATGTTTCCCCTCTCACTTTCTGTCTCTCCCTTAAATAAATAAAACCTTTAAAAAATAAATAAATAAAGTAGAAAATGTACCTATCCTGTGCCCCAGCGATTTTCTAGGTCTCTACCCTAGAGAAACTCCTGCTCGCGTTTAGCAAGAGGCTTGTATAAGGGTATTCACTCCCATATTGCTTGTGAGAAAGATGGAAGGAAAAGAAAGTCTAGGGCAATCATTACAGTGGAATAAAATGAATGAACTAGTTTCATATTTCAGCATGGACGGGTCTCAACACTGGATGGACAAAGTAAGTGGCAGAATAATATATGCATTATATAGCATTTAAGTGAAAATTCTGAAATGTGAAAAGTAAATATATTTGTACAGGTATGTGTGTGAGTATGTGTGTGTGTATGTGTAGTAAAAATACATTTTAAAAAACATCGACTGGAAAGAATGCCATTAAATTTATAATTCTAATTGCTTTAGTGGAGATGGAGTGTATAGGAATGAAATGGGGGACATATGTCTTTATCTGTAAGGTTATATTTAGTGTGTGTGTGTGTGTGTGTGTGTGTGTATGTTTATGTAAAATATATCTAAAGCAAAAACAAGCAAAACTTTTCATCTGCTTAGTTGTCTGGTGAAAACAGTATTTTCAGGAAGCCTCAGGAAATAGGTCCTTCTGTATAGTTTAGCTTGCCACACTTTGGAGAGCTCATCTCATTAAGAACTAAAGCTTCTTAAAAATATGGAAATTCTTTACGTATTTCATGACTCTTGAGAAAACAACCTTTTCAAAGTAATACATGCACGTATTCTTCAAAAATTAAAAAAACCAAAAAACTAAAAGTCTTATAATAAATACACCAGCACCCTGCCCATTCTTCACCTGGCCGACCCCTCAGCTACACTACCCCCATAGCAACCTCTTTCATATTTTTCTTCCTGCCTGGAGGGAGGAATATTTAATGCATGCCCTCTGCTCCTCCTCCATTCTTCCAACATCGTCTTATTTCAATGTTCTATTAAATCAAGTCAGCATTTACATTATTACAGCTATACAAACACTGCTCACTGTTAATCGGAGAATTTTATTGTGATTCATTTCCTTTCTCACACAATTTTCGGTTTTCTTGGGTTAATCACTGCCTTTTCAAAAAGCTTCGTTTTCTATATAGGAATATGATTTGACCTCAATACTTCTCGGCTTCCTTAAATTCATTTTTCAGATGATAACCTATTGTCTACCAATTAGTAGTAGTAACAGCATTAGCAGGATTTAAACTAGAGACCTCATTTCTGGAACATTCTTTGTTCTTATTCATGGCAAGGCGCAGTTCACATCCTGGCATTTTCTTGAGAACTCCTTTTTGGCCACCTCTCTCTTTTGAGTTCCCCCCTTCCCTGCATTCCATGTCCTCCTCATTTTCAGATCACCCCCTCCACCACATGGGCGCTCTCTAAGAAGGATGCACCTGAATGATGTGAGACCTTGTAAATCTGAAAATGACTGCCGTTTACCTGTGTACCTCATCAACTGTTTGCTTTGGCAAAGCTTCTAGGTTGCAAAGCATCTTCCTTACATAAATATTAAGTCATGAACACATTGGAGTCTTAGCCATTAGTCATTGGTTTTAATGGTTTAAATACCATTAGTCAATGGTTTTAATGTCTGTCTCTTTGCGTGTTACTTTCCATCCCCTCTCCCGGACTTTACAAGGTCAAAGCGAAAGGTGTAGTTTTGAGGTTTGCTTTAAAATGAATAACTCCACAAGGATGATTTTAAAAAGCACTAGTCAGAGAGAGTGGAATGAAGTCGCTGATGTCATAGTGTGGAGCTCTCATTTTGATGTCCAGTTTCCAAAGAGGTAGGTCTGCTTTGGTTCTAATACACATAACTTTTGATGAAATCACAACGTATCAGGGACAGTGAGGAACCTGGAACTCCTCAGATAGAGTGCCTGGGGCTCAGATGGAGAGGCGGGGGCACCCCGAGAAGTGAGGTGTAAGGACTTCTCATGCTCCTGTCTATCTCTTGCATTTCTGCTCACTATTTAAATTCTGCACCAAGTACCTGATTGGCCAAGCCCTGAGTCATACTCTTTACAGTCTCACCTGACTGCGGCCAATAAATAAATAACTAAACAGTTAACTAACTCACCATGGAAATAACTGTCTTCTACAGGATACAAAGATAAAAAAGTCATTTTTTTGTTGCAGTACTGAGACCAATTCACTCCTACACAAGGGAAAGGAAGTAGGTCTGGGTCTGACTCCCATGCAATAGGCTGAATTCTAAAGGCGTTGGTCCCAGGGTTTCTCTTGGTTAGACACTAGTTCAACGTAGAGTTTTAACACCTAGACATAGCATAGATTCCCTCCTGGTCAGGGCCAGCCATCATTCTATGCTGAGATAGTCTTTGGAGCACCATCCTGGTAATACATTTCAACCAACTTGATCACGCGAGATTGTCAGAGTGAGGCATTTGCAAGACACTTAATTGGCTAGAAAGCCATTAAGATGGCAAACAGCCATCTTCCATCAATGTTCCCTTGCTAGGAATAGTCCAGCCTCCCTCCCACATCAATCTGTGTTAGTCTAAGGATCATCATAAGATGCATGCATTTCACTGCCAATACTCCTAATCCAGTGGCCAATTTGTCTAAGTGGCAGCTGGAGATCTGCAGATGGTGGAAGATGGTGGGGTTCAGCTCAGCCGGGCCAGCTGGATGGGGTGTTCCCATTGGCGTGGTAAATAACAAGGCTCATTCTGGAAGGCAGCAGCATCTCCCTTTCTCCCTTTCGTTCCACTCCAACATAGCATCAGGGAAGGTAGTTTAGGGGTCTGGAAGATGCGAGTTTGTCTTGGCTCTGAAATATACTAGCCTTGGTACATCAGGCAACTACCTTCGTTTTCTCATCTGTAAAACAGTGATGTTGGTCTTTCCCAACTGTTACGAGGATCAAGTAACTTCGTGTTGGTAAAGTACCGAACGTATGTTGAGCATATGTCAGCCATAGCTAGCTCCATGCACCTCCAGGGAGGGGATGGCACTGGTTTAACCATGAGACACACAGAAAGACAAAGTTCCAAGGCAGAAGGAAGTCTTCTTGTGAAGGAAGAGAGGATAAAAATCTGCATCTCTCAATTCCCAACTGGGATAGTCCACTGGAACTAGAGATCGAGGTAACTCATGGGGGAGCAGACTGAGGAGTCCCTTCAGATTCTGTGAGAGCCAACCTACACCAATCCTCTGTAACTTTGTCCAAAGGAGAGGGCGCTTGTCCTGGCAGAGGAATTCGGGAGATCCCTGTGAGTACGTGACCTACTCGACAGTTCGGGAATACTGAAGATCCGGAAGAGTTGGGGATCTCCTACTCTCCCTGCTTCCCAAACCTTTAAGACTTTCTAAATGATAGAGAAGTGAGGGGCAGAGGTTCATGGACTATAGAATAGGATAGTGCTCTGAACACCAGTGGTCAGGAGCCCTGGGGTGTAGTTCTGCCTCAGTTGCCTTGGGAAATACTACTTCACCTCTCCGGTCCTCTCTGAATTCCCTAAACTCTTTCATGTTGGGGTTGGACCCAATGGTCTTTTTTTTTTTTTTTTTTTTAAGATTTTATTTATTTATTTATTTGAGAGAGAGAGAAAGCATGAGAAGTGGAAGGTCAGAGGGAGAAGCAGACCCCCTGCTCAGCAGGGAGCCTGATTCAGGACTCGATCCGGGGACTCCAGGATCATGACCTGAGCCGAACACAGTCGCTCAACCAACTGAGCCACCCAGGCACCCTGGACCCAATGGTCTTTAAGGTCCCTTTCAACTGTGGTACTTGAATTTGGAGTATCATCGTATGGCCTATCCCAGCATCTGAGAAAAACAGGAAAAAAGCCAGAAGATTAGAAGAAGATACACTGTATGTGTGAGAGCAAATGACTCCCTAGATAGGGCTTAAAACTACTCTTTGTTGTTTGGAAACCCCACAAAACCTGTCTCTAGCCCCCTGAGCTCTTGGCTCCTGGTAGCTGCATGTTTTAAACACACATATGTCTTCCAGGGAACAACATAAATGTCAGTGTCACTTAATTGGAGACTTGCCTGGTGTTTGTATTTGAAATGAAAGACTTGGAACTAGTTGGTCTCAAATGTAGATCAGCCAAAGCATGAAATCTTTCTCCCTGCCTCTTTTTTTTCCCCCTCACATATTAACATTTCACATGAGTAATATATGTTCATTCTTCAAGAGTACTTATAGAGAGATAGATGATGTAGAATTGGAAGTCTGCCAAGACCATCCATTGATAGCCACAATTTAAAAAAATTTAAAAAAATTTAAAATTTAAAATTTAAATTTAAATTTAAATTCCTTAAATTTAAATTTAAATTCCTTAAATTTAAAAATTTAAAAAAAATGGTACATATTCTTTTACTTATATATTTATGTATGTGTGTATATATATCTATGTATGTATCATATAAATGCACTAAAAAGATTTTTTAAATGCTTGTGGTAGGCTAAATGATGCCCTCCTCCCAATATATATCCTTGTCCTAATCTCCAAAACCTGTGGACATCATGTTCTATGGAAAAAAGAAAAAGGTCTTTGCAGAATGTGATTAAGTTAAGGATCGTGAGGTAAAGAGATGATCCCGGGTTATCCAGAGAAGACCTAAATACAGTCACATGTATCTTATAAGAGGGAAGCAGAGGGGGATTTTACACACAGAGAGAAAACTATGTGAAGTTGGAGCAGAGACAGATCTGAAGATGCTGGCTATGAAGATTGGAGTGATGAGCCCATAAACATTCAGCAGCTCCCAGAAGCTGGAAAAGACAGGGACCGGATTCTCCCCTAGAGCCTCTGGAAAGAGCACAGCCCTGCTGACATCTTGGTTTGGCCCAGGAAGCCCATATCAGAATTCCGGCCTCTAGAACTGTGGGAGAATAAATAAATTTCAGTTGTTTTAAGCCACCCAGTTTGTGCTAATGTCATCCAGCAGCCATAGAAAACGAATACAATGTTCAAGGCTTAAAATGGAAAGCATTAGTCTTCCACCTCACCCCTCCCAAATCCCAGCAGAGACAGATATTTTAAATTTTATAGCAGTTTCTTCTGGAAATTTTCCCCATATTTTTAACCAGGAGGCATACATATATTTTATATGTTGATTTTGTATTTTTTAGAGGGTTTAAAACCCTTATGCCTCCTAAACACATACATATTCCCACACACTTCTCTTCATCATGCTGTCAACTTCCAAAGTAATTATATTACAATAATTATTTAGCTTTTGGCTAAATCTATAGTCTATTATTATCATCACACTGATATAAATTACATTCATAGATGTTTCATGTGGTGTACTATATTTCCATTTTGTTTTTCTGGAGTTAATGACTGCCTCGAGTTTTTATTTGCCCACTCTGTATGTATCACCAAACTGCATCTCCAAACTCTCTGACAGAAATTAAAAAAAAAAAACTCTCTCAATTACATTATAACACATGAGATAATCTAATTTTTATACCCTGGCCCCTGCCTTGGAAACACCTTTCCTAGATTTCTCCATCTTTTGAATCCAGTCAGATTTGGTTCCTTTCTACATCTGTAGCTCTGCTATTATCCTTGAAATCTTTTCCTTCTTTGGGGAAGAGTCTTGGCTTCCTGGATCCTCTGTCTCTTTCTCCATTGTGCCTCATCAAAAAGAAGAATCAATTCCAGTAGCTTCTGGAGACAGGTGCGTGCCATGAAAGTGTTACTGCATATCTTTACCTTGGCTATGTATAGAATCTAGAATAATCCTTTTCTCAGAGTTTTAAAGGCATTTCTCCATTGTCTTCTAGCTTCTGATACTGCTGTTGATAATTTTAATGCAAATCTGAACTCTGGTATTGTGAATGTGATCTCGTTTTTCTCTCTGAAAGTTTTTAGGAGTTTTATTTTACCCTCCTTACTTTGAAATTTTATAATGAGTTCATTTATTATGCTAAGCATAAAATAAGCCCTTTAAATTTAGAAGACAATAGCCTTCAGTTACGAAAGATTTTCTCTTACTAGTTCGTGGATAGCCTTTTCTAGTCCAAATTCTTCATTTTCTGGAAATTTTCGCAGACTGAATTTTCTGGATTAATTTTTTAAGGTGCTTATCTGATCCCTACTTCTTCCCATCACTTTGCCTTTTTATTCTACTGCCTGGATTTCTTTTTTTTCCAAATATTCAGCCATTCTATCAAACTTCATATTTTGTTTCTCGTTATTTTAATTTTCAATAAATTTTGTTTATTATTTTTAAAGACATTTTTTAAAGTATCAATATTTTTTCTTATCTCTCTGAGGATATAAATCAGAGGCTTCCTCTATAGTTTCCTCCTATCTGCTTTCTGCATTGTTTCTGTTTTCCTCAGATTTCTTTATTCTGTTCGTCTATTTTTATTTAGCGGCTTTACTAAAATTTTTCAGGGTCTGGTGCGCGTCCACATTTAAAAGTGAAGAAAAGATTAGTTTTGTGGGAATGGGTTGTGCTATCCAGTGGCAGGCTGAATTAGGATGCTTCCACAGGCATCAAGGAATTTTGCCAAGGGGAACCTCAACTGTGAGTATCAGACTCTTCTCCCTTGCAGGTCATCTTATCTACCCTGCAATCTTCTGTTATAAGGACTAGAGGTTTTCTCTTCCCCAGTTCCCAGTTTTCTGTGCAACAATCTGCACCTCCCACTCTGTCCAATCTGCGCATGGTATTCTTGAGTTCTGATTTCCTCTGGTACACCACTTCTTCAAAGAGAAAACTTTAGTCTCCTGCTGGGTGGGGGAGGAAGAGTCGCATGGTTGCCTAGGGTAGCAAGGGAATCTAGGGGGACTGAGTGCTTCAATTATTCTTTTACTTTTCAGCTCCAACCATACCTTTACTTTTAAAGATACCTATTCCCTTAATGTCCAGAAGGTTCTAGAAGAGAAATCAGTTGGCTCCTTGATTACCCATTCAAGAATCTTGCAGGCGTTTTATTTTGGCTTTCTCTGCTATGCAAAGTTAAATTTTACTTATCCATCTGTTTTCTAGCATTCAAAGTTGTCTTAATGTTTCTGTTTTCTTTTCTCCTTTCCCAGTCTTTGTCTTCATGAGAGCATGCCTCTTTTTTTACACTCATGTTAGTAGGGACTTGGATCAGAATGGAAAGAAGTGCCCGCATTCTACCATCCACATTTTTCAACAACCTCTCTTCTCCTTTCCTCTTCTAACTGTAAAGCCAAGATCTCCTTGTCTGAATTGGTGGCCCCAAAACTTCTTTCCAATTGCAGGTGGGTAGTTATTACCTCTATTCCCTATTGGATGTGGAGCAGAAAGAGCCGCATCTGTCATGCTGCACCACTCTTCCCGCCATTTTGCACCAAACATGGCTTCCTTTAAACCTCCTTTTAAATATCCTACCTTGGAACAACATCTGTGGCTGAGGCACCTCACCTGATTGCTCCAGTCCTTTAAGCTGAATTTGGAACCCATTCATTTGCTAGGTGCTTCCCCAAACACATCTCTTTTGATCTTGACAATAATTCTTATGATAAGTATTATCTTTACCATTCCATAGATAAATAAACCAAGGCTGAGAAAGCTGGTAGATGACATATCCAGGCAAGGGCACATAACTAGTAATTGGTAGACCTGCCATTCAAACCCAAATCAGTTTTACATCAATGTCATGCTCTTTCTATTACACCCCAGGATCTAGTGGATGAGTATCTTTGCCTCCACACCTCATATTTACTACTCTGATGTCTCCTACTGGTGACTGTGTCAGAGACTCTATACCACCACCATCAGTTGTCTACCCCACTGACCCTTAGTTGTAGCCAAGGTCTAAACATTCCCCCTCCAACATCTGTGCACTGGGGGAAAGTCATTGATGGGCACAGACAGAGTAAGTACAAGCCACTAATTTTGTGCCCTTGAACAAACCACTTAACCTGCTAAATACTTTTCTTTATCTATTTGATGGTGATCTATTTGGGCATTTCTAGTTATATGAGTGCTCAGTACTCGATGGGGCAACCCACTCTACCACTTCAGTATTCAGATCCTCTTCTTTCTTTTTGCATTGACCTTGTTTTCTTTGTCCCATTTCCCTAACATCTGTCTCCACATATGCCATGAATTAATTATCTCTGCCTCCAAGCTCCCTAGATCGAAACAGAATCTAATCTAGCTCCCTAGATTAGAAGAGAAAGGAGATGAGCTTTCACCCAACCTCGTGGGTCCGCATACATCCTGAGTTCTGACTTTCTGTGCCCCTGTCTGCCCTTCTCTGGCCATATTATGCAAATGTCACTAGCAAGTCATGTGACAAGAGAAAGATACAACTTCCTAGGCTGTTTCCCCAGTACGCAGAATACCCACAATGGGCAAAAAAGCCACTTATCCATTCATCCATCTAGTCACTCTCTTATTCAACAAATAGTTAATACACATCACTGTGTGCCAAGCTTTCCGCGAGGTCCTGGGCATACAAAGAAGAATAAGACATAAGCCAGTCTCTGCTGCAAGTGTTGACCAGAGAGCAAAGAACAGAGATTCGTAAATCAACCATCACTGTGTAAGTTATAATCGATAACTATGTGCCTGGGTTTTGCATCAGAGGAGCATTTCAATCAGGCCTGCAATCTGATGAGGTCATGGGAGACTTCCCAGAGGAGGTGACGCCTGAGTTTTGTAAGATGAGCCCCATGAATGCTCATTTGCTTCTACTTTTTTCCTAGGCCTTCTGGTTATTTTATAAGGAATGATTAAATGTAAGTGCTGAAGAGAACTTTAAAGACTATAAAAGCTAACTTCTGATTTTACAAATAGGAAAACTGAGGCAGAAGAAAGCTTACAGCATATCCAACCATACTGGTAGGAAAGCCTGAGGAAATTCTACTGATATAGTTCAGGCCAGGTCTGCTTTCCCCTTTTCTCCATACCTCCCTCAATGCAACACTGGATACGGAAGGGAAGGGCCAGGAAGGGACCTTTGGGGAAGTTTCTGAGGCTGTCTGAAACAGTCTGTAAAGATACGATCCCTTGCCTCCCTTCAGGGAAGTTCCACTGAAGCACATGGCCTCTGACAATGGCTTCTCGCACTCTTAGTGTCGAGCAGTTGCCTTCTCTGCAGGTGACAGGAATGTGTACATAATGTAGAGGATGGATGAATTCATGCTTCCGGAGCTTCTCCAAGTCACCATCCCCAGCAGGCGACAGACATGGAACCTGGAGTTTTCATGGTCTTTGTTCCCAAGCACCTGCTGTGATCTACTCTTCGTATCGGTCAGTTACCTGTCACTACATAACCAACTACCCCAAGACTCGGGGGCTTAAAGGAACAAACTCACTGTTGGTTACTTCATGGTTTCTGTGGGTGAAAGATCCAGGCACTGAGGAGGGGGTCCTCTGTCTTTGGGCCCCATAGGCTGCCACTCAGGTGTCCGCTGGGGCTGTAGTCATCTCGGGGCTCGCTTTGGGGGGCCTCTACTTCCAAGTTCACTTATGTGGCCATGGCAGGATTCCTCTCCTCCGTGGCTGGAAACCTTCCTCAGTTTCTTGTCACAGGGGCCTCCCCATAAAGTGGCTCATGACATGGCAACTGGCTTTATCAGACAGAGCAAGTGAGAGCAAGCTAGAAGGAACAGGAAGTCTTTCGTGACCTAATTTTGGAAATGATACCCTGCTGTATGATACATCTGCTGTATTTGTTAGGAGCGGGTCCTTAGGCCCAGCCCACATAAGAGGGAAAGGCACAGGGGCGCCTGGGTCCGTTAAACGTCCAACTCTTGGTTTTGGCTCAGGTCATGATCTCAGGGTCACGGGATCGAGCCCCGCATCAGGCTCCGTGCTCAGCGGGGAGTCTGCTGGGGATTCTCTCTCTCTTTCTCCCTCTGCCCCTCCCATTCCTGCTCTCTCTCTTTCTCTCTCAAATAAATGAATTAAAGAAAAAAAAAAAGAGGGGAAGGCATTGTACAAGGGTGTGAGCCCCAGAGGGCTGGTAATTGGGGCATCTGGGAAGGCTGCTCTATTAGTTTCCTAGGGCTTCTGCTATACCAACTTCGTGGCCCAAAGCAACAGAAGTTTATTCTTGCACAGAAGTCCGAACTCGAGGTGCTGGCAGGACCCTGAAGGCTCTGGGGAGGATCGTTCTTTGCTTCTTCCAGCTTCTGCTGGTGTCGCCGATCCCTGGCTCCCTGGCTTGCCCCTGCATCTGTCCAAGCTCTCTTACATCACCCCAGGGTGTGGTGTGCTCCCTGTGCATCACTGTCTACTTTTCTTTCTTTTTTTTCTTTGGGGGAGAGGGGGGAGGGATGGTACTTATCCAGGCAGGGATAGTATTTATTGAATACTGAATTTCAAAAAGCTTAATACAGACGGAAGAATCTGAAATAACGCAAATGAATATATGTGGTTTCACAGAAATAAAATAAGTGATACTAAAAGAAAATAATTTTATTTTTGCTCTACATGACAACGAAGAGTCCCAAGGGAAAGCCGCATTGGCTGCCTCCAGAACAGTGGAAGGTGGGCTCACACAGCTGTGTCCTTGCGTCCAAATTTCCCTCTCCTTATTGGAGTTCCCTCTCCCTAACTTGATTACGTTTGGAAAGACCCTATTTCCAAATAAGGCCACATTCTCAGATTCTAGGTAGATATGAATTTTGGGGGGGACTTATTTAACACACATAGCTGTCTATCAGAGTACCAAATTTTGCCCCTTCCATTCCCCCAACAACGGCCTCACTTCATACTCCTTTTTCCATCCTCTTATTGTTATCGAGCCCAAACTTGGTCCCACTGCACAGGCTACCGCTATTTAAGAATGATGTGGGTATTCACCACCTGGTGCTGGTACCTCTTAGAGGATTAGTCTAGCTCTAGGATCCCCTTACCCTGAGGCTGATCCAGGGATTTTTAGTAGCGAAGCAGTTAATACATTTGTCCCCTGTAATCCCCTGGGATCTGGCCACTATTTCTGCTGAGAACCAGACTTTGAGGGATTTGGTCGCCAACGTAAAGACATCAAAACAAATTGGCCATGTCTTTGTGATCTTAAAGTCCATTATCTCCAATCTCTTCCTCTTACAGCACACCCGAGCCTGTGACGTCCCCTTCCAAGAACGGGTCACTAAAGCAGTAGTTCCCATTGGGGTCCATGTCTTCTCGGCAAGTGAAAGTGTATACAAATTTCTGGGTGGGTGACATATTGTCTGAAGGTAATTCTTATATCGACTCCTTTACCCCCACTCCCGACAAGGAGATATCTGGCAATACTTAATCAAATAAAAAAATGAACATGTTCACTAAAGCACCAATTCACGATAATTCCACTCCTATGAATATGCTTAATACTCCCAATTCACCCCAGAGAAACTTATGTATAAACACATAACGAAGCATGTAAAAGGATATTCATTGCAGCATTGTGGGTAATGGCAAAAATCTGGAAGCAACACTAATGTCCTTCGGTGAGGGAATGGATAAACAAATGGCAGTATATTCCTAAGACGGAATATTATACAGCAATTAAACCAACTAGATCTATGTGAATGTATATAAATAGATCTTGAAAACAATACCAAGTGAAAAAAGAGGCAAATCGTAAAACATTACATACTGAGTGGTGCCATTTATGTTAAATAAAATCACACCAAACAATACTACATTATGTTTATGGG
The DNA here is from genome assembly GCA_028534135.1 of Potos flavus. Taxonomy (NCBI): domain Eukaryota; kingdom Metazoa; phylum Chordata; class Mammalia; order Carnivora; family Procyonidae; genus Potos; species Potos flavus. The sequence continues at coordinate 33,841,315 of CM052891.1, read as the reverse complement.
TCTATATATACGTGCAGTAAAAGTTTAAATACAATGAACAGGAAGGAAATCAACCAAATTCACGGATCTTGATGGCTTGAGGCATGGAGGGCAGAGAATGGGAGGAACAAGGAGGACTTTAACTGGATCTGTAGTCTCCTATTTCTTTTATGCATATATTTTTAGAAACCTAATGGAAACCAATCAAATGCTGTTGCTTCACTGGTATTTATTATCACCATTTGTGATTTTTTTACTTTTTTTAAATAAATAAATGAGGAATAAAGATAAGACTAAGTCTCCACGGGAATGTGGGCCCTTGGAATAGTGTGGGGCCCAACCGGCACAGCCATGGGCAGGACTGGGATGTCCTGACCATTCGGACCAGTGCAAAGAGCATGAATAGAGCTGGGCGGAGGAACTTCAGGTCCTGGTTACAACTAAGCTATGGAATCATCCAAATTTTCACAGGTGGGGCTCTCACTAAATTTCTGCTGGGGCATTAGGACTGCAGACAATCCTTGGAACTGGAGCGAGAAGGAAGGAATGAGGGGCGCCTGGGTGGCTCAGTGGGTTAAAGCCTCTGCCTTCAGCTCAGGTCATGATCTCAGGGTTCCGGGATTGAGCCCTGCATTGGGGTCTCTGCTCAGTGGGGAGCCTGCTTTCCCCTCTCCCTCTGCTTGCCTCTCTGCCTACTTGTGGTCTCTCTCTCTCTCTCTCTGTCAAATAAATAAATAAATCTTTAAAAAAAAAAAAAAAAAAGGAAGGAATGATTTCAACCTGCTATATTTTTCATTCTGCTTTGCATGAAGCCTGTCCAAATTTGAGTCACTGTTCCTGGATTTCTGTGGGGTGCCACCATGTCCTTTCATGTCTTCCGTCTCTCACAGGACACCAGCACCCACGTATGTCACTTCCTCGCCACCAAAACAGCCATGTCCAAGACAAGACCATGTCCCTATGCGTATCCCTATGCATCAAAACAAGAAGAACCCAACCAAGTGGTCGAAATGACAGAGACATCATCCAGAAACAGAAACAAAGTGGCTGGAAGAGCTTGGAACTCAGTATGTCCTGATGGAACTCATCAACTTCTCTCCAGCCCTGGGCCTTCCACTCCATTTCTCCACCACCTTTAACAGGGCCACCATCTGTAGAATCACGATTAACACCTCCTTCTCCATCGACGGTCAGTCAACTGATCATTAAGCGTGGCCCAGTCTCCCTTCTGAACGCCTGTTAAAACCATCCTTTTGTCTCCATTTCTTCTGCCACTGTCCCAGTCCAGGCCCGGGTCACTTACTTAGACTCTAGTAACAGCCTTCTAACTCACACTTCCTGACGCTCCCTTGCTTTCAATCTATTATCTACTAAGTGACCAGAGTGATGGTTCACAAACAAATCTGTCTGTGTCCCTCCACTTCTTAAAACCTTCCGTGGCTTCTCTGGCTCTTTAAGATAAAGACTCAAATCTTCACTGGCTTATGATGCCTCCCACGATAGCCTGACCACCTCCCCACCTCTATCCCTATGTTCCAGCCACACCGCAGTTGGTATGCTCCTTTTGAGGGGCCTAAGATACAGAGAACATCTCCTTACGCCCCCTTCGCTATGACCCTTTGCTATGATGCCAGGCACTGAAAACTGGGTTCTCACCAGACTCATGCTTTAGGGATCCCTCTCTGAACCTGGAACGTGTTTATCGTCCTCAATGCTCTATCTTCAAGGTCTAGCTCAAGTGCCACCTTCTGAAGATGCCTTCGGTGGTTGCATCTCCTTCCCCCAACACGCACACTCAGAATTATTCTCTATCTTCTGTGTCTGAATGTCATTTCCTGGATTCTCCCTCTTTAGGCCATCTGTCGGTCCTTCCCCCCCGGGACTGAAGGCAGGAACAAATGTCTTGCTCTGAATCAGTGACCTAACAAGGGGCTTTAATATAGTAGGTGCTCAATAAAGATGTGTTGAACTGAACTGACCAGCATCACCGGCCTGGGAAGAGTTCTAGGGTGTGGAGGAACAAACACATGTTAAAGATGCCGGGCAGTCCAACTTTTCTAAAGAAGCTCTGTGGCTCACCTTTAAATTCCTCTAAACTTAAAAACTTCTGCCAGCCATTTCCCATGAATCATTTGGACAGATGCACTAATAACGATGATTTAAGGGGAGACTTTGATGTCAGCGCCTCATTCACACTTCAAAAAATGTGTATTCACAGGTACACAAAAAGGGTGTAATTACCATTTCAGGAAAATATGTTAATTTGATGCAATGCATTTCTGCTCTGACAGCTCTCAGATCTTGCACCAAATGGTTGTAAAATGGATATTAACGGGGGAAAAAAAATACACTTTTCTTCCCGCTCAAAATATAGGTAAGGAGCAAAGGCAAAAAGAGTGGGAGCCTGCTGTTCAGCGGGGCAAGGCTGGGATGGGGGAGGCTTTTAGCATGCCGTGGTTGCTGAAAACAATGCGTGCAGTTGCTGATAATGTTTCTGGCATTGAGGGGCCTCTCTGGGAGGGCTCCCACTCACCAGGAGTACTAACAGTCCTAATAAAGGTGGGAGATATATGGAAGCAGCAGGTGATGCTGGATCTCTACCCCAGGAAGGCCCAGCTGCCCTGTCTGGCTGGCCTTGAGGTGCCCTGTCCAGATTCCCGAAGCCTCCAAGGCTGCCCGCTCCTTCCCATCCAGAGGCCTCTTTATGGGCTTGTGAGATGCTGCGTCCAACCCCCGATCCAAAGAGCTGCTCCCTGCCCACGGCTCAGAAGACCCCATTGACAGTCCTCTCTGAGCCGAGAGCATGTGCGGTCTCCCCAACTGTCCCAGCTGCTTCCTCCCCAGGATGCAGGTAAGCTTCTCCTCCCTCGCAGGGGCACTGCGAGAACTGAATGGGGAAATGGCTCTAAGGCTCAGCTCGGTGAAAATGCTTAATAAACACAGTTAGGGTTATTATTACATTATCATCTTATTATCCTTGGGGGTAAGCTGGTTAAAAATAATAATCAAAAGGACTGATAAAGCGACCCCTGTCTCAGGAAACCACCCAGACACTTAGGGAAGCTCTCAGTTTCTACTGTCTCAGGAGGAGGCTTCTATTCGTGGAAAGAGCATTTTGTGTACACACATCTCTGGGTCCTGAGGCCCAGAGTGGAAGGGACTCAGGGACCCAGGAGGTGGGATGACTCTCCCTCACCTGCCAGATGTCTAGGTGATCGGGAGTGTGAGAAGATGCTTTTGGAGGACCTGACTTCTCCCTACTGCCTCCTCTGTCCGGAGGAGAGGAGAAGACCATAGACTACAGCAGAAGACCACAGACTGTGGCTTGTGAATAACAGAATTGTACTTGACACAGTTCTAGAGCCTGGCAAGTCCAAGATCAAGGCGCCAGCAGATCGTGTGTCTGGTCAGAACCTACTATCTGGCTCAGAGACAGTCTTCTTGCTGTGTCTTCACCTGAAGGAAGCGGCAAGGGAGTTCTCTGGGGTCTCTTTTATTAGGTCACCAAGAGCGACTTAATCACTACCCAAAGGCCCACCTCCTACTCATCACACTGGGGATTAGGTTTAAACGTATGAATTTTGGGGAGACACGGTCTATACAGCACCCACCTCAACAAATTCAGGATGGGTACGAAATCCTATTCTATTCCTCGCATGGTGCAGAAATGGGGTGGGGTGCACAGTGACTTTGATTCAATGAGCTGGAAGTGAGCTAGCTCCCACCGTCCCTCTGTGCCCCTACTGGCAGCTCTGGGGGGAGCAGGCTGAGTCCACCATTGAGACCTCCCTGAAAATGATGGGAGCGACCCTATGTGTGCAGTGTTGCCAGGATGGAAATCAGACCCTCGCATTGTCAGGGTCACAGACCGGCCCCCATGCCTTTGGTTCACAATGGAAGTATTTGGGACAATGGACTTCCTTCTATAGGGAAGTGGGTGTGGAGGAGGGCAAGTGGGGAGCACAGGGGAGACTGTTCAGGCAAGTCAGAACCCAGGAGGCTTAGGGGGGCATCTGATGAAGCTGTGCTCTGCAGAGAGTTCTGGGCGACCGATTCCACTGCCCCTCACCCTCACCCAGCAGTGGGGACACTGCTAGTACACATCAGAAGACAGGGCCCCTTCTCAAGATGCTTACTTTGCATCTGTTAGGAACTTGTCATAATATGCTGATTTCCCTAGAACAAGAAGTTTTACTTCCATCTGCTAGAACACTAAGCTACACTATTGTAATAGACGAGTCTGAGATGGCAGCTGTGGGGGTGGGGGTGACAGTTCAACATAGTGTCCACTTATGACACATGGGCCACGGTGGGGCATGAAGCCTTCCAGTCAATGTTGGAAGCCGGATTTCATTTGAGGTTGTATGAGGGGGCCGAGTCTTGCCTTGAGTTGGGATTTGCTCTCCAAATAAGCTTGGGGCTGGGGTGGGGTTGGGCAGTTTCCGGCCCCTTGTCCTTCCCAGATCAAACTTCAAACTTGCCTCCTAAGAAGCTGGGCTGCAAACTCAAGAGGAATGCCATTCATCCCGTTAGGCCGGGGAGCATTTCTGGGAATAGAATACTTGTCCAGCCCAGTTTGTGTTTTTGTTTAAAGAATCTAAATAAGTAAGTGGGGGTCTCTTGGAGCAGAAGAATTAAGAAGACAGCAGGCTTTGAGTTGTTTTTGATGCCAATAAACATGGTTATAACATGAGAATCGGTTTCTACGTTTCTCTCCAGTTTCCAAAATGCTTTAATAGTCCCCATATCATTTTATCCACAGAATACTTCTCGGTAAAAGGCACAGTTGGTATGATCCTCATTTTGCAAATGAAGAAACCACAATGCAAAGTTTTGTGTGACTCACCCAGTGGCATGTATTTACTCAGGGATTCAGGCACACACAGCCTGATTTACTATATAAAGTGTTTAGTCTTAGTAACTTGACGAATGGGGCATACCGTGAGTACTCAAGAGTAGCCTACTGAATGAAAAAATGAAGAAACATGAGTGAATGAATGGAAATTGTTAGGTTATAGCATTGGTGAAGTGACCCGATGGGCCAGGTTGACCTGGTATGGGATAGCTTGGGGTCACTGGCTTTAGTAAGAAGCCAACAGAGACAAACAATGAAACAATGCCTGTGATTCCAGCTATAACCCACGTGGAGAGATATAAGATTATAGAGTAGTACATATTGGGACCATGTCTGTCACTTGGCATGTGTTTCAGTCAAAGTCTGGCCAGCTAGTTGCAAGACGTTGGACTATATTTTATCTCTCTGGGTCTTAGTTGACCCAATTGTTATATATGAGGCAAGTACTACCTAATTTAGTAATCACGACAAACACGAGGCATATTGTCCTGGAATACAATGAAAGCATAGCATATATTCAGTGCTCTTCCTCTTTTCCTTGGAACATGGTTATAGGCATTCTTCTGCCCAGCCATTTCTGAACTGAAAACAGTGTTGATTCCATGTAACATTGTGAGAGAAGTTTAATAAATTGGCTGCCCAACAACTGCTTACAAGGGCCCATCTCTTCATCGTTATTTCCTGAATTCATTCACTCATTTGTTCGTTCGTTCGTTCATTCATTCATTCATTCATTCACTTGAGCATCTGAGCATCCATTCGTGCTTAGGTTCATTGCAGTGGACATCATTGGTGTTCGCTGGGATTTTCAGTTCTCCTCTCTCTACAGGCACACACCCCTTGAAGTTAGATCTGGCTACGTGCCTGGCTTTGGACCCTGAAATGTGAGCATAAGTGATATGTGCGACTTCTGGATGAAGTAAGTTTGTGGTCAGTGCTCTATTCTCCATGTTCTCATCCGTGACCACAGCAACCCTCAGAGCCAGTGTTTGAGAAGATGGCATTGTATAATGGTGGGTTCTCCATCAACCTAGGTATCTGAATAACTATAATGAACAGAATTCCCACTCTGACCCACATTAGACATACAGCATGGGTGAGAAATAAACCTTTGGATGTTTTAAATACTGCAGTTTGGGGGTTATTTGTTACTACACCATACTCGTACTTATTCTTACTAATTTCAGTGTTTCATTTAACGACTTTCTTTAAAGTATCTAAGGAGTGCTGGGCACTCCCTAGGTGCTAGAGGCTCATAAGGAACAAAACAGACCCAGCCCCTGCTTTCACAGAGTTAGAGTCAAGTGGGGAGAGGCAAACCAGTTAATAAATAAACATACACATAAGGTTGTAAATGCTACAAGGAAAAATAAGACAGGGTAAGAGGCCTGGGGAAAGCCACTCTGGATGCAGTGGTTAGAGAAAGCTGTCTGAGAAGACAGCACTTGAGCAGAGACCCAGACACAGCAAGGGGGTAAACCATCCAGACACCTGGAGGTTTGCAGGGGGTGGAAACACCCTGGAGGGAGGGGAGAGTGGCCACTAAGGCACGGAGGTCAGATCCTCCTTGGCATGTGTCAGGAGCAGCTAGAAGGCCACAGAAAGGGACAGAGGAAGTGTCAAAGGGCCAGGGAAAGTAAATGAGAGGACAAGACATGAGGTCACATCAGAAGACATGACTGAGAAGGTGAAATAGCAAAACCACAGCCAGGAAACATGGGTGACGCGTATCTCATATGGACTCATGTCTGCAATACAAAAAGAAATGGTATAAATAAGAAAAAGACAAACAATCAAATTTTTAAAAATGGGCAAAAGGTTTGAACAGGTAACTTATGAAAGAAGATACTCAAATTGCCAATAAGCCAATGGAAAGGTGTTCAACCTCAGAACTCTATGGGGAAGTGAAAATTTAAAGCAAAATTAGATACTACTATACACTCCAAGAAAAATTCCAAGTATTTACAAAAATAAGAAGCCAATGAAATTCTCATCCTTTGCTGGTAGGAGTGTAAGACCACGTTGGAAAAACTGGCTAGCAATTGTAATAAAGGTAAGCCTATGCCTATCCTATTTACCTGGAATTCCTTTCCTAGGTACATACCCCGGGGGAAAGGAAGAGAAGAGATGCATATAGACCAAAGCCGAACACAAGACAAATGTCCATCAAGGTTCTGCTATAGTGAGACAATGGAAAACCTTACAGCATAAAAGAACACAGTATTGACACAAGAACGTGGCCAAATCTCAAAAATTGTACTGAATGAAAGAATCCAGACACAAAATGGTCCATACTCTACAATTCCATGTAAGTGAAGTTTAAGAACAGGCATAATGAATCCACGGTGAATGAAGTCAGACTAGTGGTTACCCCGGGGGGTAGGTGGGTATTAACCAGAAAGAGATATAAGGGAACTTTCCAAGTGATAGAAATATTCTGTAGTTACCTGGATGTTCACATAGGTAGAACTCTTTCGAGCCTTACACTTAAGATCTGTGCATTAAAAAAAAAATAAAAGATCAGTGCATTTTACTGCATGTAAATTGTACTTCAGTTGAAACAAGCCATAAAAAGAGTAAAGGTGAGTGGTCAAGAATTTGACTTTGAACACGGCGAGTTTGAAATGCTTATTAGACACCCAATAACATGTAGAAGAGGTAGCTGAGTTTAGATTAATAAGTAGAAAATTATCAATACTCCCTCCAACCCACACTTCCATTGCCTTAAGTAAAGCACACGCTCCTTCCCCTTTGTTTTCTTCTTAGAAAAGGAAAAGACAAATCTTAGCATCGCCTTGAATCGGTCTCAGCCATCATCACCTTCACCAGCCTGTCTCAGGCTGAACGAGCCGGCTCCCGGGTCCGGAAAATGCTGCCGAGCCCTGAAAGGCAAGCAGGCCCCCGCGCTTGTCACAACGCCGCTTCTGGGTCTCCACTCTGCCCCCGTGTCAGCAGAATGGCAGGACATGGGGCCGCCCTGCCGCTTGCCCTATGCTTTGAGCTGCGGTTGATACTGCTCTGCTCCCCACACCCTGGCACGTGGGGGCGGGGGGCGCAGGTGGGACAGCTGTCAGAACAAATAGCCTCCATGCTCTGTGTTGAATAAACACGTCATTAGCGAGCCAGGGACGATATGCGGAGGAAAGGGAAAATGTCACTTTGGTAAAAGCCTCAATTAAAAGGAAGAAAAGCCATAGTGACAACATTAAATATTCAGGTTTCGGGCCCATTAGGAGGTTTTCTGCAGGGCATGGACTCAGGCAGAGCTGTCGATGTGTGGGGGAAGGAGGCGGGGCAGCTCGGAAAGGTGGGGGAAAATCAAGGCATTAGAATCAGCCTGGCTTGATTTTCAGTCCCAGCTCTGCCACTTGCTAGCCGTGTGGTCTTCAGAAGTAAATTCACTTCTCTAAGCCTCCATTTCTACATGTTTAAACAGACTCAGGAATAGGGTAGGATCATTGTCAAGATCAGATAATATACAGGTGGAGACTTCCATGATTCACAGCTACAATGAACTGAATACCCGTGTCTTTTTCCTTTCTCCCCACCCCGTCCTTCAGTGCTGTTAGGTAACATAAGATTCCTCAGCATATGGATGCAATTGCATCACATCAATATGAAGAAAGCATTTTTTCGTTTGTTTTTACTATTATTTCCTTAACGTGGGACCCTAGAGACCTCACCAGACTCCAAGACACAGAGCTATCCCTACGAGCTTTTGCTCTGTGCCTGTGCTGACTCCAGGCAGCCACATGAGGGCAGCACCTCACCAGTGTGACAGCCCCCGGGTCTGGCAAGGGAGCCTGTCCCTTTCCAGGCCAAGGTGCCCTCCCTTGAAGCCCCCAAACCGGGGTTCCTGTGCCACGCACTGAACCACACCCCATAGCTGGCATAACCCCCTTCCTCACTGAACGTGGCCCTAAAGCTCTGTGACGTGCGGAAGTGACAGAAGGGGTTGGCCATGCCCCCTTCTGGGCTTTCCACTTGCATTCTGTGCTCTTAATGACCCTGAGCCTCCACGGGTGACATCAGTCAACCTTTCTGGAGAGACCACATGAAAAGGCCCTGAAATGACAGAGGGAGGCAGACCCAACTGTCCTAGCTAGCCTCCCGTCTGAGCCTCTAGACGTCTCCAGCCACAGCTGCCCTCTGACCACACCGCAAGAGAGACCAAGTGACGCCAGCATCGGGAGCGGCCAGCTGTGTCCAGACACTTCCCGGGATCATGGGAGAGAAGAACTTGCTGGGTGTTTTAAGCCACTGGGTTGGTCGGGATGGAGTGGCCATCACGTGGCATGTCCAGCTCTTTGGACAAACAGCTGGCCTCATCTTGAATCTTGAGTTGGCCAGAGGCTCTGTGGCCCCTGAGGGAAGGGGCGGAAAGCCCCTCCTTCATCCGGCAGCCGCACAAAACAGCTTCCCGGCCTGGGCCCGTATCCCCCCCTCACGTGGGGTGTGGCAAGAACACAGGGCTGGCCCACGGAGCCAGAACACTGGTGGATTTCCACCCTTCCCTTCCCATTTCTTCTTTCCCTCAAGATCTCATCTCAAAGATGTTGCTTGTTTCTGCCTCGGCTGAAAAAACTCTCAATTTTACGCCTGCAGTCTGGACCACCTGCTCCCAAGGAGGCCCCAGGCTAACCTCAAGCCAGGACGCCCAACTCTGTCAGAATTAAATGAGAGACATCCAAGTGTGAAGTCATTCGTGAGTTGTTACAATTATTTGGAAAGACGGGCCTCCTTGTGACTTGATTATAGGTGGCCAACCACCACCCTGAGGCAGGAAGGAGGCTGGGGAACCCCCCCCACACCCCCCACCTCCCGCCCCGACCCCCGCCTCCCACTCCTCCCCCCCCACTGTGGCTCTGGGGCCATCCTCAAAGGCACCAGTAATTTTTGGTAGAATAAGTAAATAAAAAAATTCATCATGTTTGCCTGCCTGCTGCTACTCATTGGAAATTAGCATAAATGTTTTGATTGATAAAATGTAAGTTTATTTAAAAGAGCCACTGAACGTCCGAGGCACTTTTTGTCACTATATGTTCTCTTGAACATGATGTTCAGTGAACGTTCACTATTTGAACAATGAATACCAAAGTCAACTACGGAAGTGGGTCTGCAAGAGATTCTGCGTTCATAAATAAGCCTCTGACTCCAAAGCAGTGGGGACCCTGGATCTGGTCTGTGATTTGATCAGTGAAGATGAAATGGCTCAGGAGAGGCCGGTGAGTATCCAGAGTCTCTAAGCCGGGATCTGGCCACAAAGGATCCTGCATCTGTTTTCGGGACACAAAAGGGGTCTTTAAAACCTCATCTTACAGACAACAGTCCTGAGCCCAAATAAGCCTACGTTAATTTAAAATTTAAATTTAAAATCGAAGAATGCTAAATGTATAGAGACTTCCGGCCAGAGCTCTGTCATCTTGAGAGAGGAACACGTCTTCAAGGTCAGCTGCACGTCAGTACTTGGGGTCTGTCCTCCTTCATCCGTGTTTATCCATATGGCAACACGTATTTCCTGAGCAACTACTTTTCTTAGGCAGCTTTGGATTTCAAGTCTTTGCTCTCCAAGAGCTTAGAGAAAATTAGAACGCGGTTGAGATACGCACTATGATAGAGGAAGCATGGGGCACCAAGCAGACACCACCGAAATCCCCTCTACCCGTTCTGTCCATCCACTGCCCCCTTCTGCATGCTGTGCTCCTCTTGGCTCACACCTGCCCCCATCTGCAGAGGTTGGTCCTGGCCTCCGGGAGCCTCTTAGCTGTCTACAAAGAGCGAAAGTCCGGGAGAGTTAACGTGCCCCCAGGGGCCAAAGCCAATGCCCGGTGGGTATTCAAGATAAATAATACAGCAGCTTGGGCTGATGCTGGCACTTCACCTAAAACGGTCCTCTAGTTCGGCTTTTTTCCCCTTCCCGATCCTGCTCTTCTAAGGGTTAACCTCTGTGACTCGATTTAACAGCGGATGGGGAAAGCACGATTTAAGGGACCGAAGCCCCTTCTTAAGGAATGTGCCATTGGGACAACACCATTTCCTCCCTCGAAGTTATTTATCTGCCTGACCTTTCCTTTGAGACCTTATCACAGAAAGAAATGGGTTTTCTCTCAGTGTACCTATAATTTAAACTCGGCCCCCCAGGCTGCGAGGGGCTCCGTCCCACAGAACACAGGGTCTGCCCGAAGGAGAGCTGGCCGAGGAAGGCCAGAGCCCAGGGATGGTCCCCAGAGTGAATTAGAGGAATGGATTAGAGCTGTGATGCTGGCAGGTACGGGAGGGAGTGCTTTTTCGGGCAGATTCCTGGGAGCTAGGAAGGCAGAGGGAGAAATAGGAGTGAGGCAGACCACGCAGAGCCATAGGGTCTGTGCCCCTCTCCCTAACCCCAGGGTCAGACTCTACAGCGGGGCAGGTGGGAGGGGCGCTGTAGGGGCCATCAGAGCTGTTCAAGAGAACTGAATGTGGGATTCCTGCCAGTGGGGTGCAACCCTCAGCCTGGCACCCCCAGTCTTCACAGCGCCCCTCCCCCACTCCCAACAACATAGTCAAATTCAAGATCATTTGTCCAACTCCACAGGAATGGGAAATGATCCAATGGTAGCTCATCAAACCATATATGCCAGTTAATTGTTATGAGGAGTCCATGAGCTAACATTCACCAAGGACCTACAATAAAAGCCTGGTACCCTGGGAGCATTTGCCATGGTAACAATCCCTAGCACTTCAGTATTATTAGTCCGGTTTTCTTAGGCAAGGAAACTGAGGCTCCGAGCTTCAGAAAGTTAACCCAAATGATGCATCTGATTCTGTTTCAGAAACATCGCTTTAATGCTTGGTGAGTGCTTACCAGAAAATGGTAACATGGGCATTTAAACATAGAACCCGTGGTCTTTCCACACCTCACTGCCTCATGCTAGAAAGAAATATGATATTTTACTTCTTATACGAAGGGGCACACAGTGATTTCAGGTTATCTAACAAAGACTCCAATACAGGTCCAGTGGGGACACGCTTTATGAGTTCAGAGAATGACTTCTAATTAGCATGAGCACAGTTTACCTGTGAATGAATGACTTGTAAAATGTGAGGAAAAAAAAATCCTCCCTACCTCCTTTGATAGGCTAAATATTTCTTTTGAAACTGCGTCTCTCCTATTAATTTGCTTAATGAACTCCTGCCTTTGATTCCACACACCGGGAGAGGTAAATCAGAATAGGCACTGCTCCAGGGACCGCAGATCTCACATTTCGGCAAAGACAGTGAGGGCTCGTTAATGAGGACTAATTGTGGGAGGATGAGGCTGAATTCGTGAAAAAGTCAGAATCGAGAACCCGCTTCACCACTTCACCGTTTTTGGAAGCATGCTATAATTCAAACCCAACTCACAAAACTCATCCGTCCATGTTTTGCACTCAAAAGTCCTTAGGTTTCAGGAGGAGATGGAAATGATCTAAAATTAGCTTTTGCCCGCTTGAATCTAAATGAACGATTATAAAATGCTTGAGGGGGCTGGAAACATTAGCGCTTCTAGATATCTGAAACATTTCCTTCCCAAGTCTTGCTTGCCTTGTTAATTTGTATCACAAACTCCTTGAGATGCTGCAAAGAAAAGGTCAACTTGGCTTTGTCCTGAACTATCCAGCATTGGCACTCAGCTCCCTGTATCCCCCAAATCCCTGTATTTCCCTCACCCAGTGGCTTTAACCTCTTTCTAAAAGGGTAAAATTAAATAAATTGCAGCACTGCATTCTGTGGAATACCATGACGAACAAAGGATTCATTCAATTCATTCAATAGTTACTGAATGCGCCCTTTGGGTCGGGTACTGTTCTAGGTGCTGGCACTTCAACCCTCAACACAATAGTTAAAAACAAAAACAAAAAACCTCCCACTGCATCTAGCGTGGAATCTTGCACACAGTAGGTCTCGATGCTGTTACTGTTGATTGAGGGGAACCCGAAGATTAGGAAATGAGGGCCAAATACCAAAACTGAAAAGTGCACACACACCCCAACTCTGTCTCCTTTTAGGGAAAGGTTTGTGTGTTCACTGAGATTTGAAATTGATCCAGTGCTTTTGTGAATGGCGTTTCATCACAGTGAGGTAATGAGGACAGGATTCTGGCTCTTCTGATACGATCATCTTGCTCATCCTCTGCTCTCCTCCACCTGCACCTGCCCAATGCCTGCCTCCAAGTGGGTGCTCCAAAGCTCCAGAGAAGGGGCTGGCTGGGTGAATGAATGGATGGACAAGAGTCTGAATAAAAGAGTCTGAGCACAGGCACCCTATTTATTCCCCCACACCTCCAGAGACCATCGTCATCGCTCTGGGTATGTGGAAATGACTAGCAGGAATGTACTGCAGGGGGAGAAGGGGGGGAAACAAAACCACGTGTTGCTCCTTTCTCAAATGTCTCTTGAAGAGTAGACATTTGGAAGCTTATGAGAGCTCTCACTGCCTAGCCAGACATTGCCACAGGAGTGCTAAGTGTTAGCAGGAATTAAAACATCATTTGGAGGGAATGCATCATTGCTAGAGGGAAACCAAGTATCGGCAAGGGCAGAGAGATGGGGCAAATTGCTGAGAGTCTGAGTTTGCAAAGTCTGAACCATTTTCTTCTTTTACCGGAGGCTCAGGAAGAAATATCCCTGCTGCCCCATCTATGCTAGAGGTCTCCTGGGGCTAATCAATAAGTAATTAGAGTGAGCTGGGAATTTAATACACAGAGAGACTGATAGAGGGAATAGTGGTAAATGGAATGGTAAATGCCCTAGGGACCTTGGGGAAAATTTCCTGAGGAAAGAAAGCTAAGCGGCTGGAGATCTCTGGATATCCTCAGCTCCTCTCCAAAATACTAGTGCCTAAGCTGAGGCTCTCTCCCCTGCACCCCTCCCCACCCACCAATCCAAGAGTACTGAACCCCCGAATGCAGGTCTGTGACCTCTCTGATGGGCCCAACACCCTTGGAAAGGCTGGCCTCAGAAGCCGGAGCACTGCTCACAATAGTCCATAAAACAAGAAACAGTCACAAATTGGTGGGAAATGCTACTGTTACACAGGTGTATCCAACAGGGGAGGGCTGGGTGAGCAGAACATTGGAAGGTGGCTTAAAACCAAAGAAAAGAGGGTATGTAAAATGTATAGTAAATACATGGGGTAAATGACGTTTTTATACAAGGGGATGATTTGGCCCTATCTGCCAAAATTAAAAAAACACCTACCCTTGACCCAGCGATCCCACTTCCAGGAATTGAGTTTACAGAGAGAGTCACACAGATACCAGAATTTGGTTTACAGATAGACATCAAGTGGCATGTGTGTCCCATGTTACCATGGCATTAACTATGCAATCAAAAGTGTGGAAATAACCGAAAAGCCAAAAGTGGTACAATCTGATGAACCGTGGCATGTGTGTCCAGCGGAACGTGGAGAAGAGCGAAGGATCGTTCGTTTCATTCAACATTGACTGGATTCTCCCTTTGGTCAGACACTGCTCTCGGTGCTGAAGATATAATGGTGAACAAAACAGGCAAAACTCCTTGCCCTGCAGAGTTACGTTCTGGTGGGAGATGCGTCCTTTTATGTACTGATAGAGAGGGATCTCCGTGACCTTCTATTGCATGAAAAGAGCAAGATGCAACCTTTATATGCAAAGAACAATATATGCATTGAGCGTCTTTGCAAGGCAACCCAAGAAACGGATAACAGAGATGGCCTCTGGCCAGAGGACTGGAGACTTGCCCTGTAAACTCTTTGGTATCCTCTGATTTTTGACCCTCGGAGGTTACCTATTCAGAATAGGTTACCTATCCAAATTGTATAATTTCTGGGGCACCTGGGTGGCTCAGTCAGTCAACCATCCTACTCTTGATTTTGGCTCAGGTCATGCTCTCAGGGTCATGAGATCGAGCCCCAGGTCAGGCTCTGTGCTCAGTGTGGAGTCTGCTTAAGATTCTCTCCCTCTGTCCCTCCCCTCTCCCTCTCTCTCTCTCAAATAAAAGAAAATCTTTTTAAAAATATAGTTTCTATTTGTTTTGTTTTTTTTAATAAACAGGTAACATAGGATGTGATCTTTGGCCCTATTTTTGTCCCCTCACTTCGGACACCCAGGTCTGCAAGAAAGGGCTCTGGATCACAGCTGGCGTGATCACACAGGGTGGGAGGTGGGGACACGCTCGGTTTGCCTTCTGTTACTTCTCCCTCTTGTTCTCACTCACACCCTCTTCCTCTCTTTCTCTCCCCAATACTGCTTTCAACATGCACTGAGGCTGCATTTACCTTTCACTGGTAAGTTGCCCTCAGCTACAGAGGACCTGGGAAGCTGCAGGGCTGTGGGGCTCTACGAAGGAGGTGCATTTGGCCAGACAGTCTGTGGGGTCCTAGACCCACAATGCTGTTTGTCTCCGGCTTTCCCAATTCTACCATGGACAGCTCCATGTTCTGGCAAAATCCTTGGTTCAGGAACAGTAGGTCACCCTCTCTGGTGTGGAGGGAGGAAGGAAGGAGAGGAGGGAAAAGAGAGACCTTGCCAATATAAGCACTTTGCAATTTCTCTCCTTGCTGGCACTCACTTTCTAAAGTTCCTCTACTAATCCTATATACGACTGAAGTCTCCAAATCTCAGTCTATTTACCTATAAAATGGGACTGATCATCTTTCCCTCCTGGCACTGCTAAGAATCTACCATCTCTTCCCTATCGCCAGCCTCATGTTGCCATTCTGCTCCCTCCCTGGTCGACCGCCTGTGTCTTGTGGCCCATCTCACCACTGGGACCCTCTTTTTGGGTTTGCCTGGCTAAACCCCAGCCTGGTTAAATGCAATTATCTTCCCCCTCCTTCCCTAAACGTGAGGAAAACACACCCTCATGTTGACTGGTCTCACTGTCCATGATGAGCACAGACCCCCAGGGGGCCCTTGGCGCTCCTCGGTGACACTGCCATAGTCCCCGGGCCACGTGTCCTTCTGTCGTTCTCTGAGGGGACCCCTGCACACCCCTTCCCTGCTCCCGATCTCCGGCCGATCACCGACCCTTCAGTCCTGGTTGGGGCCTCTGAATCTCACTTCACGGAGAAAATAGAAGCAACCAGAACAGAAGTCTGTCACCCTCCTGTCACCAGACCTCCCGCCCCCACAGGCACAGTGGCTTCTGTACCCAATTCCCCGCCTTCCCTCCTGTCGCAGAGAATGATGCGTCTGCATTCCCATCGGAGGCCGGCTCTTCTTCTGGGGCCCTGGCTGCCGTTCCTCCCACCAGCGAACGAACACCACAATTCCACGATGGTCATTTGTCCCCACCGTCCCCCGCGGCCCCCACGTAGCCCCTCGCTCCGGGACCACTGCTGTCTGCTTATGGATATGCCCCATCCTCTCATCTCATGCTCTACCCTCTCTTCGGGCTCACCATCAGAAACTGAACGGTTCTCCCCCAAATTCAAATGTTGAAGGCCTACCCCCCAAAGTGACTGTATTTGAGGATGGGGCCTTTAAGGAGCTCATTACGGTTCCATGAAGCCGTTTGGGGGGCCCTAACCCAAGGGGCCTGGTGGTTCCCTTCTGAGAAGAGGAAGGGACAGGTACAGAACTCTCTCCACACACACACAGGAAAGGCCACAGGAAGGCCCGGCGAGAAGCCGGCTGTCTATAAGCCAAGACCAGAGGTCTCCCCAGAAACCGACCCTGACAACATATTGATCTTGGACTTCCAGCCGCCAAAACGGCAGGAAAGTACATTTCTGCTGCTGAAGCCGCCCAGTCTGTGGTATTTGCTTATGGCAGCCCTCAAGGACTAAGACACTCCCCGTGTCCCAGCGACACCGACCTCCTGGCTTTTCTCGAAACTTCCCGCATGGCTCTCCCCTCCCTCCTCCCCTGGGGTCACTTCCATCTCAGCTCTCTCCATCCTACCTAAAGTAGCGCCCAGAACCCTCGGCCTCCCACTCGTAGTTCCTGCCACAGCTAACACCTGCCCTACCCCTCACCCGAACAAGAGCACCTCCGGGGATGAACTTGTTTCAGCCCTGCTCTAGTCCTCACCCCAGAAAACAGCTGGCAGTGGAAGGTGCTAGTAGGCTTTTCTCCACTGACTAAATGGACGGTGTGCAGGGCCCCATGTTTGCCCAGCCCTCGGCCAAGCATCGCTGTCATTCCTGGCCTCTCTTCAGTGCAGCGACCAGGGGATCTGCCCCAGGTGCCCTCAGAAGCGGCAGGTGCCCTTAGAGTAGATTCAAGGAGCGGCCCGGGTTAGAGGCGGGGGAGCCAGAGAGCCTCAGCTGGGAGCCCCACGGTGGGGATGCAGGTAGCGGGGAAGGGCCAAGGGCCTGCCCTCCATGACGTCACTCCAGCAGGGAAAGACCAGGGAGTCTCAGAAGGTCGCAGCTGCAAGGGTTCCTGAGGGTACCTGGCGAAGCCTCCATCAGAGAGCTAAGCCCTTTCCACCACACTCTCAACAACGGCCTCCCGCCTCAACTGGGGCCCCGCGGGGAGGGGTGCTCCCCAGCACTGCCCGGGCATGGGCAAGTTCTAATGTTTAAACACGTCCTCACACTGCCCAGCCCTGCCTCCTGCATCCGACCCCTAGATCCTCATCTTACTCTCAAGAGCCACAGTGACCTGGCCTTGTTTTTCTCCCACTGGAAAGCTCACCATTTTTTCCTCTTGAAGCTCAAAATCTCTGTCTGCAAATTCTCCTTTGGAATGAATGAGTGAACGAATGAATGGATGGTTGCGAGTTCCTCCCAGTCTTGGTCACCCTGCCTGGTCTCTGTTTCTTCTATAACTTCACTCCTAAGTGTGTTGCCCGGAACATTTCTTGGAATTCTTGTATCCTCACTGCCTGATATAAGCAAAAGAATAAAGGTAGGAAAAGAGCGCTCGATAAATGTTTGCCGGCTGAGCGAGGGGACGAAATCCTGCTCTCACTGGGCCCGCTGGGCTGGGGCTGGAGGGAGGCCACCTGGGGAATATATTTTTCCTCCCACAATGAGAAAAGATTATGAAACAGAAAATCATCCTGCTGTCGCTAAGGAAAGTGGGGTCTTGGTGGGGTCAGTCCGATGCCTGAGGCAGCGATAAAAGCTCAGGCTGCTAATAATTTCCACCCTGTGAGTTTATTAAAATCCTACATTTTATCATGCAGACATTTTAGAAAGGAAATATATTTTCTCTTGCCTCCGACCTTTGTGTCCCTCTTCCAAACTAAGGCTGCCCCGCCTACCGCGATGTGCCCAGCAGCGTGGGTGGGTCCAGAGAGCCCCTGCCCAGTGTCCCTCGCCAGCCTGCAGGGACGGTGAAGCCCCCAGGTTTCTGTTTCCTCCGAGGCAAGTGATTTTCATCGGCCCAGCAGACGGGCCAGGCTCCTGCGCTGATTCCCGGGCTCTATTTTAGCTTTGCTTTTACAATTTTTTTAAATGCAAAAGTGATACAAGCTTGTAAAAAGTCAAATCGGAGAGAACTGCATAAAGAACAATTTAATAGTCTGCCCGTTTTTTTTTTTTTCTGCTAATTATAGCTTCCTCGTCAGGATCATTAGGGAATGACCTTCCACGCTTTCCCTGCGCTTACATAAACGCTCCCCCGTTATTGAGGCCCCAAAATGAAATTATATCCCACACTTTATACCAAAACTCGCTTTTATTCACTAAGGCATATAATATGAGCATCTTTCTGGTCAACACCCGTGCATCTAAAAGGATCTTTTTTTTTTTTAAAACAGCTTTATCGAAATATAACTGAGATCCAAGAAACTGTCTGTATTCAAAGTGCAGGATTTGATAAGTTCGGCCTTTATAACATAGTCCTTTTAATGGTTACCTAATACCCTGTTGTCCGATACAACGCAATCTAGGCATCTATTCCTCTTTTGGTAGACTTGAAATTGTTTCCAATTTTTGTTAATACAAAAAATGCTGTAAACACACACACACACACACACACACACACACACACACACACACAAAACCTGGTTCATTTACCCTTATAAACAGAGGTTTTGTTTCTACGAGGTAAACTGCTAACAACAGGATTGCCGATATAAAGACATGCTCATTTAACCTTTTAATCAGTCCCTTCTTATTGTTTTCCTATGTCACAGTCCTGGCTATCATGGGCAGGTTGTGTCTCTGGATTGCCTTCTTTCCTGCAGGAAAGAATGTCCTCAAACGACACTGACTGCCTAAAGGCACACGTCCCCGCTCCAGCATTCTCAGTACGACTGCCCCATCTCTTTCCTGAATAGGATACACCGGGATGGGGAAAACCTGGTGTGCTTCCTTACCTCTCAGTGAATCACGGAGGCTTTCCGAACTTCTAATCTGGCTTCGACCTCCATTGAGCCCTCTACTACCTAGAAACCGAGGCAGGCTATAGGTTTATAGGTCTCTGATCCTGTCTGCTTGTATCTAAAACCAGGCTGTATAGAGGGACCCACTGGCTGGGTTGTGAGAATACAGAGAGAGCCAATGTGTCAAAGACCTCGAGCAGCACTCGGAATATAGCGTTTGCTCCGTAAATGGCAACTGTTTCTACTGCCTAGAATCCTCAGCCACCTGCAAGCCGCGTCCACGCCATCCAGGTCGGGGAAGGCATCCTTTGTTTGACATTGCACAAGAATCCCAGTTACAGTTGAAAGAAACTTTTGAGTGGGAGTCTGAGAACTTTCTAGACTGCAGTCCACTCGGTTGTAGCAAATGACCCGTTAGCCCCCATCTCTTACCCATTGCAACTTTCCAGAAGGAAAACAAAAAACTCAGTTTAAAAAAAGAGAGAGAAAGATGAACGATTTAGAGAACACTGACCCAAGCTGTTGGGAAACTTTAATAGCTCACTCGCTCAAGTTACTAGTGATCCCACCTTGTCATACATAAAAGCAGTAGGAAATTGAGATTATTGGCCTATAAAACCAAAAGGAAGGGCTTTGTTTTGTGGCCACGGGTAGACCATCTGGGGTCACGAGGAGCATGAAGACCTTAATTCTAGTCTCTGCTTGGAAGAACACCTGCTCCATATTCCTACCCAAGGCAGGAACCCCTGCTTTATTCATCTGGTCTTTCTTTTTTTTTAAAAAAAGATTTTATTTATTTATTTGACAGCGAGAAAGGGAATACAAGCGGGGGAGTGGGAGAGGGAGAAGCAGGCTCCCCACTGAGCAGGGAGCCCGATGTGGGGCTCGATCCAAGTACCCTGGGATCATGACCTGAGCCGAAGGCAGACGCTTAAATGAATGAGCCACCCGGGCATCCCATCATCTCATCTCTTAAACATGATTAATGAGGGAGAACTCACCACCCCATAAGAGAGCCCTCTCCTCAAATCATTAGCTTTCATATGGTGCCTGACCCTCCTGACGGGTGCCCCATGAGTGTCATGTCTGAGGCAGAGGGAGCCCAAATCTTGTGATGTACAATGTGGGGACAGCGAGGATGTTGGAAATCCGATGGAGAAAGTGGGCTGGGAGCGGATCTTCCCTCCTCCCTCAGGGCCGAGAGAGAATGAGATAATCATCAGATGGCTTAATTAAGTCATCCACTATTCCCCAGAGAGTCTGCCACAAGTCTGACCACAGAGTGTGGGGCGGGGCTTTGGGACCCAAAGGCCTGACTCTGTGGTAACTGAATCCATTTCTCTAAAATCCTGTTAGCTGCTCTGAAAAATATGGGGACTACCCCTTCAGTAGGGTTACTGGGTAAAGGAAGGCTTGCTCTCTGGATTTGGAGCCCCCTCACGGCACTCCAAGGGTCTCCTGGCACAAGCCACCAGCCCTTATTGCACCCACCCCTGCGCCCCGACCCCCCGGGACAGGGTCCCTGCTTGGGCAGACTCAGGAGACCTTGGGAGCACACAGAGTTGTCCCCAGGAAGGTCAAGGGCATGGGGGAGAGGCACAGACAGTGTCTGCCCCCCCGGGGGGGGGGCTCTGGACCCCTAAATTATCCTGGCTCCCCTTTTTGAACAGAGGTGCTGGTGGGTAAACACACTTTCTCCTCCGAGGAGTCAGAGTACCTAGTGAGATTTTTCAGTTCCTCCTCTAATGGCGACACATCGCTGACAGTCCCTGGGCCCTATGTTCCTCATTCGTGAAACGGGCACATCGATATTCATTGCGCCTGTCGCACAGGGCTGGCAGGGAGATCGAATCAGATGAAGGGGGCTGAAGGCTGTCTGGATGCTGATGGTTTTGACATGGGTGAGCCTGTTACGTTCAGGCCTCGACCCTCCAGGGCTGCCGATGTCCACAAACAGCAGATTCAAAACTCAGCACCCCAGAGGGTTTGAGGGGACACAAAGAGAAGGCACCTGAGAAGCTGGGGCTGGAGTGAGGAAGAGTCCCCGAGACCCCGGGCAGGCACTGAGCGGCATCTCCGGGCTCTGCCGGTAGCCAGAGTCGTCCATCTCGGCTTCCAAATGTTCGTGTTTGCCACTGATATACCGCTGACAGCGACAGACAATGCCATTTTCTCCTGCTGTAGTCAGACGCGACTGCCGCACGCCCAGCCCCAGCACCAGACCGCCCGGGCTCAGGCAGGCTGCCACACTGGTTCCTGGGGGTTTGCAGGCAGCCCCCAAGGCCACCATTCCCAGATCCCCGGCCGGAGTCCAGGGGACGGGGGCTGCCGGCCAGAGACGAGCCGAGTCCAGCAGTGTCCGCTGGATGGCCTGGGTGGTAGAGGGGGGATGGGAAGCTGGCCGGAGCTCGTGGTGTGAGGGAGGGCGTCTGGGATGTCACCCCCCACCCCTGCCATGGGGACGGGGCAATGATCAGAAGGTCAGGCCCGACTGGACACGGAGGGCATCCAGTTGACAGGGGGTCACTAGGGACTCTGGGAGAAGTGGGGCCTGGATACCGTCCTTTGCAGAGAAAGCATGAAGGCCAGTTTCAGGGACCAGGTTGTTGCAGGTGTTTAGATCAATCTGGATACAAGAAAGCAAGACTGGAACTCGAACCACGCACTTCCACAGCCTCCGGCCTCCCCTCCCCTCCAGCCGTAAGGGCAGACCACAGCTTTCCACTGCCCGTGGTCATGCACGCATCCCTCGTGCCCAGCCGACTCCCCCTACCTGGAATGCCATTTCTTCTTTCTTTGTTTCGGCTGCCTGGCTCACTCCTACTTATCCTCCGAAGGAGTTAAAGCAGAACTTCGTGATCCTCCCCTCCCCAGCTGGGTGAGCACCCGCTGGCGCTCTGCTCTCCCTTGTCAGCCTTAGTGTGGTTCACTGGGATTGACGGCATGGTGGGCATTTTGAGCTCCCTCGCAGGGGGGCTCACAGGGCGTGAACGAGGGGCAGAGAAGTGAGAGGATAGGCAAATTCACAGAATCGTACAAGAATCAACTCCAACATAGAGGCTGGGACTGTGCCTGGGACGCTCTGGAGGTTGGCATCTGGGAAATGGGCCGAGTGGCCCGGAACAGTCACCCTCCTATAATCATCTGGTGTTCATTAGTCACAACTGAGGACGCTGGAAACTGCTTCTGACCAGGCAGTGACATGAGCTGCACCGGCCACCGTCCCCCCATGGCCCTGGCGCACACATCTTGCTTGGCACAGCTCGGCAAGCCCCAGGGTCAATCCTGCTGGCTCTCTGGACCAGCCCGCACCGATGCCTGCTCTTCCTATGCCCTGGCAACTTTTTTTTTTAACATCACCTTTTAGGGAAAAAAAATTGGAAGTATAATTGACACAGAATGTTACATTAATTTCCATTGTACAACACGGCAACTTCCCAAGTCTATATGTTACACTCGGCTCACCACAAATGCAGGTCCTATCTGTCGCCAGATGATGCCGTTACAATATCCCGGCAACGCTCTGATGATAATGCTCTTCTATAGATTTTTCCAGCTCCCACTGGTAAATCCTACTAACTTGCTTGTCTCCTGCTACCGGCATGGGCTTCCTGACCATGCTCCCACATCCTGCCTCCTTCATCTCCATGGCTGGTCCAGTTACTAACCTCGCCCTGTCATTAGGAAGGATCCCGGGCTCGGGATTCCCACTTCTGGATGGCAGTGCGAGGGGGTGTGACCCATTGGTGTGACCCATTCCCCAACAAGATAGGCCAATCTGCCAAAAACTAGCTTTTAAGCTCAACTATCTAAATTCTCTGCAAATTGTCCCCAGCGCACACACAGCACATGAAGGAACAAGTTATTCACGATCTACTCAAATGCAGTAAGAAACAACCTGAGTCACAACCTACTCCCTATCCCTGCCCCCTCTCCACGCCCCCAGCTCAGCCTGGTGGAAACTCCACTCTGGGCAGGAGTGACTAAGAAGACCCGGCTCCCCCTCCCTTCAGTTGTCAATCAAGGATCCTCATACTGGAAGGGACATGCCACTAGTCTTTCACAGCCCCTCTAACTCCAGACTGAAGAGGCAAAATTTCTAGTGTGTGCAGCAGAGAGGTTGAGATTCCCTCCTCTGTGTGGCCATCAGTCACAGGATAGAGACTCTGCCCCAAGGGGAAGTAGGTTGAGGATGCTGGGACCCCACTTAACCTAGACCCAGCTCACTCCTAGGACAGATTTCGCACTGGGAAAGGCAGGCTGAGAAGACAGAGGCTTCGGCTCTGCCCAGAGCCCAGAGTAGTAGCTCAGAGATTTTCCCCAGAGGCAGAGGGAGAGGCAGCCCAGAATAAGAGACCCGGAGCTCTCTTCGGAGAAATTAACCTTATCAGAAACAGTGTAGGGAAGTCCAAGCCTGAAGGTGCACTTGAAAACAATAACTTCTCTTAACCGGGAGCCATATGGTTAATTACAAGTTCATTAGTTCCCCAGAGAGAACTAGGGAAAGAGACAGCTAAGGACAGAGTCCACCCAGAGCCAGAATAAACCTTAGGGGACCGGCTTCAAAAACTACCTCGGCACTAATTCAACTGGATTGGACTGCTGATCAACTTGGGGGTTTCACGGTGTGATGGGTAAAGAGGTGGCCTGGGCAATTTCTGTACCTCGGGATGTTGTCGAAAACAATAGAGGAAACAGCCAGTTATTAGTGGAGCCGGAAGGCTAGTTATGATGTCCCATAGCTTAGCAGAGAGACTAGGTGGGAAGGCAGGCAAAGACAGCTCTGCCTGCCTTTCTCAGGGTGACTGTGCACATACCCAAGGCAGTGCCCTCGGAGAGTGTCCCCAAACGCTTCACACTGCAGGGAAAATAGAAGTCATTCAGATAGCAAGCCAAGTGGTGAAAGGATAAATATCGAACCACAATAAGCCATACCAGAGACAGGAGAGGAGAGTCAGTATGCAGCATGGCTACAATCTATTACCTTAAATGTCTGGTTTTCAACACCGAATTACAAGACATGCAAAGAAACAGGAAAATGTAGCCCATATGCAGGAGAAAATCAAGCAGCAGAAACGGTGAAATGCATGAAAGAGATGTTCAAAAAGCAGAAAGAAAAAAGTGTCAATCAAGAATCTTTTATATCCAGCAAAACTATCTTTTGAAATGAAAATGAAGGATCTTGCCACACTTTGCCTGATCCCGGGGCTCCCCGGTCCGCATGGGCAATGATGCCTTCACTTCTGAATGGGACAAAGATCGTTCTGCTCCTTGCTTCCCCCTGCTGCTGTTAGGATATGTTCCCTCTCCCCCAGATTCTCCCCATTCCATTTATTTCTCTGTGGACCCCACAGAATGTGAGGTTTGAAAAGGTCCCAAGAAGCATTTGAGCCAACCCCTCACTTCAGGGAGGAAGTGACTTCTCAGGCCACAGGCCTAGACAGTGGCAGAGCCCAGACCGAGCCCCTCAGGACACACCCCTGCGGTCCCTGAAGCCAGCCTCTGACAGGTGGACCCTGCTTCAACCCCTTCCTCTGGCATCATCCCCATGTCTGCAGGTCACTTGGACATCCGTGAAAGAAGACAGTGCTTCCTGAGTGTGTAATGAGGCAGTGATTCCGTGTTCTCGTGTGACTCTCAGTAACTGCTAACGGGAAGGTACCACTACGACTCCCATTTCAGAGATAAGCAAGTAGGGAGCTCAGGGAGGTTAAGCAACTTGCCAGAGAGCACACACCCTGCGTGCAATGGAGTCGGCTTTGAAAGCCCTCGGTCTCACTGCAAAGCCCACCCTTCTGTGACCGCCAAGCTCCTGGGGAGCTCCTCTCATCTCTCACCCTTGTTGTCATTGTCCTCTTAGCTCTGATGGCCTCATGCCTGCCTCGTCATAGCCTCCCCCGAGTGCTCATCTTGAGCTTCTCCCCTTCAAACTGCCCCACCCACGAGCTCTCAGCTCTGGGACCTCTGACCCAAACTCCTGTCCTTTTGCTCTCCTGTCCTTCAGTGCCGGGGACCTGGCTGCACCCCGAGCAGTTCATGGGACCCTCTGGCCTCAGGCTGAGCCTCTGTAAGAGGGAACACAGCACAGGTCCTGCTGCACAGGGCTGCTGGGGGATGACGATCCTGATAAAGGAAACAGGTTCATCTTTTAAAGCAGAACTTCCTGATACCAAAGGGAAAAAATAAAACAACAGCTGGGACCCAAAATCGTTGACTCCCCTGCAGGTGGGGGGGGCAAGACACCACCTCTCCTGATCTCTGGCTCCCCATCTATAACGCAAGACGCTGGGGCCTCTGCCCTGTGGTCCCTTCCGGCTCCCCCCCTCTGAGTCACGTGGGAAATGGAAGCAGCCTTGTAATTTGTGGGCTGCCTGGGGGCTTCGGCACCCCAGGATGACGAATGTAAGGCTTTATTATGTCCTTTTCTTCCTTTGTCTGCCTCTTAAGTGATTCGTGTAAGTACACAATAGACTTCATTTTTTCATGACAGACTTTTAATTAATATTTGTGCAATGCATAAATGTATGCACCAGCGAAGAGCTCGGGCGAGGAGAAACTGGAGTCCGGTGTGACAGCAGTCCCTGGAGGCCATGGGTACAACCCTCCATCCCTCTTGTCACAAGAAAAACAAGCCACCGGCAGCCGCAGCGTGGGGGCCCCAGGACTGAGAAGGGACCCCGGCACAGCCTTTATGCTTTTGGACGCCCTCTTCAGAGGTGAGGAGAAAGGAAGCCGGCACCCCTTTCCTACTTCTCTTTGTCTCCTGAGCAGGTGGGCAGGAAGGGGAAATAGCTAGGTCACCCAAGACAGACCCAGGTTAGGGCTGCAGGAGACCCGGGGTTAGGGCTGTCTCTCTTTGGAAGTCTGTGAGCAAGAAGGTGGTGGTTCTCCCTCCTGGAGGTGCCTTTTGTCCCTGCTTCCCATTCTTGGCTCTGCCTCCCTCCACACGCCTGCCTCCAGGAACACAGGCCCCCCTCTCCTCCTCCAGGTGCTCTCTGCCTTCCCCTCGTCCTCACTTGATCCAGCCTGCTTCCTTTACTGGGAGGAGGAAGGATCAGCATTTTCCCTGTGGAGCCCAAAGATGACCCATAGAACAGTGCAGGTGGGCGAGAGGCATTTTTACTCGCTGAGCCCCATCTCTTCTCTCCATCCCTGTGGGCCTAGAAGTCTCTAACATGGGTTCCCCATGGAAGTGAACCTTGGGAGTGCCCAAACAGCAGCCCCCATCGCAGATCGGGAACCGGCCTTGCCCAGGTGGACCACAGTCCATGTCTCCCGCCTCATCTCCAGGGCCCCGTGCCATGCCACAAAGCTGCCGCTGAATAGGCCGATGGTGTCCCCCAGACTGTGGCTACTCGAGGAGACGACGGCTAGCATCTCTGCAGCAGGCTCAGGACTAACACAGTGCCTGCTCCAGGAAGGAAGCCGACGGTCAGTGTCACTGCCGTGTAAACCCTGCCCTGTGTTCTCCACCCTCATCCCCAGCCACCTATGCTCAGGCTGCCCCGATTTCTGAGCCAATCCCAAACCACTGTGGGCTGAAGTTAGGGGTCTACCGGCAGGGACAGGGTTTGGGGCCCAGCTGTGTGCTCCTGGACATCTCCATGCTGCCAGCTTGACAGCTATACGGCAGGTGAGCCTTGAGAACACCAGGGGCCATCCTCAGGCCACACCCCCCCTTTAATGTCCCCTCCCATCTCAGTTAGGGACCAGCTTTGGGCACCTGCCTCTCTCTTTGATCTAGGCACTGTTTCCCAGCTTGCCACTCATTCCCACACTCCTTCTTTCATCCCCTGCTTACCAAGCCAAGAAGAGGGAACGATGTATATAGGTGATGTATATAGGTCTGCACAGTTCCTGAGGCTCAAGGAAGTCTAATGAGAGGGAGTCAGATGTGGAGTCAGGAGACCCGGAGGGTCCTTGTCTCACCCGCCAGAGGGCTCCCTGGAACACTAGGCAACCCCTTCTTCCTCCTGGACTTTGGTTCATCATCCTTCGATGAGCAGATTGCAAGGACTAGAGATGGTGGTTCTTAAAGCTTAAGAGCCTGATGAAAACAGGACCCCTTCCAAAACATTCAGATGTATTCTTAGGCACGACATTTTGCAGAATAAGTTAAAGGCACTCAGCTGACCCTGGAACCACGAGTGAGATGGTGTCCAGGGACCCCCAACTCCTACAATGACTTAGTGCCCAGGGCCATACTTGTAGATAAATCTAACCCCTGTCCAGAGTGTGCCCACCTGGATGTCAGGTGCCTGTTTCTATTCTTCTTCTTTTATTTTGATTTTTTTTGGCTTCGGTTTGACCTAAGATCACGTGACAAGAGGCATTTTCTGACTAGTCCAGCAACACAGCAGAATGGATGTGTGATTTCTGGAGTCTTTGGGATGGGCATTCTCCTTCCCACCTACACTGAGCAAGCAACAAGCTTCCGGCAGCTAGAAGGGGGTGGGAGGGGTGGGGGGGGGGCTGAGTCATCTTCCTCATAAAACCCATCCATCCAGTTTCTAGAGAAAACAGATTGGAGATATCCCCAGAGCTAGACCTGGGGAAATAAAGTAATAATGTTATCAGTCTTCACAGAGCTATTTAAATACAGATTGGGTTGCTGGGGAGATAAAAGGGAGCCCCTTTTGTTATGAAAATGAAGGGAAGGAGGAGGGTTGAGTTTGTGTTTTGATATGCTAATGAGCTTGAACGCCATTGCCGCTGGGGTGGGAACCACTGGGGAGGCGGTGTTGCCCAGCATATTTATTTGTGCAGTTTAATTTAACAGCTAGGCTACAACTGGGCTGCAATCGGGATTGTGTAAAGATAATTATAGCCCCATTATTAATCAGACGCCTGCGGGAAGTAGCTTGCTAGCTTGCTGCCTGGGCTGCAAGCGAATCTGCAGCCTCCCTGACTCAGCACCATCGTGGTCTCCTTCTGCCATCTAGTGGCAGCCCTAGGAATTGTCTGCGGGAAAAAAAAACGGGAAAAGAAAACCAAAACGTTTTGGTTTCTTTTTAAATGGTGCCAGCCACCTTCTAGAAAGAAAAGAAAACCGCTGCCGTTTCTGAAAAAGTAAGATACAGAAGAGCCTTTGGAAGCCAAGCAGCCAGTCTTCCCTTTTAGGTGATGCTGAATCTGAGGTCTGAAAGCCTAACTTGCCGAAGGACACAGTTTTCGTCTGGGATGTGTATTTTTAATGCCAAATCCACTGATTTTCTTAAAGTGCCACAATTTTAAAATTAAAGTTACTTAGTATTTCTCCAACCCTTACCCCGTTCATCTTTTCTGTTTTTCAACTCATTCATTCATTCATTCACTCATTCACTCATGATTCGGGTCCCGGTTTTGTTTGTTTCTAGTTTCCCCAGTTCCTGTACAAAATGACTTCGAACGAATCCAAATGGAAAACCATTCCGGCAGCTGAAAGAGTAGCAGACAGAGTGCACCAGCAGAGAATAAATACACGGCCTTGTAGCAGCGTCTGGAACAGACTGTGCCCAGAGAGAGATGATTAGGGGACAAATGCAAGAGGCTAGGTACATGGGGACTCTGTACTTTCTGCTCCACTTTTCTATAAACTTAAAGGTGCTCTAAAAAAAAATAATAAAGTCTATAAATCAAACAAACAAGACATGAAAAGGGAGGCGGGAAGGAGGAGCTCACTTCCGTCCTCGAATCCAGCCCTCCTGCCTTTTCCTCCTCTGCTCTATCTATCCCTGTTTTTTCTTACACAGCTTCCCTCTTCCTCTCACCTTCCAGCATGCATTCTTCCCAGCTCATTCCCAGATTCTGCCCCTAAAACGTCTGGGACCTTGCGGAGGGTCAGATATGGAGAGAGGGGGTTCTTTCTGTATAAATTCACCCCCTAATGTCACAGGCATGCCCAAACGTCACCTAGGTAGACACGGGCCAAGCCTGGTCACTACATTGCCTTGGAGGTCACCGCCCAGCCCCTGGGCTCCTGAGGAGCTCCTGGGGGCCGCTGACTGTGTATACGTATGTCTCCCCAGCTAGAATGCAAGCTCTGGAAGGGTGGGCACAGTATCTCATTGACGTTGGTAAATGTTATCAGAACAAGTCCAACGTCGAAGGCGGAGTGTGTGCCCAAATACAAATGATCAAATAAAAAGCAGACTGAGCATCTGGGGTTAGGCGGAATACTGGCCCCCTAATGACTTTGGTCCTAATCCCTGAAATCTGTGACCGTTATCTTATATGATGAGGGACTTTGCCAATGGGATTCGATTAAGGATTTTTGAGGGGAGGGGAGTATTCTGGGTGATCCAGGTGCACCCAACGTCATAAAGAGGAAGAAGGCGGCACAGGGAGCTTTGACTACAAAAGAGAAAGCAATGAAAAGAAGAGATTACAGAGAGGCGAGCGCAAGCCAAGGGATGCTGGCGGCCCCCAGAAGCTGGAAAAGGCCAGGAACACATCCTCCCCCAAAGCTCTGGAGGGAGCATGGCCCCAGGTTTCACCTTGCTTTCAGCCCAGTGAAACCCATTTCAGACTTCTGACCTCCAGAACTACAATACTGGTGTGGTATTGAGGCCCTCGGTAGGTGGCGATTTGTTACAACAGCAATGGAGAACTAATACAGTGTCCTCCCTGGGGATGATTTCTTCCTGATGCTGCCCATCCTTCTGGCTGTTTCTTTGGACGGGGCCATCTTGGTTTCGTTCACAGATTTGGTCGGGTAACTTTCCTCGCCCGAAGAGTCCCCGCCGGTCAGGGGAAAGGGGTGCCCTTCCCGGCCAGGGTGGGGAGCTCACAAAGCTCTCTTGGGTCCAACTGCAGGAGCAGAAGCCCCCACTCTTGTGTGGGGAGTCCATTCCTGGGCACTTGGCAGGACAGGGGAGGGCGCATTTTGGCCCTGGCTGTCACAAGAGGAGTTAGAGCTCTGGTATCTGACCCAGATGCCCTCCCTAGTCTATGTGTGGGGACTTATCCCCACACTCTTCACCTTCAAGCTGCAAGCACACCCACTCCCTAGTTACAAGGGGCCTTTGTCAGACGATCCCATAGAAGTAGCCGATGCTCATCACTGAGGGACGGGTTCCCAAAGCTCCAGGGCTGTCTCTGTCAGCAGCTGTCGGAGAGCTGAGGGCCCGACCAAGGCAGCGCTCACCAACCGGAAGTCCCTGGAGAGCTATTGATGGCCCCGGTCGGGTGCTCAGGCCCACTGAAGGCTCGTGCCACTCACCGCACTGGTCTGCTGGAAGGCCGTGTCTTGTCCATTGGTCAAGTGTGTTCCGGCCATGCTGACAGGCAGATTGTTGGGATAGGATTTTCCATTCAAAGGGGAATAGGAAGCCGAGATGCCCAAGGGCTGGACTGACACTTGCACAGGTGTCAAGTAGGACTGGAGCAGGCGTCTCTGATCACGAGGCCAGCCCCCTCCCCGCCGTGCCTTTCCATCCGCCCGCACTTTCTCGCACATCACATCAGCGGGCCGGTCTTCATTCCCCGCCGCCCCCTCCACGCCCGTTCTCCCGCCATCTCCTGAGATGAATTTTCCTTTCAAGGTAATCCAAGCCGAGCACGGGTTGGGCAGATCTCACCACTCAGGAAAGGGTGCCGCGTGACTGACTAAGGTACTCGGTCTCCCAGCGATACCCACGGAAATGCACGATTCTCCGAAACCCACTTTCTGTCTGTCAGAAGCGTCCGACAGCTTCCCTCCTTGACTGGGCATTAGTATCCTCTCCCCTGTATTTTGCACCCGGTGGCCTGGTGATCACGGGTGGGGGTGCAGGAGCCTAATGGGAGGGGAGCTTCTTTTGTTTAAACCCAAACAGGAGGGTAGCAGACCCTATAGCTCTTCACTGGTCCCCCAACAAATCCAGTTCTTGGGCCCCTTGCCCTGGACCTCATATTTTTAGAGGGCCACACATGCAAAGGACAACTCAAAATAAATGCATCCAAACACTCCTGTACATTCCGCCCTCAAGATCCACTGATCGGAAAAAAAAAAAAAAAAAAAGCTCCACTGATCGGCGTCTACATAAAACGATCTGTAAGGTTAAACATCTATCTGATGGAGAGTGTCAGGTCCCGGGAAACACCCCTATGCATCTCCTGCCCCACGTCCTCCAAACCAAAGGCCGCTGTGTTGGAATTCCAGGCAGGCGTGTACTGCTGTGTGGCCGCCAGCCTCGGACAGAGACAATGCACTAACCGGTGGGGAGGGGGTGAGCGGCACGAGCCTTGGGGTAAGCAAAAAGAAATTCATTTGCTTTTCAAATCCCTCCTCTTAGACTGTATGGCAACAACTGATTCCTGCTTAAAGAGAATGTCCAAGTTCTGGCTTCTTTTGTCGCAACATGTCCTTCTGGCAGAACTCCTGAGTTCGTGGGGGAATTGACAAAATCACAGACATCATAGAGGGGGCTGAAAATCATGTTGGGATAAGAAATAAGCTTATTCTTAAATTTTATTCTTAAATGTATGTCTTTAGTGTGTCTGGGTGTGTAAATTATAAACAGGAGCCAGTGAAAATCATGATACAAGTCATAGTGGGTTAGTTAGGGTTCGAAACAGAACCAATAGGACATAGGGGTTTATATAAGAGAAAATTTATTACAGGGATTGGCTCATGTAATTATGGAGACTGAGAGGTCCCCCAGTCTGCTATCTGCAAGCAGGAGAGTCAGGAAGGCCAATGGAGGTGTCCGAGACAGGGGAAGACAGATGTCCCAGCGCAAGCAAAGAGAGCAAATCCACCCTTCCTCTGCCTTTTTGCTCTCTTCAACCCCTCAACAGGTTGGGCAATGCATCAGTGAGGGCCACGTTCTTTATTCAGTTTACTGATCAACTGCTAATCTCTTACAGAACACGGCCACACCCAGAAGTCAGTCACGTTACCAGCTCACTGGGCAGCGCTTAGCCCAGCCAAGTCCACACATACAATTAACCATCACAGAGAGTAATTTTTGATGTCATTTACATATTTGATAATAATTTTGAGACAATAATTTATCATAGGCAGCCCCCTTTTGCAGTGCTTGAACATGCTATGTAAAATTCAGTCTTCTTTTGAAACTAAGAATTATTATTTTTTAAAGATTTAATTTATTTGACAGAGAGAGCACAAGTAGGCAGAGCGGTAGACAGAGGGCGAGGGAGAAGCAGACTCCCCGCTGAGCAGAGAGCCCAAGGTGAGGCTCGATCCCAGGACCCTGAAATCATGACCTGAGCTGAAGGCAGATGCTTAACTGACTGAGCCACCCAGGCGTCCCTAAGAATTATGTCTTTTAAAGATTTATTTATTTATTTGAGAGAAAGAGAGTACATGAGTGGGGGGAAGGGCAGAGAGAAAGGGAGAGAATCTCAAGAAGTCTCCATGCCCAGCACGGAGCCTGATGTGGGACTTGATCCCAGGACCCTGAGATCATGACCGGAGTCAAAATCAAGAGTCAGATACTCAACTCGCTGAGCCACGCAGGCGCCCCAGAAACTAAGAATTACCTTAATTAATATTTTTATGGACGATCCCAGTTGCTACTACCTCAGCAGGGCCATTTGTCCAAATTGGAATTAATAATGATAATAAAAAAGTAAGAATTACAAACACTCAAAAGAAGTCTGATTTGATACGACTGCCCATAAAACACATCTTATGTGAAAATATGGACTCTTACAACACAATTAGTGCTTTTGCTGAAATGAAAGCAGGAAAAATAAATTTTATGTGATAAACATATAATATTTATAAATAATGTATGTTTTTATTTTATTACTCATCTGAACATCATTGTATCACTGACGGAACACCCACACATGCAATAAAAATTGAATTCAGTCATCTTTGATATTTTGCTGACTTTCCATCATATACAAAAAAACACAGCCAGATTGTGTATATACATATATATAAAGTAAGATGTGTGTGCAAATAGAAAGTTACATATATATGCATATATATATCAAATACATGCATATAAATAGCAAGATTTTATATATAAATATTATATATTTTATATATAAAATTTTGAATGTATATATTTTCTACTTATATATATCTAACTTTCTATATGTCTAGATGTATCTATAGAAAGAGGATAGAACATATTTTATTTCTTTGGGGAAAGACTTGATTTTTAAACCTTGGATGTTCAGACTGAAGGCCTCAGGCCTCCAGTTGCTTTCATACTTGAGTCTCCCAGGCTTGAGTGAGCCTGGCTCCAGGACCTGACTTGGCAACAGAACTCTTAAGTCAGATGCATGTATTAGCCTGAACAAGAGGTTCCTCCTAAGCTATCTGGTTAACGGGCTGGTCTTGGAGTCTACAGTAATCCTTTTTGGCTGAGGCCGTGTGCAGAAATCACTTTTACAACGAGTTTGCTTCACCTGATGTTTGGGGTTCAAGGGAGACCCAACGGAAGAACCACTGAACGCAAGGGTATGACAATCAGATCATGTCATCTTACAGCTGCTCTGTGAAACCACAACGTCCAAGGCCTACCCCCTCGGGCTCACTTTTTAGAGACTGCTCTGCACCCACTTCCAGGAAGTCCACCGACATAGTCCTCACAGAAAGGACTCACGGCCGACCCCGCCCCCGGCCACAGCTGATTGGACCAGCCGTGGATACATGACACCGTGCTGGCCAATCACATTCTCCCTCCGCGGAACTTGACAGCTGGGGCCACTGTGGGTCAGGATGACGTGTTTGAGCGGAGGAGGCCTGGTAGAGCCCTGTTTGGAGCAGGTGTGGTTGGGTCTGAAGCAGGAAAGGCCTATCGGAGAGGGAAGACGGCTGCAGATGAGTAGAGAAGCAGGGTGAGTGACAGGAGCAATGGCTATAGGAAACTCAGTCTAAGATCTCCAGACCCTGTGGGGCCCTGGTGTCCATCGGATAGCCTTCTGTCCTTCCACCTTCTTTCTCTGCTTTAATGAAGCTAGTCTTTTGCCATGGTGAGACCCCAATGCGACACAGAAAGGGAAGCCTTCGAGGAGGGATAAACTCGACCAAGGTTATACACTTGTTAGAACCAGTCACAGGTACTGACTCCAAGTTCAGGGCTCTTTCCCCTCAACCATGCTGACCCTGACTTCAGTTCAACTTTGAGGAGCGGTTGGGGTACAGGTCTCCATGACTCGGGTGTCTGGGGGGTCAGGGATCACTGTCCCATCGATCATCACACCTGGTACACAGTAAGTGTTTAATGAACGTCTATGGGATGAGTGAGTAAGGGCTGAATGGGGGAAGAGCACAGCCCTCAGTCCGTGCATGTGTTTAAATCAGGGTGGCTTGGTGAGCAGCTGGCTTGGTGAGCTCCCATGGGATGCTAGCTCCTGCCTTGGCACTGAGGTAATTTAGTCCTTCTCTAAGCCCAAGGATGTGCTCTGGTCCCATGTCAGAAGGGCCTCCTCTCTTCTCTCCAGGCACTGGGACAGACTGCTTCCCACTGAGCAGGGAGCCTGATGCGGGGCTTGATCCCAGGACCCCGGAATCACGACCTGAGCCGAAGGCAGATGCTTAATGACTGAGCCACCCAGGTGCCCCCATCTGCTTCTCAATTCTTCTGCTGGGTGATTTCTCCTGCGTCACATCCCTCCTGAGGACCGCTCCCCTCCCCATTCCCTAGCCCTCGCTAGTTAGAGTCCCTCCTTACAGAATGAACCATCCCCGAGCGGGCTGCCCTCTAGGGATCTTTGTGGTGCCCAAGAGGGATCCGCGCCCAGCGTTCCCATCAGTGTGTGCCCCTGCCTGCCTGGCCCTCTTCTCTTTTCCCTCTATTGCTTCTGACCTTTCCCTTCTCGCTTCGGCTCCCGGGCCATCAGCCTTGGCATATTCTGACGCTGAACTTATAAAATGGCCTGCCTATCAAATAGTTATCAACCTGCACCAGTGTTAGCAGCCCTCGCCCCTCACCCTACCTGCTCCCCGGAGGAGAAAGGACAGCAGACCAAAATAACCACGACGTTGACAGAAGAACTTGATAGCATACAATTGTAAAAACAACTCCCGTTTTTTTCCTCTCAGGACTGTCTGACAAATCTACTTTATCAACCATCTCCCCACCCAAAGATGGTATCTCGGGCAGGTCCTTCCATCTCTTGTCACTTGCAGGAAATGAAAAGTCCTTTGGTCACCGCAAGTCCCAAAATAGTCTGATTTCAGTGATAAAATGTCCAGTCTCGTGCAATTCTTAAAGCTGAGAACTTCAAGTGTCTTGCCAGTCTCCTTGGAAGCCCACAGCGGGCAAGGCCAGCGTGGTTGGGTTCTTTTCCACCCCCGCCATGATTCCTGATCCTTCCAGAAAGAGAACAACTTTTTGGAGAACAGATTGGGGGCACAGATGTTTCCACTTGACCTGTTTCTATTGCCATGATTTGATTTTGGAGTGAGACGGGGGTCAGATGCTATTCCAAAACAGCACTTTTCCTTAGGCACATTTGGGGAGTCTCTGGGGGCCCCCTTCGTGGGCTTCATGGCACTGCGTGGCTCTTGGGTGTGGGCAATGCGCTCCTCGTGAGATCTCCTGTGGGCACCCCCACCACGACTTTCCCCAGCAGAGCTGCTTGGGAGGGTCTCCATGCTCCCATAGGCCACCCTCTGGGCAGGACCCTCCAGGAGAGGTCCCTGCTAGACAGTGGTGCCAGCTGATGTCTCCGCACAGCACGGGGACAACGCACTTCCAAGAAATCTCTGCCTAGCTTCCAAACTCCAGCCTTCATGCCTTCGCCAGGGCATAGAGCTAAGGGTTGCGCTCACTGCCGGTGGCCCCCTGCGTCCTGCATGGGCACTGGAGCACTGTGCCCAGCAACGTGCAAGTATTTTCCACTCTGGCTTAGCTCTTACCTCGGGGGATGGGGTGGCTCTCAGCCAAATCTAAAGAAGACTCATTATTAGAATGAGGCCATCTCTCCAGAGTTAAGCCCCATGTTTCCAATTTGATCCCTGGTGAAAAGAGCAAAAGAGCTTGAACAGTTGTTGGCGCATTCCTGGGCATCAACACAGACGTCCATGCCCCCCCAGTACGACCCCTTGTCTTCCCTTATTTATCAGTTGGTTCTGATGCTTATAAACTGATTACACATAGATACAGACATTGGCAAGGCCGCATAAATGCGCGGAGGCCTGGCTGGCTTTGCTTACGATGACTGTGAACCCTCATCAGATAGAACCAGTCCGGCTTCTCTTTGGCCTGGAGTCTCCCGCATGACATTGGGCATCCCAGGAGCGGTGTGAGCGTGACTCGGTGCGTGTGGTTCAGAGGACCTGCCCTATGATTTCCGATTCCAGGGGGACGTTCGAAAGCCCTGCCTGTCTTTTTTCTGGTGTGTCTTCCTCTGCAAGGGATGGCCTTTTCAAGGGTCCCTGGTGAGCTTCTGTTCCAGCCCTCCTCTGCAACATCTCAGGGGCTTTCAGAAGGATATTTCCCGTGTGTTGTGGAGTCCATGTTTCAATCCAAAGCACTTGGAACACCCCTTTTGATTTTGGAGAAAACCCACTCACCATGTTGTGGGCACGTGATTTGGTAGATTTCATACACACACACACACACACACACACACACGTGCACATATATTTATAGATGAACAAATAAATGCAAAAATACAAAAGCCCCAACACCACTCGAATCAACTTTGATTAAAATTAAAATTAAAACCAGATGCCACACTTAATTTTTGAGCAGGAAATCCAAGAAACTTTAAGAAGCTACTGACACAGTCTTTAGAATGTTCTACAAGGCCCCCTTGAATCAATGAACGCACGTATAGATACGTGAGACAGAAGTTTTGAAGATATCTACATGCCAGACTCCAAAACACTAAGTTACATTTCTATTCAGTTCTTATCCTATCATTATAAAGTAGTTTCTAAGCCTGTACCCTACAAAAGAAGGAAGTTTTCCCGTCTTACTGAAAACTTTATTTTAAAAGTTCTAAGGCCCACTGACCTGTAACCTTGAGACTATCAATACTTATTTGAAGACACAATGTTTATTAAAATATTTGTTCTGAAAACTGTGTTAGTTTTACTTGAGGCTGTAAGCTTTGTTTCCCATAGGCGGTGAATTTTATTCACCAATCTTGAGATAATTAACCCGTTGACTGCAACTTCATTGATTTAGTCCTAATTAACTCAGTGTAACATCTGCATAGATTCCCTCAGAAGTGGGAGCATAGCTAAAGGCATTCCTTTTTGTAAAAAGTTACACAAACATTTTAAAAAAGTGACTCTAATGATTTAATTTAAACACAATGCAGACTTCTTCCCATTATCTAAGTGATCTGGAATCACCAGGCTTCAGTGCAAAAATACTTAGAATAATTACATTGCAAATTCACTTTTGCTTCTTTTCCTCTGAATCCACAATTCCTTCTTCTCTGAACCCACAAATGAGCGTGGAAATGGAGCCCGAGCTGGAGAGGTCTGCTGAGCTGAAGTTCACGTCTACTGAGCAACATGTGTTGAGTCTTACTGTCCCCGGCCCCAGAGTGGGCACAGGGGACCCAGAGATGAATGACAGTGTCTGACATGGGTTCTTCCTTTCTGAGGCCTGAATGCCTTTATTCATGGACCCTCACTGCAGGTACAGACATTGGTATAGAGTTCCCGGGATTCATGTGCTACCTTCCAGAGAGACACTGAGAATTTATGGCTATTTTCCTGTTAAAGAACCTGGAGTCTTGGGGCGCCTGGGTGGCTCAGGGGGTTAAGCCTCTGCCTTCGGCTCAGGTCATGATCTCAGGGTCCTGGGATCGAGCCCCACATCAGGTTCTCTGTTCAGCGGGGAGCCTGCTTCCCCCTCTCTCTCTGCCTACTTGAGATCTCTCTCTCTCTGTCAGATAAATAAATAAAATCTTAAAAAAAAAAAAAAAAGAACCTGGAGTCTGGGATAACAGATGATCTACTATCAAAATGAGGCAATCGGGTTGTGATCTCTTTGTTCTAAGAGTTGAATGAGAACTGGTGGGTTAAGAGGTGGGTGGGAGGGGGGTTTGAGTAGAAAGAGGGCCTTCCCAGGGTCTGAAAGCCATTGTGGCCCTACACCTGCCACTAATTTCCTTTGTGGCCCTTTGACAATTCACTCTCCCCTTCTGGGCCTCAGTTTCCTCATCTGTCAGATAATGAAGTTGGAGGGTGGCGACCACTGAGGTCTCTGAAAGTCCTGAGACCATAGGTAAGAGTTGATGGGATAAGACAGCTGACTGGCTTGGACTCTAGAAGATTCCATACATGGCCAGCCACCTGGGTCCTTTCTCTCACCCAGCCCTGTGATGGGCCTCTGGAAGCCAAGATAAATGCCCAGTCCCTAAGCTTTACTATTTTTCCTTTCCACACCAATCTAGTTTTGATAAAAGCTCTTTGTCGAATTCTTCAGAGCAAACTTGTGGCATTGGCAGACTGGAGTTCCCACCCCAGCCCCACAGAGCCGCTGTTCGATTCCCTGGGCCCCAGGGTCTTCCTCTGTAGGATCAAAGCTGGCTTCCCACAGACAGTATAAAAATCAGGCGGGAGAATACATTTGTAAAGCCCCTACAGTGTGGCGGGCACAAAGCAGAGTTCGACATATGCTCCTTTTTTCTTCTTCTGGCTGGTTATTACCACGACTCCTCAACAACGCACCCACCATCATTCTGGGCGTGTAGTGGAAGCACTCTCCATGCCAGCTCTTACTACCGTTGGATGATGCTAATTTCTCTCCCAGGCAGCCCACCACACCTTCCAGGTTGTAAATCTGCCTCTCATCCTTGTAGCCAGCTGCCTCTTGAACGGGAACCAATTCTCTGCAATCAAGCCCGTGGAGACGGCGATTCCCCATCCCCACATCTGCTGGGGACCCACAGCTTTATCGCTCTCCTTGGTTAGAATTGAAATACTTGATAGCATGAATGCTCTTCAGATTGAAACCCGCAGGGCTGGTTTTTCAGTTCCCCCCCTCCCCCCCCGGGACCACAGCAGAATTCGTCTTCCAGAAGACAGACTAATTGTGAGGTGTCTGACAAGGCCCTAGATCCTCCTGGCTGGCTGGCTGGCTGGGATGGCGTCTTCTGGCACAATTAACAATGGTTATCGAGGTAGGATTTGATCACTTGTGGTCGATGGGCCATCAACAAGAAAGACAGCTGGAACTAATATTGCTGACGGAGCCATCTGTGGGGGGGAGGGTGTCGCATTTACTGCTCACAACATGCCAGGCACTGAGCCAAGATCTCTGTCCCCAAACGGCTCTGGGATTCAGGGTCAGAGGAAGAATACTAACTTGTGGTGGTTACGAGCTGAGCATTCAGAATGGATGCTGGCCGGAGGCCCCTTCCAGTGCGTTCTGGGTGAATGGCCAACCTGACAATGATGACGTTATTCCTCAGTCTCCTGATGTGAGAACTGAGGACCAGAGAGGTTAAGTCACTTGCCCAAGGTCACCAAGTAAGCGCAGAGGTCTGAGGCGCAGCGCTGATCTGATCCCTGTGGGACACCCAGGCTCCTTAACTCTGCCCTGTGCCTCCCACACGCACAGATGCTGTCACCCTGTGTTTTCTTTCTGACGACTTGTCGACATAATATATCGTGTTCCCATCTCATTCTCCTTCCTTCGGATGGATGTTCCGGGAGTCTGTGCCTGTGGGGAGAAACTGAGGCCAAGCTGAGGCCCTGTACAACTTCCATTAGCATTGTCCAAGGTGCCTCGGAGCTGGTTTTGCCTGAGGGCTGAACTTTTTAGGAGTTTCTGGCCCAGGCCTGCGAGGGCCTTCCCTATCCCCTGCACGACCTAGCAAACGTGTGCAGGGAGCTGTCAGCCGGATCAGCCGCAGAGCTCGCCTTAGTGCATTCATGCCTGCGCTACCTGGTTTTTAAGAGGAACCAATGTTTCCTGGGCCCCGACTGTGTGCCAGGCTCCTACCCACACTGTCACCCTGCATCCTAAAACCCGTGTCACCATGGACTCCCTAGGACTGAGATTCGACTCCCCGCTCAGTCACTCCCTAGCTGGGGTGACTCGG
Organism: Potos flavus; assembly: GCA_028534135.1. Classification (NCBI taxonomy): domain Eukaryota; kingdom Metazoa; phylum Chordata; class Mammalia; order Carnivora; family Procyonidae; genus Potos; species Potos flavus. Next base: position 33,801,250 of record CM052891.1, on the reverse strand, counting down.
GAAGTGAACTGACCTTTTTTGTCAGTTGGAAAGACGGGTAGCAATGATTCCTGCCTAATGAGGTTGTTGGTGGGGGGAAAGTGGATTAAAAGAAACTAGATAATGTCAAGTATTTAGTGTAGTCCCAGGCATACAGCAAGAGCTTAATAAGTGGTAGCTGCTGTCGTTGTCCCTATGGCAGAGAAGAACACTGAGAGGGGCTCAAGGCTCACACGTAAGGGCATCCAGTCCATATGCAGCCAAATGCTCCTGATTCCCAACATATCATGGCAGGTGAGCTTTCTTTGCTAAAAAAAAATAAAAATAAAAATAAAAAACACCCAAGCTTTTGACTTTGTACCTAATAAGTTTAAACTGCATAGGAGTTGCAAATCTTTCAGAAAATGATAGTGAGGATTTAACCACTTTTTCTTTTCTTTTTTTTTTTTTTTTTTTGCATACAGCTAACTGCCTTTGCAATCGCTCTGGAGGGTGCGTTGGTAAGAAGAAAAGCAAGAGCAACAGAGCACAGCTCTGTCTGTCCTAATAACTGCTCACACCCCAGCTTCTGCCCCTAGAACCTGCCGAGGCGGGGAGCCTGCTGCCCAGCTGAGCAGGGAATTAGTTCGTTCCTGCTTGGGGCAAAGCCACGAATCCATGCACGGGGCTGGCAGGTTGGGAGCGGGAGTGGACAGCCTTCATTTGGAGAAAATTAGTTCAGTCTCTCCCCTTGTTTTCCCAGTTATGATTCCTAATCCGGGGGCACGTTCTCTCTGTGGAATTGTTCCAGAGTGGGGAGGGGAAGGAGAGAGAAGAAACTCACAAGGGTGGGCTGTGGTCAGGGACTTGACCCTCCCGTTCCACGTTAAGAGGAGGTGACATTTCTAATGGCACCCAAACGACAGTCAGCACGAGAACTGGGGGCTCTCCAGCCCCCAAGCTCATATTCCTCCCTCTGCATCAAGCTATCAGGCATTAGGGAGCCGACTCCCAGCTCTGGCCATAACACTAATTCATGGCTTCAGAAGCTCTCCTTTTCCCTCTTGAGGCTCATTATTATTCCATACGATGGGTCAAGGGAAAGTTTGGCTTAGATCAGATAGGACTAATGGATTTCGCACGAAGGGCAGCCCTGGGCTGGACGAGACTCTGAGGCAGCCGTGTCTAGGCTCATTATGAGAGAATGCTACGATCGATTGGTGATGTCTGCCTTGGGCACATCTGTGGGTGGCTGGGGACGTTTCTCGAAAGTACCGTAATCGTTCTTCTTATCCCCACAGCTCACTGCAAGATGGCAGCTCCACCTCAGCCTCCCATCCCATTTTTTTAAGCAAGAAGAAAACGAAGAAAGGAGAAGGGGAGAGAGGGAATATACTTGTATCTGGAAAGCAAAACATACCCCAGAAATTCCTAACAGACTTCTGCTTATATCTCATTGACCAGAATTGTGTGGCATGGTGACATCTTGCTGAAAGGGAGCCTAGAAGTCAGCATTTTGACTGGATCCACTTTTGCCCCTCAGAAAAATAAGAATTGTGTTAAGGAGAGAAGTGGAAGTAGATACTGGGCAGGAAAACAGCCATGTGTGCCGTGTGTACCATCCCTGGATTGGATATCTCCATGGTCCCTTGTAGCCAAGGCAGCCAGCCATCTGATGACTTAGCAAATTAAGGTCTTGTTGGGTATAATGGCATTTTCTTCCATGAATATGCACCACTGGTGCAGGAGGGATCTTTCACAGATATTCAGTGTGAGGGAATCCACGCCAATGGGACAGTCCCTGGTAGTTTAATCCAGGAGGACAGAGACTCCACAGGAGAGGAATCCCAGTGTGCGATGTTCAGAAAGCAGTGACGTGACCAGAGCATGGCGTCCGAGGATGGGCAGTGACCCCACTCAGGCCCCAAGGACCAAAGAGAGTTCATGGCGGCACCGCAGGACCGGGGCCCAGCTCCGTCTCCTGACTCCCAGGGAATGCAGCCGTGAGGGAGCGTCAGTGTCTGCGTTCACGGGGCCGATGTTCTGGAAACGCGTGTGCACAGGGAGACATAAGAGTTAATGAACAGTGAGCATTTCTTTATGACTGGATGAACTTGGTGAGTGACAAGGACGTGAGCAAGGATAAACCCCAGGCACCCAAGTACACCTAGAATTCAGAGAGACAGCCGCTCTGGGGCTGCAGGCCTGGGGCCTGGCAACTCCATGTCTGGGCCTCTGTCCAGAGCAGCCCTGATGTGGGTGGAGGGCAGGAAGGCGGGCAGGAGGGAGAGGCAAACACCAGGGCTGGGGGATCTCCTGGGCCCTGGGGGAGGGAACCGAGGCCTGGGCGCCCACTGCAAATTTGTCCCACTCACTCTGTGACCTCAAGCAAAGCACCTTCCTGCACTTCAGTCTTGTTGATAAAATTAGTGTTATGTGACACCGTCCCCTTGTGCCCTTAGCCCAGGGCCATACTCTTAATAAATAACAATCCACCATTTTAATAAATAATAATAGCAACTGTTGTAATGTCCACCGCCCCCGGCTCGGCTTGGCCTCTTCCTCCATCTGTGGGCGACTTCCTATCTCCAGCCTCAGCCTCCGCACCGTCACCCACGCGGAAGCCTGGGGGATCTCCCCCGAGCACCAGGGTGACGTCTGGGACTGCCCGTTCCCTCCCTCTGGCTATCCGTGAGCTTCTCAGAAAGACCTGGGCTTCTCCCCCTTGAGGCCTTTGTATGTACCCCACCAGCCTGAATCACTGAATGGGCAGACGGACTGAAGGACAGATGGGGCGAGGGGCATGTGTACGGGCCATAATGGCTTCTGGGTTCCCAAACTACCGTCCTCATTCATCATTACTCCATCCATGCCTTCACGTGTGCCTCCTAACGTGTCATGATGAAGGCAGCCGAGACTATCTTGGGATTCTAGGGTAAAGCCGTGTGGACGTGTTCTAGGGCTTACCACCAGCAGTCCCTGGAAACGTGGCACAAGGAAAATCCCCATCTCTCTCCCACTCCTCCTGCCCTGGAACAGGGAGGCTGCGGCCTGAGGTCAATATATAGACTGGCTGTTATGCACCCAGGACTTTGAACTTGCCACTGGGAGATCTGAATCCAGCCTGCTGTGTAGCCGTGGGAGGGATATTTCCTAGCTTGCTACCTTCACCTAGAGCACCTAGAGAAGGAATCTCCAAACTATGTACAAGCTGGGAAAAAGATCACCTCCCCACTGCCCACTGCATACAATGTCCTTTGTGGCATGACTGAAAGTCCTCCCAGGCACCTGGTTTGGGGTTATGATAACAAGACAGCTGTGCAGTACCAACTGCCCTTTTCCTCCCCTAAGTGAATCTTGGCACCACTTCCTGCAGGAAGCCTTCCATGATTACCTCTTTCTTTCCACTTCCCTACACCAACGCTGCTCTGGCCCACCAATTTGCATTTCTATGATGAGGTGTGTCCCAATGTGGCTCTGCCCAAAATGGCAGTATCGATCCCCTTACCCTGGAGGTCCCTCTCCTGGGAAATAAGAGGAGGATAGGGAGTTTGAGACTGTGTCCTCAATGTCCCACTGCCATCACTGCTGACTCAGCGAGCTCCCTAGTGGGGGTGTCACTCATCTCAAGCCTGTTTCCTCCTTTCTCAACCAGAGATGAGCTACTCTTGTCAGAGACCTTGGGGAGGAATCGAAAAGAGTTTGGAGGTCCTATGTGAGCGCTTGCGAAACGAACTTTTGCTTCCAAACTAGAAGCGTGAGTGATAAAAAGGAAAAGACGGATGCTGAACACAGTAGAACCAAAGTACGCAAAAGACCACAGTTGGGGCCCAAGCATCCCTGCGCTAGCCACCCCTCATCCCCGTGCCCTTGTTGGTTCACCAGACTTCGAGAAACACCCTTTAGCCATTTTATCTGCAGATAGGTATAAAACAATTTTCATGCCTTAGAGTCACACTTATTTTTTTTTAAACTTCAAATCCCATTATCCATTGAATGACTTTGGCCTAGAAAGGAATTTTGACTATTTTTGAAAACCAAATTCACCTCCTGGGGATAAACACTTGCTACCACTGTGATAATTCAAGAGTCGATTCCCCACAATTTCTTCTTCCTCTCTAGGCAGCCCGGCCTCATAGGAAGAATTTTAGAGTCAGGCAGTTGGGCTTGGAATCCTGGCTTCTTCGTCTCACAGCTGGGTAGCGTTGGGCAAGTGAGCTAACCTCTCTGAGCCTCCAGGTCCCCATCTGGAGGACAGGAGCCCCTATGGAATCTCAGAGGGCGAGGGAGAATACTAAGGGAGATAAGGTCCAACTGCATGGAGGATACTTGTGATGTGATGGTCCCTTCCTTCTTCCCCTGCCTCTGAATCTCACCCAGCTCTGCCCCCAGCTGTCAGTATAAGGCACCTCGGTTCCTCTGGTTTCTTTTTAAGTATCCTCATCCTTATCGCACATATTCCCACACTGGCATTTTAAATGCACAGCTGTGCTTACTCATTTCTGCACTCCTTACAGTGCTAGTGGGGGTACTTAACACATAGTAGGTGCTCAAAAAGACCAGACCCTGTTTTAAGCCTGTTTCAATGAGCCCAATATGTCGGACGCCCTGAAACTACCTCTGATAGAAGACTTGCAGAAGTAACTGTGGCATGCAGCAGGGCCTCGTAATCAGAAAAGGATGCCATTTCCAGGGTAATAAGTAACTTACTGGCAGTCATTTTGTAAACACATTTGGCCTCCCAGGGTGTCTGCTTTGAACCTCTTACGGACTGGAAATTCTGGTGTTCCTAAAAAAGTGGGGATTTTTTGGCTCGGGTGCAGTTCTCCAGATGCCCTCTAGAGGGAGGTGTTCAACACCGATACAGCTCTAAAGCCTCTGGAAGCTCACAGAAGAGGGAGAAAAAAAATCTCCTTTTATTATCAATGCATTAAGAATGAATTTATCATCCTGGCTCAGCAAAAGCCTAGTTATTCGGTAAGAAGCTTTATCCCCAGCTAACGTGCAGCTTAATCAGTTCGGTTAGATACAAAGCCAGCTCAGGCCTTTGTCTCGTGCTCAGAATGAATAAGCCAGCCATCCCAGCCTCGGGAACTCGCTTCTCCCCAGGATCTTTGGGCTGGGAGGTGAGAGGAGGGTGTGGGGGGAATCAGCAGATGCAGAGAGGTCTATACTCTGAAGTGGGAACGAGGGATGGATTACCCAGCAAATGGGGTTCTGATGGAATGATACCTATGAGAACAACCGAAAATGTCCCCAATGCTTACTGCGTGCCAGACACTGTTCAAATGCCTTCCTGTTCCAACTCATCTAACCTCGTCACCTTATTGTATGGATGGGGAGACAGTATAAGCGCGTCCCCACTCGGGAGAACAGTGCAAAGCACACACTCCACACAACTCTGGGGCACGTAACATAGCATAGAAAATACAGGTTGTTGGGAAAATGCACAGAGAGACCTGAGTTTGAAGGCAGACTCAGCCAGTTTCCTTTGCAAGTGGGTAACATCCTAGAATCTCAACTGATTCCAAGGGTGCAGTCCAAATAGGAGAAAGCTACATAGTTGCCAATCCTTAGGGGCCAGGAAGTAGGCGGTTGGCACTGCACAGAAAGCGGGTCCCAGGCATCAGCTTGGGCTCCATTCACAAGCAGTAGGGCTCTTGAAACAGGGCAAGGCAGGAGCGCCCTGTGGGGAGCAAGGCCTGCTTGACTAGGGAGGCCATTTACTGAACGGTTAAGAGGTTGGGGGCCAGGCAGCCTGGATTTGACTCTTGGGCTCTGTCCCTTACTGGCCATGTGGCTCAGGCCAAGTTATTTAAAAGCTCTGAGCCTCAGTTCTCTCATCTGCAAAATGGGTATACTAAATTAATGTACCAGAAAGCTAAGCCCCGGACCGGGCACACCGGTAAGTGAAGATGGAGGGGTGGGGAACGAGCAGAACTCCAGGAGAGGCATGACGGTGAACACTTGCCCAGAAGGAAACTCAAGGCACAGGGAGTGACACCTGTCACGGGGGGGGGGGGGGGGGGGGGGGGGGCTGGGGGTTCCATTATCCCCAACCTTGCTCCTAGCCCTATTTCCCAAAGTGCCGATGTTCAAAGAATTGCTAGCAGTCACACAGCTTGATCTTCACTGCCTGCTAAGGGCCCTGAGGCTTTCTCCACGGTATTTCTAAATGGCTGGCTTCTTGCTTTGCTCAGGGGTCTGTATGTGCATTTCTTGGAATTGCTTTCTTGAGCACAAAGATCAATACTGCCCCCACCATTGGTCTTGGGAAAGGATAGAGACAGCACAGAATGATGGAGTGGGTGGGAGGAAGAAGGCAGGCAGGAGGGCAGTGATGTAAGCGAAGGGGGTGTGGCCATTCACCCCCTGTGAGGGGTGTCACCCTCTTTCAGGCCATTCACCAAAACGAAGCTGCACTGACAAGGCTTTGGTAAAGGTAATACATGGACATGGGAGTCACTGAAAGCACCACATAAAGGCTTTAGAGGAAATAACACGAGAAAACAGGGGCCAGTTCTGTTTAGCACAAAGTTCCCCTCCGTTTGTGATGCTCCATAAGAATGTGAACTCAGTTATTCTAAGTGTGGCCCTCTCTGTGCCATGCAGCTCTAGAAATGCCCTTGGCAGGAACTCAGGAACTCAGCTCAGACCCTCTATTTGAAAGCTCACAACCAAAGATGTTGCTATCCCTGTGGGTGGAGTGTGGTGCCAGTAGGCTCAAGGGCATCCGAAATCTGGAGTTAGAAGACTATAGTTCCATGGGGATGATCTGTAAGGCCAACGGCCCAATGGTCACTGAAAGTCCTTTCTAATGACTTTCCTATGAGAAATTTCACATCGCAGTTTCTAGAGTGGATGATGAATCTAACACAGCCTGGGCCCTCACTAAGATGGCAAGCCACCAGAGGCGGTGGAAGATTCTACCACTAAAGAAGGTACCGGAATGACAGGTAGGGTCCCTTGAGCTGGCATGAGCACCTGCTACAAAGGCTTGTTGATACCGGCTAAAGGTTAGTGCAAGGCGGTTCCTATGTTCCACTTGCCCAGGATGGAAACTGCATCTCGGGAGAGGTTAAGGAGCTTGGCAAGATCGCACAGCTGCAAGTAAGAGGTTGTGTTTGGACCCAAGCCTATGCTACCTTGATCATGATGGACAGACCAGGCAGAGTACCAGGCTGCGGGGAAGGAAACTTGTTTGATTCATTGGCAGATTCAAGGGCCATACACATGACTCAGAAATAGAAGGTGAGGCCTTAGTTGCCTCCTGAGAACAGACAGGGACCTAGAACACTGGGCAATTTCTCAGGCCTGGATGGAGCAGGCAGAGGAAAGGGAAGGGTGGCCTTGGACTCCAAGTTCAAATCCAGATTCCCAGACTTCCAATGTCAAGAACTAGTAAATTGATATTAATAAAAAAATTGAAGATGGCATTGGAGACTGGCTTTTTATTTTGCACTTTAAAAACTTACTATCTGCTATTCCCACTTCACATAAAAAGGACATTTTAATACATACCCAATTAAGAAGATTTTAATCTCATAAAAAGAATGGTCCTTTAAATTTAATACATTTTGCTTCATGAAAACTCGTTACTCTATTTTTTCCCATTTTGCTGCAGTCGAAAGCAAACTTCATTACTCACTGTCTGTGGCTCACGGGAATCCTGGCCCCAGGCCACCCCATCCTGGATCCTAAACTCTGGGTCACTTTGCTCTAGGGCGAGTCAAAGAGGAGGCCTGGGGGTGGAGATGATGGTCTACCTCCCTCGGGTGGACAAGTCACCCTTTGGGCTGTACAGAAAACTGGGGCCAAAATGCATAATTTGGCCCTACCTCTGTCTGCACCTAGTGTGAAGTGTGAACCCCAGCGTCAAAGGTGGGTTAATTTTCTTCTTCTCACACACATGCTTCCATACTGCGAGACGAACCAATTTAGCAAAGAGTTGCTAATTAGATGTCTTCGGAAAATTGGCTTTCTTGGATGGCTAAGACTGATTTGCAGACACTATTCTCATGGCACACCTGCTAGTGGGTACTTCCAAGGTACTTGTGACGCGTCCAGGAGAGAAGGAGCCAATGGCAGGGAGCGCGCGGAGCTCATGCATTGTGCTCACAAAAGGCAGTTTCCCCCTTTAAACACTTCCTCGCTCCCGCTGCAGCAATTATGTCCAGAGTTGCCTGGATGAAAGATGGACTGTGTTCGGCAGGGCCTGTGGCTATTACTGCCTTCTTGGAGGCCGCCTTTGCTATGGGCTAAGTGCTCTCCTGTGGACACAGAGGGCCCACCTGCCCAAGAAGGTGTGTGACCTGAGCCCACCGCTGTGTTGGCCTCTGCAGCAGGAAGGGACATGGGGTTTCTTGGGCCCCCCTTCAGAGCCAAGCTGATAGGAGAAGAGTCAAGAGGAATAAAAAAAGTGGCTAAAAGGGTGGAACAGAATGTTACCAGAAGACGCAACCCTTCCTGAGTCCAAGGAAAAGAAGAAGGGAAGAAACATCTCTGAGCTTCTGCGAGGTGCCCCACGGTGACAGGTGCTGGGGGTTCGAAGGTAGGCTGGACGAAGTCAGAGCCCTCGAAACAGACCCCACCTGGTGGGGGAGAGTGACACGTAAAACAGTGGCACAGCGAAGGTACCCTGGCTGTAAGAAGTTTACGTACAGCATGTGTGACACGGGGAGCTCCACTGAGCACCTGGGGGGGAGGGGAGAACCACAGAAGTGACACTTGTCAATGACATGGCTCACTCACTGTGGCTCAGAGACCCTCATGAGCACTTAGAACATTGGGTTTTGTGTATCTCCCAATACAAAATAGAACTTACCAGAATTCCTGAAATTGTCAGGCGCAAGCTTGGAGCACTATTGCAAACGGTGCTTGCCTCTGTGCCTGACGCAGCCTCCTCTCTCCTAAGACCTTTGTTGATCAACCATGCTAGAAAAAGACGGAATTATGTTTCTATTCACTCCTCCGAAAATTATATCACAAAATTGCTCTCCTCGGAAGAAGCAATCATGGAGTACGCCGCCAGAAATGGTGGGGGACAAAAGTACCAGAGAGGTGGGTCAAGCAGCTAATTAATAAAAAGTCTTGTTTTTCTGGAAGTTGTTTGCAGTGGTTACAATTTGCAGTGTGTTGGGATGTTTTCTATTCCCGTTCTCATTTTTTCCTCAGATTTGCACCTCATTTTGTATTTGTTATTTCACATTCTTTTCTGAATGGGGGTCCCCAGAGGACCTGTTTTGGGCCCTTCTGCACCGGCTGCGGGGAGGTGTCCTTCCTGGGTGTGTCACCTGTGTCACTGGCGTGTTGGACTGTCCGGAGCCCTCATCCCTTCTTCCTTCTTCTGGTGACAAAAATGAGCCCGACACAAAAGCTTCCAATTTGCATTTCTTTCTTAACACTAGTGGCTTTTGAACTAACGTCTCCCAGCTGTGAGCACCAGATTTGGCAACGAGGCTCCAGACACAATGAGGCCGTGAATCAGCCGGAGGAGCTGAGCGCCTTGCCCGGTCACTCCCTTTGTCCACCTCACTCCTGCTAATGAGCTCAGAAGGCCATCCGCTCCCTCCCACACTGAATGCTTTCAGGCAGCCCTCTCAGCCCGGACTCCACCTGGGCACTTGGATGTAGGCTCCCTGCGTGGCGGGCAGAGACAGCCAATGTCCCTTGGGCCTGGGTGACAGCCCCTGGTCTGCCGGATGAAGGTGCTCCCGTTCTAGGCACTCGACAAGATTCAGGAACACCGAGGCGAGTCGTGAACCCATGCTGTGCCTCTGACGGGGAGAAGTCTGTGTCCTCATACCGTTCACAGAAGGACCCTGAACCCAACCTGAAAGGTCAAGGTCAAGGAAGCACGTCCTGAGAGAACTCACACCGGAGCTGGGGCTTAAAGGCCAAGATGTCACTGTCCAGGTGAGGAAAGGCGGCCGCTGTGTACCACCCACCCCCCGACATCGTCTGGCAGTCATTCTGTCCAGCTCTAGTCTAGGGGCTGCTGCGGGGGCGGCTGTGCACGTGTGACGCGAGTCCCTAACCAGCTGACCTTAAATTACACAGCAGGGAGATGGTGCTGGGTGGGCCTGACCTAATCAGGTGAGTGCTTTCAAAAAGGTTAGGCCTTCCCTGAGCTCTGAGACTCCAAACAGCCATGGGGTCTGTCATTCTTCTCCCCACACCCCTTCAAGTCCCCACTCCCCAGCTTCCTTCCCGACTGCCCCTGTGGGCCATAGGCTTTACCTCATGCTGCGGGATTCCAGAATGCTCATGATCTTTGGTTGCCTGCCCTATAGACTTTACTGGCTTTGCCGGCCCCCAGTTGCATAAGCTGATTTATTATAATAAATCCACATATATATATACATATATATATATGGAGAAGGTGAATGGAACAGAGAACACAGGATATCAGGAGGAAGGCCCTGCTGACCTACCAGTCACAGGACACGGGAGCAAACTGAGGCCATGCAAAGGCACGGAGAAGCAGCAGGGAATAAACAGGCTTGAGGCTTCCAGTCCTCTGCAGCAGCTCCCTCCTGATGCACAAGCCTGAGCAGGACCCTGCGCTCCACGGAGCACAGAGACTCGCTGACGGAGCCCCTCCAGGTCAGCACCCAGGTGGCCTCAGGCCGGTTCCCACGGCCCCGCCCACTGAAAAATTCAGCAGTGTGGCCAGGGTTCCTATGAGGTTTGGGGAGGAGACAGACGGGCGCCTTTAACCTTCGGCATTGCCCAGGTGGGAAGGAGTGAGTCTCTAGACCTCATATGTAATGACACAGTTGTCACCAGGTTGACGAGGTGGCTCTGTGCTTGGGCTCGAGATGTGGGCGTGTTTTGCCAAAGGCAGAGAGAGAGGGAGGGAGCATCACGCGTCTGTGCCGATAATGTAACAGCATTACTGGTATAATAATGGCAATAATCATTCTCTGTATCTTTAAAAGAGCTTTCTAGTCTACAAATGATTCTCGCATATTGAGACATCTTTGGTCCCTTCTCTTATCCACACTCCACAAATGCACAGACGGGGCGGCGTTCAGGGACGGGTTCAGGGATTGGTTCCAGGTCGCACCCCTCGTAGTGGTGGAAACGGTCCTGGCATCCCGATTGCACTCGAGCCCACCCGGCGATGCTCCGGGCTGCCCGCTGCTCCCAGGGGCTACACGCGCACATGTCTGGACCGGGATGAGACTCCCCGTGCCCCCACTTCCCACTTCCATTTTGCTTGGAGAGCCCCAAAATACAGAGGTGGGGAGCAGGTGGAGAACGGGCTGCCTTCTAGGCTGACAGAGGAGGATGAGTTTGCACCAATGGCAGTCAAAATACAGAGATTAATTACACTCAACCCAAGAAATGGGCTTTCATGGGCTGTCAGTCAGAAGAAAATATTTTGAAGTCGAAATCTGAAAAATGTCACAACTGCTGTTTTGAATTCATAGATATCTCAGGTACCTTGTAATACCTTCTATTTTTTATTTAGAGGAAATACCTGTCTTTAAAAATCATAGCGGCTTAGGGAAGGCTCATGCCAGCATCTAGTTTTGGGCTCTGCAGGGGCCGTGGGTCAGGCTGTTGGCATGTGACACACACACAGGCAAAGACGTGCCATTAGGAGCTTTGTGCGATGGACTGCAAGGACCATGGGCTCAAAGATGGGACTCCCACCCAGGTCTGTGACTTAGGGCAACTCAGCTCCGTGCACCTGTTTTCTTCATCTATAAACTGAGATCTGGATCAACAACCTCTCCTCGCTGTTGTACAGATGGAAAGCGATCACGTAAGTCCATTAACTGCCCAGAACTGGGCTTGGACGAGAGGTAGGGTTTCAGTCCCACCCACGGCCTTTGAAGCAGCTAGGGAAATGCTTGTCCAACACTGAATGTTGTTGGATGGGTACGTGTGGAGGGAATGAATGAAAAGTAAGGCGAGCCTCATGTAGAAATGTTAGTGCTGTGACCCTGGTCGTGACCCTACAATTTCTCCAGCCTATTTCACACATTTGGCTGAGAAAGAGATACCCATCGTGGTTCCCAGGTTTTGTAATAAAATAGCCGTGCACACATGCCATTAGTTGATAGGGAGGATGATGACAAATATTTGCAAAGCACTTTTCGGAACTTTTGCCGGCAGTTTCACTGTATTCTAATAATGCGGTGGGCTGCTTTGCGGCGTCTGCCCACTTGCTCTATGGGATACGTGCTGTGAGCCGACCTCCGTGCTGAGTGGCATATGTACCCCATCCTGGGGGATCCCCGGGATGTAGGCTATTAGTAGCATTTTATGCAAAAGAAAACCAAGGCTAATGCATTAAAAATAATATTAAAAGAAATAATAAAATAAAAAAGTCACATAGCAGTGGCAGAGTCAAGGTTAAAATCTGGGCCAATCCTGATCGCAAAGCCGCTGTCACAGTCACAAAGCGAGGGCCATCATCTCATCACACAGATGACGAACCACGCAAAGAGGAGCTGTGGGACCCACGCCCAGTGATCCGTCTTGTCGGGGGTAGAATCTGGACCCTGATCTCGGCGCTCGTACTGCAGATTCGAAGCTGCTCAGACCACAGAACCATCTCTGGCTCCGGTGATAGTGAAGAGGAGGATGTAGTCGGCCTGCCTTTACTGAATGCTTCGATCTGCCAAGCATGCGCTAAGCATCTAATAAACTTTGATCATTCAATCTGCCACAAGCACAGTGATACGTGTGATCAGAAAAAGAGGCGCGAGGGTTCAGTGTCCGAAATCTTAACGGCTGGTGTCTCAAGGGGGGAGGATTTCAGGTCATTATTCTCGTCTTCCTCAGAACTTTATACATGGTTTGATTCTTGTAAGCAAAGAAAGACAAGGAAACTTGAAGGCACGGTTCAGTTCACAGCTACCCTGTATTGGGGTACAATTTATCCCTGCTTTCCAGCTGGGGGAATGAAACAAGCGAGCGAATGGTCTATTTGAAGTTAGCTTCCAGAACTCCAGCTCGCCCAGGCCACTGAACTACCTCCCAGGAGCCCCAATTTTCCCAGGGGAGGAGAGGGACCTCCTGGTGATTTTATAATCTCTCTGATGACAAGGGCATGGCTTCTTCTCCCCTAAATCAGCGCCTGGAGTCACACGGCAGCGGGGTCCCGGGCATTCCTACAGCAAGGCCAAGCGCACTAGAGCATCTGGGAATAGCTCAGCTCCCGTGTATTGTGTGTCGTGATCACTCCTCAGGGGGTGAAGGGCCCCAGGTGACCTCACACGCTTCACCAGTGGTTGCCTGGGAGGGGAGAGGGGGCGAGGACCCTCAGTGGGGCTGGCAGCCGTAGGTGAATGGGGGAGCATGTTGTATGTATGAATGTGTGTGTCGGGGGGGGGGTGCACATTCAACCACTGTGGGCCAGCTGTCCTTTCGTTTCAGAAATCTGATGCTCTGTCCTCAATGTAACAGTTGGGGAAATTCTAATTTACATGACTCGGTAGAAAGTTCATGGTGAAAAATGACATTTGCCAGACAATCCTGGGTGAGCCCTTCGGAGACCATTACCTTCCAATGTTGTTCACAGCGGCGAGCAGGCTCTCTATGATACTAACAGTAAGACCCCCTTGTGGGGCATATTCATTAAAACACGAAATCTCCTTCTAACCTAAAGCCCGTCATCGTATGGACCAAAAAGACCATAAGCAGCTGGCAGGGTTTGGTAAAGAGCATACCAGTCCCAGGGCGAGGCTCTAACCCTTGGCTCTGACAAGCTCTGCATCTCTGAATAAGACACCTGACCCCTCTCTGTAAGATAAGGAAATGAACCGGGCACCTGGGGGGCTCAGTCGGTGAAGCATCTGCCTTCGGCTCAGGTCATGATCGCGGGGTCCTGGGATCGAGCCCCGCGTCAGGCTCCCTGCTCAGCGGGGAGCTTGCTTCTCCCTCTCCCTCTGCAACTCCCCCTGCTTGTGCTCTCACGTGCTCTCTCTTTCTGTGTGTCAAGTAAATACATAACATCTTTAAAAAAGAAAAGGAAAGGAACTAGATCATCAGAAAGACCCATGAGGACCCCAGATGCAGTTCAAGTCTACACACATTTATTGGGCACCAAGTCCATCCGCTACTGCACCGAGGGCATCAAGAAGCAGCTGGAGATGGTAGGGGCTTGATCTGGGCTACCACGACACACTGCTCTCCATGATGGGTGAAGCATGGGGACCCTTTGTGGCCCCCACATTTCATTAGGTCTGAGGCACTCGTTCCCCCAGTTAACGAGGCTGCCTCACCCCACGTTATTCCCCCTGCCCACTGAGTGAGTGATGCTGGGGCCCAAAGGCCCGACCCTTCCCTTGGATGAGGGACATCCTTGCAGGGCTCCTCATGGGAACACGGACACCAGGCTTCTCTCTCTGTCCCATCCAGCTTCCCTTGCTCCTCCATAGGACCTGTTCCCGAGAGCAACTTCCAAAACCTCCTGTATGCACATCTCTACGAATAAGTTTCTTGGGGGAACTCAAACGTTCCCATGGAGCCCCAAGGAATCTGAAAAGCAGGAGTGCACTCGGAATGGATGTTTCCCGTGCCATTTCCTGGGATGCGGGCACAGATGTCCCTTGTGTGGTTTCAGGGGAGTGAACTGGGCGCTCCATGCACTGAGACAGCTCTCATGAATATGGCCCAGGGGGTCTGGTGAATGCTTAACTTTGAAAGGGAACCACAGAAAGCCCAAGTTCTTGCACCCTGAGTATCAAAGAGTAGCACTTCTTTTGCATGAAATCAAACTCCTTTAGCCTGATTTATCCTGGCACCCAGAAGCCCAAATCTTCCCCTTGAAGTTCAAAAAAAAAAAAAAATCTCCAAGTTAAGCACATGGTAGAAACTCATGGACGCTCACTCAATCTGGGAGAATGCTAATAGAATATCAGAGCTGTTAAGAGGAGGCTCTTGTGAGATTGGCCGGGTGTGGCTTTGCGGCAAAAGTCTCCAGGACCCCTCAGGCATTTTCCAGCGTTCAAAAGGCAGAATGCTATCATCCCAGTGGATTCGAGGCATGGCTGCACTAGAGGACAGACTCCGGCCTTCCTTCTGGACCACCAACATGTTTAGTTCATGTTTCAGGGAAATCAGGCTTGTGTTCAAGGCCATATGCTTCCCAGGAAACTCTGTGTACACACCAGAGCTCTGCAGGGTGGAAAGCGCGCCGATCCCAAATCTGGTGCTTGCTAGAGTGCATCCCTGGATGAGCGAGCTCGCTTCTCAGAATTCTTGTTTTTGTGCTGATAAAATAAGGCTTAACTTGCAGGAGTTGTGTTAGAAGGAGAAACAATAGGACATGTGGAACATCAGCGCAGCCCTCGAAGTCGGTTACTATCACTGGTGATGATATCTAGATAATACTGATATTACAAAGAAAATGAACCTTAGCTAACCGGTACAGCACAGAGGCTAACACCAAAGTAACACTGAGTATTGTGAATAGCACATAAAAACACGCACTCCCAATATCCATCTGATGCAGGACCACAAGGGTACCGGTATCATCAGTGCCTTTTTCCTTCGGTTGTTGAGCTTCAAACCCATAGAATGGCCAAGGCTTGGCCTGAGCCACAAGTATGGAGTGAGGGAAAATGATGCCTCTGACATACCGGGAAATGCTGGGCTGGCAGTGGGTGAGGGAGTGGGAACCCTGAGCTCCAGGTTTGTGATCTTGGGCAAACCATTCAATCTCTGAGCCTCAATTTCATTCATTCTACTGACATTGAGGACACACAGATGCTCCAAGCACATGACCTCTTGCATAGACAACGACATGGTGGGTGAGCCAGAGGCAAACAAAGGAGACATCCTGCAGTGTTGGGGGCACATTATGGGGCACGTAGAGTCAAGTGGGCACCTTGGGGGCCAGAGCATTGCTCTCTTGTTCTGGGCTGTAGCCGCGGGACCTGGCACAGCGCCCATCACATCAAAATACTCAACAAAGAAATGGATGAGACATTCTGCTGCATAGAACAGGGAAAGTTCTAGAGTGGAGGTAACACTTGTACGGGGTCTTCAAAGATGACCAAGATGAAGGTAGGAAGAGAGGATAGGAACGGTCCCTCCAGGCAGACCTGGGAGCAAGCGTGAAGGCGTGAATCTGAGAAAAGCTCTCGGGGGTTGGGGTGACATCTGGCATGATGAGTACCGAGTGTGCAGGGAGAAGGCTGAGATCCCTCGGAGGTCCTGCGGGAATGAAATCGGAGAGCAATGCACAAGTGCCTCGGGAGTAGGTTAGGCAGTAGATCTGCGCCTTGCTACCTTGATGTATGTATGTTACAGATTCATCTTATAATTGTGGTTGTCCTGACATCAGATTTATGTCTAATTTTGTTGGCCCATGATTGATCATTAGTAAACGAATATGCACGTCGATGTGGAGCTCGGTTCTGTGTATGGTGTTATTGATGGATTCATTCATTCGTCCAGCAGATATTTTATTCTGATAAATGCTAATTGCTGCTCAGAGTGCCTGACCGAGGCAATTTGCTGAGGCATGCGTTTGAGCGTCCCTGGTTTTGCCTGCCCGCAGATAGAAGGCTGCTTGGGAGAACTGAGGTTCGGGGCGTGCTTTTTCTGCTCTGAGTTTGTGCTTCTGGCCCCCCCGGGGAAACTGCTCAGTGTGCCTAATGGGGAAGGTGGTCAGGCTTCTCCATTGCACTTTGGTACCTGCCCCCTCTGCCTGAGCTCCCGCAGGGAGGCTCTCTCACCCAGAGACTGGCCACACAGGGACACCGAGGCCAGGGGAGAGACTGGGGACTTGGGGAAAGGGAAAATCACAGCCTGCACATACAGAGAGGTGGTGGCAGAAGGTGACAGCTGAGGAGGGGGAGGCAGGACTGCGAGGAGCAGACGGTGGCAGGGTGGGAAGGGAAGAGGCAGGAAAGAAGAAAACGAAGTGGAAAAATGATGAGAGACACCAAGCCTTAGAAATGAGGAGGTTCGGAGAATGACGCAGGTATGGGGACAAAAATTAAGGAGCGCAGGTAAGTTGGGACAGGAGGCCAGAGAGGGAGAGGAGAAAGTGGACAAAGATCCTCGGGTCCTCAACCTCCCTCCCCTGCAGGAAGGGTCTCCACGGGAGCTCTGCAGAGGGGAAGGACCCAGAACGTCTGGCTGGCCCCACTAGCTTGCCAGCTCGCACAGATCCTCCAAAGTGAGGAGCTGTCCCATGCAAAACTATTCAGTGGTGACGCATAAGTTAGCAGAGAACAATCTTGTTTAAGAAATATAGATGGTGAGCACGCCCCAAGCACAGATTGAAGCCATCAAGAGAGTGAGACCGTTCATCCAATGAGCACACACCAGCACGTGGCTCTGAGAAGCCCGGGAGCGGGGCGGGGGCCACAGAGGGGATCATCCTCCAGAATGTGCTGGGGGCCCTGCTGGAAGGTCTTCGCGTCCCTGGGTTGCCAGCAAAAAAAAAAAAAAAGAGCTCATCCCGGGGCTCAATTTTGGCAGCACTTGCACCACCAGATGCAAACCTAGGATGGCTTCCTATAAAGGGGATTGGGCTGGCCGGCCAGCGGCTCTCTCTGCTCCCTTTTGCAAAGGCTGGGGGGTGTGTGTGTGGGGGGGAGCCAGCCCTGCACTGAGAGGCTGTGAGCCCGGGAGATGTCACCAGGCTGGGTCCTGCAGACAGGTCTCAGAGGGTGGGAGCTGGGGACGGCGGGGGTTGGGGAGGGCGGCATCTCCGTGGGGCCCAGAAAACTCTGTGGCCCTGGAGCTGCCTCTATCTACAGACCTCACGCCCGGATTTCTACCTAGAGGTTCCAGCGGGGCAGGAGCTCTTCCCTGAGCCCCAACACATCCGACAAACACCTTGACCTCCCGTTTAGTTTTTTCCACTCTTGCTCCCTTGTAGGGGGATCTGTTCCCTGCTCCCCCAAGCCTCGGCTAGAACCCCTGTTTAGCTTGGAACAGATTGGTGTATCCCCCCCTCGCCCCTTCTCTCCCCCTCTTCTTCCCTCTCTTCCACAAGCCCCAATTAGTTATCCGTCAATGTCAATGTCAATTGACAATGACAATGTCAATGTCACCGGTGTGCTGGGTACGGGTTGAGCTTTGACTGGAGTTGGGGGGAAATTGCTTTAGAAAATATACGATATAGGATGTGTGGTGATAAAAATCAAGGAGGAAAATAAAGGGAAGAGGACCAGAAGGTTCCACGTGAGTGTAGCGACAAGTGCTGTGTGTGGGGGAGACTATAATATGATCTTTACCCCCTCCAGATTGCCAGCTGCCTGTAGGGGTCCCAGGGTACCCCTGGGTGAGGTGGCCTGGCACCTCTACTCTGGCATGAATCGAAAATAAGCCACATCTATTAAAATAAAAACTTAAAAAAAACAAGTTTAAAAAAATAAAAGACAAGCCACATCTGATAGTCTCAGGGTGACCACAGCCGCCATACAAGATTGTAGTGTAGGATGCGCAGCGGACGACCCAAAGGCTGTTCTTTACAGGGACTGCAATGTCAGTGATGCTCCCTGAGCTTGGGCAGTATACAACCTGCACAGCAGATCGTGGCGGCCTAATTGGGTCTGCACAAGTCCTGCAGGGCCATGCTGGGGGTGGGCTTGGCATGAAAGAGAAGCCAAAAGCTTCTACACAAGAACTGGCTTCCATCAACACTAGTTCTTTCCATCCTCTTTTCCTGGACCTTGACCCACGCCCATGGAGACCTTGGAGACTGACCTTATCTGGTCCTCCATGCTCTGTTACCTGGCTGACCCGGGCGGACCCTATGACCTCTTCACTGCATGTGCATCTCCAGGCCCCCCATCTCCCTGGTTACGTTCCCACCCTGGACAGAACCTTCCAAGCCCCTAGAGCAGGGCATTCTGTCCGCTTTGTCTTGCTGCTGCCCGTGCCCTGGAGAGGCTCAGTTCAGAGAGCATGTCTCCCCTCTGCACGTCTCGAATCACGGGGTAGAGGATCTTGTCCATACAGCACCTATCACACCTCGGAAAGCAGCAGGGTCAGGTTGGGGACCGAGATCTGTCAGACTCCCAAGCTTTGTGCTTTTCACCTGCCATCGCTGCCGACCTCAGCGTGTGCGGACTCCCAGCACAGCGTGCTCAAGAAACAGACAGCGGTTCCCCAGAGAAAAGACGGGAAACCCCTTCCAACTGCCTTGTCCGCTTCCAGCCGGCCGGGCACATTAGCTAAGTTAGTCCTCTAATTTCTCTGACAATGAGAATCACCAAGGGGTATTTGCTGAACTCGTCCATTCCAAGGACCACTCACATCCACAGTAGCAGGATCTCCGGGGGGGACAGTCCTTGGAAATGCTGTGCAGATGATTCCCACGAGCATGAAATTTTAGGAAATTTGGGAAGAGCATAATAACAATAGCGGACATGATTGAACATCGGCCTCATGCCAAGAACTGTTCCAAGAGCTGTCCATAGAGTAACTTTGCTTTTATCCTGCTAACAACTTCCTGAGGCAGGTACTATTATTATTCCCGCTGCGCAGATGAAGGAAGGGAAGCACAGAGAGGTTAAGTAACTTTCTCAAGGTCATACAGCTAACTTCGGACTGCAGCGCCTGCCCCTTGACTACCATGCTGAGCTGCCTCGCAAAGAAAGGATCTCTTCTGTCAACTTGCTGCATAGGGAGGATGAGCGATCACCTAAGCAGTGAGACGAAAAACCCTCTGGGAAAAGGAAATTTGCAATACGCTAACAGTGCTTAGAATTCCATGCCATCAAAAGCTTCGATGTCCATCAAAATCTGGCCCAAGGGACTATACTTGAAGCTGGTATCATTCACTCCAGTTCTGGTGAAGGATGGAGTGACAGCTTTGTTCGGGAGAAAGGAAGGACAAGGATGAGGGTCCGTTGCCTGGTGGTAGGAGGGAAAGCTAGACATCAAGTGGGACCAGACGGGACCACCTGACTCTTCTCTGCACCCCCCCACCATCTCTACCTGCATGGCTCCGCTCTCTGTAGCTCTAGCTCCTAAGTACCCAGCCTGATCAAATGGGGTCCATCCGTCCTCCCATCTCCATTCTGTCATTTTCCAGGACATTTATGTTTTACCATTAGTTTCCATATACACGTATGTTTTGTTCCTCCTCCTACTCACTCAACAGACTTTGAACTCCTTCAAGATGGACACGAAGTCATACCTATCTTTGCATCCCCATAGTGCTCGGAGCATCCGTGCTCCCTGAAGGTGCTTGACAAATGTCTCATAAATACATGCACCAGTGGGCAGCTGGGACACCCTAAGAGAACGTCACAGACTTCACGGTCTTGAGTAGGCTGCTCAAGAACAGTGCTTCTCAAAATGTGACATAAACACAGATCTTGGTTCGGAAGGTCTGGGATGGGACCAGAGAGGCTACAGCATGGCTCTAGATTATCACCTCCTCTTATTCCATGTGCTGCCTCTTACTGATTTGGTATTTCAGAAGCAAAGAGCTAGGAGCTGGGTCTATTTCTCCAAAGATGCCATCTTCTATGCTCGAACTGAGCCAGGCTACCTAAGTCAACGTTCTTATATGGACTGACTGAAAAATCACTAAATATGGTTCAATTCAATTCAATTCACGGCAACATGCTGAAGTCCCATTTTACATCAAAGCTTTACCCATTTATGACAACATCTCTTGCTGCACCCCACACACATTTCTGCCCTTCAAGCATTCATTCCCCCACCGACATGCCCACTGTGTGTTATAATTAAGGAAGAGTACTTCCACTATATATTTTTTCTTTTAACATACACTCTGCCTCTTTTGGTTGAAAGCAGTGCCCAGCCCCTTAAGAAGAGTGGCTGGCCTCCTGCCTTCCTCGATAGATTTGGGGATCCCGGACTTGTTCTGTTTCTGTTACTCCTGTAAGGGTTCCCCCAGTACTGATGGCACCACTGTGTGCAGACGATGAATCGGGAAACTTCTAGCTGAATTAATCAAGTGCTGGAGTACATCCAAACATTGCAGAGCCTGGTTACGATGGCGAGCCACAGAATGGTGCCTGTGCCTGTTAGTCATGGTCTCGAATTTCGAGAGCCGGGTTCTGCACCACCATTTACGCCCTCCTCCTGCTTCACCTCACTTTCCACTCTTTCAGGTCAAAGACGGGGTCTGTAGGGCATCTGTCCTGGCCCCCAATGATGACTATGAAACTCTTCCCCTTTACTTCCTCTTCCTAAACCTTCTCTGTGGAGGAGACACGCTGGACCACTATATGAGTAAAACATCTTGGCTTTTGGGGGTTTGGGGGTGATCCCATTCCCACCAAAGTTGAGATTGAGCTTTTCGGCCCAGCATGGGCTAGCAATTCTGAACCTTCTAGCCCTGTATACCGTGCAAAGGATTTGAAACTGATGTTGCAAATATACAGATGTAATGAAAAGATCTGATTATATAAAGATTAAGATAATCAAGATTCAGGCTTGGTGGAAGATTTAGTCAAAGCAGAAAGTTAAAACCGGCCTACAAATCACAGCTATTAGAGGGAAATAAAAAATCTGGCTCTGAGGTTCCTTGTGGCCGAAGTGTAAAGGGCGATAGAATCAGGTGCATGGTAAGCCCTGGAAGATGCTTGCCATCTCCTTCTTTCTTGGTGACTAGGTCTGGAAGCAATTTCTCCCTCCAGCATTCATTCATTCATTCATTCATTCATTCATTTAAGATTTTATTTATTTATTTGACACAGAGAGAGAGAGATCACAAGTAGGCAGAGAGGCAGGCAGAGAGAGGGGGAAGCAGGCTCCCTGCCAAGCAGAGAGCCCGATGCGGGGCTCGATCCCAGGACCCTGAGATCATGACCTAAGCCGAAGGCAGAGGCTTTAACCCACTGAGCCACCCAGGTGCCCCTCTCCCTCCAGCATTTATAACAGGGATGTGGTACTGTAAAATAAACAGCATCCTTCCCAATAGCTCTACAAGACATGTAATATCACTTCATAGGATGCTTTCTTCAATGCAAGTCAGAGCAAAGTGTTCAACAGCAACTCAGATAAAGCAAATTCTTAACTTGGACTGGAAGAAGAGGAGAGTATATTTAACTTTCTAAGACGTCATGTACAGCTCAACAAAATATTAAATAAACCAATATAATTTTATATTTGTTAAATCAAGACAGCCTATCATCTTCATAAGACAAATTACATAAAGTGAAACCCAGTGAAACAGTGTAGGCAGTGAAGCATGGTCAAAGAGCTTTCATGTGCTTCCTTTGATTTTGCACAAAGTTCAACTACAATGTGGGGTGAAACTAAAGTGTGGGTCTTGTCTGGAGTCAGGCAGACATGGATTCAGACCACAGCTGCACCACTTGTCACATGAGAGACCCTCGGCAGGTCCCTTACCATCTTTGAGCTTCAATCCTCTCCAGTAAAATGGGGATAAAAAAAAAAAAAAAATATATATATATATATATATATATATACACATACACACACAGGGGCGCCTGGGTGGCTCAGTCAGTTGAGCATCTGCCTTCGGCTCAGGTCATGATCTTGAGGTCCTGAGACTGACTCCCACATCGGGCTCCCTGCTCAGCTGGGAGCCTGCTTTTCCCTCTCCCTCCCCTGCTTGTGTCCTCTCTCTCTCTCTCAAATACATAAATAAAATCTTAAAAAACAAAAAAACAAACAAACATACATATACAGAGGCACCTGGGGGATGCAGGTGGTCAAGTGTCTGACTCTGGATTTCAGCTCAGGTCAGCGTTTCAGGGTGGCGGGATCAAGCCCCTCATCAGGCTCCACACTCAGTGCAGAGTCTGCTTAAGGCTCTCTCTCCCTCTGCCTCTTCCCCGCTTCAAATAAATAAATAAATAAATATTTAAATATATATATATATATATATATTATACATATATATACATATATATTAATATATATTTAATATATATTTAATATATATATTAAATATTTATTTATTTATTTGAATATATATATGTGTATATATATCTATTTAAATATTTATTTATTTATTTATTTGAATATATATATTTATATAAATAAATATTTATTTATTTGAATATATATATATATTGAATATATATATATATATATATATATATATCTCAAAATGTTGCTGTAAAATTGAAGAGGATGCTTTGGAAATGTTAGCATAGTTTCTGGACATACTAAACACCCCATGAACAGAAGCTTTTCCACTGTCATTATGCAGAACTGCATCGCCCAGTATGATAGCTGCTATCCACATATGGCTATTTAAAGTTAACTAAAAGTCAATAAAATCTGAACTTTAGTTTCTCATTCACAGATGCTCAATAGGCTCACGTGACTAGTGCCTCCTGTATTGGCCAGCACAGACACTGAGACTTTCCATCATCATGGAAGGTTCTCCTGGATAAAACCAATCTACAAGGATATACGAAGCATATATTATCCAAACTATTCTTCAAAATATTATTTCTCTCAAGCTAGCTTTGGTAAAATTTGGGCAACCGATAATTCTTTGGAAAAAGCCTGGTGAGAAGGTATTTTGATTTTCTAAGCAAATTAGATCTCTATCCTTGGGGAAGGGGAGGGAAATAGCTCCTGCAATTTGAGAACCCTGGAGAGGTTGACCCTCTAAGTTGCCTGCTACCCCCTGGCCACATGGAAGGTAGACCAAGAATATACCTCCAGGCAGGGTGAGAAATGTCCTTTGGAAATATTCCTGAGCCTGCTCCAATGACAGGAATACGCCAATATCGGCTCCCCCAGCTTTCCTTGAACTGTTTCCAAATTTCTGTACTTTTCCTAATTTGAAATAGTAACTGCTACAGTCAGGAGAATCCTCCAGGAACAGGAGGAGGAACAAAGAGAACAATTACATGAAAAAGCTAGCTGTTGTCTGCCGTTGGCCTAGAGGCCAGGGCCATGCAGCTACGGGCATTTCTGCTTCCCTGCTCATTTGCTCCTGGCAAGCTCCCTTCTTGTGCCGTGCTCTTCTGTCAGCCTGGGGAGTGCGGGGGCGCAATTCTGTAACCCATCTCCAGCCCTTTGAAGAAACTCCAGCAATGCATTGGAGCCACTCCCAAGAGTGACGTGGTTCCTCACTCTTCCTCCTTACCCTCGTCCTTCATTCCAAGAGCAAAGTTAAAGAAATCTTGAAGGTAGGCACTGTCTTTGGATAACTGGTAAACCTCTCTCCCTTTTTGCTTATCCGCCAAAGTCAGTCCTCTGTTCTCAGTGATGAGCAAATGCTGAAGAACAGGGAGCCTTACTGAAGGTCTAGAGTCCTTCCAGTTGGCCAACTATGGAATGCTAGAGGATACGTTGGTAATTGTGTGTAGGAATTTCTAAGCACGCTTCATCTCTGACCGCTGTTTTTAAATGAAAATGTCGGTGGTAAAGAGAGGAAATCTGCATGAATAAAAATTAGACAGGTCCAACTTGACATACACGAGAAAAGCCAGAGACCTTCCCGCTGTGTATGCCTGAGTGTGGGGAGGGGAGGGAGGGTGGGAGGTTTGCATAAATGTGGATTTCCACATCCTGGATTTTCCTAAGTGGGATGCATTTGCCGTATAATGAAAGTCAAGAACTAGGAATGTGCACCCCTGGGCATGGTGGTTTACTAACATTGATGGGGTGGATACCTAATGTTCACTCCTGGAAGACGAAATAATTAAAATAAGGAAACGAAAGCTCTGGCCAAGGCTGATACTTTTTTTTTTTTTTTTTTTTTTTAAGCTTTGGCTTCCCATTTATCACCAGAACAGGAATTTGTTTTCATGGACAGAAAATTCACTATACCCACAAAACCCGTTATTTCCCTCACCTACATTCCATTCAGACAAGCCCCACAAGACAAACGTGATCTCCAATTCACCACCAGGAAGAAAGATAAAGGCCTGGAATTTCCATAAGTACATTCTCCTAATTATCATAACTGGCCTTTTTTTTTTTTTTTTTGGCAAAGCGTCTATTCAGATTACACCACAGCTCAGGAGTCTTTTATTTGAAGATTGCCAGTGTGTGGCAGAAAGGTAGCTCAACTGTGTGATTTCCACAGCTTTAATAGCCCAAAGAGAAGCATTGAAAGAGATCCCAGTATTTGCGTGCAAGTGATTTTTGTTAGGAAAGATCTAAAAATACTCAGAGTAGCCTCCCTCCCTTGTCCAATCCCCTCGAAGTCAGCCCAAGACCTTTCCTTATTTAAACACCCAGAAAGATGTCAGAAGTCGCCTGTTATTACCCTCATGTCCCAGTTTCCCCTAAGATCTAAATAAACAAATGCATCCAGCAAAAGTGTCAGGAGGCTCTGGCTCTGCTTAGCATTAGGAATATATTTACCCATTTAATAACTGTTATTTATCCAGACATTTAATTGCACCATTGTAAACACACAGGGAAGCCCTTGGGGGAAGGTAGCTCCGTTGCTGAGATGAGACAGATATTAAAAGTCTGCGCCTGCAGCCCAGCCCCCTCGACAGAGCAAGTCTCCGGTTCTGGGATTGGGAGGAGGGTTTTTATACGTGGGAGGGACCCACCAAGAGGCCTCTACCAACTTGGCATGCTGCTTTGCACAGAGGATGTATGCAACGTATCGAAAAAGGAATGAGCGAAGAGCACAGGAAATGGGGACCAGGGAAGGGAGAAATGCTCTGTTTGGGATATGTGGAGATCGAGGCCAAGTCTCCACCAGCAAAAGCCTTCACCCATGACCAGGGCTTTGCTGGTGCCAGAAGACAGGTGGAGGCTAAGCTTTAAAAGGCTGCTCATCAGCATAAGGCCCCAAGAACTGTGCCTTGAGATGAGGCCATCATGGCAGCGGGTGCCCCAGAGGAGTGCTCTGGGCAGCATGGCAGCATTATTAGAATCCAGCTTCGCTCTTTATCCCTTGACCAATGCCTCCCAGATCAGTCTCCTGGATTGTTTGTCCACTCAATAGCACTCCCTTAGACCTATTTGTTGTGGCTCTCCAGACTCCTTCTGACATACGATTTTGCATCTGCCTTTGACCTTCTCTTTTTACCCACCCCAGGTCATTAATTCATCTGATTAAGCTCTGAATCCCGGGACCCAACCCTGAGCTAATCCACTTGGTAAGAGCCATCCTGGTGCCCTTCAAACTCCCTCCCCCCCAACCACCTCTAGTTCCAGTTCCAGGCACTCCATAAAAAGCATTTGTGGCTCTCATCCAGAAGCTCAGCATCCTTCTAGAAGCTGCACCCCTCAACACGTCTTCCTGATCCCTCTTGCTCTGGTCTGATGCTTCTGAACTTTCTCAAGGGCCATCTTAGTTTTGCAATTCTTCCCCTTTGTCTAAGACCTTCAGATTGATACTTTAGGGGGTCTGTGTTTCTGGTCTGTGATACTGACTTTGCCCCAGGACACCTCTGCGGATGGTGGGACAGTTCTGCCGCGCTCTCTCATGGACCCATGCTGCAATGGTTTTCCAGCTTTTCTATGGTTGGGAAAGGACCCAGCAGCAGAGGACCCGTGATAAACACAACACACAACTGCCTCTTACTACTACTGGATCAGGGACTCTACAATCAAATAGTCAGAGAAGGCTGTTTCTGACCTTCCTCTTTGGAAAGTCATCATGAATAAGGGTACATAAAAGTCCTCATACGTCTGTGGGAAAAGAAACTGCCTTGCTTTGTCCACTCAGTGCTTCTCGGGCTTATGGGACCACCAAATCTGTTTTTATAATGTCACACTTAGGGGCGCCTGGGTGACTCAGTGGGTTAAAGCCTCTGCCTTCGGCTCAGGTCATGATCTCAGGGTCCTGGGATCGAGCCCCGCATCAGGCTCTCTGCTCAGCAGGGAGCCTGCTTCTCCTCCCCCGCCCCACTCGCCTGCCTCTCTGCCTATTTGTGATCTCTCTGTGTCAAATAAATAAAACAAAATTTAAAAAAATATAATGTCACACTTATAATGTTCCTCAGAGCTAGTAGTACTCAGAACACAACACACTTTGCAAAAATATTGCCCAAATTCCCTGCTCTGTATTGCACGCCCATACATTGCACGCGTGTGCACACACTAAATCAACAGAACTACTATACGGATGTCATTTTCCATCTCAACGATGCCCCTTCACACAGCCACAATCCTGCTGTGGGGACACATTCCGCACCCCCATTTTTGCCTCCACAGAGACCCCCGCAGGAGCACCGAGGCCCCCACTGACACACAGGGAAGCACTCATACGTAGACCCACGAATTTATCATGTAAATCAGGGGCTTGCAAGCTTCTTCTGTAAAGGGTCAGATAGTAAATATTTTAGACGCTGCTCAGCTCAACTTTGCTATTGTAGCTTGAACATAGCCACAGACAATATCTACACAAACGAGCGTGCTGTGTTCCAGCAAAATTTCATTTATGCATACTAAAACTTGAATTTGGTATAATTTTCACATGCCGCAAAATGTTGTCCTTGTTTTGATTTGTCTTCTGCCATCTAAACATGTAGAAGAATTCTTAGCTCACGGGCCGCCCAAAAACAGGCAGCAGGCTGGTTTAACCCATGGCTCCGTGGTTGGTCAATGCCTGCTTTATGCCACTAAATAGGTTTCTAAAAATTGCATGAATTTTTGCCCACAGAATCCTACTGTAACATGTCCGGGAACCTGCTCCTTAAAGAAGATTGCGATGAGTTCTTTAGCAATGCAAATCCCTCAATTCCTAAAGCTGATGTCAAGCATGGGTCTTCCGAACAATCATTGCTTTCCTTGGCCCTCTTCGAGGGACAGACCCATCAAAGGCTGGATTTCTGGTTTCCCTCCCTCCCAGAAGGAATCTCATGCCAAAGGAGCCTCTCTCTTTTGCCAACATTAGCCCCCCTGGCTCTCTGGCTGCCGGAGATTTGGCATCCGTGCGGGTTCCAGTTGGGAGCTTTCTGCCCCCAGTTCCACTCAAGGAGTTGTGTGTTTTAACCACAGCGAGAGCAGCTGCGGAACCGCCGAGATGTCGGGCTCGTGTTTGCATGCTGTCACCGCCATGATAAACACTGCATCCCAAGACTGAGAACCCATCTGATTTCCTGACAAGGCAGCCCTCTCCACCTGAACGACAAAGCTGGCTGCCTTGCCCACACATCTGCTTTGCCATTAGCTCTGAGGCAGGAGGGAACCACCGCCAGCCGAGATAGCCACAGACGGCATCTCCCCCTACACCCTGGGGGGAAACGTGGCAATGCTCAATCAGCCAATCGGTTTCCCTACGGGATGCCAGGCACCCGGCTCGATGGGTGCTTTTCACTGCCGTGGCTGAATCAGTGGTGGCTTGGCTGGGGAGCAGACGCTGGTTTGGGGTGTTCGGAGGAAGGCTCTGGGAGCCGAGCAGGTGGCAGGATTTAGGTGGCTTCTTGTATGGCTATAGGGAGTGGCTGACGTCATCAAGTCTTTCATTCATGACTCATTCAGGCATTCGACAAACAGTCCCTGGGTATCTTTTTGGGGTCAGGCCCCATGCTAGGTGCAGCTGACGGAGGGGTGGGTGAGCAGCACAAAACCGCCTCTCTCCTGGAGCTCCCTGCCCAGCGGGACAGCCACGGACCTCATCAATCAGTCACAACACAAGACTCTAGGAGAAGGCGCACAGCCGGCCAGAGGGAGTGGTTCAGGCTCCCCTCCTCTCCCTCCTTCATTGTCTCTCCCTTTTCCCTAAATGACTGAAGTGACTTCTAACTAGCATCCCCCTAGCATCCCCACTCGGATGTCGCTCCCCCCCCCCCTTACACACAACCGCTCGGTGAAGCAGCCATACCCTTGCTAACCTGCTAATGTAACCATGCCCCTCCCTCCCTCTCACACACCTTGGATGGATGGGGGGCTATGACACTTAGAACTAAAATCCTTCCAGGGCCCATAGGCTCAGCAGGCCTTGAGATCCCCAATCAATAGCCTCTCTTTATTTATTATGATGTTTCCAGTTCCCTGACACATGTCTTTTCTTCTTCTCCCCGTAAGTGCAAGAGGTCTGGAATCCGATGGCTATCTCCAAATGCTGACTCCCTTACTCATTAGCCGAATGACCTGGAACATGTTAGTGTGCCCCTTGCTGCCTCAGTTTCCTGCTCTGTCAAATGGGCGTGATAATAGTGCCCTCCCCAAAGGGCCGGTGTGAAGTTTAAATGAGCTAATACACACAAGTGCTTGGCACAGGGGAAGCATTCAGTAATGGCGGTCACTGCCATGTCATCGGCACTGCTCATCCTTCAGCTCCAAACCTGAATGCCACTTCCTCAGAGAAGCCTTTCTTGATACAGTCCAATTAAGTACTCTCTTTATAGAGTTTCTGAGGACCTCGCATTTTCTCTTTAAATCCATCGCCACTGGTGGTCCCTCTATGGTTACGTGCTTGGCTTTTGGTTTCAAACATCTGTCCTCTCGCTACGCTCTAGGTTCCGTGAGGGCTGTGTCCGTGTCTACTCTGCTCCCTGTGGTGTCTCTGTGTCTAGTGGTGTGCCTGCTGCACGACAGGCATTAATGAAAAGGATGCTGAATGGAGGAATGAAGGAAGGAATGAATAAATGAATGAATGAATGAAAGAAAGAAAAAGGGAGCCCAAGGAAATTCTTTCTCGAGGAAGTGACCCTGAGTTGGCCTTCGAAAACATGAACGTGAGTTTCCAGTTGGGTGGCGAGGCAGAGGCACTGGGGGAGGAGATCCCAGGGGGAGAGGGCGGCTGGGGCGCAGGCTTGCAGGGAGGACACAGGGAAGCGAGCCGGCAGTGCTCCTAAGGTGGGCGGTGGGGCTGAGAGCCCAGATAAGCGGGATGCCCGTCCCTTCATCAGCTCCCCCACCATTAACCTCTCTGGGTCTCTGTGTCCTTGTACGTAACATGTGGAAGATAATACTCGATCCTAACACCCACCGTGGGTGATGTCTCCCACGAAGCAGGGGGCACTGAGGGATGATGTGTCTGGGGACCTTTGCACGGGGCTTGCTGGTGCATGATGGGTGCTTGGACAGTATTAGGGCCACTCCCCTTGCCCCCATTTCCTATCTGCCTGCCGTCCTGGCCCTAGGATGTCCCCATCTGGAGATCCAAGACTGCTCAGATTCTGAATCAGTCTTTTATTTTAATTTTTAAAAATATTCACTTATTATTTTTTTTTCCTATGCCAGCCTCACCTGACCCCTCAGTCATCTCCTCTACGCTGTCAGTGGGGTGAAGAGCTAAGTGCCCTCCCACCCCAGCATCCGGTGGCACAGCAGCCAAGGTCTTGAGTTTCTTGCCTTCCAGACTTAGGGGCGATACCCTCTCCGATGACCTCGGAGTCCAAGCTGCAGCCTCCCTCACTCTCCCCTCCCTGCCAGTGCATAGCCTACTAGCCTGAGCCACCTCTCCATCCAGTCTTGAATACCTGCAGGCCTCAGGGGTCCTCGATCTCCAAACTGGAGTTCCTGCCCTCCTCCCTGCCTGGCTTCCTGGGGAGTGTGCAAGCTTCGAGCGGAGTGAACTAGCAGGCAAAGAGGAGGTGATGGCTACTGCAGGGGTACGGGCCGGGACTGGTGTGGTTTCACAGGGGAAGAGAAGCACCCTTCCACAGGTGTCTCACGCACGCACCTCCGGCAGCCACTGCCTAACGCTTGCCCTGGGGTGTGATGCTGACGGAGGCTTTGCTAGGAGCAGCCTTTGAGTAAGGGAGGCAGGGGTAAGACGGCTTAGATAGAAAAAGGGAGCAGCTCATGGTCTCTCTCCTTGTGTGTAAGTAAGTTTATGGATCCCTTGTGCACAAGACCTCACGAGCTAACATGCCTATGGTACCCCCCCACATACTGAAGACCGATGTACCCCAGAAGTTGACGTGACACAGCAGAGACCCAGCCCCAAAGCCTGTGTGTCACATGTCGCCCTTGAGGAAGAAACGGCAGCTGCCGGCCACAGCACGAAGCTGGGCCTGGGCTTCCCTTAGTGTGTAAATACTAGAGGAGACAGGCGTTTTGTCCCTCCCCTCCCTGCACGCATGCCGACATCACTAAGAGATCACAGCACACCTTGCTGCAGGCCCTGAACCGGGTCTCGGAATTCTTCTCCACAAAGCAAGCAATTCTTCCTCTCTCACATCCACTTAGGAGCTCAGTCCCTCTCTGCTGATCCCACACTCTGGGGAAGTGGGCGGCTACATAGGAAAGAACTTTAGACTTATCTTTCTCGAGCACAGACATTAACCTTCTGCTCTTTAATTCTCACAGGTGAACAAAACCCATGCATTTGGGGAAAAGATCACTTGGCTAATTTGGGTTCCGAGGTATTATTTAAGCTCATTCACAGTTCATCAGGAGGCAGTTTCTGGGGCAAAAGGTTGAGAAAGCTCTTGGCAGTGTGCCAAACAGAGTCTGGATCCTTTTGGCAAGGGGGATCTCTTGACATCTCAGGGGGATCTGGAAGAGACTGTCGTGGGGAGGCCAGGAGGAAGTCCCATTCTGTCCCAGTGGTTCCCAGACTTTGCTGCCATTGGGGGAGCTATAAAAACCCCAATGCCCAGGTTGGACACCATAGCAATTAGGTCAGAATGTCTGGGGGTGGACACCAGGAACCAGGAATTTTTGAAGATCCCAGCTGATTTCAATATGCAGCCAAATCTGGGAACCACTGGTCTGGGCACAATACCGCTTTGCAGCTGCCTGCCTCCCTTCTCTTTGAAGGTGTCCTCAGAGCTCATCTGATTCTGACGACAGCTCCATGAGGCCATTTGAACAGGTGCCACCACTCCATGGGACAGACCAGGGCCCTCAGCCACACAGAAGCAAAGCGATCCAAGTTCAAAGGATGTCTGTTGGTGGCCAAGGCTTGGGATCTTTTCTTTCAGGGCAGGAGATGCTGTTGCGATGAATAGCACAGGACAAAGATGATGTTTTCAGGTTAAAAATAATATGAGGGTATGTACTGGAGGATTAATGTGTGGCCCCCTAGACAGCTGTCCCATCTTGGAGGGACAATTTCCAAAACAAACTATACACACCTACACACACTCCCCCCAGTACAACTAAGAGTCCCTAAAAAAGTTCCCCTTTTTGATCGATTTTTCAAAGGCCAATGACTCTTCCTGTCCCGTTGGCTGTCCTGCCACAGCCTGAGGACCAGCCCTGGCAGCAGGAGTCCCTTTGCAGGAAGGCGTTGATGGAGGAAGGTGTGGAAATTGCACGGGCCTTTATGAAGGGGAATAAATACACGGAACACCATTTTCTCGGCCAAGTCACAAGCTTCAGTAGCTCACCTAATGAGATTATTCCGACCTGGAGGCCAATTGGAAAAGCAATTACCAACCATTAAAGTCCCATTGCCCGCCTGCCTCCGCCCCTCTCCTGTGTTTATCACCCTGGCCCTCCTCTGCTGTTTGTGTGTGGAGCGGGGAGGAGAACGGGGCGTCTGGATGCAGGCAGCTTGCAAGGGCTCCCAAGAGAGTCAGACAGGAGCTCGCCCTCACTCAGGGATCATCTGGGCAAACAACTCCCTAGACAGGAGAGGCTTCACGCTCATCGCGTCCCTGCGTGTGCCGGGCATCGTGTGAAATGTTTTTGCAGGCAGCGTCTCCCAGCTAATAATGAGTCCCTATTAATCACTAGCCCACAGATGCTAAAGACACGGTGTGTGTGTTGTTGCTTGCTGCCCTGGACATTTGCACACATCGTTAATAGATCACAGCACACATTCCTGCTGAATTGGAATCGGGTCTTGGAATTTCCCATAAGGCGGGGCAGGTCTGCTCTTGCGTCTGCTTCAGAACCCGAGGCCGGGTCTGCTGAACTCACCCCACCCTGGGGGACCCCCATTTTACTTATGAAGAAGCCACGCCCCTAAGGTTGCCTCACAGGCAAGCCAGAACTCCTACCCAGACTCCTAAACCTCAAGTTTCTCCCCAACCTGCTGTTGCCCATGTTATGCCTTCCCTCGCCTCCATGCCGCTGGACAGCCTGCCCCTCTGCCAGGATGGCGAATCCCTGCTCATTCTGCAAGACCCGGCTGTGGGTCATGTGCCCCCTGCGTGAAGCTGCCATCACTGCCCGCCTCCAACCCCTGAGAGTTAGGGGTCCTTTTTGCTCTCTCCTCCTACCGTCCCGGACACGCATCTGTTAACTCCACAGAAAGCCCTTTTCTTGGTAAGGTTTTGTTTCTTATCCATGTGACAGGATGATATCGTGAACCCTTGACAGATGTAATTTTCTCCGAGGGCTTGGCATCACTCCTGCCTTCCCACTCCCCCACCCAGGGGTCAGCGGGGACCTGCACATCCTTTACCGACTGCCCTTTGGGTAGGGTTACCGCAGCTGCAAGGCGACGCAACTAAGTCACTGGTCAGCTTGTGCATTTCACCAAAGACTCTTGAAATCGACGAGACAACCGCTTTGAAGGAAAAGGCCCTGTGCGTGTCAAAAGTCACCTGCAGGCTTACACAGATAAAGAAGTCTATGAGGGCCCTTCTTTCCCCCCTGTCTGTCCACAAGCTGGAAGAGGAGACACTCAGCACGGCAAGAGAAGAAGATGCTAGTGAGCATTCTGCGGAGGCCAGAGGGAACCTACGCTTGCTTCCAGAGTTCGAGAGGTTGTCTGGGAAAGCAAGATGCTTGGTTTCCTCCACGTTGCTGCTGGGCGGCAGAAGAGGAGGAATGATGGATCACGGGCAGGGAGGAACTGAGTGTGCTCCATCCCGAATCCTGAGGCTCCAAGCAGGTTCAGTAGAGCATCCGGAATTCCGTGTGCCCCCAAGAGGGGAGGGACAACAACTGAGAAAGAGCTCCCATGAGACTGAGAAAATATAACTTGGATGGTCTAGCCAGACTGGATTTACCCCCATCAGCCCCAGAACAGACTCTCTTCCTTAGGATATTAGTGACATTTCCCAGGATGGAAGGAATTATGTTTCCTCAAAGGAGAAGTCAGCCTGAGCCACTGAGCTGCAAACTGCGTATTAGCAAAGGGGGGACATCCTTTGCCCAAAAAGGGGTCCTCAACCCCACTCTCCAACGAAACACAGCCACAGAATGCCAACATTAAGGCCAGGCTTTTGTTTGTTTGTTTGTTTGTTTGTTTAAAGGGATTGTCCTCTTTGCTAGTAAGAAGGTGGTGGGGGTGGAAGAGGGCTTGACCCTTGACACTGGCACACCCCATATTTTGGGTTTTCAAGAGTCATCATGACCTGGGAACAGCTGCTTTCTCTATGACCACGATTTTCTGTGACCTTGCTGGGGGCCCAAGGTTGAATGGGGTGGGAGAGCACAGTGGAAGGAGAAGGATGGCGGTCACTGTGGGGACATTCTCTTGGCTTGCTCCCCACTCCTAAATCTAACCTCTCCTCCAGCTCCGATGTGGGTGGCTTCACAGTGCACACCAATGGGGAATGGCGGGTGAAGAGTGGGGACAAGCACAGACAAGTTAAAGTTTTCGGCTCTGAGTCCAGACTCTTCTTTCCCGTACCAAGGAGTGGGAGTGCTAAGGATGAGGGTTTTACCCCCGTCACTCCTCTACTCTTTCCTCCGGGAGATATTACCTTTTAAGGCCCTCAGACAATGACCCCTACAATCCCATCCCCGATTCAGCTTCCTCAGTGGGAGGAAAAAGGGGGAACAAATGATGAACAGTAGACCACCTCCCAGCATGATGAAAGTGACCTTTCGTGTGTGTGTGTGTGTGCGTGTGCGTGTGTGTATGGTGTGGAGAAAGAGGGAGAGGTCTAAAACACCCAATTTAGAGTTGGAGTTCTTAGGGCTCATAAGCAAATGTGAGCCAGCCATGCATCATTACAAGGAGCATCTAATTTATTGATTGAATCCTCATAAATGTCACTTAACAATGTTGCCATAAAATAATGTCCCTATAAAAGATCTGGAAGGGTTCTCTTGTGGGAATAAGGGCAGAGCAATGTTTCTGCACTGGGCATGCAAACGGGAAGGGGGCTAACGAATTCTATGACCTGCTGACTAAGCCAAGGTGGATGGGAACTCACGGGCTCCATTTGCTTGTCCATTGGGGTTCTGCTCGTGGGTGGTACCTGTGTGTAGGCATGTGTGTGTGCATGATCACTCGTGATCTCTGTGTGCACCTGTACGGGAATCCACGGGGGATCCAGAAACAGGTGCATGTGAACACACATCATACGACATGAATCTGGTCTGTGAGTTTGTGTACTGAGGCAGATGTTCATCCTGAGCTCCTACAGGACAAATCATGAGTGATTCTGTAGTTTCTCTGTCTGTGGACCCAAGGACTACCACACAGATGCTTCAGAAATGTCAACCAAAATGAAGCAGCAGCACACGTGTCTGTGCATCTCTGCGGTGAGCCTTGTGTGTGTGTCACATGCAGAGTTGGACTGCGGGCCAAGCACGGACCGACATTGGTGTGACCGCACAGGTGTGGAGTAGGCAAGCGTGTTTCTCGGGGAAAGTTTTTGCCAGGCTACGCGTTGACTATGGTCTCCAAAGACAGAGCCATCTCAGGCCCCTAAACTCCCCAATTCCCCATAGTGGGGTCTGCAGAGGCCCCCCCGCAGCCCTCACAGACTTTCTCCCTGCCCAGCTCCTGAATTTCCCCAGGAACCTGGCCAAGGCGGAGGTACCCTGTGGAGCCTCAGACCCTGGGCTGGTCCAACCTGGGGTATGGTCCCAGCAGGCGGCCCCCAGTTTCGGCACTCCCGCATTGCTCTCAAAAGTCCTGGATTGTGACTCTCCACCCCAAACTGATTCTGGCCCACCCAGCCATACATCTTCCCACTCTTTGGTTTTGTTCCTGAAAAGGTCTCGACTCCACCACCTTTCTCTGGAAAACCTGAACTCCTCTGACCCACCGGTCACCCCTTGGACAACCTGGACCGCTCCTGCCTGGAAAGCTTCCATCCCCGCTCACCCGATGACACTGGTGTCAAGTTCATTGTCATCCCTTAGCGATGACTTGCTGCCAGCTCATTACTGCTTCCCGAATTAATTGATTGAGCTCGGTTTTCTCTCTTTCCGGTCCTTGCTCTCTAGTTCCCTAGAGAGAGAGAGAGACCACCAGAGCTGGACTTGCTCTTGGCCTACAGCTGTTCCAACCTTCTCATTTACAGACACAGAAACGGAGGCCCAGGAAGCGGAAGTAACACGGGTCTACTGAATAACTCGGTTCACGGACATTGTATGAGTGTGTATGACGGGACACATCCAGGGGGAGGCCCACGGTCTCCGGGGAGGGTAGACACGGAGGTGGGCCATGATAGTCGAACGCGATGGACATCAGTACATAGAGAAGTGCGGGGGTGTGGGAACAGAGAAGAGGGGCTCCTACACAGATGGAGGAGAGGAAGGGGGGCTTTCAGAATGGGCGACGTGGGAGTTTTTCCTGAGTAGGAGCTCACCACGGGAAGGGGGTGAGGGAGTTTGGGCAGATGGAGAAGCATCTAATCTAATGCACCGCAATGGGCTCCTCATTTTCGACATTCTGAAAAGGAAGAGGTGTAGAGGCGTGGACGGGAAAAGGAGATGAATCATAAAAGTATGAACGGATGAATGAACGGATGAACAAGTGAGTGAATGCAACCCACGTTACCAGCATCGCTCAAGGGCTGCTGTGTTGTGTGTGTTTGTGTGGTCCGTCCTGACCACGTCATCGTTATTCTCATTCGACGGAGGAAGCGAGTGGAGAGACTGAGGAATGTCTCGTGTCACGTGGACAGAGGGAAGTGGAATTTGAACCCAGGTCTGCCTGCATCCGCAGCTGCCTTTTCCACTCTGCCCTGCTGTCGAACGCTTTCGGCCTTGTTCAGACAGCAGAGGAGAGAAGCCGAAGGGTAAGACTCTGCCCTCCCAGTACTGTAAGGGAGCGGGTGGCGGGGGGCACAGCAGGGGCAGCACTGTTCCCTCTGCCTGAGCTCATGTGCGAGAATCCAGCGGAGTCTCTGCCTGTAAGCATGTTAATGGGGCCCTTACCAGTTCCCGATCTGCTGAATCTTCATCTTCACTGGCAGCCAAATGAAGTTTGATTTTTAATTCGCCTCGCGGGGTCATAAAGCAAACCAATGACTTCAGCTAATGCTCAAACCTTGTCTCTGTCCAGGCTCCACAACCGGCCAGCCCCGAAGGCAGGCTTCGCTGAACTGACCCGGACCTGCAGCTTCATGCCCCCCACCCCCACCCCCGAGCAGCCATGCACGGCTTGGGGCGCCCTGGAACCACCTGGGGGACCTTCAACGACGCTGACACCCGCGTTCTGCCCCGGAGGGTATGATGTCCACTGAGATGCTTAGCAGTCCTCCGGGGGTGTGAGCAGCCAGGGGTGAGGACCACTCGCTTGGGGTGCATTCTTATCTGAGACACCTGGGATTTCAATAGCCTCAGGCTCCGAAGCGAGCTTCTGATGCCGGTTCGCCCTGACCTGTGCTTCTGTTTTGCTCTGCTGGGGGATCCCTCTACCACCCCAGACTCTCTAGGCCCGAAGTCTGTCTCATCCCTGCCATGCTCAGATCCTCTGCATACAGACGGGCTGAGTCCTGGGTGGCCAGTGTGCTCCCAGACCTTACTGGTGCTGTCCTCCGCTGAGTCCCGGACCCCACCTGTCGGGACACCCCCGGCCGTCTTGGGAGCAAGTATCATGAGAGGGACGCGGTGTCATTTGGAAGGCAGGAAAGCCTTGGTTCAAATTCTAGCCTGGATACTCACTAGCTGTGTAACCTCCATGATTGCTGGTTTTCTCACCGGTCAGAGGGTTGCTACAGTTATTGCTTTGCGATAAAACCAACCAAAACTTCGCGCGAAAACAATTATCTTGCTCAAGAATCCACAATGTAGGGGGGCGCCTGGAGGGCTCAGTCGGTTAAGCGTCTGCTTTCAGTTCAGGTCATGGTCCCAGGGTCCTGGGATCGAGGTCCACCTTGGGGCCCTTGCTCAGCAAGGAAGCCTGCTTCTCCCTCTCCCTCTGCCCCTGCTCGTGTGCTCTCTCTCTCGCTCACTCTCTCTCTCGAATAAATAAAATCTTAAAAAAAAAAAAAAGTAGACTCCACAATGTGGGCAGGGCTCAGCCAAGAGAGCTTGTGTCTTTTGTCCTCAGCATCACCTGGGGGCGGCTTCGAAGCTGGGACTGGAGTCGCCTGAAGCGTCTTGTTCCCACATGGGGCACCGGGACCGGGAAGACCCAGACAGTGAGGGCACCAGCGCTCCTCAGACATCTCCATCTCCGTGTGGTCTCGCCACGTGGTCTGCCCAGCACGTGGCTTCCGGAGAAGCAGATGTTCTCCATGTTGGCTCAGAGCTCCCTCCAGGTCATTGTCTTCAAGCTGTCACACGGGTACCGCTGGGTGAAGACCAAGAATCCTACTCTCAATGGGGGGAGGGGCAGAGAAGCGAGGTTCAGGCGGCGCATGTGGGACTGGGAAGTGACCACCTTGGGAAAATACACCTTTCACACAGGAACTACTACTACTCGACTGTACAGTAGATTGTTTGGTGATTAACAGGTACATCCTGAACTCTTTGCCTAAACTAAACAGCGTTTATCAGCAATAAGCCCTTTGCGCCGATGTCCCTTAAACCTCACGGCCCCGAAGGACGTTTTCTCTCATGTTACAGAAGGAAGAACAGTGGGACAGAGGGGTGAAGGGCCATCCCAGCGCCCACGGTGAGCGACAGGCCTGGACTGGAAGACAGTGCAGCTTTGGAACAGTGGTCCCCAACCAGGGGCGATTCTGTTGTGCCCCCCCCCCCTACCCCGGGAGACATCTGACAATTTCCGGAGGCATGTTTTGTTGTCGTGATTTGGGGTGAGGGGGCTCCACTACTGCCATCTAGTGGAGAGAGGCCAGGGACGTGGC
Source organism: Potos flavus (assembly GCA_028534135.1). Taxonomy (NCBI): domain Eukaryota; kingdom Metazoa; phylum Chordata; class Mammalia; order Carnivora; family Procyonidae; genus Potos; species Potos flavus. Next base: position 33,762,590 of record CM052891.1, on the reverse strand, counting down.
TAAATATCCTCCAAGCCACAGGCAGCCCTGTCCCCAATAAGGAATCTCCCCATCCACATGTCAATAGCGCTGAAATTGGGCAACCACGCTCTAGAGATGATGTTCTAATCATGACCATATTCTAGGCATTTCTTCGTGTTGGTTTCTGCCCCCTTGCCCCTAATTTCTTCTATTCTTCCAGCTTCTTTCCTAGCCCAGCCCTTGGCTGTGTCCATTCCACTGGGCTGGGATCCCGTATGGTGCCTACAATCTCTGCCCTGTGCCAGACAGCGGGAGTCATATCCAGGGCCAGGTGGTGGGTCGTGTCTCCCAAGAGGTCTACAGGGCTGGCCTCGGCTGTGCTTTGAGACACAGTGTCGCGCTGGCCGGGTGGGAGCCCTCGAGGTCATGAGCCAGATGCGATGTGAGACAAGAGCAGGGAGAATGCTGTTTGAAGCCTGGGCGGCCCAAGTGTTCCTGCCCCTTCCCCAGGTGCTCTTCTTGGAGGGAGAGGCAGGAAGCCTCCAGCTCCAGGAGGGAAGCCGCATTCTCTCACATTTGCATCGACGTTGTTCCTGCGATGGAGTCAGCAGTCAGATATTTTAAAAGCACTACAAGTTAACCTTTAGCTTGAAGGTATGCTTTTGTTGCCCTCCTCCTCTCTTGACTGCTTGTGGGCAAGCTGCCTAATGAGCCCAGCACAGACCATTAGAGGCTGGGCAGATCCTGGGTGCAGCATGACGGCACCCTCTGAAGCCTTTGAGGAAGAGGACGCAAACTGACAACAGGAGAGGCGATACGTTCAATTCCAAGACAATAACGGCCCTCGTGCTCTTGACAGAGAACTCCATTAATTCCGGATGTGGTCAAGGCCTGGGGCGCCAAGGGCACCCTCTGGAATTATGTCTTCTCACGGGGCTGCCGTCCTGAAAGGTAGACTAAGTACAAGATCAGGCATCACTGTGGTTGGGAAATTCTAATTCTAGGACGGTGGCCTTGGCCATGAAGGTTGCAACACTGCTTCAGTATGGAATTCAACAAACTTGACTCTGAATCCTGGGCCTGACCCTTCCCGGCCGAATGACACTGAGCAAATCACTTGGCCTTTCTAAGTAGCAAGAAAGCATCAGATACAATGACACAGAGTAGAAGCTCGGTGTACAGGCATTGCTATTATTAATCCAGGTCTGCAGAAGTTGCAAGTCTGCTCTGGAAGGAAAACTATTGGCATTCCTGAGATCTGTACATCGCCTGAGGCCGGTCTGAGATCCCCCTGGAGCCTACGGTCAGATAATGAAGGCGGTGCCGTCGATGGGTGCTGCCCAATGTGGTAGCCGCTGGCCACCCCAAGAAACAGAAAAATGGTTATAGTCTTTGGCTGTTGAGAAACCGAAATGCGTTGTGATTGAGGGTCTGGTTTTTAAATTGTGTTTCATTTTAAATAATTTACATTTAAATGTAAAACCGAGACCAGATTCACTTATTAGAAGATTTTTAAGTACGTTTGGAACAAGTCTGCGTGAGCCTAGTTTTTCAGCTGTGACTTTTATCACATCTAAATGCAGAGCAAGTATTTCCATTGATAACTGAGATGAGCTCTAGGTACCAAATGCGTGGGTACCAAATGCGCCGCAGATTGTGAAGCCTTAGTACTATCTAGTCGATAATTTCCATGTGGATTATATGTTGCAATCGATTACATGTTGAAACACTTTGGATATTTTGGATGAGATAAAAATTACTACAAAGTAATTCTTCTTGTTTCTTTTTATATCACTTCAAAGCAGCGATCAGAAAACAGAATTACTTTTGTGGCTCCATTATGTTTCTGTTGGCCAGTGCTGAAGTGGGCCACCCAGACGGCTCTAAATCTCCACCCCAGGCTGGGCGCAACAGTTCTGCCCAGAGCTCCATGTTGTAGATTAGAGCCAAAGTTTCAGATGAATGGAGCACGTACTTGAGCTGACTCCGTTCCCTTGCCTCTGTGCACACACTTCCCTTGCGGATCTGGTGGGAAGGTGTGACTGGGTGAGTCTGAGGGATCTAGAAGGTCCTGGGTCTCTTTTGTAATACCAGCTCTTTAAAAGATCACTGTCCTCTGGGCACCTGGGTGGCATAGTTGGTTAAGCGTCTGACACTTGATTTCAGCGCAGGTCATGATCTTGGGGTCCAGAGATCGAGCCCCGCATCAGGCTCCCTGCTCAGTGGGGAGTCTGTTTGTCTTCCTCTGCCTCTGCCCCTCCCCCTGCTCATGCTCTCTCTCTCTCTCTCTCTCTCTCTCTTAAATAAATAAATAAATAAATCTTAAAAAAAAAAAAGTTCACTGTCCTCTTAGGCAGGCCACTTTCCCTTTACTGAATGTGTCCTATTCTCCCGCTGTCCCACCTCTCAGCCGAGTAGCTCGAGTAGCTTCATGCTACTGGTTCTGAAGGTATCTCTTTTACGGGGGACCTTCTCATCCAAGTCCTGCCAGATCTAGACAGCCCGTCTTTGCACAGCCTCCGCTCATTTCTGTCTCAGGCCTTCTGGGCCTGGGTGTCCTGATAGGTCCCCAAAACTGCATTTGGACCTGAGCCCATGGCCATTCCCCCGCAAATCCTGTGGCAGCCACAGGACTGGCAGGCAGCAGGTGCTGCAAGTCAAACGAGGAGCAGAACAGCCAAGCTTGGGTCCCAAGTGCAATTTGCACAAAGCTTTGTGATATTTAACCAATTGTGGAAAGAGATTACTATTTCTCCCACTTATCCCCAAGTCAGGTCTGAAACATATCCATCAGCAAACTCATTTCCTCCTCAGGATTACTGGCAATTGTTTTGCTTGTTTACTGGAGGGCAATGGCTGCCCTGATTAAGTCATGCACGCTCTTAAAAAAGGGGGGAAAGTCCTTGGAGGTCACTAATCTAACCACGGCACTTCTCAGTGGGAGACCTAGAAGCTTCAAGGTAAAGTGACCCCTTTCAGCTTTGAGGTCGTGAGACACTGTGGTGCTAGTCTTCTAATTTCACTAAGGTGGTGGTAATGTGTCGAGGACATAGTGGAGGATTTAGAAAGAGATAGGGCTTCATCCTGGCTGGCCTGCTTAATGACCATGCGTTTCTGACCGAGATGACTCTTCTCTAGGCCTCAGTTTCGTACTCTGGAACTGGGAAGCATAATGCCTATATCCCTGATTGCTTTGCAAGAACAGAGAACCTGATGTCGAGTAAATGCTCAGTCAATGGCAGTCCGGTCCTCAGAGCTACTATTACATGGCCCAGAATATCTATTAGTGATTGCCCTATGAGCTTCCGAAAAATTAAAAACCTAGACACTCCCAATCATCTTTTGTTTTAGTTCGGTATATCATTGGGGCAAATCCTTTTCTCAGCCTTGTCTATTTCTGACATCCTTAGTCAGCGAAGGCAACCAAATCCCAGATTTAATGTTACTGTTTGAATTGGTGAGGAGAGGAGGGGGAGAACCCTAAGTCGTGCCTCGACCAACAGCTACGTTCACTCTTGCTTCTTACTGACTCTTGTCCTCATTCCCTTCAGGCAGGAAAGCAGCAGACATGGCAGGCAGAATGTTCATATGGGGGGCTCTTAAGTCAGCCAAACGGCCTGGGGGATGGGGGTGAGTGGACATTAGCTCTTCGAAGGTTTTACTCAAAGTTGGGGAAGTTTTAATCCCCGCCCCCTGGATCATGGCAGCAAAGATGCTGTTCTCCTAAAACTTTAGGGATCACGTAGTTGCAAGCAACATGGTAGAAAGTGGAGAACTGTATGCATACATTTGGGTTTAGATTTTCAACCGTGAAATCTGCAGACGAGCACTCGCTTGGAAAGTCTGAGCCTGTTTTTACTTTGATGTTCGCCTTCATGGAGAAGTATCTTCATGTAGAGAGAGGGTCTGTGTGTGTGGACAGGAAACCTGAGTTCAGTTCTAGAATCTACCAGTGGCTTTCTCTGTGACCTCGGGAAAATGTTGGCCGGGTATCCTAGAGACATGGGAAGGGAACTAATGTTACGGAACCCTTACTCCTCACCCTGCCCAGTAGCAGGGGCTTCAGGAGTCCTGTTTCTCATCAAGGCTGTAGGGTTAACTTATTCATTCCCAAAAGGCTAATAGTGACCTAGCCAGGAGGGGACTCTGCCCAAGTCTCTCAGCCCCTGAAACCCACTACACCCATCCTGTTATGCCATGCTACATCTGCAGAAGGCAAAGTCCAGAAGGACCTAGACAGATGACCATGGAGATTCGTGGACCTGGGGCAGGTTTAAAGACATAGAGTCAAGGTAAGTTTAGAAGCAGGTGGAATCTGGAGTCCATATCCCAATGAGTGCCTCAGAGCCCCTGCTCCCAAGAGCCTGCCCATCTTCCAATGTCCATGCTCTTGTAGACTATCTGTGGGTCCCAGCCTGCGACCATGTCCGTGCATGGGGGACATGCTTTACTGCTTTGCACTGATGCTAGCATCTCTTCTTTGATGGGCACTGGCCACACTTCTTTCGTTGGTTCATTTACGTGATTTCTCTTTCTTTATTCACTGAACTTTTCATCGTACATTGCAGATGGGGGACTACAGAGGTGAACAAGCCACAATCCCAGACCTCTTCTGGGTTGTGTAGAAACAAAGCCCCTAGATCCTTAATCGACTCTCTTCTCCAGCCTCAAGCACCTGAAGGTTTCCCACTGTTGGCTGTTAAGGACTTCATCACTCCTCGAACTCCACCCCAGGCCCCCGGGCTTGCTCTAGGTCCTGTCTGTTGGTTTACTTGGCCTCCAATCTGTTGTAGCTGCCCTGACATTTAGATCCTGTGGATGGGCCATTCTCCAGCTCTGCCTTCTCCCCTGTCCCCTGACTGCTGCAGGGGGCTGAAACCCAGGTGAGTGGGGTGTTCCAAATCCAGGCAGTTCAATCAGAAATGAGGATATAGCCCAGAAGAGTGATACCAAAAACAAAGAAGACATAGAAATTGTGAGGGAATGCCAATGGGAATCATTTCTGTGGATGAGAGAGGGGCCAAGAGGATAGGGTTCCCCAAACCAGAGGTCTCAGGGCTGCAAAATGATTAGCTGAGACAAAGGTAGTATTTGGGGCCCTGAATGCCCAGGCGATCCTATGTACTAAGGTGGGGGGCATTTGTTGAGACAGGTGATAGCATATCTTTCCATTTGGGGGCCAAGCGTTACAGAGAGGAATGTCTGAAAGATACACGGTGAAGAAAGAAATTGAAGGCAAGGCTTCCAAAGACCATCTCAGACAGATACCAGCAGTTAAATAGTTTTTGTTTGTTTTTTAGAAAAGAGACCGTCTTAAGCATGGGCTATTTGATCTGATGCAAATCTCAATTCCATCACTCACTTGCTACTTTCCTTTGGACAAATCACAGCACCTCCTTGAGCCTCCATTCCCCCACTGGATGATGACAATGATAGTTCCCCGTGGGGCTGTGGCGAGCATTGAACAAGACAACAGATACAGAAAGATGAACACAATGCCCAGCACATAGTCGGTACTCAACAACCACTTGCTATTGTCATTATAAAGTTCTGGAATGAATCACATAATTTGTTGTGTGTTCTTATTCTTTGTCATTCCCCTCCCTGTAACGTGTGGTCATAAAAGCATGCAGTAAAAAGGACCCTAGTCTTGTCTCTAGAAGCAGCAAGGTGGTTCAATCAATTATGCAGAGAAGATGGGGTGAAGGGGTTCAAAGCAATAGGATGGATTATGGGGGGAGGGGTGAACAGGAAGTGATCCCTGAGTGTGCTGGACAGGAAGAAGATACTTAGACTCCCCTCTTAGCCACGCAAGTGTTAGGGTTCCCTCCCTAAAGCAGACTCTGGCTGAGGCAGCCATGCACTCGGACCAGGACCCTGTGTTTCCTACGGAGCTTCATGCCCACACACCACGCTATTTCCAGCCTGTCCCATAGCTAATTCTACTCTGCCCCAGAAGATTCTCACCTTGCTAGGCCTGCCACTTACCCTCATTCGACATCCGTTTCATAACCTCATCACCAGTTTCTCTGAGCTTTATGAGTGTTTAAAGGCCTCAAAAGGATAAAAAGCTAAGGTGTCTTTAAGACTATAAAAATCTAGGAACAAGAGAACCACAAAAGAAAATTCCCGGCTCCTGTTTTATCCCTAAAAGCAGCTATATCTAAATTTATCAACAAAATGTAATCTTGAAGACATACTGTATTCCTTTAAAAGATTTCTAAGGTGAATTTCAGTTGTTTTCTCCACTTCGGTAATAGATATATCTAATTAAATACTTGAAAGTCCATTTAATTTTTAATTCAGGAAATCATTTATGATAGAGGCAATTTAAACAACTCAGGAAAAACCTCAAATCCCAACAAAATTCCATTAACTACGTGGATGCTTTAATGGTACATTTAACTAATGTTGAATTATGATGGGTCCCCATAGAGGCACCTAAGCAGTACATCAATTCCCTTTTGGGGAATCCAAGCTTTTAGCTCTTTAATGATCAGTTCAGTTGATTAGATTGATACAGTGCAGCGATCAAGGTTACCTTTTATAGTTCACTCCCCAGAAGAAGAACATTTCCTCTGGCCTTCCCTTGAAATTCAGTGATCCTGTAGAGCTTATGTAAGTGTGACTCCTCGAACCTTCCTGTGGGCTCATTTATTGGCCGCCTTCGTAGCATGTGATGGGGGGCATGGTGACACACGTGGGAGTGGGGCATGATTTTGAGCTGCTGCTAATCTGTTTCTGAAGCAGGGGCTATAGCATTTGTGTCCAGCCATGGGCTCACCAACCATGTGCAGGGTTCCGTGATCTTGGCTGGAATGTCTTCACGAGGCTCCCCTTGCCCTTGAACAGAGATAGATTCATGGGGCTGGAGGGACAACGGGGATCATCCAGCACAATGCTCTTAGTTCATCGATGTGGAAACAGACCCAGAGAGAGAAGATAGCCAGGAGGAAAGGAAGGGCCAAAGCACAGGCGTTCCACTTCCCTTCAAGGGCTCTTACTACCCTTTCCTACCCCAGACAGGCCCCTAAGCACCGAGGAGAGTGTGGACGGGACCAGCCCTTATGATCTGATATTCATGTCCAAACAGTGGAGTGGGAGAAAGATAGAGTGCAAAACGAGATAAATCACGAAAGGGAAAATTCCACCCTCAAAGATTGCTGTGATAAACTTAATGGAGAAGCAGAACAAACACACTGGAAGCAATTAGGAGAAAATTGTAAGACAATATATAATTAGGTGCTAAGTTACGTGACGCAGAAAATGGAGAAAGCTTTATGTATTGCAGGAACCTGAGAGTTTTTGTGGAGGAGTTGGACCCAGACGTGGCTTTGAACCATGTGGATTATTGAAGGGATGGGTTTCTCTTTTCTGTGTGTCATAAATAATATGAACATTTAATGTGGCTCTGGAGTCACACGGCTCTCACAAACTTACGCTCTACAAGCTTCAGTTTCCTTATCTATGAAATGGGAGTAAGATGCCATTATGGGGTGTGGGTTTGCCTAATAGGAAATAATGACCACTGGGGGAGCTAAACCAAGCTCCTTGCATCAAAAACCTAGGACAGGAAGCCCGTGCCTGCCTGTTGGCTAGTATTTAGTTTACTGTAGTCCCATCGGACAAGGTCCCATTGCAACCCAAACACCCTTATCTGTTAAGCAAGAGCCACCATGTGACAACCTGCTGCTGACATCTTTTTATCTGATGATATGTAGTCCTCACCTGCCCCCTTTGTCTACAGAAGTTATACAACTTGGGTATGCCTTTGATCCACTGACGTTCACCTTGGGAGGTAGGGTGGGGGATTTCACATCATTGGTGTCATGATATGAAAAGAGCTCAAATCCATCTGGAAACCTTTTAGGGCTCGGGGCAGGTGCTGTATAGAAGGGAGAGGTCAGCTTGTCGCAAGGAGAATACACGAACAACTGAGAAGGATCCCTGGCAGCCTCAGCAGGTCCTTCTCTCCTAATGCCTCTTAGCATTGAATGTGAACGTAGACATGAACTTGGTGTGAAGTACAAAATGATGGCATAAGAAAGCATGGACCGGAAACAGAGCGTGATGTATTACAGTGTTACTCACACATGCCCTGAAGAAGCACATTGCTTCCCCCTTGTGATGGTTCATTGCTCGCTCCCAGAGAGAGAGAACACAAGACAGACAACAAGACAAGAGAGATTCGGAAGATTCTAACGGTCGGACTACCCTGGGTCTTCTCACAGCACAGGGTTCCCAAGGGGCACTGGCTACTCAAAATTAGGGAGAAGGATGCTAGTGGACGAAGCCCCTGTTTTTAAAGTCATCATCATGGCTACGTGAGTAGGGATATAAAGTGTCTGTCTCAGAGCCTGGAATACAGCAGGGATATGACTAAATGGGCAATCTCTTCCCTAGACTAGAGTTCTCTGGGATGGATGATTGAGTTAAACCAGGATATACTACAACCACCACTCTTTTCCACTGATAGCTTGACCCTACCTGTGACTTCAGGGCTAGGCATTAAAGAGAAGGGCCTTCCCTGAGAAGGAGACCCCACACAGTCAAGAAAAGGATTGGGTTTAAGGGTGAGGAGAAGGTCAATTCGATTCACCCTCAGTTATTCTAAAAAAGGCAGAAAGGTCTAGTTTACCACAAATCGTGTAAGAAATGGTCAAGTCCATAGAAAACGAGTCCATTGTACGGTTCTGGAATCACTGACTCTCTTCTTTCCTGGTTATCTCAGGTTCTTGCTGTCTATGTTCCCATCATAGACAATAGGGAAACTATCCCCAAATAAGAGGATTCCCTTCGCTTGTTCTCAGAGACAGTCTGGATGGGGAGATAGCAGATCCTGCCTTACAGTCATCTGGAGGAGAGAGCCTTCCAATGAGGAAGCCACAGCCACGCTGGAGAGAGAGAGCAGGTAGGATCCCTAAGGCTGTGGGGAAGATTAGGAACAGAATGTTATAGAATTGCTTCAAGGCAGGGCGTCATGTTAAACATTTTTATTTAGGGCTGTTTATTGAATTTTTTTTAATCTATAGAAACATAATCATTTTAGAATTAGCAAATATCACATAGCATCTAACTTTCCACTCAAAGCAGAAATATTTGCTCTAGAATCACTGAAAGGGAGGCAGATTCTGCTGAAACAGATCCAAAAAAAGGGATTTCAGTATAATCATAGGCAGCTCTTCCCATAACTTAATTTTTTTTTTTTTAAACTCTATCCCACTTGTTAAAAACCTCTTCTTTATACTAAGCTGAAGTCTTACTTCTGCAGATTTTATCTTGGCTGGTAGCTAAGGCCTACGCCAACACAACAGCTTCTCCAGACCTCAATATTCCATATTGTCATTTCTTTAGTAACTTCTACTTGCTTCTCTTGAGTCTTATTTCAATAGGAAGTGGGGTTATTCTCCCTGCCATCAACTTCCCCTCCTCCTTTTTGCCCTTTTCCTTTTTAAAATAAAACAAGGCCCTTCACCTGTTCTTGGCATGAGTATGATGGGGAAATGAGTCCCAGTTGGGCCTGAAAGCGATCATGGGGCCCTTCCTTTCTCTAGCGGCGAAGCATCTAGTAGTATATTTTCTTATAGCATCTCCCTCGTGGTGGTTTAGAATGTATTTGCATTTCGAAAGTAAGTGCTTGGGAATTTGGCTGTCCTTTTGAGAAACCGTTGATGATCCTGTATTTACACAAACTATGCACAAACTATGGTGCCCTGTCCTCCTCCCTAGGGGAGTTTTGGGGCCCTGTTCACTACCCACTAGATACTGGAGAACTTTAGAGATGGAAATAGGTTTTGAGCTCACTGTCTGAAGATCTCTCCTGGCTCTCTTGTGGATTCATTGTCTCCTCTAGCCGTAGGGAAGTTCCACCATATCCACTGAGCCCTTGCTTTGGCTCAAGCCTAGTGTCAAGCTCTGGGCCACCCCGAAGACCAGGGCACATTCCCTTCTCTTGAGGGGCTCTCAGTCATTTCTACTCCTTTGGAAAAGAACATAACCGGGCCGACTGGTAAAGCTGTTCATTTTTGAATCTTTCTCTGACCCAAAGTTAAAGAAAGCTCCAGGAAAAGTCTTGGCCAGAGAAATTTCTAGTCTCTGATTTAATTCAGGAGCTGTCGGTGTTTATGCATATGCGGGCACTTAGCTACACTTGCATCCCCATCAGACTCCTCCCTGCTGACAGCAGGCCTGTCTCTTGGAGGGTACAGATGTAATTATCTTTCGCAAGTGCGTGGCACACTGTCAGGATTTTGCTCTAGAAGAGAGAAAAGACCCAGAAACAAATCTGAAGAGGAGAGGAAAGGGAAGGAGAAGGTACCCTGTACTCTTGACTTAGAAACCCTCCCCTTTGGAGCCGCTGCAAAAGGCCCCACAAGTCCTTCCCAGCCTCCTTTTTCTGTCCTTTTCCATTCTGCTCTCTTTTTGCTTGTTCCCCAAGCATCACTGTGGAAGACGCCACAAAAGGCATGGTAGTCCGCCATAGTCCACAGAGAAAGGGGGCAACGAGCTGCTTCTTATCATCATCTCAACTCCTCTCCAGTTACCCGTTTCTAGCCTTGAAAGATGAAGGAGGATCTACGTGGCTGGTTAAGCGTTTTGTTCTTTTACTCTCCCTAGATGTAGAAAAAACAAAATCAAGTTTTGACCTAGATATGCTATCTAAGTGGTATCAAAATGTAGCTGGATTTGTGAGTGGCAGGAGAGACAGATCCTCCACAATTCCTGTCATCTCACATCACCCACGAAAATCTAGACATACACAGAAGCAGGTCCTGAATCAGTCACGGCAAGCAGGGGATCTCGGTGTGCTAATTAAGAACGCTGAGCCCAACAGCAAGCTCTTGGTCGACCAGAAAGCCCAATGAGACATAGCCTTCTAGACCACCACAGTCCCAAACACCGGAGTGCTCCCCTGGCAGCAAGATGAAGACTGCATCTCAGGGGTTGAATGCTATCAAAATCACCCTTCATTTACGCCCTGCTAAGGAGTCTTCAGCCAACTAGTAAGATGCTGCAAAGCCCCAAATCATTAGCATCAGTCAGACATTACCACTCATACTATGCTCCCTTTAAAAAGTGCTGTGTTGATATCTATTCATTAAAAAATTATACCTAAAGATGAAATATAATATGTTTGGCCACATGACCCAGTAGCCCCATTTCTGGAATAGAGTTGCTCCAGTTCAATATGTAGATATCTACTCTAGAGAGTGGATTTTGAAATATATACTGGAGAAATTCCTGCGTAGGTTCTTTGGAAGGCATGCACAAAAGTTTCTTTGGAGCGTTGATTGTTAGAGAGGGAGACAGTGCCAACAGAGGCATCCATTGTTAGCATATGGACAAGTAAAATAAAGTAAAAAGATATTAAGGGATATCATGTTGTAGTTGGAAAGAAGCTAGCATACGTATCACATATGTCTTTGTGTGTGTGTGTGTGTGTGTGTGTACAAGGCCCAACTGTTGGACCAGCAGAAACTATGCACCTTCTTCCATCAAACGGCACGATAATGATTTTAGGTACAAACAGCATGATGAAAAGTGGAAGACAACCAGACCTGGAGTTACTTCTGGTTTTTTCTCTCTGAGATTTGGTTTCTTCATCTATAATGTGAGGATCCTAGTACAGTTCCCCGAGCTTACTGGTGGTTCAAAATAAACCACCGCGTAGAGGCCTGATTAGGAAATTTACACATTCCCCACACCTATGTAAGCCATTCTCGTTCTTACTAAAGTAGTACAGTCTGCTGCCAGCATGAGTCCCTACACTGTTCAGATCCCAGTCACGACCTTTTCCTTCACAGACCCCTCTAGGCAGAGGGGACATCATAGCAGAGCCCGGGTATGGTGTCTCAGCCGCTGGCAGATAAGACCGTATCATACCTAGGACAGCCCTGAAGTTCCTACTCTGAAACCTTGCAGGCAAGTTTCCTTTCTAGATGACGCTCCTTCTATTGGAGATCTCTAGGAGCCCAGTGAATAAGGTCCAGGCCTAGTTAATTGGTTTTTGATGGCTTCTGTTATAGATGCTTCTTCTCTCATGTGAAGCAAGATAGATGCCAGTCGGACCACGGCCTTCTCATCACTGGCAAGGCTGGGAAGGGCCATCCGGTGGGGGGACGGACGTCTCTCTCCACAGTGGTGACTCTGCAAATGCGGTCAGATTTAACATGGGAGAAGGGAGAAAGGGAGTGAACCTCCACAGCCCTTAATCTGCTGCTGTTTCCAGGCATCGGGTGGCCAATGAAGTGTTTTTATGCTATTTTAAAAAGACGTAAAATACCATTTCTACCTTTTCTCACTGCAGCAAATTCATCTTTGCCCCAAGAGCGCGCTGTCGCGGTCCCTTGGGTGAACTAGACTATCGTCCTTCCCAGAGATTTAAGAAGCTGCTGCGAGCCCCGCTGGGCCCCGGCATTGTTCGGTCCATCCCACTGGCCACAAGGGAGAACTCCGGCAGACCCCGCCCGGGACAGTCTTCCAAAAACGCGAAGAGATACCTCTGCTCGGTGCTTCCATGAGACTGAGATTGAATACTTACTGCGTCCCCCCCCATGTGCCAGACGCTGCAGGGATATTAATGATTAAAGTGTGATCTCTGTTCTCATGGGACTTCCACCCTGTGGGGCTGCTCCTCTAGAGATCCCTTTCTTTCTCATCTGCACTTAGAATCACTGTAGCATCACGGCTAATGGTGTGGGCTCTCGGCCCACAAGGCCTGGGTTCCAGTCCTGGCTAAACCAGCGACTGGCCATGGGATCCTGGACAAGTGACTTCGTGTGTTAAAGGGAGTGCGTTGCAGTACCCATCCCATAGGCTTGCGTGGGAGACAAGATACACTGAAATACACAGAAATCCTTTAGAACCACAGTGGCACAAGGTGAGCACTCAGTAATTTTTTTTTCCCCTAACTATATTCCAGCAAGACTCAGCCACTTCTAGGCCAATGAATTTTATATCTCTGGCAGGTGAACTGCTTAATCCAGCCATCAGTCCTTTATACAGATTTTTATTTCTGTTCCATTAATTTATGTCTATAAGTGGCTCTAAGCTCTAATCTCATCAACTCTAATAAGTCTGTTCTGATAAACCCCAGGTCTTTAGCCCTCCCCCTTGTCCCTGCAGACTTGCTCCATCACACTTAGGTTGATACAATGTCGTCCCCTCTGGGTTCGGAAAAGGCAAGTGATTAGCAAAAGCTCACACTTAATGCTAGATGCTAGGGTTCAAAATCTGGTCAGCCTGGTTTCTAATTCTGTGACTTTTTACTGTTATTCTGACTTTCATCACGTCATAGAGCGCTGTAATAAAAAAATGATATTTCAATTACTGCTATTTTATTCAGTTCTCATGATGTTCCCTGTATGAGGTAATATGTGTGTGTATATATATATATAATATATATAGTATATATGTAATAACATATATTTATTACATAACATATATAATATATATCTATAATAATATGTATTAAACAGTAACATATACCTGTAATACATGTAGCATATATATATATATGTGTGTGTGTGTATATATATATAAAAATTTGGGGTTGATGAGGAAAGACTTCTTAGAGTTGGCAAGATTTGAGCTCCTACAGCAGCTTGCAGACATAAATTTTCATATATTATGTAATTAGTATTATATATAACATATTTTTTTTTAAAGATTTTTTATTTATTTGACAGAGAGAGATCACAAGCAGGCAGAGAGGCAGGCAGAGAGAGAGGAAGAAGCAGGCTCTGCTTCTTCTAAGCCTCCTGAGCAGAGAGCCCGATGAGGGGTTCGATCCCAGGACCCCGAGATCATGACCTGAGCCGAAGGCAGACGCTTTAACCCACTGAGCCACCCAGGCGCCTCTATATATAACATACATTAATTGTATAAATAATATATCTATACTATTATGTATACTTACATACTTATACATATGTAATACATATGCCTACACATATGCCTATGTAATATAAATATGTATGTGTATAGATGTTTATATAAGTACTCATTTAACCCTTGCTTTGAGAAGCAGGTACTATTATTATACCCATTTTATAGATGAGGAAACTAACCCTTGGAGAAGTTAAGCAAGTTTCCCAAGGTCACATAGTGAAAAAGATGGGATTTGAATCTGGATCTGTCGACTTGTATCTTTTTCCATTGTTTGTACTTCATGGACCTTAATTCACTGGTGGCTTAATGGTTAAGGCTAACTAAATGCTAATTGAAGGGATCAATAAATTATATATGAGTTCCTACAGTTCTTGTTCATCCTGTACACCAACTCGCTGAGCCAAAAGTTCAATGCACTTTAGCTTGGTGTGGATTTTCTGGGCCCTCTGGTGTGTAATCGGTGATATGGTACGTGATGTAAGCCTTCATGTGGATAATAAGGTTCCCTCTCTCTTTGGATCCGTCAAATCCCCAAGTGGTGGCAAGAGTTGCTGCTTTAAACCCTGGATGGTCCTCATGGCTCACTAGGGCAGTCCTGAAGGACTAAGGATTTGGGGTCTTCCTCAACCGGAGGTCCCAAGTTGGCCCTGAGCTTCTGTTTACAGTTGGTTTTTAAAAATATTGGGGATTTGAAAAAATAGTCCTATCCGGCAATAAATTAAGCCAGTCCCAACACACAAAATCCATAATGGCGTAGATATCCACATAGACCTTAATTATGATTTAATAGTGTTTACTGTAACTCAGCTCCAGGGAAATGTACTTTCAATTAACCAGTGTAAACACAATGTCTACTTATCCCATAAATGTTCTCCTAAATGTGCTAATTAAGGCCTACCTCCAATGAGTTTCGTATTACGCCCTCTTTCCTTTCCCCAAAACACCACTCTACTTCAAGATCGCCTTACTCTTATCTGGATTGTTGGCACAGTGGTCTATTGCCTGCCTCCGCTTTTGCCCGTGTGCCTTAACTCACCCTCCCTGATGAGTCCCCCTGTTTAACTTCACTCTAATGCCTGGCCCTGCGTGCACCCTCCTCCATGATATGGGCTCCAATCTTCCCATCCGGTCTCATCTTCCACTCTTCACCACTATCTCCTCACCCGAGCACTTCTCCAGCCCTTTGTTTATGCTGTTCCCTCTTTTGGAACTACCCTTCCCACCATCTATTTGCATGAAAACCCCACCTCTCCTTCAAGACCGTCCTCAAGCCTCCACCAAAATCTGGTAATTTGTCTGCTTGAACCTGGATGTGGCTCTATGTCCCTTTAGGTTCCATAGTGATTTATCCTTCTCTAATGGAATTTGGGATTCGGATAGGTCTTTCACTTCAACGAAGATTGGAAACAGCGGTCCTTTGTTTTTCTCTCTGTACCTTCACAGGGATTTGCACAGAGATGCTGGATAAATGACTACCGAGTTAAACAGAGTCACACTGAAGGGACAGGAAATAGAAGAGGTAACACCCAACTGCTGGGCTCTTTACGAGACAAAAAGACTGGGGCGGTCACTAAGGTTCCTCTAGTGTGTGAGTATTGGTCCTGCTTAAGTGAATGCCCAGCTGAGCTTCTGCATTCATAATTCATCCAGATCTTGTTCCTCACCCCTAAATAGAGCTTGTAGTTGTTCAGTAAAACCCTTAAGACTTGATCAAATATCTGCTGACCCATCCTGAACGTATCTTCTCGTATATAAGTAACTACAAATGTCAATAAACATTCAGGGGTAGTTGTATGACAGGACTTGAATTGGGAGTTCGGAGATCTCAGTTGTAGCTTCAGAAATATCATTAAATTGCTGCAGAACTAGGATAACTGGAGCTCCATTATTTCATTTCTGTGCCTCTGTACACAGAAAAAGTGAGGTAATTGGACGGCAAACAGTATGGTTCCTTAGGATCGCATTCGGGCGGGGGATCAGTGGTCTGCCATCCTGGCTGCCCATTAAAATCAGCTGGGGCTTTACAGACCCCACTTTCTGCCCCACTCCAACCCACTGACACTCTCTGAAGTTGTTACCCATGCATCAGAAGAACTTTAAGCTCCCCACGTCATTCCAAAGAGCAGCCAAGGTAGAAAGCCTCTACTCGAGATGGACGCGTCTCAGATTTTAATCTGCATACAAACCACCTAGGGATCTCTGCAGAGTTTGGTTCCTTTGGTCTAAGGAGGGACCCAAGAGTCTGCATTTCTTTCTTTCTTTTTTTAAATTAATTAATTAATGTATTTGACAGAGAGAGGGAGAGATAGAGCACAAGCAGGCGGAGTAGCAGGCAGAGGGAGAGGAAGAAGAAGGCTCCCCGCTGAGCAGGAAGCCCAATGCGGGACTCAGTCCCAGGATCCTGGGATCATGACCTGAGCTGAAGGCAGATGCTTAACCGAATGAGCCTCCCAGGCGCCTCAAGAGTCTGCATTTCTAACAAGCTGCCAAGTGATGCCAGTGTTGTTAGTCCATGGATCACCCTTGTAAAGAGCAAGACCCATTTTATTCTGTATAAATTCCTCGAAGGGCTCTTCTTGGAAAGAGCCATATATAACCACAAGATGCATTATTGGCCCTCATAGGTGCCTCTGAAATTTAGGCGCTAGCCACTCTGCAGACTCTGGGGAGCAAGAAAGACTGTCTGACTTCGGAAGAACCTAGGAAAACGCTCCAGAAGACAATCAAGACAATCAGGATGGGCCTAAAGAGAGCCACCAACAGAGACAGATGCTTAAAAGATTGTTGTAAATAGCCAGGTACTCAGAAACATTGGAGAAATGCTAGCTTAAGGCTTTCAACTATAAACTGGCTATCACACGCCCAGTACCCAGAGTCCCACAGTCCTAGCATTCTCCAAATCGTCCTGGCAATGCACAAATTAATTCAGATAACACTAACAGATTGTCCATCGTGGTAGTGCTTGCTTGCTTATTGTCTCCCAGCCCCATATTCACCCTTCTACGCTCTGCTATATACTTCTGGGCCCGAGACTCTGCAAACCACTTTTCTCCTTTGCTTGCTGGCTCTAAGGGGACCAATTGTCACAGTTTGCCCACAACTGTCCCCATTTTAGCACTGAAAGGCCCACATCCCCGGAAACCCCTTACTTATTCTTGCTGGCTTGCAATGAGGTTCTACACTATTTGTGTGTGTCCCCCCTCTCCTCCTCACCAGGGGGAGATTAGTAAGGAGGGAGAAGGGGCTGTCTTGCGGTTCCCGCCACCGCCACCCCAGCTGGTGGCAGGTGCTACCCAGCGGCAGCAACTGGTTCCGGCTTCCTACCCTTCTCAGTACTCAGAGCCAGCTCAGTGCCCCACCAGATGTCACAGAAGTTGGGCAGTGTCCCTCCTCGGAGGTTCGAGCCCCAGGCCCATAGGCTCCTCCCCTGAGCTTCTAGACTCTGATGGTCCACTGGCTCCCTTGTTCCTCCAGCTGCGGGGGCGGGTTTCTATTTCTTGCATTTCTCATATATGGGTGACGCCGAAGTGCTCCATTTAAACCCGTCAAAACATTTTTTATATGCTAAATTTCTTCTGATGATGTACCTAGTCTGGTTTTCCTGGCTGGTTTCTGGCTGGTATATTTGATCTGTGCCAAATACTCAGTTGGGCCCTGGAAATACAAAGGCAACTAAGGCACAGCTGCTGCCCTCTAGCGGTACCTTTATCACAATGCAATGGGGTAAGTGCTGAGCCAACCACATACGAGGTGTTAGGGGAGCCCAGGGCAGGGGGTTCCCAAAATAGGCATTCGTGGAAAGCTTTCTGGAGGAGGTATTATTTGAAATGGATTTTAACTGGGGCTTTAACAAAATGAAGAAAAGAGCCATGGCCTTTCAGGTAGAGCGTACACGCTATACCAAGGCATATGGGAGTGAAACCGCACAGCATGCCGTAGGAATAATTCTGCACGCTCAGAATAAGGACTGTGGGTAGAGGGGTAGTAGGTAGTCCATAGATAGTTCAGTCCCGTTGTCTTGGTCTGCTCAGGCTGCTACAACAAATACCCTAGACTGGGGGCTTAAATCACAATTCTAGAGGCTCAGAAGTCCAAGGTCAAGGTGCCAGCTGATTTGATTCCTGGTGAAAGCCTTCTCCCTGGCTTCCAGAGAGCTGCCTTCTTGCTTTGTCCTCACATGGCAGGGAGAGGAAATGCTGGTGGTCTCTTCCTTTCTCTTACGAGGGCACTAATCCCATCATGGGGGTTCTACCCCGATGACTTCGCCTAAACCCAATTACCTCCTAAAGGTCTCCCCTCCTAATACTACTGCACTGGGACGTAAAGCTTGACCATATGAGTTTGGGGGACAGAAACAGTCACAGCAGACCTTAAGTGCCACGTTAAGATATTTGGAGTTGATCCCGTAACTTTTAAGCCATTAATTAATAAAAGATTTTTAAAGGGGCCATGCCAGGGTCATATTATCAAGTCTACAAGAGGGTCCGGGGGTGGTCAGGTGGGAAACTGAGAAGGAAAGTTGGACTTTAAGTGAGATTTTGCTCAATTCTACAGGCTAGAAATCCATGGTCCTATGTTGTCAGAAACAGGTGGTTGTGTTAAATCGAGATGCAGAATATGAATTCAAATCTAGGTAGGTCATTGCTTCAGGTACCTGGGCAGATATATTTATACGGACACAGCATCAAGATGATTTCGTTGAAAAAATAGAATGGTTTCTTCCGAGGGGAGCATCCTGATGTCACGAAGAGGGGGTGGGCATTCTAATGGACAGCTACACGATCACAAAGGCTCCAGAATGCGCTAAGCTTTATAGCAAGCAGACGGTCCCTTAATTTTTAGGGACCCAAAACCACTGGGACAGGAAGATGCCTAAAAAGAAAGAGTTAACAGGTGCGACCCGGTCCTTTTCTCGGGCAAGGGCAAGGGGTAGACAACAACTAGAAATAGTAAGGCAAACGTGACAGAAGGAAAATTCTCCAGCGAGCGGTGGGGGGCTGGGAAGGTGTGGTCACGGAGGCTAGAGGTCCTCGCCAGCAGACTTTCTGGTTGTTTTGGGAAATGCTGTGAGGGAGTGAAAAGGCTAGTGGGAGGCTGGGACCACTTACACGTACCTTTTAATATTTTTTCCAATTAAAGTCTGAAAGCCAGCCTAAAGTGCTGGAGGCCTTTAGACACCCGAGGAAAGGCAGTCAGACGCGTGTGGCCACGGCTGCAGAATTATAGTCAATAGGTGTCCCAGGCCCAGAGTGTCCAACCCACCGGGCCCTGTTTGATGCTCAAAGGGCTCATTTTGGAACCAAAGATAATGTCACTTCACGGAGGGAAAGGCAGCCACTGGGAACATGCTGTCCCCCAGGGAGGGTCCCCAGTGCAAGGAACACGGACATGCTCCAAGGGCCACCTGTACTGGCAGAAGCCCCAGAGAGAGGGGGCCATCCGTCTTTCTGAGTGGCCATTCCCGGTGCATGGATCCTCATCGTAAGGCATGACTGAGACCACCCTGCAATGCCCCACACTAAGGTTTAAACACAAAACCGAAAATGTCCAGGAGCTGGAGAGATGAGTCAGCCACCCACACGTGAGGCAATGCTGGGGGCCACACAGTGGACTAGAAGCCAGAGAGGAGGCCACGGCATTAGGAAACCGGGGGGGGGGGGTAGTGGGTGCACACTTAGGGGGGTGGAAAAGAGGGGATTAAGTATGAGATTGTCTTGCTCTGCCCCGATCATGTGTAGAGTGACTTCAGGCATGGACACTTCACTTTGGGAGGGATTCCAAGGAACCTCAACCCTGGCCGGCTAGGGAGGGACTGGGAAGTGAGACAGGGGAACTCTGGGGGCATGCGGAATGGGAGGCCGAAGGCCCAGGAGGGTACCAGCCCTGCGCCCAGACACCTGACGGGCTGTCTTGTGGTGGATAAGTCAGACCCACCCAGAGAGGCCAGCGGGGAGAACCAGAAGAGACGAGAGGAATTCCAGGGAGACACGGCAGTGCGAGGCGAGGAAGGCGTGTGGGACCCCAATACATAAAACAGATTAATGTGGCATCTTGATAATATACATTTAAATCATAACACCCAATGTAAAACATTCATTTTTTTTTTAACTTACGATGAAAAGAATCACTGAGAGCCTCAAGATTGTCTGGTTAAACATAATAAGACCTTTGAAACCGAGGCTATCAGAAGACCAAAAATAAAATTTATTCCTCTCCTTTCTCTGGCTTGCGGAGCACTGAGAAATAAACCCTGATTCATGCGGGGAAGTGACTGTAAACGACACCAGCCTCCAACAGCTCATTTGGCAATCTCGGGATAAATCTTTGATTAAACCGATGCAGGAACTTGAAAAGGGAGGAGCTGTAA
This sequence comes from Potos flavus, assembly GCA_028534135.1. Lineage (NCBI taxonomy): Eukaryota > Metazoa > Chordata > Mammalia > Carnivora > Procyonidae > Potos > Potos flavus. The sequence goes on along the minus strand of CM052891.1, from coordinate 33,742,372 downwards.
CATCGAGCTTGAAAGTTGACTCTCTCACGGTTTGTAACGGCAGGCTGTGCCTCTTACCACACGTGCAGGAGTGACACGAGAAGAGGCAAGGCAGACCATAAGCGCCGATTAGACTTCGATGTGTGACATTATCATGACTCTGATGAGGTATACACACGGTTGTAATTACACAGCCGACCGCTGGGCCATGCTGGGGGGCAGGCCCCTTCTCTCTGCCGAACTCCTGCCTGAACACAAGACTGCGTTTCCGTGCCGTGGAACCGTAATTCCCACAGAGGTGGAAGCCCAGCTATGAAGTTATCTTTTAACAAAATCAGTGCCAGGATGCAACTGTCATAACCAATGACTCATTTTCCGTAAGTTCTGATAGAGACGCGGAATAACCCTCCTGGGAGCAGGGTTCCCAGAACCGCACACAAGTGATCTGGTAAATACAAGCTAATGGATTTGTGGTTGCAGTTGGATACGCGGCATTTCAAGTTGTGTGTTGCTGTTCTGAATGACTTTGCTAATTAAATATATATATAAATATATATATTTATATATTATAATTATATTATAACTGATATTTTAATATATTAAAATATATTTATAATTATATTTATATATAAATATATAAAATATATTTATATATAAATATATATATAAATATATAATATATATATATAATATAAATATATAATATATAAAATATATATAAATATATAAAATATATTTATAATTAATATTTAAATATATTAATTAGATTATATAATTAATAAATACATGATTGCAATATAATTATAATATATGACTATATTAGAATTGATATTATAATATATATTAATATTATATTAGTTATATTATAATTATAATATTTAAGTGTATATTTATATATTATATATATAAATGAAGTTCGAATTAAAAAATCTTGCAGGATTCCTATAGCCCTCGGGCTTAAATATGACCAAAGTCAAATCTAGGGGTTCCTTGTGCATCTGAGATCCTCCCAGACTGCCCAGGATGGAGACCCAACCTTTTGGATGCATGAGGACCACACAGACTGCAGCCGTGATCATGAGCCGTGATCATGAGCCCAATCATGGGCTTTACCACGAGACTTGCCATCACAGGCATCCAACTAAGCAAGAACAATGACTCTCAGATTCCCTGTCTCAACACGGCTCAGGTGGCAAAGGTACTTCCACCATAATGGAGAGGGCAGATGGGTACATAGAGAGAGAGAGATGGTAGCCACTTGGGGATGGAGAGTCACCAGCCCCCAAATCTTCACAGAGATGGCGATGACCCTCATGCCACTTGATGGCAAAGGAAGAAAACGAATCCCTCACCTACTTTAGGAGACTATCCAGTTGCCAAATATAAAGTGTGCTCCAGTTGTCTAACTCTATTTGTGATCATAAAATATCAGATTATAACAGCTCCCACCATTTATTAAATACTATGTGCTAGATATTTTCATAATTGAATTATACAAATTATTTTTTTCTAGCAATCCCAGAATTCTTTTTTTTGTATCCCCATTTTACAGGGGGGAAAACTGAGGAATGTCCACCTGGCAAAAGTCATGCAGCTAGCATGCAGGGAAGCCATGATTCATATCCTTAAACTTGGCTCCAAAGTCCAAACTTTTAGCCACTTTAAACATATGAACAGATCATGGGGAAAGCCAAGTTCAGGAGATAAAGTGGTTAAGTCTTAGGATACCTGAGGTTTTAGGAAAAAAAAAAAAACTTCAGAATTACAAAATTCTCCAAAATTTGGTGAAGTTCTAGAAAAGCCAGTAAGTGCCATCCTATTGATACCTACTTCTATTAGTTGATTGATACCCAGTTATATTAATTGATAGGCTTCATCTCAGTTGGTGCTGAGATTTTTTTCTCTTTCATGGAAACACATCTCCAAATTTATTGTGCATGTCAAAGGGAAAACAGATTCACTCTTCATCATCTCGGCATACAACCAACATCACCAGGATGCTTTCATATTGTTGAGTGAAGGATGCACACACAGACAGAGCTGTGAACTCTGAGATATACAGTGGGTGGGGAAAAAGAGGAGCCTCAAATGAATGAGCTCATACGGTGCGATAGAAAGGACGTAATTTATGAGGCAGGCAGAGGCTCTGCCGCTGAAGAGTAATATGACCTTGGACAGTGCACTTCACCTCTCTAAATCTCAGTTTTCTGAGCTGAGAAATGGGGGTAACGTAGCCCACAGGCCCTCTGGGATAATGGAATGATCACACTTTTTAAATGTCTACTACACAGGGACCCTTGACATATTTGAATTCTTCCTTCCCACCCTTAACGTTCTCATGAGATTTACGCGTATGATTAAAATGACCTCATTTATCCAGTATATAAAATAAAAGTCTTATAAGTGCCGACGAAGTGTTCCACATAGCTGAAAAAAAGGTTGCGAGGTTGAGACCCTGTGAGTTAGTGATTTCAGAGTCCCGGCTTGCCAAAACTCCTATCAATATCTAACTATTACACTAAAACAGACTTTGTCTTCTTTCGCGACTTTGGAATTGAGGGGACTCTGGAGAATTCATGCAAAGACCTCCCTGTCATTCTCTGAGTGACCGACAAAATGTCTGAATTTCCAAAAGCCATAGGTGACAACCAAGGGACACTGGGCATCAGCAAAATGACCCGAGTGGAATGTTGCCCCCCACCTTCCAAATGAGTCCAGTGAGCACAAGGTTTTTAGACCAGCTCTGGCTGTGGGTCCTTCCCCGGGCTGACTCGATGAGCTATTTCCCCTGCGTGGGGGTGGGTCCCCTGTTGCAGTGGCCTCACTGAGAGACAGCTCTGACAAACAAGCCCTTGGCCATCACCTTGTTCTGTCAAATCTCCTGTACAGAGAGAGTGGGGCTGGTGAGGATGGGGGAGTTAGTTCTGGATTCAGCAGGTACATGGATGGCGTGATGCCATCTCTCCATAATGAGTATTTTTCAGTCCGCTTAACTGACAATTCCAATCTGACTCCTTTCAAAGTGGGATGTTTGCTGTTAAACACTGTCTCTCTTTTTTTTTTTTTTTTAAGATTTTTATTTATTTATTTGTCAGAGAGAGAGAGAGAGAGCACAAGCAGGCAGAGCAGCAGGCAGAGGGAGAAGCAGGCTCCCCGCCGAGCAAGGAGCCCGATATGGGACTTAATCCTAGGACCCTGGGATCATGACCTGAGCCGAAGGCAGAGGCTTAACGACTGAGTCACCCAGGCGTCCCTAAACACTGTCTCCTTCTCTTACGGCCGACACCTGTGAGCAGCTGGGATTACTGGTGAGCGCTTGCAGGAGCCTCAGTTTCTCTCCCGGGACCCGACCCTCCAAGGCAGAGCCCCTGTGACCAGGAAGCACAACCTCTCATGCCTACCCACATCATCCCCTCCCACCCCCAGCCATTGGGTCCTGCCTCCCCAGGCGCTCAGAGAGTTCTGGTTTCCCTCCAGGTCTTCCCAAGTGCTGTGCGGAAGTGCCCCCGACCCCAGCCAGGCACGCCTAAACCCAAAAACCTAGAGGATCTGGAACCAGCTCCTGGACTTCTTTGCCTCCTCCCCCAGAAGCAGAGATGTCGGAGAGGCCCCTGGTGGGGAAAAAAGATGAGCCTCAGAGCAGTGAGGTTTTATTAGCTTCAGTCTCCATCACTGCCATAGGTTCTGGGAAAGACCCACGTGCTCCCCGAGTCTCCCGTTTTCTCATCTATCAGACAGCGAGTGCAGCTCGGCCTCACCTGTCCAGCCAGTTCTGCAGCCCACTGTCTGCTATGAGGTTATCGACCAGTAAGAGGAAGTCCCAGGGCAGTGGGCCCTGTGAACAGCCCAAATCACCAACACTTCCCCAGCATCTAGCCTGACACTCCACCCTTGACCTCTTCCTGCAATCCTCAGCTCCTGGTCTCCGGCCCCTTCCCGCCCATGGGTGGGCACCCATAAACCTCAGAAATGAGGGTGATCTTGCTCCCCGGGGACACGCCCCCTTTTTCTCCCAGGGGACCTCCGTGCCCTCAGCTTAGCAATGGTAAA
>CM052891.1:33663072-33737843 GCA_028534135.1 Potos flavus | reverse complement strand
TGAATTCAGATGTTCGAGGTCATGTTGTTTTTTGTAAGACACGCATCCCGAAAAACAGTCCTTCACTTCTCGCAGCTTCTAGTCTAATGGTGCCTATCCTCCCTGCCTCGTTGTTCCCTTCAGCGGCTCCAGATAAGCACGGGGCTCTGGTGGCTCGGAGCACGGAAGCAACGCGTGAAGGCACATGTGCCTGCGTGATAAGCCATCTCATCTCATTCAACAGTCCGTTCACGAGCATTTTTGTGCATCAGTCCAAAATAAAATAAAATAAAACAAAGCCCGCAGCGCTAAGACCTGGACCGACACACCTTTCCGCTCTGTCCTGCGTATGGGCTCCTGTCCCCATCATGCAGGGAGAGGGCTCTCAGATACCATTTCTCTCCATGTTTAGCTCTTCTCGCATAAATTTCCTTAAGCCTCTGGCAGCAATTACCACTTGTCTACTAGCAACTACCAGCCAGTGACAAAGGGAGTGAACACTAGCAAACAGATATTCAAGGAAGAACCGGAGATGAGCCGATGTACTTACTTTGACAGCCTGCTGTTGGCTTGTGTCTTGGGGGAGGGGCGCTGTTTGTGGCATGTTCCCTTTGCGTCGTGATTGGAGAACACACATATAATAGAGTCATATTTTTGTGGGTAAAATCGTCGCTAGTTCTTGCGGCAGGATGGAAGCTATCAAAGCTTGCAGCCACTCTGCCTCCAGCACCGGGCACCCAGTGCTGCCCTCGCCGGGCCGGTCTGACATTCCTGTTCGGGTCATTCGGCCACATTATTCCCTGGCACTCAGGTTGTGCAGCATCTTGGGGCCATTACCTGAGCCCAGAAATCCAACCCCAGACAAATGACTTGGACCTGGACGTTCCAGCCCATTAACCTCCGGACAGGGTGGGGAAAACCACGCCCAGCGCCATGGGTACCAGCGGTCTGGAGACCTGCGGACAGAGGATGCCGAGCAAACTTCGCTGGGGGGCAACTTAAGAGACGTAGCTCTATGGGGCGCCTGGGTGGCTCAGTCGTTAAGCGTCTGCCTTCGGCTCAGGTCATGATCCCAGGGTCCTGGGATCGAGCCCAGCATTGGGCTCCCTGCTCTACAGGAAGCCCGCTTCTCCTTCTCCCTCTCCCACGCCCCCTGCCTGTGTTCCCTCTCTCGCTGTCTCTTTCACTGTCAAATAAATAAATAAAATCTTAAAGAAATGCAGCTCTAGTTCTGTTGCTCCCGAGTGACCTTGGGCCTCAGTTTCCTCATGTCTGAAAGTGGCGATCTCATAAAGGGGTGGGGGGAACAAAATTATTTCGAGGCTCGCTTTCAGCTGGAGAACTTGGGGGTGTTGGGAGGAGCCGTCTCCAGTAGGGAGGGAAAGGCAATCGCTGCACCCCTCAGTTCTCCTGGAGAGGGCTCTCGTGGAGGCAGGTATCCCCGAAGGGGAGGACCCTCGAGGAAGGACGAGAACTCCCTCCTGCACTCTCCTGTCGCCACCCACAAGGGCAGACTGATGCGTCAGAGACTACGATGCTGGGGCGACGCTGGAAGGGGAAGCCCAGGGAGGGAGTGAGCTTTACCGACTGGCAGAGATGGTGGGGGCAGGGGACATCCAGGCTGAGAGGGGAGGAAGCTCTCTTGTCAAATTCATTGCCCAGTTTTCAAGAACAAAAACAGCAACAAAAGAAGAAAGGTCTTTCTTACTATCCTTTGTTCCTGCTCGTCCTAGAAGATGCAAGCTGAGGATATGTTTAAAGATCTAATTCAGGGTTCTCAACCTCAGCATTACGGACATTTTGGACTGGATGCTTCCTTCTTGTGGGGGCTGTCCTAGGCCTTGTAGGATGCTTAGCCTCATCCCCGGCCTCTACCCTCTAGATGCCAGTAGCAGCCCTGGTTGTGACCACCAAAAATGTGGACAGACACGGCCATATGTCCCCTGGGCTGGGGATGGGGGAGGCAAAATCACCTGCAGTTGGGAACCACTGGTCTAACTGGATGGTCTTTTAGAAACCTCAGTTTACCTCTCTCCCAAATGGGGTAATCCCTGATCAGCCCAATTCACGGAGTAATTGTGGGAAATTGGAGACAACTACCTAAGGGAGAGAGTCCTGCCGCTGTTTCCATGACCAGAGCTGGAGCATCCCCCTCTAGGGGGCAGATGAGAGCGACCATCCCAGCAGACAGTGGCCCAGGCCCTGGGACGCACGCCAAGCCTGTGACAGATGTGTAGTTCCCTGTGCCCCCAGCCTGCACTCGGTGACTCAGGCTTGCTCTGCACTCCTGGGGCCAAACCCTCCCAGCTTCTCTTGTGAGTGTCAGACAGAGAAAGAATGTTCAACAGCTGCCCAGCTTCTACCCATCACCACGTGAGGCTCTTCTTTAATAAGGAAAACAGAGAAAGCTCATCTTCCTTCCAAGACAGCAATGACGCCCTTTGCCAAAGCAGTTCACTCCTTCTAGAACCTTCTACATACAATGAAATCACAGAAATCCGGGGCACAGGATGCTTTCCTTGTGTCATCATCATTGGTCCCTGTGGATTGTGGTCATTTGTGGGCTGGAGTGGGGTGGGGAAGGAGGATATCTATGGATAAGCATGCAATTAGCTTAACCCTGTCCACTGGCCTTGGGATAATCTCCCTCCTGCTGGGGATCAGGAGCTATTGACCGAATACAGGTCCTCTCTTGGTGCAGGGGGAGGCAAGGGAGGGATATGGCAGGAGGAAGCAGGCGTCTGAGCCCCTATTATGTTAAAGCAACGTGCTGGCTTTTACATGTGTTATCTCAATCCACATAGAAATCTGATGCTTAAAAATGTTGATTTTAGGGCGCCTGGGTGGCTCACTTGGTTGGGCGACTGCCTTCAGCTCAGGTCATGATCCTGGAGTCCTGGGATCGAGTCCCACATCAGGCTCCTTGCTCAGTGGGGAGTCTGCTTCTCCCTCTGACCCTCTCTGCTTTCATTCTCTCACTCACTCTCTTTCTCTCTCTGAAATAAATAAATAAAATCTTTAAAAAAAGAATGTTGATTTTACAGTCCAGGAACTGAAATATAGAAAGGTTAAGTGACTTGCCCAGGATGAGTGGGGAGTCAGCATTTGAACTCAGGGCTTTCTGATGGCAAAGCCAGGTTCCTTCCCCTATACCTTGCTGCATTCTAAGAGCATTGTTTCTCTGAAGGGGAGGAAAAGATTTCCCCAAATTCACATACCTCTCTGGTGGGTCTCCAAGGGGCTCACGCTATAAAGTCAGGTACTTTACCATTGGCTGAGGTGAGGTTCCGAGAACTTGGGGAGGGTCCAGGAGCAAGATAGCCCAATGAATAATGCCATTCAATGGGGCCCCTTTTACTCCAGAATATGGTACCAACACCAACACTGCCAACACCAACACCACCATCCTACTGCCAGCCTCGATAGAGGGATTAAGCCCTAAGCCTTTTTCCACCATTTACCATCATGGATGGCTTTGTAATTTAATAAAAGCTGTGAGACTTTCAGAAGTATACATTTTTACCCAAATAAATGAGTTGGATGCAATTTTAGGGAGGTTCTGTGACCCTCAGCTTAAAATATTTCTGCCACATACATAAGCAGTCGACATCTACTGCAGATAACAATGGAGGAAAGACTTGATTAGAACCTAGAATAGGGCTGGGACTTTTTTGACAACTCACAAGGAGGAAACGCCCCAAGGGAGAAGCAGAATGAGGATGGGATGCTGTGGAGGACCTCTGTGTGGAGAGTTCTTGCAGGAGAGGGTCCAGGCCATGGGAAGGAAGCCCCTGAGAAAAATGGCTCATTCACCTGGGGCAAGGAACCGATACAAAGTAAGCACCAATCACGTGCCGGACACCATGCATTTCTTCAAAATGGAGACAAAAGGGCCAAGGGAGCTCACAATGAAATTGTGTTTAAGGAATCTCTATCTTCATCTGTAGAATGGGAGTGTGGCCTGGATGATCTCTAAGGAACAATCTCTAAGGGACAAACTCTAATGGTGATCAGGATCCTGTAGGAGTCGGGGGTAGACTGACAGCAGTGGCTTTCCAGAGTTTCTTCTGGGAAGGTCTGAATGGATTTAGTAGCAGCAGGAAGGATCAACAAGAGAAGAGAAGAGGGAATTCTGTCCAAGCTCTCCAAGGTGAGACCTCATCCACATTTGTATCCTGAGGGCCCAGCCCTGAGTCGGACCCAGAGGGGAAGGTCACCAAAATCTCGCTGAATTTGATAAGCCAGTTAACCCATATAAAGATAAGCAGATTGGGACCAAGAGACCAGAATTCTGATCCTGGCTTTCCCGCCAAAGAGGAGCTTCACCTTAATCTCCTAAGTTCCATAGACCTCAGTTTCCTTACCTCTGGATCGCCTTGGTAAATTTTCCACTTCGATTCCATGAACTGACCTCTAAAAAAGCTAAGGTATTTGCTCATCAATGTTAAAAGTCTAAGATCCCTGATTTGGCAGCCATTCTGAGCAGGAGGGAATGAACTCAATGGAGGTCAACTCTGGTGTAATACATCTCCTAGTCTGTGGGTGGTCCATCCCAGTACATGTCTATCGTTTAGTAAGTGGGGAGGGGGGAGGAGAAGGCCTATTTCTTTGGTGCTTAATGGCTCAGCCCCAACTCCAGCTGAGTTTGGAAGCAAAGGAGTGATTCTGTGTGTTTCTGCCTGCAGATCTGTTTAGAGGGCAGAGTACCACCTATGAACATGCATTGTGCAGACAGAGGGTGTGTGTGGGGGGGGAGGTTATGTGTTTGTGTGCATACACGAGAGCACACTCTATAGCAATGGGCTTCTGGGGTGAATATATATATGCTTGGCACACGTGCAAGCATGTTTCTCCTGTGCATTCCTGGGACACATGACTATTTGCAAGCCTCCCTTGTGGCAAGCACGCCGGAACAGGGGTCTGAGAATCATGCCTCAGGACTCCATCAGCGCGTGGGATTTAGGGATGGGGAAGTGGTTTGTCTACAGGAGCAGAAGCTGCAGAGACAGCAGAGTTGTTGCACAGGCTGTCCAGATGGGCCAGCTCGCAGACACTTGGGTAGGCATCCCCCGTGGATTGTCCTAAGGATGTGTGAGCACAGCTGAGTCAGTTGGGGCTGAGATCCGGGACCTCTGTCACGCAAACGGCCACTTCCCACTAGTCATCTGCCTGGGAGGAGTTTTCCGGATGGGGGTCATCTTTCCCTGTGCGTGGTGTGTGCTGGTTTGTGGCTACTAACGTTCGGAAAGACCTGTGCTGCCTCTGGGGCTGAGTGGGGTTGTAGCCTCTCCACTTCCCTCTGGTTGCTGGGCTTGAGCGGAAGCACGAGGAGCCTCTGACCCAGGCTCCTGCTGGGAGGACAGCTGGATTAGGTAAGCAGCTAGGGAACCAGTGCTTTCCTTCTGAGATGGACGAGGGCGGGGGTGGGACGGGGGGGAGAGGCAGGCAGCAGTCTGGCCACAGGAGACACTGTAGGTTACCAAAAGGGAGAGCGGGGTTGCTGGGGAAGGCAGATGGAATGGCATGGGGGAGGGAGAGGTGGGGTGCTGCGAGATTCCCCCCACATAAGTGAGCATCATCGGGTCCTTGCTGCAGCAAGGAAAGAATCAGGAGCTAGTCAATCGCAGACTGTGAATTCTGGTCTGCTCCCAACTGGCTGTGTGACCTGGGGTCAGTTCCTTACCATCTCTGGGCTTTAAAGCTCCTCTGAGCAAAATGCCACATGCATGAGATGGCACAAGAGCCTGTGTGAGACTCATCATGGTGGGGAATCCATCAGGGACTGTGGACCCAACATGGTCAGGTGGGATTCTTGCCTCCGCCACGGACCAGCTGTGTGATCCCAGACAAGTGACTCTGCCAACCTGAACTACATGTCGATTCGGGATTAATGATATTATGAGCCCCGGATTGATGTTTTGAGGATTCAATGAAGTGATTCTGCAAAGTGGATGAAATGTTACACAGTTATGATGATGGTTCTCTGGTGGAGAAGTTTCTAGATGCATTAGTCGGTTATAAACCATGGATGCACGGAGTGAAAGTCCATGTGTATCGACTCTTGGCTTACTGGCTTGGCAGACGCCAGGGATGAGGATGATAAGTAGGGGGGGAAGGGCGGCGCTCTGGGTTTCCTGACACACTCTCAGATGACGCCTCCTTTCCTGTAGTCTCACCAACGGAAGGCAATGAAGATCGGGATGAAGCCTGAGTCCCCACATCTCCCAGACGTGGCCCCAGAATGGCCAACTCTACCACCTCCTCCTGAGATAGGTAGAGCCCAGGCATGGCTCAATTTATAGTCAAGTCATCCAGCGCAACCCAGTTCAATGGTCATGGATGCTGGCTACACACCAGCATTGTGCGGGGCCCTGGACAGTCGGAGACTAAAGCGTTCTAAGATCCTTGTCCCTGAGAAGCTCACAGCGTAAGGAGGAAGGAAAGGAGAAAGGGAGAGGCGGGGAGAGAATGATTGAGGGGAAGGGGAGGACAAGGAAAGAAGTAAACAACTAGTTGTGTGTGTTACGTAATGATACTGCAATGAAAGTATGTCCACGACACACAGCATACGCAGTGGCCGGGAACAGGGCCTCTGGCTTCAGGCTGGCCACTTAGCTCAGAGCCAGTAAACCCGCCTCTTTCTCTCCTTCTGTCGTCTGTACAACAAGGACAAGTGTCAGTACCGGCTTCATCAGGTCATTGCAAGAATTTAATACAATAATGGACCAAGCATTTAGAAGAACGCGCAGAGACAGTACTTGCTGCTATGTTAGTTGTAGTAGTTACAGGAGCGGTGCTGGTGGTGGGAGTCGTGGTAGCAGGTGGGGATAGCTTCTCCACGTGAAGGCACAGGACAAGCCACATGGACAGGGGGAGCTCCCTGCATTGCGTGTGGGACCAGGGAGGACGCGTGGGCGAGCTGGACACAGGGAAGGCGGCAGCCCGATCAGACCAGATAAGGGGAGAGATGAGAGCCAGTGGAGGTCTGGGCACAGAGATGTGAGCATGCTTTCCTAGTGGCTTCCCGTCCTGGTTCGGCCAGTCTGCCTGGACCCCTGACACCCCTCACTGGGAGGGAGAGAAGAAGGAAAAGCAAACAGGAGAGAAAATGAACTCGGAGGCCGCCAGAGCCATGGGTAAGACTCACGTGGACCTCACCTCATTCAGTCCAATGCCTTATCTTACAGAGGCAAACATGGGAGCTCAGAGGGCCAGGAACTGTCCGAGACACGGAGGGTTCATTTTGGAGGCGGGCAGACAGAGGGTCAGAGACTCGCCTGAGGTCAGATGCTAACAGAGGTGCTGGGATTCAAACTGACGACAGCCTGTCCTTTGCGACAATGTAGCTCCTTCAAGCCACCACCGCAGAATCAGGAACTGCCCTTCAAGTAGGAAAAATGACCATTCCAATATCCTACAGTAAATTGGGGGCAGAGCTAGAAAGATCTGGGATTCCCGACTCACCTTCCACTAAAGCACATGGAATTACCCGGAACCAAGCCCTGTACCTAGCAAATGCTTGTTCAAGGTCAGCATCCTCAAGAGCAAACCGCTGTCCAGCTCTCCAGACTGACAGCCTGGGCTCTAGTGAGTGTCAAGGAGAGCTCAGGTAGGGGGACACAGTCTGTCCAGAGTAGTCGCTTTACCTTAAAATAGCAGCTTTCTTCGAAAATGGCATTCTAAAGTCCATTGCCCATGGAGAGAGGAGAGGTCTTCCCTCTCTCTTGACGAGAAAGGCTCCGGATGAGATTTCAGGTAAACTCTGTGCCCCTGGACAAGTCCTCCCTCTTGGCCTCAGTATCCTCATCCTTTATCCCCAATATGATGGGATTTAGAGATATCGTTTTCAAAATTAGTGCCCTTAGGAGAAGAGACTGGAGAGAGCCTGCTTCCTCTCCCAGGATCCAAGGATTTGCTGTCAGCTGCAAATTAGGAAGCAGGCCCTCATCAGACACTGGATCTGCTGGCACCTTGAACTTCTCAGTCTCCAAAACTGCAGGACATAAGTGTTTGCTTTTTCTACTAGCCAATCTACAGGAATTTGTTACAGCAGCCCAAACTAAGCAGAAATTAAATTTGAATGACATAAATAAATTTTTCATAGAATCAGAAAAAAAATAAAAAGAAGAGCTCAGGTAACACCTGCAGGGGGTACCAAGGCCTGGGAGGACCTTGAGCTCTCACCCTCAGAAGAATGCCTAGGGCAGGTGGGGAGACGCAGGGGGGCCAGCCCCTACCCCCCACCTCAGCACCGTTTCTCCCTCATCCTTAGGCCACCTGCTCAGAGGAAGACTCCCAGCCACATGCTTTGCATATGCTAATTTGTGCAACAGCCTAGAAAGGAGAGAGAGAGAACAAGCCTCACTCCGCAGATACTGGGCAATGAATAATGTTTGGGATGCCAAGCCCTGCAGGACCACAGCCCTCTCTCCACATGCCTCTTCGCGGCCTCCCTGCAGGGCCCAGCCTGCTGCTTACAGAAAAATGGCTAATGAGGGGGCTCTGCGCTGTCAGCCTGGGACCAATTCCCTCTGCGCTCTCAACTACAGACATGAAATTTGTTCAGTTCAAAGACCTCATTAACGCTGAGGTTAGCGGGAGCAGCTTCACGGCTGATTTATCTTCGGGAATCAAAGACAACCTGAGCCCCACCCCCCCCCGGCCCCCCAAGCATCAGGGGCAGAGCTGCTCAGCGGGGCCGTCTCTGCTGCTCTCTCGCACCTCCCGGGTGCTTCCTAAGGCCTGCAGCCAGAGCGAGGGCCTCTGGTGCCTCTCACAGGGCACTGGATCAGGGGAGAGCAGAACTCTGCCCCGGGGACACCTGGGCTGCCTCTGGGAATCTCCAAGGACAACGCACACCCTTGTGTTGGCCTCGGCCTTGGCCTCCTATCTTCCAGACCAACACTGATGGGTTGTTGGAGGTAGAGTCAGCCACTACACCAAACTAGACACAAGGACGGGATGCCTTCTAGGGCTGTAGGGCGACCTCGTCCGTCCCTAACTCAGTGCATGGGACCTCTGAGCCCCCGCTCAGTCACATGAGCCATGGACTCAGGAGGAGTTCATCGAGGTCCCTTTCAGCTCTGATACTGACATGGCCCAGACTGTCCAGGAACGGAAACTGTCATTGGGAGGATAAGACATATTCATTCATGTAACTTGTAGTCACTGCGTCCTCGCTATGTGTCATCCATTGTGCCAAGAGCTGGGGATACAGGAGCAGCCACGCCCCATGCAGAAATACCCCTAATAACTTTAAGTGGATGACCTAAGAAACACAAGAAGTGTCGAAATAATAGGGCTGTGTTGTATGCAGTTCACGTCAATCCAGGAAGGAATCCCAGCGAATAACCAGCCCAAGATCAAGAGGCACGAGGGGGTTTCTCCAGGTCCAGAAGGTGTGGCTTCGAATCCTAGGTCTGTCTGCAGCCAGGAAAACCTCTCCCAGCACTGGGTGCTTGGCAGGCACTCGGCAAGGAGTTGTTGCAAGAAGGAGGGGAAGACCAGAGTAAAGGAGGAGAAAGAGGGAGGGAAGAAGGAAGGAAGATAGCTCAGGAGAGACAGGTCGGCGTTATCAGTCTGTCTTGGTACGATAAGAAACTGAAGTTTGGTCAGGAGGGTAAATGGCTTGCCCAGTATCACACTGGGGGCAACCGATAGATCTTAAGTGTGGCGTGCTGTCCCTGTCCACCGGGGCTCCCAGGAAAGGCCTCACGGAGGTGCAGTGAGTAAGAAGGGAATGATTTTAATGATCGGAATTCAGTAAATAAAAAAAATTTTTTTTTAAAAGTGGAGTTGGCAGTGAGAGAGGCAATGTGACCGGGGGGTGCATAGGGGATGGTCTTTTGTATATATGTTCCTAACTTAGCATGAGAGAGACTAGGGGACAGGGGCTTGGGGTAATCACATCGGAATCCTGGTTCTGCCGTATTACCTGCTGAGTGGCTCTGAAGAAGGCGAAGCCCTGGTTTCCTAATTTTTACCGCGGACATTATGATGTCTACTTTCTAGATTTTTCTAAGGATGAAATAAGATAAGGCACACATGGTGCCAGACAGAATTCCTGCTCAGTAAATGTGAGATCTTTCATCTTCCTTTCTGCAAGAAGTGAGGATGGGGAAGAGAAGGGCGGGATGCTCAGAGGTGGTACAAAGTCACACAGGATAAGCACTGCCCTCCTTTCTCGGGCTGAGCCCCTCTCTAGGGGCAGAGTCAGTAACTGTCTACACAGTCAGCTTGGAGGAGTCTAGGGCCCCTCCATCCTGGGGGCATATAGTCTCCCCAGAAATGGAATATAATGAAATACTGGAATTACCAAAAAGCCTGAGCTGAGTAATTATGGGTCTGATTCTTTCCAGGAGTAAACTTTTCTATGCTACACGCTGTGGAAGATGCCTGCTTCTCTCTTAGAAGACAGACCCCGGGTTGAGTAATTCTAGTAATTCTCCAACAGCCGAGATGGGCGGCTAAGTCCAGAATCATGTCACATAGACGCAGAGCCTTCTGGGCCTTCTTGCTATGCTGAGGTTTTAACTTAGTTTTGTTAACACAGTATGAGTTCGTTCTTGCATGGGTAGACTTTCTGCTGCCGTTCTGAAGTTCAAAGTTAAGTAGTGTATGAGTTCTGTGTGCAGATGCATGGCTGATGAGAAGGACGCCAGCTGATCATTCATCCTGTCTACAGAAATGACTGTGTACCTACAACGTATCCCCATACTGCGGTGGATCCTGGAGGTACACGGGTGAGTAATTAAGGCATGATCCCTATCCCCGAGTTTACAGCCTCGGTCACCGAGGACCTATGGTCCACAGTCGAGCACTTCCAGGGGACGTATGAACGAGCACGATCCTTTTGGAGAGCAATCTGTCGATATGTGTCGAGAGTCTATATACCATTCACTGCTGTTCACTACAGTGATGCTTCTGTGCCAAGAAAATCATCCGAGGTATGCAAAAGAAGGGGAGGGGCACCTGGGAGACTCAGTGGGTTAAAGCCTCTGCCCGCGGCTCAGGTCATGATCTCAGGGTCCTGGGATCGAGCCCCGCATCGGGCTCTCTGCTCAGCAGGGAGCCTGCTTCTCCCTCTCTCCTTGCTTGTGCACGCTCGCTCTCTCTCTCTCTCTCTCTCTCGCTATCTCTCACCTCTCTCTCTCTCTCTCAAATAAATAAATTCTTAAAAGAAAAAAAAGAGGGGCTCCTGGGTGGCTCAGTGGGTTAAGCCTCTGCCTTCGGCTCAGGTCACGATCTCAGGGACCTTGGGTCGAGCCCCGCATCAGGCTCTCTGTTCAGCAGGGAGCCTGCTTCCCCCTCTCTCTCTGCCTGCCTCTCTGCCTACTTGTGATCTCTCTTCTCTCTGTCAAATAAATAAAATCTTTTTAAAAATAAATAAATAAGTAAATAAATAAAAAGAAGGGGAGGGGACGCCTGGGTGGCTCAGTCGGTTAAGCAACTGCCTTGGGCTCAAGTCGCGATCTCGGGGTCCTGGGATTGAACCCCGCCATCAGGCTCTCTCCTTAACAAAGAGTCTGCTTCTCTCTCTGTGCTCTCCCTCTCTCTCTCTCAAATAAATAAATAAAATCTTAAAAAAAAGGGGGGGGAACCCCTATACGTACGAAGGTGGGCATTTTTCTATCAGTCTTAAGAGCAGAAAATTGAAAACAATCCTCATGTCCAATAATCAGAGAGTGTTTAAGTAATTTAGGGTACACTCACTTTGTGGGCTAGGAGGGAGTTATTGAAAAGCCGGAATAGAGTTTCCAGTGGCGTGGAAGATGTTTGATGAAAAATGCAGGATCTGAAGTTGTTTATGCAATAATGTCACAGCCACAGAAGACTTTTTATTCACACTCGTGTGGTACTTTTCAGCTTCTGAAGTAGTTTCCCATGCATTACTTAATTCTGAAATTCATGGCAGCCCTTTAATAGAATCAGGCCAGGCATGATTATTCCCATTCTGAACATGAGGAGACAGGTTTGTGGAGGCTTCTGTGTCTAATAACCACCAATTTCGCTTGCATTAGAAGTGTGGAGAGTATGGAAGAATCGTTACCAAAGCTTTGAAACGCACTGACTTTTCTTCACGCTTGACGCCAGTTCTCGAGAACCTGGAAGCAGCCTGCCCCTTCCCTTCCCCTCCTCTCTGACTGCCTGGAGGAAAGGGACAGGTCTCCCATTGGCTGAATTCAAGGCATGATCTCACGACCATCTTGGTGCCATTTCCACGACTGCTGATCTCCGTAGCTGAGTTCTTGGCGTTTCCACTTGGGCACTGCTGTGGCCGGAGACGGTTTCTTGCTACAGCACAGGAGATAACCCTCAGGCGCAGGGACCTTCACTCAGTGATGGCCAAGCAATGATAAAGCCATCAGGGGCAGGTGGGAGACAGCGGGATTTAACTCTGCTCCAGCAGCCCTTCCCATCTCTCTGGGCTCTGCATTAGCTCTTCAGCTCTACTGCAGCGGGGGCGAGAGGGGGACCTACCTCCCACATTTCCCCTCCTCACCACTGCTCCACCTTGTTCCTCTGTTTCCTGCCTTGAAAGAGACCCCTCCCTTTGAGGTCAGCGAAAGTGAGCCTCGCTGGTGGGAGAGTCAGCTGCCCCATCCTCTGTTTTGCAAACCCCGGGGAACATCCTCTCTTCCCATCTGCTGCACACCGTTTGCCATTTTGGTTGTATATTTCAGGCTGTCCTGCAAGACTGTGAATGTTCAGGAATGAAGAAGCCACAGTTCCACCTCAGCTCCACCAAAGCATCTAAAATTGGCATCTTTTCAATCCCCAGCCTATAGTTGAGAAACAGGTGCAAACCAGTACGCAGCTAGTAAAATAGCTGGTACATGGCATGCCCTTATCCGAACTCGCATCCACCTCTGTGATCCCAGCTCTTCTGGAAATTAACCGCTGATCAAAGATACTCCTTAACAGCAACTCCTGCCTGTGCACCCGTGTGCGCCCGCTTTCTGAGGACACGGGCTGTCATAACTCACCGCAGAATCCTAAAGTGGCCCTTCCAGGTTCTGGTTCATTGCACAGTTGACGAATGTCCTGCACCAGATGGAGAGGGGCAGCTGGGAAGGGAGCAGCTCAGCTCTGGTTTGCATGGGAGCCCCCACTAGGACTCCTGCCCCTGAATTCCATAGGATGCTTTTAGCCTCAGAATATTTTACTTGAAGATACTTCACTAGGTACTTGTTGGTCCCTTGTGCCTGAGAGAGCCCCGACGGGAACACTGGGGAACACTGCACAGGAAAATGAAGTCTGGGGATCAGGTAGCTCAGGCGACCTGACAACTGTGGGCAGACTCCGGGGAATGGACTCAGCATCAGCTGCTGGAGTCTGCGATTCCCCTCTGCTATGGTCTATTTCCCCGTAATTGCTGGAACCAGAAAGGGCTTTCAAGATTGCCTAGGCTGCTGTTCCTTTTAAATTATCCTATAATCAGAAGCTTATTTCCTTGTCAGGTATCTTTGAGTCCTTCTGGTGTTGCCTAAGGAGAGAGTCCCACAGTGGTATTAATGTGCCTCTTACATGTAGTCTCTAAACATTTGCTAATTTTTTTTTTAACAAAGAGAGAACAAGTATTGGGCACAGAGCCTTGGCAGAAAATAATGTCTAGTTACAAGTTAGCAACACTGGTTTGTTTTCATTATATGCATTTTTACAGTTACCTTCTATTTATGGTGAACGATAATATTTTACCATTTGTGTAGTGATTTAAAGTTCCCATTATAAATACACACATTTCTGGGGGGGGGGGGGAAGAGAGTCAATCAGAAGAAAAAGATTGTATAAATAACAGTTTAGGAGGAATGCAGGTACAGAACAAATCATGCAAATATGGAAATAACCCAACGTTCGGAAAACACTGGTTAAGTCCAATCACCTATTTTGCAGGTGGAACGGAAGCCCAGAAATAGCAAGTAGCATGCCCGAGATTGCGCACCCAGCTCCCGGCTCAGTTTTCCCCACTCTTCTCTGCCATGCATTATCTCCGAGTTCTTTCTGCATTTATTTTGTGACTGTTAAAGAAATGGCCAACAAAGTGGTCTGTGGATGGGAAGGGGCGTGAGGGTTGGGATTGGAGGGTGATGAGGGGCTGTGTTCTGGATTCCTCAATGTTGAATAGGCACCCCATGTTCCACATGGGGTCACCGTGGCATCACTGGTTACTCATTGACTGACCAGAGCTCAGGGAGAAACAGACCATGAGGAGCTTCCAATCCGGAAGAACCGTCATAGCTTATAAAACAGCATTAATAAAGACCACAGAGATCTACCTAAGAGAGGAAAATGAGTCTCTCTGCCTCTGTAAATAAATCCATGGCTTGCAAACAAAAACACGCCAGAAAAACCAACTGCAAGTGCACTCCTAGAAAAGGAGACCAGATGTCCCTGGAATCTTTTTAATTAAATTGTGAGTCAATTGCAAGCCAGAGGGTGGGGGGCTGAGGGGAGTGGAATTTTGCTTTCTAAGACTGCCAGATGCAAAGTCCAATTTCCAGGATAATATATCCAGGGTGGAGGAGGCTTTCCAAAATTTAATTACATATTGCCTAGCAACTGAGGAGATGAACAGGCATGGAGTTGGGGGGCCTGGGGTGATTTGTTAAAGATGTTGACACCGCAGGTTGGAGGATCCACGTTGACACAGGCCATGGTCAGGGGCCACGGGAGGCAATTTCCGTTACGTAAATGGTGAGCCTCATTCTGCTCTGTTTCCCTTGGGCTGACCGACCCAGCCACCTGGCAGAATTAGGACCCTGCCATCTCATTTTTCACAATTGAAGCATCTTTTTTTATTTTTGTATAAAGTAATAGATATTAAAACTCTCCTGCCAAGTGAAACCATAACAATTAACAGCTTGGTACATATATTTCCAGAATTTTATGTTCACAGCTAATCTCTCTCTGACCTAAATGAGACATTACTACATATTGTTCTGTAGTCTGCCTTTTTCCCCCTCTCTAATATATGGTAGATGTCCTTTCTTTTTAACTTTTGTTTTTTACTGAACTATAACAAACACAGAGGGAAATCCACAAACAATGAAACCGCCACTGAGGACAGTACTTGGACCAATACCCAGCCTCCCCCTTCCCTGGTACTTGCCTACCCTACAATTCCCTTCTATCCCCTCCCCCTCCTAATCACTAAGCCCTTCCTTCTCTCCAAGAAAAAATTATTCTCCTGACTTCAAATATATATTAGGTTTGCCTGATTTTGAGTCTCAGATAGAAGGAATCAAACACTATTCCTTTGTGTCTAGTTTATTTGCTCAACATCTTGTAGGAATCATTCATGTAGTTCTGCAGAGCTATAGTTCATTTTTATTTTATAGTACTCCAATGTATGGCTATCTAATATTCGGTGGATCCATTCCAGGGTTGATGAAATTTTAGGTTGTCTCCAATTTGGGACCATTACAAATAGAGATGCGTTCTGCATTCCTTTTGGTACACTTGTAGAGACCCTTCTCTTGGGCATATATCCATGAGTGAAATTGTCATTTCTCTATAACATCTGTGCCAATTTATATGCCCAACATCAGTTTGTGGGGGTTCCTAAATTCATCCTTTTTAATGTCTGCATCATGTTTTTACCGTATGGATATATTTCTGGGTTTTTATTGATGGAAATTTGGGTTGTCTCTAATTCTACACACATTTTTTATTAGAAAAAAACCCAATGCTTCCATGAATATCTTTTACATTTATCTTTGAGCACTTATGGAATTATTCCTTAGGATGAACTCCTGGGAGCGATATTTGGGGGATCAAAGAGTGTATGTATTTTAAATTTGTGTATTTCCAGGTTTCCCGAGTTTATTTCCAGGTTTCCTAAAGTTAGTTTCCTACAACTTCATGATCTTCTTGAGTGTTCCTAAAGTTCATCTTTCTGTTTGCTTCCTTGAATGCATTCTGTTGTCAATTGTCCCATATAGTGTGGGCCCCCTAGAACTGACCTTTGATCTCCTGGGGCAGCTTTGAATAGATGGGGTGAAGAAGTGGGGTTGAGAGGTACCATGGATAGGGATCACAGTTCACAAAATTCTCCTTTCCCAAGCCTAGGAAGGGGCCAGTCTCTGAAATATGCTTCTTGAATTTTGATTGAACCTCTCGATAGCTTAGAGCACACCACCTTGTTGCCAAAGAACATGATTCATTTGGATCCCAGTGATTTCTGGATGTGTGGTCTTTTGGACATATCAGTCATGTGGGAAGAAAAGAATAGATCATGTGAACGCTGACATTCAGACATATATTGAGAGCCATATGGCCAACTACTATTCTAGACATTGGGTATCCAGAGACCACTGACATCTGGGAGACAGAAACGTAGAGCAAAAATTCTGTAACGGAGAAATGACATGTTCTATGAGCCCAGAGGAGGGAACAAACTCTTCCAGCGGCAACAGAAAAGGCTTCATGGAAAATTCATAAATTTGCTGCTACATCTGGGCCAGGCTGGATGGGATTACTTGGCTTGAAATGGGATAGAATACTGTCAATAACTCCTCTTTCCTGACCCCCTCCACTGCACCAGAACCTGTAGAGGGAGGTTCTATTTAGGTTTTTACAATAACCTGATATATAGTTATTGTGTTCCCCCATTACTCAGGTGACGAATTGAAGACTCAAAGAGAATCCAATTAACTTGCCAAGATTGTGCAGCAAGGACAAGGAAGACCAGAAACTATTTCCAACCAATCCCAAGAACTAGATTCTTCTCATCGTTCACAAGACATTTTAACAAAAAGCAAAACAAAGCAAGGCTCTTCTGCCACAGGTCAAAGCCATGGGGCTTCCCTCCCTCTGCTCACCACTGCCTCCTCACATGCAGGGAATTCTATGAGGAGCACAAGACAGATAAGAAAGTATAGAGAAGGATGTGGATGCTGTTGTACCAGAGATCTGGCACCTTCTGAAAGCAGAGCAGGGACATGGAATGTAAAGAAAGCCACACTAATGGCTTCTTCTCAAGGAGACTTACATAAGTGGCAAAGCTGAGACTTGAACTCACATCTCCTGGCTCGTGATTTTCACACAAGAAGGTCATTGAAACTGTTTGCTTTTAGCAAGAGCCAAGTACATTTTTTCTCCAAGCTATTGAAGTAGTATGGATAGTCATATATTTATATACTAATTAAATTTCATTTATTTATTTGATAACTATTTATAGGAAGGGCCGGCAATTTTTTTTTATTTTTTAATTTATTGCGTGTCTATGTACGTGCATGCGTGTGTATGTGTGTGTGTGTTTGTGTGAATGAAGAGAGTAAATATTTCAGACTTATTAGATGAATGGTCTCTGTAGCAACTATTCAATTCTACCATTGCACCATGAAAGTGACCTAAGATAATATTAAAATGAATGAGTGTGTCTGTGTGTGTTCAAAAAAAGAAAACTTTATTTACAGAAACAAATGGCACAAGATATAGGATAGCCACATGCAAAAGAATGAAGTTGAACCCTTACCCCAAAACAAATACAACTACTTCAAAAATGGATTAAAGACTTAAATATAAGGGCTGAAACTCTAAAATTCTAGGGAAAAATAGACACAAAATAGACATTTATGACCTTAAGTTAGGCAATGGATTTTTAGACAGGACATCAAAAGCAAAAGTAACGAAAGAAAAAAAATAGATAAATTGGACTTCATCAAAATTAAAAATTTTGTACTGCAAAGGATACCATTAAGAAAGTGAGAAGAATCCACAAAATGGTGGGGGGGGGAGGGGAATTGCAAACCAAATATCTCATAAAGGGCTTGTATCCAAAATATATAAAGAAACCTACAATTCAAAAATAAGACAAGTAGC
Organism: Potos flavus; assembly: GCA_028534135.1. Classification (NCBI taxonomy): domain Eukaryota; kingdom Metazoa; phylum Chordata; class Mammalia; order Carnivora; family Procyonidae; genus Potos; species Potos flavus. Next base: position 33,720,041 of record CM052891.1, on the reverse strand, counting down.
CCAGTTAAAAAATGAACACAGGATCTGAAGAGACATTCCTCCAAAGAAGATGTATAAATGGTCAATAAGCCCATGAAAAGATTCTCAATAGCACTGGCCATCAGGGAAACGCACATCAAGACCTACAATCAGATATCGCTTCATACCCACTACCTTGGCTAAAACAAAAAAAGACCAAGAACAGCAAGTGTGTGTTTGTGTGTTTGGGGGGTGGGGAATGTAGAGAAATCGAAACCCTCAGACACTGCTCCTAGGAATGTAAAACGGCACGGTTGTTTTGGAAACTAGTCTAACAGTTCCTCAAAAAGTTAAACATAGAGTTATCATGAACCCTATCCACAAGAAATAAATACACACGTCTACACAACACTCGTGCATGACTGTTCATGGTAGCATTATCCACGAGAGCCAAAATGTTCATCAGCTGATGAATGGATAAAGGAAATGTGGTATAATGCGGCACCTGGGTAGCTTGGTTGGTTAAGCATCTGTCTTCAGCTCAGACCATGATCTGTATGCTCTCTATCAAATAAATAAAAACCTTTAAAAAAAAAAAAAGGAAATGGGGTATATCTATATAATGGGATACTATTCAGCCATAAAAGAGGAACAAAGTACATTATAACATTGGTGTAGCTTAAAATCAATATGCTAAGTAGAAGACCTCTGTATGATTCTATTTATATGAAACACCAGGATTAGGCAAATCTACACAGACAGAATTCGGATTAGTGATTGCCTAGGAATGGGGATGAGGGGTCAGAGGAAAATAGGGGGTGACTGCGAGGGGGTGGTTCTTCTTGGGATGGTGAAAAAACTCTAAGTTGATTAGGGTAATAGTTCCACAACCCTGTGGTTATACTGAAAAGCACTGAACCGGACATTTTAAATTGGCGAATCATAAGCAATGTGAATTCGATCTCGATAAAGGTGTTATATTGCCAACAGCTAAAAAATCAGATGGCAGGCTGTCTTTGGCCTGAGGGCCGTAGTTTTCCAACTCCTAATTTACAGGATGCCAGGCAGAGCGCTGGATGGGGGGAACAGAGAAGGGAAAAGGACAAACACCCTTGCTCTGATAGAGCATATAGAGTCTAGCAGCAGAGACCAGAGTGGAACACGGAGTCATTTCTAACCGGTACACAATTAGAAACTGTAACAGGTGGGGTGCCGGGAGGCTCAGTCGGTTAAGGTCCCACTGTTGATTTTGGCTCAGGTCAGGATCTCAGGGTCGTGAGACCAAGCCCTGCTTTGGCTCTGTGCTCTGCAGGGAGTCTGCTTGAGATCCTCTCTCCCTCTCCCTCTACCCCTCCCACTTCCCAAATAAATAAATACATCTAAAAAAAAAAGAAAAAAGAAATTCTAACAGGTGCTTTAAAGGTAACAATAGAGGACCAATAGGGTCAAGGAGAGCCTGGGGGCCATGATGAGGAATTCTGGTTGGTTGGTTTTTTTCCCCTAAGTGCTTTATCACAGGCTCTCCCCGGCTGCTGTTTGATGAATGAGTGGGGAGAGGGCAAGCGTGGAAACAGGCCAGCAGAGGCTGGATAGAGTGACAGATATCTAGATGGTAGGACAAGAGGTCATGATGCTGCTTGGACTTGGAGGGGCCGGGGGAGGGAGAAATCAAGCTGCTTCCCCAGTTTTCTGGCTTTAGCAGCTGATGGAGTGTAATTTTCTGAACAGATTTATTGAAGTGGGTGTTGTGTGGGGAGAAGCCTAGACCCGAACCTCTTAGAAAGAGGGAAAGGGAGGTACTCATTTATCAGTTCTCGCTAGGAAGGCCCAACCGTCGACAACTCTCAGAACTGATATTCCTCATCTTGACAACTGCAATCCTCATATTTACCTCGTCGGGTTGTTGCGAGATTCCATGAGTGAGTATTTGTAAAGTGCTTGGGAGAGTACTTAGTCTATATAAGCTCAACATCCGTGCTAAGCAAAATATACGGGTAGCCTCAGAATGGCAGAGTCTGCCTCAGGGGGGAAAGAGGAGCAAGGAGAGGCAAGACGTTCCCTGTGCGAACTGTCCCGGCCTGTGGCCCACAGTCATGCCTCAGTTTCCTCCCTTGTAAAGTAAGCAGAAGTGTACCTAGTCATCGCAAGCATTCAGTGACTCAATACACGCCAAGTTCTTAGAGCGGCGGCTGCCCGAGACATGTCTGTCACTCTACTCTGGGATTTGGGACAGGCCCTCAGTAAAGGCGGGGGGCATAATGCCTTGTCTTGGCAGGTGGTGTGTCCTTGAAGAAGTCAGGGCCCCTGCTGGGGCTGGGAGCTGGTTCTCCTGTGAGAGATGTGGGGGTCCATGGTCAAGGGCGGGGTGACAGTCCCCTCCCTCTCTCCCTTCCTTCCTGAAGGCATATGAATCCCCAGGACTTGCTTCAGGCTCTCGCAGAGAGAGACCAGGTCTATGGCCTGAGGTCACTTCTAGCTCTTACCCCTGAGAGGGACTCGAGTCTGGGTGGGGCTGGGATGCCTGCTGAGGGTCAGTGTCTCAGCTCATCTGGGACAGGAAGGAGGCAGGGTCAGACGGGAGCAGATTACCCCTTTGGAATAATTAAAAGTGCACGACAAATGGGGACGATTTGGGATAGCACTTGAAGAAATAACACTGTTGGAAGCTAACTGCTGCAACGAGGCAGCAAGGTGCTGGCCACACCCCCTCTGGACCCCCACCCCCCCAATCCCTGCCCCAGTGTCAGCCCAGCCTCCTTCCTGCTTGCTTAGCCTGACTTGCTGCCTTGCCTTTCCCAGTCTCCGGGCTGGACAACGTGGGAGAGGACCCCGAAGGGCAGAGAGTGGCTGGGAAGGAGGGAGAAGCGTGTGTGCGATGCTTTTCCCCAGCACAGACTTCCCCTGCTCAGGATCAGGACGGATCCCCTGTGCCTAAGGCCCACCCCCCCCCTCCATCCTTCTCTTAGAGCAGCCTCCTCCTCGCTAAGGAAGGGCCTTCTGGGTTCTCAGAGCCCACGGAGGAGGAAGACGCGGCTGCCAGAATGATGGGAGTAGGGGGAGAAATGGCCACAGGAAAGAGGGAGGCTGATGAATTATGCATGGCGGGAGGGGATGGTAAACAGGGGACGGGAGGAGCTGCTGGCAGACAGCAGCAAGGGGAGGCTGGGCGCTGAGTCACAGCAAAGGGGGTGATTAGTCTGTCAGCTGTACCCAGCTCTAGGTGGGGTGAGGTTTTGGGCTGAGTCACACTCTGCAGAGGGAGAGAGAGGAGCATGGACCCCAAAAGAGGGAGTGCACGTTCCTGATGAGCCACACTGCTGCTGTTTTGAGCACCCTCCTCTCCTTGGCTTGCAGGCTCAGTCCCCCTCCCTAGCAGCCCTCTCCAGGTGTCTCACCTGGACTAGCCGCAAGGACATCGAGACTTTACTCCCCCCAGCAAGGAGGGGATGTAAATAGTCTTCTGCTGCCTCCCATGTGTGTCTGAACTTGCCTTGTGGGCAACCTCTAAGCCCGGCCCAGGAATCTTGAAGCCACGCCTGAAGCCAGGAGTGGGGCTGACTGATGACAGGCCACCGAGCAGAGAGCCATAGAGACCCAAAACATAGGGAAACCAAGAGCCCACGGACAGCCTGCAGCAAGGGTTGGTCTGAATGGGCTGGGCAGAGAGATGTTAATGGAGATAAGACAGCAATCGGAGATACCAAGATGGATGGATGGGTGGGTAGGTGGGTGGATGGATGGATGGATGGATGGGAGGATGGATGGATGGATGGATGGATGGATTCATTCATTCATTCACCACTACATGGTTACTGAGTACTACTATGTACAAAGGACTCCTCCCAATACCAGGAATACAGGAATCAGCAAGACAGTTGTGATACTTATTCTCCTGGAACACTGTGATGGGGAAACAGACAAAATGCAAGTCAGCAATTAACACACATACCGACTTTAGATAATACGTGCTTAGGAAAAACAGGAGGGGACTGGTACGATTGACTAGGCAAAGGACTGCTTAAGCTACAGTGGTTTGGGAAGACTGCATGGAGCAGGGGACTGGGGAGCTGCTAGTAAGCATGGGAACCAGGAGAAGAGTGCATGTGAAGGGCCTGGGGCGGGGAAGGGCTCTGCACATTCAGCATGGCAGAAAGGCTGGTAGGGCTGGAGTGAAGCGGTAGGAGAAGGTGGGAGGAGGTGAGGTGGAAAGCTCGAAGGGCCAGATCAGGCAGGACAAGGTGCAGACGCTGGATTTGCAGTGCTGTGCAAAGCTCTTGATGATTTCCCATGGACTGCGACCTTTTGTTTATGAGGGCAGATCTCAGGGAAGAAGCGAATGGAAGCATTTACCCGGAGCCTGCAGACTAGCCTCCAAGTTGTAAGAACATCAAAACACTTGAGGACAAAGAGTAAAAGGAACATTGATGAAGAGCATTTGTAAGCTGGAGATTCCTATACATTGTCCCTTTGATTATTTATAACAATTCTCATCGCAGAGGAGCTCAACCCAATTCAGAATTAACGAACATGCCCACCCTGGAAGTCCAGGCAGGACTTGATCTCTGACCCAGAGCCCACGATCTCAATCACTTGTCTCCACTTGCGAGACCTGGAGGGCATCTTTAAGACCTTGCCTGGCAACTCGTGCCTCTGACATAGGAGGACAGGCTAGACCATGATGATATGGCTAGTTGATGGTTGAGCGGAGCCAGAACGAAGGCCGAAATCTTTTAACTTGTGGGGTGGGGTTCTCTCACGACACCCTTGGCAGGCAGAAGAATGTGGCATCATTCCCACGCCCTCACTTAATCCCGTGTGACCTTGGACACATTGCCTCACCTCCCTGAGCCTCAGGATCCTTACCTGTGAAATGGGGTATTCGTATTGATTTCAGTCTTACGAAGGATTGTTGTAAAGACTAAAGGTTGTAATACTCTATGCAAAGGCACCTGAGGCAATGCTTTATAGGATATATAGTGTACACAGTATATCTAGTATATATATACATAAGTCTGTTCATGGTTCACCCCGCCCCCTGGCACACGTAATTGCAAAGGACATGAGAATCCTGTGTGTCCATGACAGCCCCTGGAAGTTTTCCCTTTGGAAGAGGGTAGCCTGGGGCTCGGCCTCCCTCCTATGGGCCAGTGGCCGCTGACACTTGGGAGAGAGGAGCTTGAACCTATGTCTCAGCCAGGCAGCTGGGCTTTCCCCAACTTCACCAGTTCTTGCCTATCCTCTTCCGGGCTGACCTCTTCTTCAGTCTTTCCTGCCTCATAAGACTTTCTAACTAATGGTCTGAAGACTAGGGCTTTCGCCCCCCATCTTTGGGTTTGGGCCCTCCTCGGTTCTACTACCAATCACACTGTACTTGACTTTGCTCCTCCCCTCCAGGCTTGGATTGATGAGGACCCCTAAATTTGACCATATGGGCAGGAGGGATGGAAGGGCCACAGGTCTTGGCTTCAGGCAGAGTTGTCAGATCAAATACAGGACACCGTTAAACTTGAATTTCAGATAGACAACAAATCCATTTGTAGTGTATCTAAAATATACCAAAAATGTTGCCTCTCTAAAATATATTCATATTTTAGAACATTCTGCACTTTTCTTTGCCGAACCTACAGAGCCTAGCCTCAAGTCAACCATTCTTCCCACAACCTTGAGCCTCAGTTCTGGGGCTGTGCAAAGCTCTTGATGATTTCCCATGGACGGCAACCTTTTGTCTGTGAGGGCAGATCCCAGATAATGGCTTACCCGGGACTGCGCCTTGCAGCCCGATCTGACAGGTGTGTCTCCACTCGCCTGGGACTGAGCCAGCACACAGTAACGCAGGCACTCTGACGCTGTCTTCCTGTTACCGTCCCAGTGGCCCTGGGGTCTCCCCGCACCCCTCTGCGGGCCGCAGACAACTCTCGCGCCCACCTTCTCCCGGCTAGCCACTGTGAATGCTGTGTGGCCTGCTGCTGGTCACCACGCGCTCTCTGGGGAGCTTGTCATCAGGCAAAGCAGCTAGTTCTAAGTCTCGCCCCTCCTAACCAGCCGTATTTCCATCCTGTGAAAATTAACTGCCCTCCTCCCCTCTGCCCTACGCCAAGCTCTGACAACAGCTCGTCTCTGAGCCGAGAGAATAGGCATCTTATATCTGAGCCAACCTGTACCATATTCCCCATCAGCTGACAGCACCAGGCACACAGCCCCTGTCAGAGTATATGCGGAATAAAGAAAAACAGAACAGGGAACTGAGGCTCTGAGTTGGACTTGTTATTATTTTTATTATTGAAAATAGAAATCCCCCTGATTGATAGGCAGGGGTGTAGAGAATACGGTTGGCCAATTTTGCCTGGATCACCATTCCGTGGTCCTCTCCACACACACGCATTTTTTATAACCATGTATATAAGCACATATAAAATAGGTACTTCCTTTGGCAATAGAGCCTCGAGGTGGAAGACGTCCCAAAAGAGTGAAAAAAGGACACACGGAGAGAAAGGTTGGGTAGGATTTAGGCCGCTGCCCCACCGGGCAGAGTTCTCCTAGGTGGTTCTCCCTCCCCAATGCCTTCAAGGAGCTGTCCTGGGTTAGTCACTCCCCGGTTTCTGCCCCAGAGCCTCTTCTCGCCCTGGCCCTGCCCTCCCTGGCCCCCGTCATGTGCTGAGAAGATACTTCGTGAATGAGTCGAACCTAAACCCTTGGCTGCCGAATTCACCCCAGCCAGAGTAACCCGGCCCGCAGCAAAATGATTAACTGGGTGGATTTTTTTTTTTCTTTAAGAATAATCCCCTTGAGGGACACCTGGGTGGCTCAGTTGGTTGGGTGGCTGCCTTCGGCTCAGGTCATGATCCCAGGGTCCTGGGATCGAGTCCCATATCGGGCTCCTTGCTCGGCAGGGAGCCTGCTTCTCCCTCTGCCTCTGCCTGCCACTCTGCCTGCTTGTGCTCTCTCTGCCTGCTTGTGCTCTCTCTCTCTGACGAATAAATAAATTTAAAAAAAAAAAAAAAAAAAAAAAAGAATAATCCCCTTGAAAGAGCAAAGGGCTCAAGAGTGAGTGGTTTAATCCCAGCTTTTACAATACCACTCAACAGAGGTCTCTTAATTCCGGTAAAGAGCAGCGAAATCTTACTGATTATCCCAAGAAAAGAAAAATGCTTAAATCGGGGAACAAATGCTCAATTGTGCGTGTCTTAAGAAATGAGGGAGGCATTTGACATCAGACGTATTTAAAATAAAAATGAAATAATTAATAATGGGCCAAATGAGCAGCGGAGAGGCATGTCAGTCAAAAAATGTGGGGCCAAGATTCAGAGGACTCTGGTTCAAGGTCCCACCTTGGTACTTACTGGCTTACTGCATTATCTTTACAGCTTGGTACCTCAGTTCTCCTCTGTAAAATGGCACTAACGTTGCGACCTTCCCTAACTCATGGGGTCCTGAGAGAGTGAAGTGAGACATGAAATGTGCTCCCTCTATTCCTGGAGGGGAGGGGGTCTCAGTGTCCCCCACGCACGGAATCTCCTGCCTGGGAAGGCCCTGGGGACATCGCCACTGCGGGCGCCTAGGACACACCTGGCTGGTCACCTCGTATCTGCCACGTGGTTACGAAACAAGACTTCGACAACCTGGCAAACCGGAACATCTGCAACTAAGCAAATGTTTTAAAAATAACAAACAAAACAACGATAAGAATACTAATGCTGCAGTAATTTCTAGTTTTGAGCTTCCTCTCTACCAACCACGTGCCAGGGATCAGTACTTCATTGCGCACTATCTCAGTCCCTTTAACACCACCCTGGAGTTGGGGGGAGGGGGGATTACTCTCCCCATTTTATAGATGAGGAAAGTGAATCAGAAAAGTTAAGTAAGATGCCCAGGGTCGCACGGCTCAACACACGGTACAGCCCTTTGCCTAATAAAAGCCTTGTAAATATCCTGTCTTGGACTCCCTATAACTTTACACACTCAGCAATCATTTGTTGAGCACCTACTGTCTGACCATCGCTGCCTTAGGCACTGGGACTGCAGTGGGGAAAGACGTGGGAAACTTGCGGGCCCCTGCCAGACAGAGCTCACCGTCCAGCTGTCATTGAACTTGGGGTCTGAACCAGATCTACTTCTCATGCTCATTTGGATGGGCAAGGAGTAGAGCAAACCCAGTCCAGCCCCACAGGTAAATGGTGGTACCCGAAGGCTCTGTAGCATTCATGGACTTGAACACACTTGATTCTCCGTGCACCTGGGTGAGAACTGCAGCCTCCCCTGAAATGTCCTTATTATCCAGTGGCCCCTGTGTCAGGCTTGGGATTGGGGTTTCATAACAATTCATGTTACTTGTGCTTTCCTGAGCCAGGATGTAGAGCTCTAAATGATTTCTAAGCTCAAAAGATCCAAAATATGCACATGACCGCAGCAAACGCTAAAGTCTATCTCAACATATAAAAATAGGTAATAGCTGCTCAGGAGATCAAGGTCATTTCTTGATCATTTTTATTCTTTCCCACCTGTTCATGGACAGTATCCCATACCTGCATACCAAGTCCAATTTTGATGAGTGAATGAAAGCCTGGTGAGGTCAACAGGCTTGGCTCCATACAAAGACTAGATTTTGTCTCCATCTAACCACGTAACTCACATGAGCAACTTTGTACCCAGGACGAACCAGGCAGAGGGTTATGTAGTTAGTTGCCTCCCTGTGATGGGAGGTTAAGTTGGAGCAAATGGATCAGTGGTCTCGTCAAGTACAGGAAGATTCCAAACCCTTCCCTTCCCAAAGACTCTTGCTGGAGAGTTCCATCTACTGCCTTGTCTTGAGAACCACCATCCCCACAAGGCTGAGCCCCAAAGTTGTTCTCGCGCTATAACCCTCTTCCCAGCCCTAGTGCTCGCGTCAGCTTGTCTGCTAGCCATCTCCCCATGAACAGTCCACAGTACCACAGACCCCAGAAGAACAAGACTCAAGGCTTAACACTTAAGAGAGCACCCCCTGCTCCCCCCCCCCAACCAGCAGCTCTTTCCGTATTCCCTATATTCATCGGTGGACCATTATTTTGTAAAACAAGAACAAAAACCAAACCCAAGTTCACAGGTAATCTAGCACATGTATTCCAGGCACTATGTACTATCTTGCAACAATCAATTTTTTTTTTTTTTTTTTTAACAGATGGGAAAACTGAAGCTCATGTAGGTAAAGTAACTTGCCCTCTGTCACATCATTAGTGCGAGAATTGGGATTCAAATCCAGGCCCTGTGGCTCCAGGGCCCGTATGTAATCGTAAGACCGTCCCTCTCTGCAGGCACTATGCTAAGCATTCTTTTTTTTTTTTTTTAAGATTTTATTTATTTGTTTGACAGAGAGAGAGAGAGAGATCACAAGTAGGCAGAGAGGCAGGCAGAGAGAGAAGGGGAAGCAGGCTCCCTGCAGAGCAGAGAGCCCGATGCGGGGCTCGATCCCAGGACCCTGAGATCACGACCTGAGCCGAAGGCAGAGGCTTTAACCCACTGAGCCACCCAAGCGCCCCAATGCTAGGCATTCTTGATGCTAGGCATCAACCTCAGTGTCCCCTCTGCCCTCTCCCTCCCATCACATTTCCTCTCCCAGCCTCCTGAAGGCCTGTGAAGGCCACCAGCCTCAGATCTAGCGTCTCACTCTTCTTCTTCTCTCTTCCTGCTCCGTCTTACACTATCCATTACTGCCTGCCTGGCTTCCCCACACACAGGCTCTTAGATCTCCAATGGATCCTCCACAGCAGGCAAAGCCTACCCCACAAAGCCCAGATTCACTCCTCTACTTGCCTCTTCAAAACCCTCCAATGGCTCCCTAAAGCCCGAAGAATAAAATCAAACTCCAAAACCTAGAGTGGGTCTCATTCATTTTTGTATTTCTCCAAGGGCCTTGCCTACATTCAGTATAGGTTGTGCTGAGTGAAGAAAGTATTATCGTTATTTGTGAAGTTCCGAAAGGTGTACAGCATGGGAGCACAGAGCTGTGGCGAGAGCATCCTCAAAGATTCTGTAATCTCCACCAGTGTTGCCATCCCCGGGTGAGCAGCTTCAAACGCTCTTCCTAGCCCTCTCTACTTGCCCTTGATTCCTACTCAGCTCCACTGCCCACACGCACAGAGGAGTTTGGGGCCTCTCTCCTCCCACCGCGGGAGGCAGGACTGCGCAGTGGTTAGGAGCCTGGGCTGGAGTCTAGCTGCCTAAGTCCAATTCAAAGTCTATTTTCCTGGACCCCTGAGTGGCTCAGTCGGTTAAGCGTCCGACTCTTGGTTCCAGCTCAGGTCACGATCTCAGGGTCGTGGGATTGAGCCCCGCGTCAGGCTCCCCATTCAGTGCAGAGTCTACTTCTCCCTCTCTCTCTGCTCCTCCCCCTGCTCGCTCTCTGCTCTCTCTCTAATAAATAAATTAATAAAATCTTTTTTTTTTTAAGTCTATTTTCTTCCCTGCGAAAGAGGGATAATAATAATAGTTCCCACCACACAGGGTTTTGAGAGGATTAAATAAAGTATGAAGCCCGGTACTAAGAACAAACAAAGCTCTCAAAAATGTGAGCAGGTGTTTCAATTGGCTCTATTGTAAGACAGAATTATTCTATGACATTCTACTATGTCTATCGTATAAGCTATGTGCTTGGAGAAGTGCTTGTTTGTAGACGATTTTATTCAAACCTCCCCCATATGAGATGTTTTATGAGCCTTGCTTTGCAGAAGAGTGACACACGGAGAGGTTAGGTGTCTTGCCCAAGATCACACAACAAACAAATGCTGGAATATGGGACTTCTGATTCCCAAATACACTGTTTTATGTGCTATGTTCAATGTACTATGATCAAAAGTCATTTATTCTTCAAGGCCTAGCTCAAATGCCTCTTCTCTCATGAGACCTTCCTCAATTCCTTGGGAAGGATCCGCTAATCTTTCTGCTGCAGTCTCACTTATGGACCTGCTCAGATGAACTGAATTCCGTTGTGTGTTATGCTTGGAAATGTACATTTCTGGCTCTGAGAGCTTCCAGGACATACCTGCCATGATAGTCATAGGACAGTAAGACAAGGTGCGATCTCAGGGACCATCTCAGTACCTTGCATAGAATAGACGGGAAGGCAATAAATGTACAGTAGGGTTTATCGGTCGGGACAAATTACCTGTGTCACAGTAACAAACAGCCCCTCCAACCTCAGTGGCTTTCAGAAACAAAGGTTCGTTTCTCCCTCATCTAATATTCTCCTTGGAAGTTGACTGGAGCTCAGCTGCATGTCCCCTTTAGTTTGGGACCCTGGCTGAAGGAAGAAACCCAAACTCTGTCATTGATCATCTCGTGGAAGATGGACAGAGGAAAGATGGGAGAAGGCAGGCTGGCCCTTCTAGCTCCAGCTTGGAGGTGATACACATGATTGCATCCCCATCTCATGGGACAAGGCAGGACACATGGCCAGTCCTGATGTCAGGGGCAGGGCTATAACTTTCATTCTGAGAAGGGCTCTGATTATGGAGGAGAAGTCTGATGTAGCGGAGAAAACCAGCAGTGGATCCATTTAGAAGGAAAACTGGATCCACTTAGAAGGAAACGGATAGCTCATTACGGAAGGTCTACCACGAGGCAAGAAGTACCTTACACACATCTGTGGGGGAGGTTGGTGGGGGGGGTTATGCATCACTGTTTCATGTCTACCGAATCCAAGGCTTCAAGAAGTTAAGAAACTACATTAAGATCATCCAGATAGTAACGTAGTAGGACCCAGATTTGACTTGAGTCTAACTCCAAAGCTCACTTTCTCCTAAGTCACACTGTTCTTTTTACTTTTTAAGGCTTCTAATTAGAAAGCATCCCTCCTTTTATAAGAAACGGACTAAACTCTTACTACTCAAGAGTCATCCCTGCAACAGGGATGGTCTTGGCATCATTAGCTGTGGACTCCCAGGTCCTGCCCCAGCCCTACTGAATCAGATTCTGCATCTTAACGAGACCCTCAGGTGGTCTGACAGCACATTCACATCTGAGAAGCACTGATGTAGACGCCAAAGGAAAATGCATACATTTTCTCCGCGCGCTGGAATCGGGGAGCTGTCTGTGGTGCTGCCCACTGTCGAAAGCTCATCATGTTAATTTTGTAGAAACAGGAGAAAATGACAGAGAACCTGCTATTTTGCACCATGTGGGAGCAGCATTAACAGGTGCTGCCAAAAGCCCATGACCTTAAATGCATTTTCCCACATTTCTCACCATTCACTCGTTCATTACTAAGTCAGCGAATTTGGTCTCCATGCCTGCTACAAACCAGGAACTATGCCACCGGCTGGAACAAGACAAGGGTCATGACAAGCATCTGCCCCTGAGTGGAGGGAGAGGACATGCAAGCAGATACTGATAGTACCGTGAAATTATACTTTGAGATCCCCAAAAAAGAAGGCACTACAGACTGTCTTGTGGTGTCAGGGAAGGCTTCTTGGAGGAGGCAGTCTTTACAGTATGAACAGGAATTCACTCTGCAGGGGCTCCAGTGGGCCTGGCAGCTTTCAGGCAGCACCCAGCAGTTCAGTTCACTGAGGCAACAAAGAAAGACTGAATATGGCTGGTGCTTAGGGTTGGAAGGAGGAAGGTTGAGGTCTTTGGTGTTCCTAGGTAGAGTATCTGGAAGGCTGAGTTGTAGGAGCCTGATGGGATGTGGAGGGAGAGACTCTGGTCAGAAATAAAGTATGGGGCCAGCCCCCCTCTAAGCCTCTTGGTTTTGACCCTCTGTAGGCTCAGGCCTCACCCCATTTCTGAGCTAATCTAGAGTAGGGCAGGTAGCATTTTCAGTGAAACCTATAAATAGTTTATTTTAATGTGCATAAGTTTAATGTAAAAGTTTCATGTTTAAATATGTTTTTATATAATGTATTAATGTTTAGATGTATAAACATTAGCTATATAATGGTATATACAAATATATATCCATGACCCTTTGCATCATAAAGACCCATGACTTAATCAGTTGAAAGCATGAAATCTGTCCTACCTCCTAACCCTACCCTACCTGCCCTGAATCTCAGTTTGGTCCAGGGGCAAGGACAAAAAGCATACGGCTGGCGACAAGGAACATCAGGAAGGCGTGGAGAGAAGGGGAGACAGCTGTTGAAGTGTGACATTAGGGGAAGCAGAAGGAGGTGGGGAGCAGGGTGAGGGTGAGGCGGTTCTAGAGGCACCAAGGGGACAGAGGAGTTAGTCCCTGTCCCCAAGCCTCTGAGTCACAAGCAATAATATAAGTGCCCCTGGATAAAGAGGCAATTAAAGTACAATTAACCTCCCTGAACGGCGGTTCTAAGTACATGTCAAATGAAGATCTGCAGATCACTAAATATGGGGGTGGCTGAGTGGAGGGACCACAGAGGGGGAGGAGAAAACCCTTCCTTTGAGCTATCAGCTACCCTTTGGGGTTCTCTGTCACAATCTGTCCCCCGAGCAACTAGGGCACGAGACCACCGCATTGCATCGGGGAAGCAGGGAGGCAGAACATTCTCCCACCTCCCCCAACCCTTCCTCCCCAGGCCCGGCCCTGGGAACAGACTCAGCAACTGAAAATTCATGTTGCTGTGTGCAAATGCTTCCCGCGTGGGGAGGGGCGGGAGGGGAGCCACTCCTGACAGCTGCCTCCGAGGAGACCGCTCAGTTTATTAAATTAACAGGGTCTCTGTTGTAGCGAGAGCACTGGAGAATGAAATGCCAAATGGATCCGTTTCATGGAATCTGAGACTGATAAATTTTCTGAGCTGGAGAGCTCCTTGGAGAGCATCTGGTTCAACCTCCCTCGTTTTTCAGATGAGGGACCTGCAGCCCAGAGATAGGAAATGACTTCCCTATAGTCACAGTTGCTCCCGGAAACTCAAAACTAAGACGACTCAAATGATGGCAGGCGGATCCGCTCCGTAATTTATCACTTCTTCATGTTTAGTGTTCTTTATATTGAATTTACTTTTGATAAGGAGTACCTGCAATCTCAGAGGTAATTTACCGTGAAAGATAATTCTTAAGATTTCCCATCATTATTAACATTGACTTGAATTATGTCACATTTTATATTGGAACATGGGTTTAATTTAACCCACGGCAAACAATTCTTTCGGTTAAAAAAAAAAAAAAAAGAAAAGAAAAAAACAATCTCCTTTCCACAATGAGACAGTAGCCTGGCCTCTTACAAAGATAATACTAACGTGAGTTGCAATTCCTTGCCTGTATTTGCCTTTTCAATCAGATATTCACGCCTGTCTTTAAAATCTTCATTAGTGCCACATTCGGAGAAAGTAATCAGTCCTCACCGCAGCACGGATGTGACAAGCCCGACAGATTGGAAAGAGTTAACCAGACTCAGGCTGCGTTAATGAACTTCCAGCGCCGGGCATCGCACTAGACCCTGAGGACGCAAAGGTCAGAGCCAGACCATTAGGTCGCACTTCTCCAGAAGCTTACTGCCTCACCAGGACTGGCTGGCTGGCTTAGTGAGAATCAGTAAAGAGGGAATGGAGAAGGATAACAGCCCCGGAACAAACAGAACCTTCTTCCACAGATGGCTATTTCAGTGTATATTAATTAATATTTTAAAATGAAAATTCAGTTCCTCAATCACACTGGCTACATTTCAAGTGTTCAATAGACATACTGTTTTCTCATACTGTTTTCCATAATAGCTGTACCTATTTATATTCCCACCAACAGGGCACGAGGGTTCCTCTTATTCACATCCTCACCAACACTCGTTATCTCTTATCTTTTAGATAAGAGCCATTCTAACAAGTGTGAGGTGATAACTCATTGTGTTTTGCTTTGCATTTCCCTGATGATGAGTGACGTTGAGTATCTTTTCATGCCTCTGCTGGTCATTTGTACGTCCTCTTTGGAAAAATGTCTATCTAGGTCCTCTGCTCATTTTTTCATTGGACTATGTTTGTTTTTAGTGTTTTTGCTTGTTTGTTTTTTTGGGGAGTTTTGTTTCTTGCTGTTTCTTTTTTTCTTTTTTTTTTTTTGCTATTGAGTTTTATGAGTTTCTTATATATTTTGGATATATATTAACCCTCTACAGGATACATGGTTTGCAAATATTTTCTCCCATTCTGTAGGTTGCTTTTTCATTTGTGGATAATCTTCTTTGTCATGCAGAAGCTTTTTAGTCTGATGTGGTCCCACGTGTTTATTTTTGCTTTTGTTGCGTCTGCTTTTGGTATCATATGCAGAACATTCTTGCCAACACTAATGTCGAGAGGCTTTTCCCCTGTTTTCTTCTAGGAGTTTGACGGTGACAGGTCTTACATTTAAGTCTTTAATCTATTTCAAGTTAATTTTGGAGGGAGTGGTGTAAGACAGAAGTTCAATTTCACCCTTTTGCATGTGGATATCCATTTTTCCCAACACCATTTGGTGAAAAGACTATCCTTCCCCCCATTGAGTATTCCTGGCTTCCTTGTCAAATATTAGTTGACCATCTATGCAAGGGTTTACTTCTTGGCTCTTAAATCTGTTCCATTGGTCTATATGTCCATATTTATGCTAGTTCCATACCGTTTTGTAATGAAGTTTAAAATCGGAACATATGATTGCCTCCAGCTCTGTTCTTTCTCAGGATCGTTTTCCTTGTTCAGGCTATTTTGTGGTTCCACACGAATTTTAGGATTGCTTTCTTCTATTTCTATGAAAAAATGCAATGGAATTTTGATAGGAATTGCACTGGATCTATAGATGGCTATGAGTAATATAGACATTTTAACGATATTAATTTTTCTGACTCATGAGCACAGGATATCTTTTCATTTGTTTGTGTCATCTTCAATTTTTTTCATCAATGTCCTATTATTTTCAATGCACATATCTTTCACTTTCCTGGTTAAATTTATTCCTAAGGGTTTCATTGTTTTTGGTGCTATTGTAAATGGGATTATTTCTTTTTCAGACTGTTATTGGTGTAACACAACTATTTCTGTATTTTGATTTTGTATCCTGCGACTTTACTGAATTCATTTAATAGTTCAAATAGATTTTTGGTGGCATGTTCAGTATTATCTATATATAAGATCATCTGCAAATAGAAATAATTTTACTTCTTCCTTTCCAATTTGGAGGCCTCCACCCACCTTTTCTTGCCTAATTACTTTGGCTAGGACTTCCAGTATTATTTTGAATAGGAGTCGTGAGAGTGGGCACTCAAATTCCTGATCTTAGAGGACACGCTTTCAACATCTCACTACTGAGTGCGAAGTTAACTGTGGGCTTGTCTTACGTGACCTTTATTATAACGAGGCACTTTCCTTCTATACTAATTGATTGAGAGTGTTTATCATGGAAGGATGTTGAATTTTGTTGAATGTTTTCATACATCTATTGAGATGACCGTGTGATTTTTATCTTTGGTCCTCTTACTGTAGTATGTCACATTTATTGATTTATCTATGTTGAACCATCCCTACAACCCAAGAATAAATCCTACATGCTTATGGTGTACAATCCTTTCCATGTGCTGTTGCTTTTGGTTTGCTGGTATATTTTTGAGGATTTGGGCATCTCTATTTTTCAAGGATATTGGCCTATAGTTTTGTTTTCCTGGTTTTCTTGTGGTGTCCTTCTCTAGTATGAGGGTAACACTGGCTTTGTAAAATAAGTTTGGGAGTATTCCCTCCTCTTCAATTTTTTTGGAAGAGTTTGAGAGGGATTGGCACTAATTCTTCTTTAAATGTTTGGTAAAATTCACCAGGAAAACCATTTAGTCCTGGGTTTTTCTTTATTGGGAATTTTTTTTTATTACTAATTCAATCTCTTACTTATTGTTCATCTATTACTTCTTGTGTATCCAGATTTTCTATTTCTTCATGATTCTGTCTTGGCAGATTGTGTTTTTCTAAGAATTTGTCTTCTTCTAAGTAATCCAATTTGTTGGCATAAAATTATTGACAGTGGTCTCTTAGGATGCTTTGTGTTTCTGTGGTATCATTCCTAATGTCTCCTCTCTCGTTTCTTATTTTATTTATTTGTGTCTTCTCATTTTTTTCTTAATTAATCTAGCTAAAGACTTGTCAAATTTATTTATATTTTCAAAATACCACTCTTGGTTTTGTCAATCATCTCTATTGATTTTCTGTATCCTATTTCATTTATTTCTGCCATGATCTTTGTTATTTCCTTTCTTCTGCTAACTTCGGGCCTAGTTTGTTCTGTTTGTTTGGGTTTTTCTTTCCCTATTTCCTTAAGGTGTAAAGTTAGATCCTTTATTTAAGATCATTTTTTTTTCTTAATGTGGGCATTTGTCAATAAACTTCTCTCTCAGAATTGCTTTTGCTGGATCCCACAAACTGTAGTATGCTGTTTCAATTTCCATTTGTTTCAAGATATATTTTGATTTCTCTTTTGATTATTTCCAAATTTGTGACTTTTCTAGTTTTTCTCCTGTCAATGATTTCTAATGTCATACCACTGTGGTTGGAAAGATACTGGCATTTCAGTCTTCTTCAATTGGCTAAGGCTTATTTTGTGACCTACCATACGATCTACCCTGGAGAATGTTCTCTCTGCACTTGAGAATAATGTGTATTTTCTGCTGCTGTTGGATGAAATGTTCTACATATGTCTGGTAGGTGCATTTGGTCTACAGTTCAAGTCCAATGTTCCCTTATTGATTTTCTGTCTGGATAATCTGCCCATTATTGAAAGTGGGGTATTAAAGTCCCCTACTATTACTGTATTTTGTCTATTTCTCCCTTCAGATTTGTTAGTATTTGCTTAATACATTTTGATGGTCTGATAAAGGCCACAAGTATCATCCAAAATCAAGGAAACAGGACATGACCAAAGGAAACTAATAAAATTCCAATGACTGACCCCAAAGAAGTGGAGATCTATAAACTGACAAAATTTCAGAATAATTTTCTTAAAGAAACTCTTTGGACTCTAAGAAAACACAAACAGACAACTAAACAAAATTATTAAGCGTCTAATAAAAATGAGAGGTTTGACCAAGAGACAGAAACCATTAAACACATGTGCGCGCACGCACACACATGTGCACACACATACACAGATATCCTGGAGTTGAAGAATACAATGACCAAAGAAGTCAACAGATAGCTTCTGTAGTAGACTCGACCAGGCAGAAGAAAGAATTAGCCGGAAGACAAGTAATTTAAAATTGTCCCCTCAGAGAAGCAAAAAGAAAATAATAATAATAATAATGAAAGAAAGTCAAAAAGGCTTTTTGAATTATAAGATACCATTAAGAGAAGCAATTGATACATTATTGGAGTCCCAGAAGGAGAAGAGAGGGATAAAGAGAGAGAAAGCTTATTTAAAGAAATAATGACTGAGAACTCCCCAAATCTGTAGAGAGATCTGGATATCCAAGTTCATGAAGGTTATAGGTCCCCCTAAAATTTCAACCCAAAATTATATCCTCCAAGTCACAGTATAATAAAACTCTCTTAAAATCAAAGACAAAGAGAAAATTTTATCACCAGTAAGAGAAAAAAATTCCTCATATACAAGGCAACCCTCATAAGGTTATCAGATTTCCCAGCAGAAACGTTACAGGTCAGGGGAAAGTGGGATGATACAAAGTGCTGGAAGAAAAAAAATCTGCCCACCAACAACACTCTACATGGTAAAGTTGCCCTTCAGAAATGAAGGAGAGATAAAGACTTTCCCAAACAGACAGAAGATGAGGTTATTCATTATCACTAGACCTGCCTTACAAGAAATGTGGAACATAGGTCTTCAACCTGAAATAAAAGTTGCTAATTAGCAATCTGAAACATATGAAAATATACAGCACACTGACAAAAGCACATATAGGGTCAGATTCATAATACTCTAATAGTGTAGTATGATGGTGTATTAACCACTTAACTAGTATAAAGGTAAAAGGACAGAATTATTAAAAATAACTATAACTACAATAATTTATTATTGGCTATATAATAGATAGAGGGGTAACTTTTGACATCAAAAATATAAAATGTGGTGGGGGTACAAAAGAGTAGAGTTGTGTAAGTGATCAAAGTCATTGTTAGCTTAAAATAGATTGTTACATCTATAATATGTGTTATGCAAACCTCACGGCAGCCACAAAGCAAAAGCCTGCAGTAGATACACAAAAGGTTAAGAGAAGGGAATCAAAGAATACCACAATGAAAAAAGCATCAATTCATAAAGGAAAACAGCAAGAGGGGAAGGAAGAAACAAGGGAACTACAAAATAGAAAAAATTGATGAGATGGGAACACGTAAATCTTTACCTATCAGTTTGTACTTTACATTTAAATGGATTAAATTCTCCAATCAAAAGGCATAGAGTAGCTGCGTATATATAAATAAACAAGACCCAAATATATGCTGCCTACAAGAGAGTCACTTCAGCCTTAGGGACGCAAAAAGAATCAAAATGAAGGAATGGAAAAAGATATTCCATGGAAATAGAAACCAAAAGAGAGCATGGGTAATGTACTTACATCAGGCAAAATATACTTAGACACAGCCAAGAACTATAACAACAGGCAAAGATCATTACATAAAGATAAAGAGATCAATTCGTCAAGAGGGATACACCAATTGTAAATATATATGCACTCAACATCGAACCACCTACATAGATTAGACAAATGTTTCCACTTCTCTAAGATGCTCTCCATCTCATTCTGGTCAGTCCATCAGAGATGAGCTTAGGTGGCACGGTCCGGACTGCTTGTAGAAAGGTTTTTGTGAAATTGCACTTTGGCATTAGGTCATTGGTCTGCTATAAGACAATTCGCTATAGCGAAACTCTTTTGCATAGACTTAAGTCATGCTATTGAGGACTCTCAGTACTTCAAAGCATTTTCCTCCCGTGAGAACCAGCGGGGAAGTGTCTCAGTTCAAGAAAACTTGAACTTCTCTTGAGCAATGGCTTTGGGTTTATCTCCTGGTCACTGAGGTTTGAAAGTTATCAAATTTCATTTCTCCTTGTTTCAGCTGTTAAGAAGCTCAGAACCAAATTTGCTACCCACCTGTAGCAAGATGTTAAGCCTATGAAATGCATACACTAACCCCACACCTGGTTTGGGGTCGGGGTTATTTACTTGCTTATTTTTTTTTTAAGATTTATTTATTTATTTGAGAGAGAGAGAGAACATGAGCGGGAGGGGCAGAGGGAAAGGGATAGCGAGAATCCCAAGCCGACTCCGAACTTAGCACAGAGCCCAACTGCAGGGCTCGATTCCAGGACCCTAAGATCACGACCCCAGCTGAAACCAAGTCAGATGCCCAACTGACTGCCCCATCTAGGCGCCCCTGCTTATTTATTTTAATGAGTTATAAAGACTTGACCAAAATTTGCAAGGGGGGGGGTAAATAAGGGGGCTCCCAGTGCATATCGCACAGCAAACAAATGACAACTTCTTGATTCTAGATCCCTTCCCACCCCCCAGCCATTTGGGTGGCGATTTTGTGTTGCTGTCCTTATTTTTCTTTTGCTTTGACATCTCTGTGTACCATTTTCCCTCCTTACACTGAGTGCAATTTTTAAATCTGCTTGAAACAATTTTCTTTTAATGAGCCATGCAGTTGCATGAATCGTTGCCTAGAATAGTTATTAATTGTCCATGAGGTGTCTGGGATTGTTCTAGGCACAGGGGCAGCAACAGTAAATAAACTAGACAAGGTTCTTGTTGTAACAGTGTTCGCATTGTGCTGGGCACTTGGGAAACAGAAATGAACACGGAAACAAATAAATAAAAAATGTAACTTCACAGAGCCGCTAAATTTGTAAAGGGAATAGAAAGATAGCAGAAGAGTGGGAAGGGGAGACATGGGTGGAGAGGGGAGGGAGGAAAGGCCTTTTAAGGTGCTATTTGCCCTGAAATCTGCATGCTAACATGCCAGCCACTCAAAAATGTAGGGAGTATTCCAGGCAGAAGAGGGGCTCTGATGCAGCGGCGAGCGTGATGTGTTGGAAGGATGTTTGTGCCCACCTGGTAACCTCTTTAATCGGCTTCCAAAACCCTTCTCACCACTCTTTCTCACTGACGTAATCCCCATCATTCTTGACATCACTCAAAGAGAAGGTCAACCGCTTCACATCTATAGTCCTCCTCTACCCGTGCAATCCACACTGAATTGTACCTGTCAGTTGGCAAGCATGCCCTGGACCAGGAGCCCGGGGAGTGTCCTTGGGGAGGACAAGAACAGCATCTCCCTTCTCTCTAGGACAGTCCTGGCACCTAGAAAGAGCATCGTTTTTTTTCTCAAGATAAGCCTCTGCTAAGCTGACAACAGAGGCGATATTCACCCTCGAGCGGTATCTACAGGCGCCGGTCTAAGGTACATTTCTGTTTGCAGAGCCACGAGCTGCTTGTGCTCTGTCTGTGACCCAAATAGATGGGCAGCGGAGAGCTGGCTGCCTGAGCAAGCACAGCCAGCCTCTGTTGGGGAGGAGGAGGGGGCCCCGTGCCTCCTTCCTCTGGAGAGCCCCTTCTGGGAAAGGAATGACTCTTACAGCGGTATTGGATTTCCCTGCAAGATTTATGACCCAATTTAAAGCTATGGGGCTTTTATTAATTATAATAAACACCAATTTCATTACACTTCAACTTCCAAAGAAATTACATCCTATGAAGGGGAAATAAAATGTTAGTTTTGTGCTAATGCCAGGCACACATTAACTGGTTGGGTCCGGTGTTCATCTTGGCTGCTCAGCTGGAGCCAGGAAGGGGCATGATGGAAGGAAGAGCCCAAGGCACCGTTTCCAGAATTTAAATCCATTTGGTCAAACATGATGGAAATGTGTTCTGCCACACGCAGCTGGCATGATCGCTCCCTTTATGAGGAGCCGCCTTGGGCAATGCACTTTGAGCCCTAAGCCCTGAGTTCTAGACCTATTTCTTACTTGCTGTGTGACCTTAAGTGTGTTACTGCTTCTCTCTGAGCCTTGATAGCCTCCTCTTCAAAATAAAGACTGGACCCAGGTCACTTTTGGCTATAAGTAGAGTTCATCTCTTGGCCAATTCCAATGTATAGAAGGTGGTCACTTACGAGGCTCTTTGGAAAAGGATTTTCCCAGGGTTCCTGGGAAGGAGCTGTATGATCAGTTAGCAAAGTCAGCCAGTGGCACAAGCCAGGGGGAGAGCCAGACACACACACAAGAGGTAGCCACTCTTCCAGAGAATGTGTGATGATCTCAGAACCCATTCTGGGTTTCTCTCTTCTCATTTAAGGCCACGTAACCAGTTAGCAGACGTAGGACAAAATCTCAGGATCCTGGATTCTTCTTCCAGGGATCTTTATCCATAAAACAGGTAAAATGGATCCTATCTGATGCCAGGGTAAGGATTCAGTGGTGCTTCATATAGCACGCAGTTCGCAATAGGAGACACTCAACAAATGTTATTCCCATCCTCCTGCATGTCCATCCTGCCTGAACTCATCCACCAGCGCTGATGGGTGGCTTTCTGAAAAGTTACTCTTCCAAAGCCTCCCCTAAGTTGATATCAGGCATATGATGCATTCTTTCAGCTATGTGCCTCTTGGGCAGAACCTACAGCCCCATGGATTCCTGAAGGAGAATTTTGTGTTCACGCTGCTTGGTTTTAGGCCTTCTTGTTATGGGCTTTTCAATTCTATGCCACTTCTGGTTTTGCTGGGGAATGGAAAATATTTGGACACTTCTGGGATGATGGGGTTTGGTGAACCCCCTAAGGGGGTGGATCAGAGGATTCAGCGACTTTGCAGAATTGCTTCCTGCCAGATGTGAAATTAAGCTTCTGGGTACAAACCCAGAGTACATTTGGATAATGGGTGGCAAAGCCAGCTCGGGATCTCGAGTGGGGGTGGGGGGCGGCGAGGAAGGGAGTATGGACTGAGAAGCTTAGGTATTTCTGACACTAGCCGAGCTGTGCCCTCCTAGGGGCTCTCACCTCTCACCTGGAAGCACCAGTATGAGAGTCACACTGACGTCCCTTGCGGGGTAAGAGCCCACATTTGGAGTAAATCCAAGCTTCGACTCTCACTAGCTGTGTGAACTGGGGCAAGGCCCTTAACTTCAATGGGCCTCAGTTTCCTCATCTGCTGAATGGAGTCAATAAGAGTGGGGTGCATACTGGCATCTGGGATGCTGAGACAAATGTTGCAGTCAAGATCTCGGTGACCGACCTAGGGTCAGCGTAGTCCTAAGTCACTGCGTGATGATGGACAAGACCCTGGCCGTTGCTGGGCCTCAGTCTCCCTGGCAGTCCACAAAAGGGCAGGACTGGATTAACAACCCGGCCCTGCCAGTCCGGACCATTGGCATTAATGACAAACACGGTCAATATTCCTGAATGCACGGATCATTCATCACTCTTCCCACACCCATGCTGTTAACTCTGGCCCATGTTGGAGAAGGTGGACTCTGGCGTTGGATGACCGGGATTTAGATCCAAGCTCAGAACTTTCTAAATGCATGGCTTTGAGTGATTCCTCTAAACCCTACACCCCTCGATTTCCCCGTTTATACAAATCGGGCTAGGTGACAGTATTGTGGCGAGGACTGACTGTTTACTCTGTGCCATGTGCTTACGCCTTGCCAGGTCAGTGGTGAGTTTGGAGGCAGGGGGCACTACTTGAAGGCCCCCATCCATGCCAGATGTGCTTTTCTCAAGAAACGATGGCCCTGGGCGCCTGGGTGGCTCAGTCCGGTAAGCACCTGCCTTCAGCTCAGGTTATGATCCCAGGGTCCTGGGATCGAGCCCCGCGTCAGGCTCTCTGCTCAGCGGGGAGACTGCGTCTCCCTCTCCCTTTGCCTGCTGCTTCCCCTGCTCATGCTCTCTCTCTCGAATAAATAAATAAAATCTTTAATGATAAAAAAAAAAAAAAAACGACAGCACCAACACCACCCCTGACAGGACTGCCTCGTTTAGTTAGGGTCAGCAGGCAAATGGCTACTGAAAAGCTTCCATAACTCAAGCATGGTTAATACCTGGATATCTTCCCAGGCTGAGCTGGTCCTGGTGGGGAATCATCTCTGATTACCCTCCACCATGCATTGACCTGGTGTCTATCCCGCATGTCCTGAAATCGGGGGATTCTCTTTAAATCATGTCCTAAGAGGCAGAACGGTGGTAAGATAAGAACATGGAATTTAGGGGCGCCTGGGTGGCTCAGATAGCTGGATGTCTGCCTTCGGCTCAGTCAGGATCTCCAGGTCCTGGGATGGAGCCCCACATCGGGCTCCCTGCTCAGAGGGAAGCCTGCTTCTCCCTCTGCCTCTCCTCCTGCTTGTGCTCTGTCTTGCTCTCTCTCAAATGAATAAATAAAAAAAAAATCTTTAAAAAAAAAAAAAAAAAAGAACATGGACTTTAGACCTGATCGAACCTGAATTCAAATCCTATATCCACCATTTACTCGGTGCATGACTTTGCAGCTCCTTCCTGTGTAGGAAGGAGACAGCAGGAGCCAAGCCTGCAGGATAATCTTGAGGACTAAATGAGATAAGAGATGCAAAGCACTTAGCATACACCAGGTACTCAGTAAGGGATAATGTGTTTCAAATGTGCATGTGTTGTTCTATTTCTATTGCTGTCCAAGCAACCTCCGATTGCCTCTAGGCGAAGAACTCTGTATTTGTGCTCTTTTCTCTCTCTGCCTTGGGGCCTGGAAGGGGGCGAGCAGGAGCTCTACGTCACCTGCCTTCAGGCTAGGAGGGTCTTTCTCCCCCTGGTGTGAATGCTTGCCTTTCCCCGGGATGGCATCTTGCAAACTAGGGCAGCACTGGAAGCCTCTTCCATAAGAACCCTCCTGCTTCCCCATCACCAGCTTTGTTTTCCCTACCGGTGCAACCCACTCCATCAGATGTTTTCTTTGGGGGAATCTTCCTTCCCGCCAGCCCAAGTAAGTTCTGGTTTTGCATATGCAGAGAGGCAAGTAACTCTGGCACAGCCAGGGGATGAATATTCATAGTCACTCCTCAGCTGCACAGTGGAGAAGGAGGAGGAGGAAGGGGAGGAGGTGAGGAGGGTCTGCACCCTTGGCCTGTGGCGGCTTGGAACTTCCAGAGAACGCTTCTGCCCCATGGCCTGGCCCCTGCGGGGGCTCTCTGTGGCTTGGTGGGTTCTGTGGGATCCCCTCTGCCTTCAGGAGTGGCTCCAACCTCACTGGGATAGAGCCTCGGCCCTCTGAGCATCTCACTAATTTGAATCCTCTTGGGACTAGTGTATAGCATTTATATTACGGGAAACCGTTTACTCCCAAGATTACAATCCACACTGTGGCTTGCGGCCCAGGCCTATCTGGCCTCAGTGGAGAAGGCAACACTCACATTGTATTCCGTGTCCCTGCTGTCCCCTGGGGTTTACAAGGCAGTCCTGGCCCCACCTGTCAATCACGTAGTCTGCTCTCTACCAGACCCAGAGCAATGCACGCCCTCTTGATAAAGGGCGACGGGAGGACACCCTTGCTTGAAATGAATCAGACATGAGTAAGACGAGCAGCTCCTCGGCTCCCGAGGTGGAATCTGGGGATGGGTGGCTGGAGGCTTTGAGATGAAGTTTTACTAGGGCTCTGAGCTCATGCTGATGGGCAGGCATAGGGTGGCATACGCCGCATTAAAGCGATGCTGTCACTTAGGTTATCTGCACGCGTGCCCGGCAGACAGACACTGGAAAGGAGGAAGTTTGGAGAGAAACATGAGCCGCTGTTCCAAATACGGAGTGTCAAGATGGGACGCACTCAGAGCCCATTTTCTCCTTCCAAGTTCATTGATATTCTGTGCAGCTTCAAAGGCACTTCCATTGCTCCAGGAAAAAAAAAAAAAAAAAAAAAGATGGTTTTGCCCAAAAGCCTGTCTGTCCCACCTCCCCCTTTCACACGAAATGTTGGACGGTAGCATGTCGCCCCACCACACTTGGCGCCGCTCGAGGACAAAGACCACGTCCTAATCATCTTTGTGCTGCCATCACATAGTACGGCGTCTGCTCCATTGTGGCATTTAAAAAACGGTTTTGAATTGAATCAAATGTGTCTTTATCCCGCTCTCTCAAATTGGTTGATATTGACTTTCCCTGGAAATTGAGTTGGAAGCCACTCCCAACACACAAAAGGCAGGGCTGGAAAGTGGTACGCCAGCCTTTGCAGTAGATGCCCCCAAACGTGTCAAACGGGGCTGCATTTCAAAATAGCAAATCTCCTCGGAAAGCTCCACACCACTGCCAGCGACGCTGCTTTTGCTCATGATGCATCTGAGATTCCAGATCGAGTTCTAGCAGGAGCGCTGAGCGGAGGTCCAACTGGGCCGGAGCCCGTGCATGGAGAGTCCCCCAGTAGCTAGCATGTAGCCCCAGGAGCGTGGTTGTGGAAGGGCTCCTGGGAGGGAATGGGTCTGTTGTGCAGATAATTACAGCAATGGTGAAAACAAGTCTGAGAGCGAGGACAGGCAGTTGGAAGTGGATTTACACCAGGGACACGGTGGTGGAAGCTGCAAATGGGTAATGAATATAGGTTACCGGGACAATTAGAGCAATGCAGACTACTTATATTCAAATGGGAGGAGGCAGCAAGAGCAGAAGGCACTGGGCTAACAGAAGGGTCATAGATTTTCCCTGCAGCTATACGAGATACTGGCAAGGCAAATGGATTCCAAATAAGATGACATTTAATTTCATTTTATCCCGAGGTGGGGTGCTCTGCCCACATTTCCTTCTTTTTTGTTTTTTAACTTTTTATTTGGAACAATTTTAGACTTACAGAGAAGCTACAAAAATAGTAGAGTTCCTATATTCCCTCACCCAGCCTTCCTTAATGTTAGTGACATACATGATCCCAGACCAATCCAAGATCCCACGCCATACTGAGTTGTCCTATCTTCCGATTCAGTCCAGTTTCTTTCAATCTGTGACCACTCCTCCTTCTTTCACGATCTTGGCAATTTTAATGAGTACAGGTCTGTTATTTTGAATGTCTCCGTTTTGTCCCAATTCTAAATGGTGACAGTACCTCTTCGTTGACAGGTTATAGGGCCCACGTGAATATAGCTTCCATTTTATAGTCACATTTGCTTTGATTGACTCAACTTCCCCCTGCCTCCAATGATTTTTGTCTGCTTCCTAAATTCAAGTTTAGTCGCCAAGGTGAAGATTCTCAAGTTTGGAGAAACAATGGAAAGCTGGGTCAAAGCTCTCAAGAAACTCCCCAAAGAGAAGATGCAGAAAAGTTTTCAGCACCACCAAAGTGCTTAACCTCTCCCTCATTCTAGCTTAGCCACATAATGGGGCGAGACTATTGCCAACTGTCAGCACTGAGGCGGGAGTAATGAGCTGAAACTAGGCATGGGCTCCCGGGGTGAGCCTCAGGAAAATGTGGGAACAGAGCTAGTGTGGCCAAAGCCAGAGGATGGCTGGGATCTGACATGGACAAAGCAGAAGGGGAGACGCTGTATCTGAGCAATGCACTAGTGAGAGTCAGATCCTACTGGAAGAAGCCAGAAGCAAACAGGATAAGGCTTGGGATGTGACGATGTGGATTACCTCTAGTGGAGAAGTCTGAGTCCCTTCTCTAGAGAAGGACCTGGGAGACCCAGCATCAGATACATGAGAGGACTGTCTCACTTCAATTTTGAACCTTAAAACGTGTGTTTAAAATTCAATGACAATGATATTTTGTAATTTGTGTGTTATGTACAGATGTCTTCATGTTATGCATATAAGACTGTATCTTCCTGCTTCCTTATTCTCAGCACTTAATATATTTTATACAATTGCGCAGGTTAAGAACCTCAAAATTCCAGGGTGTCCACATGAACTGAACTATTTGGAGTTGTGCAGTGCACAAGCTGTACCACTGTACAAGACGGTCTTCATAGGTTATTGAATGAGTACTATGTTATGAGGGTGGGGGAGAGTATCCTACCTTAACTTCTGGGAGCCTAATTACTTCACAGGTCAACAGGGTTATCATGTATTTCAAAAAGTTAACCTAGATAACACACGGTACTCAGCACAGAGTAGAAACCAGCAAAGTTAGTTCCTTCCCTCCCTCCACTGCCCTCACTACACATTAATAAGGATCCACATACATTCTTCAAGCATAAGGGTAATGGAGCCAACGTGTGTTCCCCAGCCAGTCGAACATGGGGAGGAAGGCAGCCATTACAACATTCATCCCCCAGATGGAGTCTCCTGAGACTGACCAGCAAAAGAAAGTTATTAGTGGTCTTGCATTCTTGTTCTGAATATTATTCCAGAGGGTCCCCCATGGAGCACGTAATCTTAAGAATATATATCTAGCAAATACCTCATCCACGTGCCCTCCCAACACTGAAAGCCTGGTCACTCTCATTAAAATAAATGCCCTACTGTGTACTGTTTGTTACTGCTGGGGTGGGAATAAAAATCTAAACACTAACTGTATTGTTTTGACTCAAGGCAAGTAAAAACAAACAAACAAACAGCAAATCCCTATCAGGTTATTTATCAGCCAAGTGAAAAATCCTTAACCTCAGAACAGCAACGTTTGGTCTATTTTCATACAATTTCCTTGCCAAAGTGCAATAAAGACCCACTAATAGACCCACTAACAGACACACCCGGTGAGGTGTAAGGCAGCCCACAAGATGCTGGAGAAGGCACAGGCATCTGGGGAAGAGGACGGGCTGCTCATTTAGCCATTTCACTGTCTTAGAGGCTTTTCTGCGAACCATAGCAGGAGGCTACAAATTTCCACCTGGGAGCTCCAGTCCTCTTCCCGTCACCAAGCTGAGCAGAAGCCCGCAGGAGGTGGTACGAAGCTAACTGGAGAGACAGGGAGATTGGCCCACAGCTCCCCAGTTCCTGGTCCTGGGAGCTGACTTCTTCGGATTTCGGTGCCTCTTTTGTGCATTAGGTCCCAACAAACCCAGAGAAAATCCCGCTGAGGGCGGCACCCCTTTACAGGTGTACCGGCAGGGACCAAGCTCTCTCTTTTGCTCCTCAGACCCTGTCGCTCCTCTCTCTGGCTCCCAGCATCACTGGTTTAGTACTTCCAGCTCTGCACTCTTTTTCACCACTGACTCCTCCGTCTGGCTCTCTCACACCTCTGCCTCGCCTTACTCTCCCCAAACTCAGCAAACTTCTGGGATTACAGCAGCACCAGCAGCCACAGCAGGAAGACCCTGGAAAAGGGACAGCGCCTTCAGCAGCCTCATTACTGTGGCTGTTGGTCCTGACCATGACCTCCCACCGGGAGAGATACGGCATCCGGGCTGGGCTCTCAGCCGGTTCCTCCCCCACGTCTGTGGGTCAGGCGCGTGTCTGGTGAATTCCCTGAGGTGGGCTCAACTTCCTTTCTCTATTCTTTCCTTCGTTTTCCCTTCTTTGATTTTACGTAGCACCCACCATGTGCCTGGAATCAAGCTCACCACTGGGAATATAAAAGTGACCAAGTCCCAGTTCCGGCAAAGCCACATTCCACGGAGGGAAACAATATTTAAAAAATGAAGAGATACGTGAGACACCTAGGTGGCTCAGTCAGTTAAGCTCAGGTCATGATCCCAGAGTCCTGGGATCGAGTCCCATGTCGGGCTCCTTGCTCAGCAGGGAGCCTGCTTCTCCCTCTCTCGCTCCTCCTGCTTGTGCTCTCTCTCTCTCTCTGACAAATAAATAAAATCTTAAAAAAAAAGTGAAGAGTTAGCAACCGTGTGATCGGCTCTATGAAATGAGGGATCTGAACAGGCTCGTCCCCAGCATGCCTTTAAGCTGCAGAATTTTAATAGGGTCAACTTTTGACAGTGCGGCAAATATCGCGATGTTGGTAACCAGAGGTGTAGTGA
Source organism: Potos flavus (assembly GCA_028534135.1). Lineage (NCBI taxonomy): Eukaryota > Metazoa > Chordata > Mammalia > Carnivora > Procyonidae > Potos > Potos flavus. The sequence continues at coordinate 33,690,329 of CM052891.1, read as the reverse complement.
TACTGACCTGTGTCCGGGACTCTGCAAAATTGCCCCAGTGCCTGGTTCCAATCAGGGCTTGTGCATTTCCAATCAGGAGGACGACTGCCCTGTGATTATAATGGGTTTCATCATTGGCTTAATGACAATGATATTGTGGCTATGTCCCCTCACTCCAGTCCCGGGGCAGGCCGATTTGCTCACTCTGCAACTGCCTGATATTGGAATCAGTTCTGCAGGGGGTCAGAGGGAGAGGGCGGCAGGGAGGATGGGCTGCAGCCAAAGGAGGGGCTCTGAAGACTGGGAATCGTTCTGGGAGCTTATCCTATTCCTTCAGCCTTGCCAATTATTTTTGGAAGCCACCTAAAACCGAGTCATAAATCCCTTTCCTTCAACGACCCAGAGTTCTTTTCAATGAGTGTAACTAAGCCTTAACCAACACAGCACCTGCAAAGAGAATAGACCTAGCATTACGGCAAAGAATCCAGTTCACACTGAAGTAAACTAGAGTCTACCCTGAAATGCACACCTTTCCGCTCAGCTAAGGCCAGAGGCTCCTAATTTTGAAGTTGTCTGTGTTTTAAAGTATCAAAATTACACTGACCAGCCCTGGGCCAGTGAATGAGCAGGCCCCCCGGCAATCAACACAAGATAATCATCATCCGGGCTTTCCACCCATCAGTGGGTCATAGGTTCCCAACCACTGGCCAGAATTCCCTAGGAACCTACATTTTGGGGGGAAAACCCCCACAAGACCCCAAGTCTTCAAGGAATGGAACAGAAGAGTAGAAATTCTGCCAGAACTGTTAAAAATGCTACCATTTCCCCCAAATTCATCAATTTCTAGGTGATGAATGTCAAATCCACATGAAGATGCCAGCATCACAGCAAGCATCTGGCCCCATTCTGCATGGCATGTTCGATCCCAACCCGGCAGACTTCTCTGCTTGTGGGCCCCCCAGGACTCTTTCATATTCCAAAAAATAGTAAATAGGAAGAGAGGAAATTATATCCTGGACAGAGCAGCATGCATTCCACTGGACTGTGTCCCAAGACCTTTGACGTTGCAGGAGTATTTCAGTTTCAACCTTTCTCCTCGGTGCTATAAACACTGTAGCAGCAATGTATTCCTTTCCAGCAGCCATAAAAATGATCCCCCCCTTATTTCTCAAAATCGTGGCAAATTAGCACCTTTGGCCATCTTTTTTTTCTCAGGCCGGGGCTTCCTCTCTCGTGGCTGCGGACACATGAACAATTTATGATGGTCCGTGGGGGGTTCTCCTTTCTTGCACGCTGATGGGAAATTCCAACCCGTAATCTCCATACTCATCTAACCCTGCGCTTATCTCAGGTCTGGAGAAATAAATCCAAAGTAGCATCTTCCGAAATGGGTTTTATAGCTCGGCTGGGTCTACAAAATGTTATTAGGTGTCCCACAAATAAAGTATATTGTAGCAAAACAAACCAACCAAACAAACAAACTTTGGGAAGCTTTAGATCTCAGAACGCCTATTTATTTCCGTGTCTGATACATCCTACGGTAAAGAAACCTACTCAAATTTCAGATTCACTCAGTTCAGAATTCCCAGTTAATTTAAACAGGGACGAGCTTTATATTTGCTTCCCAGTGTCTGTGGATACCAGTTCAGGCAGACGATGCTATCTGGGAATAGAAAGTTGGATTATATAACCAGGGGTTTGGACGTGAGCTGAGTTTCCAATTTCCAGAAGGCCTGCCACCGGTGGGTAAGACTCACAGCCACGGGGCTTAATGCTGCGCTCAGAAGAGGGACTCGAGCTGAGTAGGTTTCTCCTGCTCACGGTTGGTCCTGAGAAAGGCGTGTGAGGCTGCCTTGGCAGGTGGGGCTGAAATAATTACAGCCGTCATGGGGAGGAAGGCTGCAGAGACTTGGGGCCCAAGCTTGCTCCCAGACCAGCAACATCGACATCACTAGAAATGCAGAGTCCCAGGCCTCACCCCAGATCTACTGAATCAGAAGCTGCAATTTAATGAGATCTAAATTTTGTATGCACATCAAAATCTGAAAAGCACTGGTATTAAGCTGTGGCTCTCCATCCTGCCTGCACTGTAGAATCATCTAGGGAGCTTTAAACATAGAAATCCCTGGGATCCCTCCGTAGAGATTCCGATCCAAACGCTCTGAGGCAGAGCTGTGGCATCAATGTTTTGGAAAACTCCCTATCATGCAGCCAAGGTTACGGGCCACGGGTCTCACCCAGAGGAGTGCTGTGGGGAGTGAGAGCAAACGGGGGACCCCGCAAGGACCGTCACATTCATCGTATCCACATCCATTCCTGTTGGGACTGGGGAGTGGGGCCTTTGGAACCTGCGGCATGCTTCCCTGCAAGAAGTGACAACGACCCGCGGAACATTCCACAGCCTCCGGAGAGGCCTCAGCACAGATGCTATCAGATGTAGAAGCCATACTACCCTTCTGGGCTCAGTTACTATGGTGACTTCTTCCCAAAGATATTTAGGAGCTGTGCCATTACATCTTCTCTGGGTCCCAGGCCTTCATCAGAATGACATCCTTGCAGGCAGGAATGCATGTCGAGTAGAAAGCTAGCAGCCACAGCTCCAGAATGTTCTTCCCCTATGAGCTGGTTGAAGTCACCTTGAAAACCTTCCCTAGGGGTGGGGGTAGGGCGCCTGGGTGGCTCAGTCGGTTAAGCATTTGCCTTCAGCTCAGGTCGTGATCTTGGGGTCCTGGGATCGAGCCCCATGTCTGGGGGGTCTGCTTCTCCCTCACCCTCTGCCCCCTCCTTCCACTCGTGCTTGCTCTCTCTCTCCAATAAATAAATAAAACCTCTTAACAAATCTTCCATTGGCTCGAGAATCTTGGGTTGGATAGAGAATTTCAGAAATAGGAATCATCCCTAATGTGCACGGGTTTTTGAGTCCTTATGGGGATGTTTCTTACAGGGATGAAAACAGACATATATATTGAAGTAATTCAGTGTACCAGGCAACTTGCTTGAGCTGTCTAGTTTAAGAGATGTTTTTTTCACTAGGAGGTAACTGCTAGCGTTCCTTTCATTCGGAGAGGAAACCATGACGCCCGGCAGGTCAATGTTTTCCTAACTCTGACGTGGTAGAGCCAGGACGGAACTCGTGTGGGGCTGACATGGAAGGCCCTGCTCTTTCTTCTATACCAAGGCATTCAGAAGGCACTGTCCCTAGCATATACTCATGCTAGTCCCGGTTCAGACCCAAGGCAGCCACGACTGACTCCCCCCTGCCCTCCATCTCACTGCAGATTCTGACAGTGAGCAGAGAGACAGTCCCCACTCAGCAGAGGCTGGGAGCTCCCCATCCCCCCCACCATGCTCCTCCTCTGCTCCCTGCTTCAGAGACATGGGCTGACATTGAGAAGGAGTCCTCAGTGCATGGACTCCAGCCCAGTGATGTATGAGAGCAGATAATATGCAAAGCAGGGACACAGGAGAGACCGAAATGCTAATGTGGGGTACGAACTTGCAGATACGGCATTCAGTCAACCAGCCCGTCATCTGCAGGGGTAAATAGGAGAGGGGTGATGGGCGCCGAGGTGTCCCGAAGCCAGTTCCCACCCTGCGGGGGCAGGGGAAGAAGCTAGTCGGCCATCAGACAAATGGGGAAATGACCCAGGACAAGTCTGGGAGGGTGGTCACGGCTGACGTTCTTCAAAGAGGCTGACACTGGGCTGCCATCTACTCCCTCGTTAGGTGCCTGGGATGCATTCCCAAGCAGGACACCTATGGTCTATCTACTCCTGAAACCAATATTACGCTGGATGTTAGCGAACTAGAATGTAAATAAAAAATTGGAGAAGAGAATGAACGAACAAATGAATGAATGAATGAATGAATGAATGATCCACCCTGTGAAGTTGGGGCTTCCCATCACTGTTGATCTCATATTTCTCCCTTAACATTCTGGGCAACATAGGGAAGGTATTGGCATGGTGGAAATAAACCTTTTCTGGGGTTGGCCATGTGTCCTTGTCCAGTTGTGTGAAATCTGTTGGCATTTTAATAGGTTCAAGGTAGATGCACAAAAACTTTCCTCACTGCATGTTCTATAACTACATGGGTGTGTATTAGAACATGCTGCTGGTAAAAGAGTACCTCATTCAATCCCTCTTGAGACTCTTGGTTTTATCTGCCACCCTCTCCAGGGCTGTTGGAATGTAAGTATCTTATAGGGCAATCTAGATTTCTCTAGGATTTTGCATCATTTAAATGAAAATGGATCTGTCATCAGCTCTGAGGCCTCGGCATCAAAGCACACTAAGATCTTAATGGGGAGGCTGCTGGGGACAGGGAGGTCATTTGGCACTGAGTGGGGCCATGGCGAGAGTGGCTACTCTGGCTGGTGGGCCCAGCATTCTAAATTGCAGAGAGTCCAGAAGCCAAGCCTAAATTGGGGCACCACTGGCCTGGCCTATGTTCGGGGTGTCTGATCTCTTGGACGGGGTCTCTTTTCAATTAGGTGAAAGATGCTCTCTTGCTTTAGTGTCTGTCTTGAATGTGGTCAGCCCCTACCAAGAGTGGGATGCACAGAGCTAAGATCTGGTCCTTGGGGGTCCTTGTATCTTCTTCCAGATGGGAGTGCGGCTGCTTAAGACCTGCTTTTCCCCTGCATAGGAACCGGCCGGGACTAGCCCCTGCAGCTAAGCAGAGCTGGGGAAGGCACGGGGCGGGCAGCCTCCCTTTGCAATGGACTTCAAGAAGCCACTTGCCCTTCCCTTTCGCTCGTCTCTGCCCTCCTCTCCACGGTCTCTGCAACTGACCACCGTGTGTCCCCTGCTTCTCCTTCCCACGGTGCTTCATCGTCACTCATTCTCTCACTCGGTCCCACTTGTCATTCCTCTCCACCGTGAGCACACCAGGCTCCTCTCACCTCTGCTCCAAGTGCCTATTCACGCCGCTGGCTGGTCTTGAATTGTTTCTTTCTCTGGATGCCTCCCCAGATCGTCTGCCCTCGAGGCAACGTGGAGCCCTTTCTCTCATGTGAACCCTCTGCCAACTGCGCCATCGACGAACCACTCCATGGTACCCCGGGAAGACGCTGGCCTCTTCAGGGTGTGCCCTAACTTAGAGTTCGACTCCACACTGGCTTTAATTGTAGGCTCTGGTTCAATGCCATCCCTCTCCTGCTTAATTCAATGAGCATTTATGGAACACCGACGATCAGCCAGGCACACTGTATTGGAGACTTGAACGAAAAACAAGAAAACACCTTCTGCCCCTCACAGTGAATCACAAGCTTCGGTGGCAGTGGATTTTTCTAGTACTCACTGAGCACAGGGTCCTCATAGACTCTACTGAGATTATGTCCCCTCATCCTGTTTACTCCTTTTTTTAAAAAAGATTCATTATTTGTTATTTGTGAGAGAGAGAGCGAGCGAGCATGGGGTGGGGGGGAGGAGCAAAGGGAGAGGAAGAGAGAGAATTGCAAGCAGACTCCCTGCGGAGTGCAGAGCCCAATGCGGGGCTTGATCTCATGATCTAAGCCGAAATCAACGGTCTGATGCTTAACCGACTGAGGCACCCAGGCTCTCCAATTCTGTTTACTCCTTACAGCAGCCCAGTGTCCAGAGCTGCCTTCCATCGCTCTCTGCCCTGGCGCCTCCTCTTGGAAAGCCTACCCACGCTCCTTCTCATAGCCCGGACTCCTGGCCACGCCACACTGTCTTGTCCAACCCCCTGAGCAAGGCTGGGCCAGCCATATTCTCCTTCTTCGGCGTTTGTAATTGGGACTCACAGATTCCAGTGACTGCTGGGCTTGAGATGTTACACACCCAGGGGTCAGGGACACGACAGTGGAGTGTCTATTTTCCACTGTATGCATAGAGAAGCAAAAAGGGGAGACAGAGACAGAGAAGGGCAGAGACAGACAGATATGAATTAAACGAACAGAGAAAAGCAGAAAGAGAGATGAACAGAGAGAGAGAGAGAGAGAGATACAGACGCAGAGATTGAGAAAGTGTAGCTAACTCCACTGGTGATTCCACACCCCTGTGGGATTGGCAGTGCTTCCTGCCCTCGGGGACCTTAAAACACAGACCCCTGTATCCTTCCAAGAGTTTCTGATCTAATGAAGTTGGTTTAAATAGGTTACTATTACTAGCGGGCAGCCATATAAAACTGGCTAAGATGGTCTAGGAGAAACAGAATCATTCCATTTCACAGACTAATTAACTGAGTTTCAGGGAGTCTACAGTAAATGGTTGGGACCGGAAATTGAAGCGAGGCCTTCGGATTCTAATATGCTGTCCTCTGCTTAGAGCTTAATCCAGAGTTAAACACCTGGTGGGACCTCAATGAACACCTACTAATTTATTGAGTTGTAAAATGGTCTTGGTCATTCTAGCCCTAGCCCCATAGCCCTTCCTTCCTCCTCCCCACTGGTACCCAACGTCCCCTGACAGATCCCTTAGCCATTTCCTCAGCCCAGGATCAGCTCTGAGGCACAGCAAAGAGCCCGCCCATCAGCCGTGGAATGGAGAGTGTGGAAATCATGTCACCATTTTGACGGTACCACTTGGGGCTGTCCATGGTTGGCCTCATCGACAGTTTCCCACGATGCCTCCTTACATAATTGGATAATTGGCATGGGCAGCTCAAGGCCAGTGTGGCCCCACACCTCGGAAAACATTAATCAAAAGAATAGCCGCGGTGCCTGCACTCTTGGCAGTTTATTCCAATTTCTCTAACAAGAGGAGCTGGGGGTATGTAAGGCATTATCCTTTCCTGGAGTTTCTAACAAAATATCCCAGAACAGCGGGCCCACAAGGACATGGGGAGGCCATTCTTCATTCCAAATAACTTACACTTTTTTGAAAATAAAAGAAGCAATTTAAGCATTTTGGCTTCCTAGGGTGAGTTGGCAGGCACACTTCTCATCTTCAGATGCCTTCGGGTGAAGGTGTTTTAATAAGAGAGAGAGAGCAGGAAGAAGATAGCAGAACTCGCCAGAGGCAGAGAGGAACCAGGGAGCATGCGGTGTGGGGCCCACGGCCTGGGGGCAGTGGGGGGAAGAGGATGGGAACGATGCCTTGCTTCTGCTCAGACACGCATGCCAGGGAACCCGAAGCTCCCAAGTCCCGTGAATGCCAACAGAAAGGTGAAGAATTTAATTCTATTTGTTTCACTCCTTGATTCACCCACAGTTAACGAGAGACTGTAGAGATGATTCTTATATAGTTTTAGGGGATGGGAATGCATTTCCCAAACTAGCATACCTTTGGAGAGCCTACACCCTAAAAAGGAGATGGGCCAAAGGAGGCTGCATTTCTTTGAAATGATGGTTATGTTTTCTTTCACCCATGGCAGAGGCAATGGGATATAGTTGCTTGGGAATGAACCCCAATTCCTCCTGAGATCAAGTGAGTGACTCAGTCTCTCTGGACCTCAGCTTCTTCATTAGTAACCTGGGGTAAACGTAGCATCGGCCTCATAGCATTGTTATGACTGTCAAAGAGTTAACAATGCCCATGAACTACTAAGAACAGCGTTTGGCACAGAGGGGAGTTTGGCACCTGTTGGCTATTATTATTCAAATGATGTTCGGAGGTGCTGACTACATATCCTACGCCCAGATGCTAAGGGGAACAGAAGAATCTGCCCTCAGAGCATCTCTATTCCAGATGGACGACGAACACTCAAGAATAACAAGAGATCACATTTATCGAGCGCTTGCTGTGTGCCAGGCACTGTGCACTGGACTTCATGAGAGACGGATTCTATTACCTATCAGGCTTAGGATAAACAACCGACCCAAAGTCATGGAGCTAAGACGACGTGGTACAGCCGAGGTACAAACCCAAACCTGGCGAATACCATTATGGGGCCTCTTCATGGCTGATTCCACGCATGAATAAGAAAACCCACGCGAGTCTTCCATCAAGATGATGCAAACATCCCCTGTGGGCTCTTCCTCACAGAATCCCAGTCTCTTTCCCTGGAGAATATGGATCCCAATTTTTAATTGCACTTTTAGTGATTGCCTTTCTCCCCAGACTACACGCTCCATGAGGGCAGGGGACAGAGTGTCTGTCTTGTTCATCATGGCCCACCTAGCAACTAGCACGTAGCCTGGCATACAGTAAGCACTCAATAAATAGCACTGGATAATCCACTGTGATAGACTGCCTCTCTGAGAGTAAACAGAGAATGTTCCACCACCTTCCTAAACCTATAATGAGCATATGAAGAAGCCGTATGGGGTTTCACTACAGGGCACTGGGGAAGGGTTCTCTGAGCAGGTGACGTGGAGACCTGATCTAGGACAGGGTGGGCGGGGGGGGCAGGATGTGTCTGGAAAGAGAGTGGAGGTGGCTTCAAGCACGTGCACAAGCATGTCCATGGGCAAAGCCACGGAGATCTGAGCAAGCCTGGATAAGGGAAGATCGGGGAGCCACAATGTCTTGGCCTCCTGGTTACTGGTCCCAGAGGACCACTAAGGCCCTGTGTGTGCCACGCCCAGAGTGAGCGCCCGTCGGCAAGGTTATAATGCGTTCCCCACGTGAGGCTGTGCTGCCGAAGCCCCCTGAGGATCCCTTTAAGGGATAGTGAAGGAATAAAGATGCTTTTCTCTTTATCAGGCAAAGACAGAGAGGATATCACTTTGATTAGAAACCTTGGTCTAATCTATGCATGAGCACACCGGTTAGAATTCGGTCGGCTGGCAGAAGTAGGAAGGCCCGCATTCATGGGAGCTGAAACGGGATGGACACTGACTCCCTTGTCCCAGGGCGGGAGGGAGGCAGGACTGGCAGGACCGGGCAGCCTCTGGCTTCCTGCTGCACCATCCCAAGAGCATCTCCCCTGTCTTCATGGTCCAGGATGTGCTCCGGTCACTCTGGTGTTCCTAGAAGCAGCGTACAGGGTGTGGGGGCAGGAAGCAGCTTCTGGAAACTTTCTGCTTATATCCGATTAGCCAGGCCTAGCCATATGGCCATACCTATGCACAAAGGGGGGCTGAGAAGTGTCTTTACGTACACAGGAGATCACGAGCCCGGCTAAAACTCGGAGGCACCAGAGAAAACGAGAACAGAGAGCAGGGGGCAGGGGGCACGAGCAGCACTCTCCACCCAAGGCAGATCCAGCCTTTTGCACAATTTCACCTTGCCCTTGGCACGTGCGGTGAAATCGCTACCTAGACCAGGGGTTAATGTGTTCTCAGGCTAGCTACCATTTATATTTATCCATGGAATACCATGTCATGCCCATCATTTCCAATGCTGAAAGCCTGAAACACGGGGTTCCAATGAAACTGTGCATGGAATTCCATTATGCTAAACGCTTATGTTTCTCCACTGAAATCAGTGGTCGGGGGCGGCGGGAGGTCTCGACTGTCCCCTTCATCACCCCGTCCCCTTCAATGGCAGTCCCTCCTTCGAGGCCCTGGGAGCGAGCACAGTGTGGAAACCTCTGGGGTAAGGCACCTGTCAGGTGCTCCTGCTCAGAGGAACCAAAGGTGGTCAGCGGCACTTTTTAAATTCCCTTCTGCTTGCTCTCCTTTGTAGCACCATCCAAAGCTTATCGCTTTTCCAATCAAGGGCTGTTTTTCCCCAAGTTCTGCCAGTTCTCACAGATTTCTGAGCTTCTTCATGTGGACCTGCGGGGAGCCAAGATGATTTGGCACCGTAAGGGTTTTAGAAGGATGAAATGAGATTGTGCAGGAAGAGCTTAGCACAGCACCTGTTGTGTAGTAAGTGTTCAATAAATGTTCGCTATTACTATTATTTTTCTCAAAAGTGATTCTGCCAAGGTGACAATGCAACTTTAACATAGACACATAAATATATATAAATAAATAAATAAATATATATATATATATGCGTGTGTGTGTATATATTTTTTTTCTTTATTTTTTTAACCAAATCAGCTTAACGGTGAAATTGTCATGCTTATCCCCTGGCCAGCTCCACTTGTGACTAATAAAATCACTTCCTTTCTAAGTTAAATTGTTCGTCAAGAGACTTCTCTTGATTCTTATCTCCCGCTATTCTGTTTATTATGGGATCAAAAGGAGCAAAGACCCTCCCCTTTAACACATGCTGAGTCTCCTTTCCTAGGATAAACTGGATTCTAGGACTTCACTCCCATCAGCCCAATCTACCAAATTTTATCAATATCGCACACCAGAAACAGCATCTCCTTCCTTCATAATTATTCAGCAAGATTCTCAAATAAGCTGCAAGTAGATAGATCCCTCTTCATATTCATCATAAAAATTGCACTTAGTCTCATGCCCCATCTATAAGATGTTCTTGCCGCCAACAATGTTACAAATAAAATTACTAAACGCTACGCATTTATCAGATGATGCCAACCCCCCCCAATGGTAAGTCTCATCATCATGTTGTAATTGTTGGTAATGGTACTTCTCAGATTTATTGAGTACCTACAACGTGCTGGTCTAGGCCAGGTGTTTAAGGCACATGGTCTTATTTACTCCTGCCAAGTCCTGTGAGATAGATGCCATTAGCTCTATTTTATAAATACGGAAACCAAAGCTCAGAGCCTGGGCTGGGTTCTCTACAGAACAGAGCCTCGGGCAAAGCTTCCCTGCTCACAGTGTGTCTGATGGGGAGCAAAATCCCAGGGAAGCATAGATAAAGAAGAAGGGAAGTGGAGGAGGGTACAAAGGGAGGCAGTTTCAGGGCACTGCCTATCCCAGCTGGCCACACCCCCACAAGAGAACCCAACCGGTTGCTCCCCGACATGGGATCGATCTGGAGAGGCCACACATGACCTCCGCATGTGGCTAGGACAGGCAAGCAATGGACTGGTTGGCTTCTTCAGTCTTCGGTCTCTTACTGCTCCAAGTTGGCCCCACTGGGGTGTTAAGCTCCCCATCCAGGCTACTCGGGCAGCCGGTGGGGAGGCCAGAGCCACCATGGCTGAGTTGGACCTGGATGCTGGATGCCTGTGGCTCCCTCCATGTCAGGTGCAATGGGGGCCCTGATCAAGCCCAGCTCTTTGTCCCAAGGGAGTCTCCATCAATCTGCGGTATTTGGGAATCAGGAGATGGTGACGGTGGCCGGCACCTTATAATGGCCAAAAATGGACTGAGTGGCTGGCATGTCTTTGAACAGGGAAGCAAAACAAGGGATGGAGAACAAGGGACATCTAGGGCTAAGTAGGTCAGGGTGGCACATAAAGGTGGTCTGGTACACCCAGCGGGAAGTGACTTACTTACCCAAGGTTACACAGACATGGCAGTGTCAGCGTTCAACCTAAGTCAGACTCCAAAATACTTTTATTTGTCAATGACATCAAGATGCTTCGCACTGCTGAGATTCTGAGCAAGCTGGGGGAGGGAAGTGTAGTTCTCTGAGCTGTCTGGCTCGTGGCCAGAGGCAGAGAAATGCTGATAAAGTCACTGTAGTGATCAGTGGACAGGAATGCCCGCCGGCCTGGTTTATCCTTTTCTATGTTCTAGGAATAGACACTTTCGGAGGGACATCAGCCATCATGGTTAGAATGCTTCACATGATCTGCTGTGGCTGCCCTGAGGTCAGCACCGAACACAGCTGGCATCCGCAGGCCACAAATGAGGGGACAATGCTATGCCCTCGCCTCCACCGGCCGGAGGTCAAGGCCGTCCGTCAGCAGCGAACCAAGCGGGCCCATCTCCTGGAAGCATTAGGAGGAGCTGTCCCACGTTCCACAGGAAGAGTCTATGTGAATGTCCAGCGAGTGGACCGAGAATCCACACATCGAGGTTCTACATCTGTGCAAAGCTAAGCCTTCTGCTGCAATTACAGACTCTTTCGGTCATATCCTGCGCGAGGAGAGCCCCTCATGCACCAGGAGCTTCCCCACGTTCTGCACTTGTCCGCCCCACTCGGACGCCCGCGTGGGATCCCCTCCTGTCTCGGACCAGCTCTGCTCTGTCGCCCACCCCTCCTGCCTTCTCCTGGAGAACAGCCCCGGTGTCCCCACATCCTCCAGGTCTCCCTGCCCGCTTTGGGGTCTCCTCCCCAGCCTTCAGAGACGCTCCGGCATATCCACATTCAGGATGACATTTGCCCATCTCTCCTCCGGCTACCTTCCATGTTTCCGCTTCTCAGGTTTCTCAAATGGACATCTACGGGATGTTACCCATGCACTCTGAGCCCTTAACTATTTCCACGCTGGCTTCCTCTCGCTGCTCTGCTGACACGTTTGTCCCCGTGGCGGCCAGAGGACACAGCCACAGAGTTTGCTGCTCTCCACAGCACACCACCCCGCCTTGAGTCTGCTAATCAGACCCCAATCCTCCTCCCGGAAACCACTGCTTTCCCGCTCCCAACCTGTGAGATTTGCCTGAGCTACACAGAGAACTCCAGGAGGAAGGATGGGAGAAGGCGATTTGCTCAGGGATGGGCACATGAGACTCCTCTCTGCTGTTGGATTTAAAGCGGACAGAAAGCAGGCCTCGACCTGCTAGCAGCCACTTTTGCCCCCACAAGGGGAGAGAGCCTGCTTGGGAACGAAGCCAAGCTAGACAAGACAGAGCGGAAGGGAGGAGGAGGAAGAATCTGACCCCAGAACATCATTTGAATCCCTTGAACCCCATCACTCCCAATGACACCCCTATCGGCCGCCCTTCCCGCTAACTGAGCCCTTTGGTTTAAGTCGGTTCATTGGGATTTATGTGACTTGCTACAGAAAGAGCTCCTCCGACAGAGCGATTTCATATGGCCTTCGGCCAGCTCTTTTCCAGTGGCTGCCCTGAGCGTGAGCCAGCACCCCAGCTTGGGAGTGAGAGCAGCGCAGGTTCGAGCCCCGGCTCCAGCACTTGCTATCTCTGTGCCCCCGCACAAGCAACTCTGCTTCTCGGAGTCTCAGTTTCTTCGCCTGCAAATGGGGCTGCTCTGAAAGTGGGTGTAGCGAGCTCTGAAGAGACATCAGCAGTTCTCTCCCTGCAAGCTGACGGCAGAGGCTGGTGGCACAGGGGTCCCCCAGGTGTCATCCCTCTCCACACTGAACACCGCTCGTGGCCGACCAGCAAGGGCTCCCTTAGCCCTCTCCTCCCCTGGCTCCTCTTGACCTGTGCTTTTTGAGTTTCTCCGCCTGCTTTTCTTTTTTTTTTTTTTAATTTACCTGCGAGAGAGAGAGCGCACATAAGCGAGGGTGGGAGGTGGCAGGGAGAGAGAGAAGCAGAGAGCCCGATGCAGGACTCGATCTCATGACCCCGAGATCAGGACCTGAGCCGAAGGCAGGTCCTGACGTTTAACAGACTGAGCTACCCAGGCTCCCCTCCCCTCCTGCCTTTCTAATCACACATTTTATTGGCTCCTCTTCCTCCTCTAAAATATGGGTGTTTTTCCACAGTTCTGGTCTGGATCCTCTTTCGATCCTTTGGCAATTTTGGCCTTGTTTTCCCCAGTACACGTGGACACCATCCCCTCCGGTGGCACAATGGGGCCTCGAGCTTGACATGTCTCAGATGTCACCGGTGCTGTCTCCTCTCCAAAAGCCTCACTTCCCAGCTTGCTTCTCCTCTTGACTTCCAGTCTTCTGCTAATGGTACCTCTCTTCTCTCAGTCTTTGAACTTGAACCCTTGAAGTCACCGCAACATCTGACCTTTGTACCTAAATCTGTTTCCAGTCCCGTCACCCTAAAACCTCTTTCTTTCTTATCTCTGCAGCACACCCCCCACCTCCATTCTTGCCCCCACTCTGCCACTCCAGGTCCTGCTGCCCCTGGGGATGTCCCAACGGTCTGAACGGTCCCTTAAAGGTCTCTCCCACCCCGCTAGCTCCTTCCCTCACCGATTCTACTTCTGAATGAATCTTGTCAATGCCAAAGGCCTCATAATGAAACTTCTCCTCCCCCCAAACTGTCACGATTGCCCATTGCCTTTTGGATGCAATAAACATAGTTCAGCAGATGTTAATTAGAGCATCTCTTCTGTGTCAGGCACTGTGCCAGGCATTGTGAGGAAGACAAAATTAAAATTAATGTAGTCCCCGACCAGGGTCCCTGCAATCTAGTGGTTTAGGTGACCAGACCACACAGCCTAAGCGTGGTACATGCACACATGTGTGTACTTGCACACACACACACACACACACACACACAGTACTGAACAATGTGAACTCTCTTCATTCATTCCCTCTTGTCTTCCTGATTTTAATTTGCTTTCTTGTGCTTCCTACCTAAGTCAGGTTGAACTACATGCATTTCCATGTTCTCCTACTTCCCTGACTTGGTTTATGCTGTTTCCTTCCCTCCAACTCCATTTGGCCAAACCCTGTCTATCCTTTGTAAACTTTCTCGTGTAATTTTCCCCTATCACTCTTTTGCTGATGACTCTAGCAATTGTGATCTTTTCCTCTCCTCTCCGGAAGCACCTTATATGAAACTACACCTTGCATTTCCATTGCTGAAAAAAAGGTATTTATGTAAGTCACTTATCTGCCCAATTAGGCTGTAAACTCTTTAAGGGTAGAGACTCTCATTTATCTTTGCAACCCCAACAACTTAGAAAGTGTTTCTCAATTAGTGCTAAGTATGCACTTACCTACACAAAGCTTGTGCATTACAGAGGGCCAACTGTTTTGCACTACAGAAGAATTGTTTACCCAAGAAAAAGTACTTAGGATTTCCCACAGGTTCTTCTAAATAAATCTTCAGATTCATTTTAACTTATTTATGGATTACCAACTACTGGCCTGGAGGAGAACTGTGGATTGGGAGAAATCACACACACACATAGCAAAAAGTGAAATTGTTGGAAACCACCGCCCATTAATGATTTCCCAGAAAGAACAAGAGAATAGACCTTCATCGACTATGGGAGCTGTTGAGAAAATAGGATTCTATGTTCAGAAATGGGATCAAGGCAGAGCATCTACTTTCCAAGCTCTGTATTAGAAGAGACTGTCTTAGAGCAGCTGGCATTATGGAGAAACATCGGGAAGATGCTGTGACACAAGGGTCATGCCCATGGAGGTCACCGGGGTCTTACCAGAGTTCCTGAAGCATCCTGGGACATCCGATGGGAGTCAGCCTTGGGTCCTGGCTGCCAACAAGGGCCAGTCTAAGGGACCTGATGGACAGACTGTCCCTGCTATGTGATAACCTGCAATGGGTCAGGGGTGTGACGGGCTCACTGTCAGCTTTACTGGAACTCCTGAGCAGGCTGGGGCCGCGGGCTCTCTGTCTGAGTTCCTGGGCAGTGAGTGCAGGAGGGAGGGGAAGGAGGAACAGCAGGCCATTTCGGACCTTCAGCTGAGACCCTGCTTTCCTTCCAGGGCAATCAGCAAGACGTAGATTTGGATCCAGGTGGTGGTGGAAAGGGGTCGGCCTGGCTATGATGTTCCCAGGACCGGGATCCCTGGGCCAGCGCCTGGCAGCAGGGTGTGAGCAGATCGAGAAGTTCACCACCCATGACAACCAGTGTGCGGAGCTGGAGCAGCCTTGTTAACAGCCTCGGGGCCCCCTGATGCAGGTCCTGACGCCAGGAGCTATCCTGGGATCTGCAGGTGCCTCCCATCATCCAGACTATGCTTTCACCTGACACATTCCAGGGACCCTGAGGGACCCCCAGTCAGCAGCTTCTGTCCTAGCCCCGGATGCCCAGGCTTTAACAGTGAAAGGCCCGTGTTCCTCCCTCACAAAGTTTATGGGACGGGTCTAGCAACTCTACATGGAAAATTCTTACAGTCGTGCCTGACCTAACACAAGCCCTCCATAAATGTTAGCTGCTGCTTTGTGCATTTATGATTTATGTAATCAGCCATGCCCCATGTTCACTGTGCAGGGACATGTGGTAGCCCTCCCCAGAGAGGCCAGGGAGGCATAGCTGTTGAGAGCTCGACGTCAGGGAGACCTGCGTTTGAGTCCAGACTCTTCTACCTACCAGCTGTGTGACTTGGAGCAAGTTTCTTAACTTCTCTGAGCCTCATTTGAAAAATGAATTGTAATATATAAATCTATAACTTGTGTGTGTGTGTGTGTGTGTATATAAATATATACTTTGATATATTGATGTAAAGATTAAATAAAATAACATGAGCAGAGGTCCTAACATGATACCTGGTACCTACTGAATGATAAAATGATATCAGTGCTGGGGCACCTGGGGGGGCTCAGTCAGTGGAGCATCTGCCTCTTGGTCTTGGCTCAGGTCTGATTTCAGGGTCATGAGATCGATCCCTGCATCAGGCTCTACGTTCAGCAGGGAGTCTGCTTGAGTTTCTCTCTCCTTCTGCCCCTCCCTCTCCCCTTCCACTCTGCTCGCTCTCTCCCTAAAATAAAGAAATAAATCTTTTTAAAAAACGAAATCAATGCTAATATGAAAATATTACTCACTGTTATTAGCAGCATTTCTGCGGCAGATATAATTTGGGGAGGGGAGCAGACAACGTATAAGGAATGCCAAATTAGCAGTACGAACTCAAAATAAGGAGCTTCCCGGCAAGAGGAGATAGGCGGGACAGGAGGCAGGTGAGGTTTTCTCTAGAAACGGGCGTGGGCAGGCCTGGGACAGCAGATGGGAGAAGGGGTACACGTGGAGAACTCTGAGCAGAGGGCCTGGTTCTCCTCATTTGGAAAACACTCCAGTGTTTAAGGAGGAAAGATGATAGAGTTGCTTTTAATTATCCTAAAGACCCTTGTGCAAAATGGGCTTTGGAGTTGAGCTGGGGAATTATGACCACAGCGTGATCAGCCCTGATGGGCTGGCATATATCTCTGTCAAACTGGGGAGTCTACAAGATAAATGGCTCAAACCAAGCTAATTATGGGGAACTTTCACGAGAGAGAAAGAGAGACATGAGCATCCTCAAATGCTCTGCCTCCCTCCCGCCAGAAGTGGGCCCCTCTGCCTCCTAATACACAAGAGCAGTGCTCAGGATGACAGAGTGAATCAGCACTCCAGGCTTGCCCAGAGCTGCTGACGGGTCCAGAAACATCGTCAGGCACACACCCTCATCCGTGCAGGGCACTCTGCATGGTGTTCTGGACTAATGGAGCTCCTTAAGGCTGGGGAAGGATAGGCTTTTGTTCCCTCAGCCCACTTCTGAGTGCTTGTCCAACACTTTCATCTCCCAGGTGGGGAAACTGAGGCAGGGTTGGCCAATGTCATGCAGCAAGGTGTCAATGAACCTGCTAACTTCTCTAGCTTCCATTACTGCCTGGTGATTCAAGCTAGTATCAAATCCTTGCTCTGCTACTTGTTAATGGTGGGGCCTTGGACAAGTTTAGTAGTCTCTATGAGCCTTGGTTTTCTTATTTGTAAAGTGGAGGATTCCTTCTTTCCTTCCTTCCTCCCTCCTTCTCTCTCTCTCCCTTCCGCCTTTCTCCTTGCTCCTCCCTCCCTTCTTCTCTCTGTAGGGTGATCAACTCATCCCAGTTTACCCAGGACTTGCCTGGTTTCAGCTCTGAAAGCCCTGCAGTCCAAGAATCCTCTGTCTCCCCAAAGCCTATTTCTTTGTTCAATGATATCGCCTGCCTCTGTCCTAGGTGCTGAAGAACAGTTGCCGAGACAGAAGATCCCTATTCTCAAGGAGCTAACATCCTAATTCTTCAGGGGAAGATCGACATGGATACGTTGATACATTAATCAAATAATATACATTCTACACATATGAAACTATGTGTCGGGTTTTATACTACATATTTTATAAAAATTACATAAGTGTATTCTTAAACAATACCGGGAAGTAAATATCAACGCATTCCACCCCCCCAACCCCGCCCAATCGTTAGATGTGGAAACAAGAGACTAACTTCCTAAAATCTCACTGATCACAAAAAGTAAAGCCATCATTTAAACCGTGGAGTTCCAGTGCTCATGTACCCAGCCTCAACACTCCCCCACTTCATGAATGATAAATACAGGACTCAGGATAAAGCCACAGAGAAAGTTATTTTTGTACAGGCTGCTTGGTTCCTAAGAAGGCTGGGTTTGCTCTCCCCCTCCTGGCTGGCTGAGGATCTGTGGTCCTAACCAGGCCATATGACACATGCACTGAAGGTTACCCTTCAGGCACATTTGCTCTAATACCAAGCCTTCGGCAGAGCCCTTCCTCACTGTTCCGCCCCTGCCCCAGAGAACATTCAGTGGTGGAGGGTGGGTCCTGACAACCATGCAAATGAGCCAGGAATGCACGAGGGTCCTGAGCCTGCAGGATTCACTTGGAAGAGTCCTTAGCCAAGGAGTATCCACCATCAGAAGATGGAAAGTGGATGATGTCCCAATCCAGCCAGAGCTCTGTGCCTGGAGGAAAAATGGAACCCATTTCTCTCAGACCTTCTGGTCCCCCGGCAGATGACAGGCTGATGAATGAGGACCATGCCTGAGGAATATTTCCAGCTCCCAGGGCTGACTGGCCCATCCATCTACGCAGCCACATTTATAGGAAATGTATGGACTGGGGCTGTTGGAAGGAACTTTATTCATCACCCAGTCCAAGGGCTCATTTAGTAGATGAGGAGATCAAGGAGCAAATGTCTTCTCACGGTCACACAGGATACCAAAGAAGAGAAGTCTACGCCCCAAATTGCCTGACTCCAAACACAGCATTTCTACAAAAACATGCGTCTCCTCCCCGGGGCTGGACTCTAGAATTATCTATGTGGAACATGATTCCCCTTTCGCCACCGTTCCGGCTCTAAGGCGCTGGGGCAGGGGAATGGGTCACAGGTTGGCATCTGCTGGAAGGAAACGTCTGGAGAGTTCTTGCTAGTCTACAAGGGCTCACGGATCACCCACGGACATCAGCTGATTAGTGTGCAGAAAGAAGGTGGGAGAAGGAGAGATGTGATGAGGGAGTACAGGGAGACCTCGATCAGGTCCAAACACGCAACTCCCCTTTCCCTACCACTCCCTGGATCTCGGTTTCTTCCCCTGTTACAACACCTGAGTTACACGTTTGTGCGGCAGGTCAGAGAACATGTTTACAAAAACGCTTATCACAGGGCCTGGCCTACCTTCCGAGCGTGACTGCATTCCTCTTCCCTCTTATTTATCTGCTTGGCAGTGCCGTTCATAAGTCGCAGCTGGTGGATGCATTGTAACATGTCATAAGTCGCAGCTGGTGGATGCATTGTAACACGTCCCTCCAGTACTCCATTGTGGAGAACAGCCTGTTGTGGGGCTCCTCGGCTGTCCCTGGCCCCAGATCTGGGGGGCAAGGGGGGGCAGGCCTGCAGAGCAGCCACACCCACGTGTCCTTGAGCTCTGCTGGCTTAAAGAGAAGCCGTGAGCTTGGGGTGGCATTGGGAAAATGAGCCTTCCCCTGCAGCTGGAACTACAAGGACAAAACCTCAGCACTGCCAAACAGATAAATAAGAGGGCAGAGGAATGCAGTCACGCTCGGAAGGATGCACCATACACTTCCTTTCACTGGGAGCCTCTCCAGAGCACTCAAAACCCAGTTTCCACTTGCCAAAACTCTGTTTCCCCATAGATGTCTGGGGACTTGCTCGGTGGCGATCGGGAGAACCATGGAGACTGCTGTAAGCTTTCCCTCCGCCCCCTTTTCAGGAGGCTCTTTGACTTGGGCCCAGCTGGGTTGCTGACCTACAGGGAGCAGCGGCGGACGCAAGCCCCAGTTGGGCATCAGTGTTTGGACAAAGCTGCTCACGATCCTGGGCTGTTCAATTCCCTGCTGCCGTGGCCCTGGGCCAGCGAGCACCCTGTCATTCTCAGTCACCCTCAACCAGAGCTCAGCGCCTGCAGGGGGATAGGCACAGTGAAGAGGAAAGGGTCAGCCTTGTGACAAGACTGGACCTCTGAGCTGGACAGAAAGATGGGGGGTGGGGGGGTCAGTGCATCCAGGGCGTCATCTGCCTTCCCTGCTTCTCCGGTCACTTGCTACAGGGTTGATGCCTCAGACCTTTCCAGAAACCAATTCGAGGCAGCAGACCTGACCTAATTCAAGTCCAGCTGCGTGACCTTTCTCTGGTACCTTAATCCCACCAGAGCCTAGTTGCTCGTCCATTTGTCAGAGGCTGTGCTCATACCACCATACTAACTTGCACTGCAGCTGACGACGCCGAGATGCCCTATGGACGACACGTCCTTTCCCTCCTCCAGGGAAAGCAGACGGTAGCCCAGAAACCATGGCATCACCACATCCGGGTAATCACGGGGTCCTTACTTCTGGTGTATGGAGCACAGGAGAAGGCCACAGAGACTCAGCCCCAAGACTGCCGAATGGCAACTGGACCTCACCAACTCAGGAGCCTGGTGCTGGTCCCAGTAGCTCTCCTCTCCCCAGAGCTGGGGCCTCACCTGCCGCTCAGCCAGACCCCTAGTCTCAGAGGCTTCTCCTCCCCTTAGGCTGCTTTGAGAAGCCCCAGCTCCACGTTCTAGGACTGCCCCATGTCACTCTAGTGGCTGGTGCGGCTCTGTTCTTGTGGCCCACGTTCTTTCCCTCTGTGTTTCCTCCAAATCCCAGGAACGGGCCTGATGCCCACGGCTTCCTAGGCTGGGGCTCCAGATTGCCCTGTGGTGGCCCTCCGGCTTGGAGGCTGTGGTCCACTGGCAACACTCTCCCCCTTGTAGCCCTCATCCCCATCCCCCTTGAAGCTGAGTGGGTGCCCTTCTAGATTTCCAAATGCTGCCCCAGCCAGTGGCAGATTTGACTCATATCCCTATTCAGAAGATCTTAAGAGGCCTCAAAATGTTTGTGTGCCCCCCAAATGAGGAGATTCTTCAGATACAAAAGGCTCAAATTGAAAAAAAAATTATTTCAATACAAAGAAAGATGATTTTTTCATATTGGCTGACCTCTTGCCATGATGTTTTGGGAGCCCCATGAATGATATTCTAAGTCATGGGTCCTCAAACTTGTTTAGGTGATTAAGTATCTGAAAGTTTTGTCCTCTTCACAGAAGCAAAAATACTGTTATCGGATTCCACTGAGAGTTGTAAAAAGACAAATGTAAGTCACGACTACTCTTTTCGGCTTGAAGCACCATGCTAAGTGCTTTACATGGAGTAGCTCACTCAACCCTCCAAAAAACTTTTGAGGGAGTAATACCACGACTATATATTGCCATTTTGTAGATGAGCAAATTGAGGCTCCGAGGTGAGGTCCCTAGCCCAATGTCACTTCCTGAGTTGGGAATCAGTGAATCAATCCAGGAAGCGTAGTCAATTCCACAGCCCATATTCCCGTCCTTCCTACCCCATCCCTGGGACTGAACGACAATGTCACCCGTTAGCTGTGACTATACCAAGTGTAAGCCACATCAAATTACAGCCATTAACACATGGGCCGACGCTCACACAAATAAGAAAGCAAATGCAGGCCTGACTTAGCAGCTGTTTGATAATATTTGCCTGCTAATTTTGCTAATTGTGCATTCATTTGTCATCCGCTAGTGAGTGACAGCAGGCTAACAGTAGGAGGCACCAAAGGTTTAAGAAAAACATATGGGAGAAAAAGCTTCACTGGGAGGCATTTCCATGTCTTTGCCTACTTCTGATTATCCCCCTGCCAAAGGGAAAAAGCCACCATTACTGTGTTGGAGGCAGAACAATGTGGCCTTGTTGGTGGAAACCTGTGTTGTCTTAGACCATTTCCTCCCTGTCTGCTCCCTGGTGACCCTTCTTAAGCTCTGTCCCGGGGTTCTCACCCAACATTCTGGAGGGTGCACCATCTTCCCGCAGGCGACAGTGGGAGGGGGGTCGGAGCAGCAGAGATTCCCAGATGCTCTCTCACCCTTGGGCAATCTCGGTCCCCAGGGGAGCCGTGCTTCTCTCCCCGTGCTACAGACCTGGGCTCTATATGATATGACCACCCACTGCCTTCCACTCTCTGATTGGACTCCGTTGAACGCCCAGCCTAAGTGCAGCCAAACCACAGACAGAGAGCAAACAAGGGCTTGGAGCCTCGCTGTCAAAGAGGAACTCCAACCGTGAGATGCCTCTCTTGGAAATGTAGAGCCATGGGCTCCGGGCTCTGAAAGGAGAGTGGGCACAGGGGAGTTGGGGGGTGGGGTGAGTGGGATGAGCCGGACCGCAGCTGCAGTGGGGATGCGGGATCTATGTTTCAGTGGCTGGAGTCACTTAGTGCAAGCAGGAAAATGGAGCAGATTCCCCGAGAGAGGAGGCGGCTCTGAAGGACTCGTGCCCGGGGTCCCACTGCCCATCCTGTTCCCGGCCCCGGTTTCCGCCAGATGTGGCTGCATTTGGGTGCCTGTCCTGGGAAATTCTCCCCTGCTTTCTGCGTGTCTTCATTATGACCCACCCACTCCCAGGCTCTTCCTCAAGCCAGCCCAAGGGAACCCCTGTTTCTCACCACCAAATAGCCCTGCCTTCCACGAGGGGGCACGGGAAAGGCGCGTGGGGTCCTGGACCTGAACTGCCTCTTCCAGACCCCTCCTGGCTTCTCAGAAACCTTGGTATCTGCAGGAGCCCTTCCCTTCCTTCCCGGCTAGCCCCTTCACATCCGGGTCCTTGCCTGGCCCGCCCTCAGAGCAGCTCCTTGGAGCGAGATGTTTATGGGTTTGGTGCCTTTGCTTATTGCTCACTCCCAAGTTCCCAGCCCCCCACTTGACTCTGTCTCCCACTGTGATCCTTTCCCTGGCTCCTGCTGAGCCAGGGCTCATTTACATTTCACTCACCAACATCATTTAGTTAATTTTTTCCAGGTAATTCAATGCTCACCAAATAGCCCTCGATTGCCTTTGCATTCATCACCTTCCAGGGCTCTGAAGGGTTTCAGAGTGGTGGCTTCCCTGTTGGGATCCCCACGCCTGCAGAGGCAACAACATAGCCCACAGGCTGGGAGCAGGAGATCCCGGGGCAGGGGCAGGGGTGGCTCGGTAGCCTCCTCTGACAGCGGCCGGGGGTCAAGCCTCAGGAGGGCAGGAGTGCCCTGGGCCCAGGCAGCTCTGCCCGCGGAGGAGGCACCCTCCCCGCCTGGTAATAATTCATTGTGCATGCAACTCTAGGCTTCCTGCCTGCTGTGCAAAGCATTTCCTTCACCTTAGCCTAAAATAGCTTAAGCTTCAGGGGGTGCTGCCTAGTGCCTAGATTATTACAAGGGTTGGGAAGTAAAACAATAAAATAAAAATCTTTGCAAAATCACAATGGGAAGGGTGTGGTGACTGGCAAGCACAGCCACGGAGAGCCCTTGGGTCATAATCAGCCAAAGGCAAGACGCTCCTCCATCCATGCCCACCCTCATCCCCACTCTACCCCATCCCCATCCTATGCCATCCCACCCCTACCCTCATCTCCCTTCCCCATCTCCACCCCTATCCCTGCCCCAGCCCCACCCCCACCCCATCCCCATCTCCAAGCAGCTAGCTGCAGAAGTGGCCTTCATGTTGGGGGACTCTCAGACCCCCCCCTCCGTCAGCAGGTGCTATGTGTGACCAGCTTGTTGGAAGCCTTCTACAACTCTGCAGGCTAGTGAAGGAAAACATGCAGCTAGTAACAGTAATCGAAGCATGCCCTGCCGTGGAGGAGCCGAGGTTATAAGACAGTGACCCTGTCTTCATCCCCAGTGCAGTGAAGACTGGATGCTACCACTTACAATTTTCCCTGCACGTCTCACATCTCAGGACGTCCTGGGGAAGAACTGTTTGGCCCAGTGCCTTTAGTGTCCCCTTTGGGCCCCAAGGGCCATACGTAACCATACGTAAGGAGGAGGTCACCGCCTATGTCGAGCTTTCCAGAAATCCGCCGGTAGCTTATATATCTTCCAACCCTGGCTCAGTTGGCTGGAATTTCCTAGCCAGTATCTCAGGGGGCTGAGATATGGATCCCCTAGGACCTCAGGCTGGGAGGATGGAGGCTGGGGACTGGAGCCCCTGACCCACCAGCTCTGCCTGTGAGTGTATAAAATGCTGCGAGTATGAAAGTACCGTTCTCCCTGTGAGCAGGGAGGCAAAAGTGCTGAAGAGCACTGCTAGATTCCCTCTCACCGCCTGCCCTGCCCGAGCCTGAGCCCCGACCGGCTGCTTCCGCGTTCCCATTCATGTTGCCTCACATCTCCTCCCCGGGCCTGATGCATACACAGAAGGGCCGGTACAGCTCTAAGGAGCCCCCTTAGCAAAACCGAGCCCCCTCCCCACCCCAGCAAGCTCTCCTGGTAGCCGACACCAACTTCCTGGGGTCTTATTTTGATTCCGAGAGGGTCCTTAGGATCCTCCAAGCCATCGGTGAGCGGGCAGGAGCAGTCTGGGACAAGGAATGCTTTGATAAATTGATCTTCATTAACCGGGAGGGACCTCTGAATGTGGGCCAGTCTCCATCAACCTCAGAGAGGAAGGCTGTGGAGTGGGCCTCCTCAGCCCTGCACGGGGCACAATTGCTCTTCAGTGTTCTCGACATTTCCCTAAAGAAAGTAATGCTGGCCCTGATTCCAGTAGACCTTTAAAAAGGCACTTTATTAAAGTCTCAGAACCGATTAGACAGGAGTCATGCTGGGTCTGTCGGGCTCAATTTATATCATCTCTACTTCCCCCAAATGGAGCTGAGCCAGGCAGGCAGGCTTCCCTGGAATAGGCGGGGATCAACTCCAAGGCCACCTTCCCTCAATGAGCAATGCCCCTCCTCCCGGCACTCCGGCCCCCTGCAGAGCAGCCCTGCCTGGGGGGGGGGGGGGAGGGGTCAGAGCTCCCTCTGAGCTTCACCCTCCAAAACGGTCGTCGTGTGGCTCATCTGACCGACATGGGCCCTGACTATAAAGTAGGTATCAGCTTCTGAAGATTTAGCATAAAAACGTGAAATATCCCACTATTATTTTTATTTTGATGTCATGTTGAAACTACAATAGTTTGGACATATGAGATTAAATCTCGTATAAAAATTAATTTCTCCTGCTCCGTTTTACCTTTTTAAATAGAGCCCCTGGGAAATTTAAAAGTACACCTGTGGCTTGCCCTCTTTTTCTCTTGGACAATACTGTTTTAAAGGCATTTTAGGCTGGAGAGGTCATTGGAAGCTGTGTGTGAAGCGAGGAACGGGGAGAGATCAATCAGGCTTAGATTCTGGACCTCCCTGCTCAAGATGCTCTAAAGGCTATTCATGCTGCCCTCCCGAAGGCCCCCGGTCCCCGACGCCCTGGAGACCTTGCACAGGCTGGCTGTGCCCTCCTGCCACACCTCGTCCCCCACAGCTCCTGTCCTCCCTCTGCTCCAGACACCCTGGTCCTGCTTTTCTTCCACACGGCCAACCATGCTCCACTGCAGCCAGAGAGAGAGTGCCAGAGTGGGGGAGAGGCAGAGGAAAAGAGAGAGGAGAAGCAGACTCCTCACTGAGTCCATCCACATGGGACTCCGCTCAGGACTCTGAGATCATGACCTGAGCCCAAACCAAGAGTTGGATGCTTAACGGACTAAGCCACTACCCAGGGGTCCCCTGCCCAGTGCAGCCTTTGCACATGCTGTTCCCTCTGCCTAGAGTGTTCTTCCCCAGACTTCTGCCCTACTCTTTCCCTCTCTTTATTCAGTTCTCAATTGAAAAGTCACCTCCTCAAAGAGGCCACCCCTGATTTGCTCCCCAATCTCAATTAGAACCAATCACCATCTCTTCGTTCTGCTTCATTTTTCATCAAAG
This sequence comes from Potos flavus, assembly GCA_028534135.1. NCBI lineage: Eukaryota > Metazoa > Chordata > Mammalia > Carnivora > Procyonidae > Potos > Potos flavus. The sequence continues at coordinate 33,664,821 of CM052891.1, read as the reverse complement.
CTCCCATGACTGTCTGAGACGACACTGCACATTCACTGTCTGTGCTCTCCAGACAAGAAGCCTCTGTCTCTCTTGTCCACCACATGCTATGCTCCCAGCGAAAGCTTGCTCAGTGAACGCACACAGCAGCCCCCAAGGTCAGTGGGATCAGGCCATTTTTCAGATGTGTTGACTCAGGCTTGGAGAGAGCTTGGAACAGGGCAGAGCAGGGACTGGGTCCGTGGGCGGCGCCAAGCTTAGAAGGGACAGTGGCTTAGGGACTTGCAAAGTCACTGCCTCTAGGATCTCACGCACTAGGAATCTGCCCCAGCCTAGGAAGCTAGGGCCAACCATGTGGGGGAGGAAAACAGGCAAAGACAGCAAGACCACTCTAATGTGCTCTGGGAAGTTCCTATGGGAAGCAGGTGCCAGGGTGGGCTAGAAGGAGAGACAGGGTTTGAGGTCCCACCTGCCGGCCCAGATGTACCCTGGCATCGTGAGAGCGTTTGAGAAGGCACTCGGGGGCAAGTGACACAGGCTACCAATAATAAAGGCCTGTCTGGATACCAGAAACAGACCTTAGTGCCTTAGAGCTGCAAGAGGTCTCTACCCCATCCCCTCAACAGGACCCCCTCTCTGCCTGGGTACCTCCAGAGACAGGGAGTTCATTACGCTCAAGGCAGCGGCTGGTCTTTGTATTTGTTTTAATCAACAGAAAACACTTGATTCTTTGACCTTGACCTCTTTGAGGTCAACAGCTCCTTCCTTGTAGTTGATGTTTTTCAGACACCTGCTCTCGTTCTGGCTTCCCGCAGCCGTCCTGTGCAAGACTGATTCCTATTCCCCAGATCAGCCCTTCCAGGATCAGAGGTCGCGGTGGCTCGAGAAGCCACATCTCCCAAGAAGCATGATCTCGGCACGCTCTCAGCAGAGCTGCCCCACAACCTGACCGCAAGGCCACGACTCAGCCAACTGCTCCACGGTGACTACTCGTGGGGACGGGCTCTCCGAGGCCAGAGCCTCCCCCTGGCTCACCCAGAATAACCCTGGGTTGCCACAGCCAGCCTTTTTTTGACTTCTCTTCTGACTTCTAAGCTCAAATGTGCATTTCCTCGTTGTGTTAGCGACGTCTGTTCAAACACCTCTGTGAGCCAGGCACCATACTGCCCTCTGGGGACAGAAGAGTGGAGAAGACGCAGCCTCTGGCCTCAAGGAGTTCATGGTCTACTGCAAGTCTATGAGTCCACAGGGAATTAAAACACAGCACGATCAGGGCTGTGATGGAGGCAAGTGCCAAGGGCACAGAAGCCACAGGCATAGGGGAGGACCTGACTTCTGGGAAGCGGGGGGGGGGGATGCAGGGAGGCCTTCCTGGAGGAAGAGATGCTAACTTCTCCTCCAAGATCAATTTTCCGTTTGCCACTTTCTAGTTGTCTTTTGGGAAGTCCCGTTTCTAAGTTCCCCAGACACTTCTAGTAGAACCCATGATTCAGTCTTCATAAGCAGGAGTATTCAAAATCATCATCTCATTTTCTTTCTGCCTCAGCCTATGTCTCTCTCTCTCTCTCTCTCTCTCTCTCACACACACACACACACACACACACACACACACAGAAGGCCACGTCTGTTTCTTTACTGTCTCAACCATGCCCTTCCTTTCATTTTCTCAAGCAGTTCCTGCGCCTGGATCCCCCCTGGTCCCTCATCCCCCTCACCCGTGATAGAAGGGTCTGAGCAGGTATCAACCTAGGGTGAAAATGGAGCCCCGTG
>CM052891.1:33636423-33662572 GCA_028534135.1 Potos flavus | reverse complement strand
TCTTGTATCCATCAACATGGTTCTCTAAGGTGAGAAGGAAACAAGCCTTAACACATCCCTGAGAGCCTCTGTCTCCTCATCGGCACAGTGGGGCTAAAAACGGCTATACGGCGACTGTGTATGCAGGGCCCATGGAGGGCCTAGCCTGGGAGCTGGCACACAGTAGGTGCTCAGTGAATTTCCACTGCCCTCCCTCCGCCATGCCTGACGGGAAAGAGCTAGGGGCCTCCAGGCTGGCCCTCACCTGCCTCAGTGACTCCGGGAGGCCGGGTCCTCCAGGTACCCCAGCAGGGGGCAACCTGGCTGCAGGCCCGGCCCCGCTACTGGCAAACATGTCTCTTCAGCCAGAGTTCAGGCCTTGTTTGGGGTTTTGTTTTCATTGAGGTACAACATATACTCGTTCGGGAGAATTTGGAGCAAAGGGAAAAAAAAGAGAAAAGAAAGAAACCATCTGAGATTCTGTAGTTCAAAGACACCTGGACCCCTCCCTGCCTTTCTCTTTCTACACAGAGTTCTTTGAGGCTGGTCGAGGTCATCCTCAACCTGGCCTCCGGCCTCCCTCTGCTTTCTGTGACAGCGGAACTTGCCATCTCGCCGGAAAGGGTTTTCCTGGTGATGCCGTGATTTGCCTAAGCAGCCCCGTCCCCCGGTCGGGTATTTGGGATGTTTCCCAACATTGTCTCTCCTAAATCCAAAAGCCACAGATACTTCATTCATAAAGGGATTTTCTTTTTTTTTTTTTTTTTTTTCTTTTGACTGCCCTTAGGATTTTACTTTAGATCACCGGAAGAGGCCTCTTGGTCCAGAGCAGGCGCTGACTTTCAGGACAGGCGAGCCTCATCCCGCCAGCGCTCCCTCATCTCACTGTGATTTGGGACATCTGAGAGTTAAGGATCAGGAACAGAAGGAGTTTCTTAGGGAACTGGGCCTCAGGCTTGGCCCAGATCCCCGGGGAAGCATCAGTGCGAGCCACTGCATTTATTTTTTTCCTTTTCTGGCCTAGTTTGAATAGACCCCCGGGGCAGATGGGTTTCCTGAGCTGCCTGAACTTTAAATATCTCCCCGGGCTTTAAATATCTGCCTGGGGCTTCCCGTGCTAAATCCTATAAATACTGTCCTTTTTCTGCCACCCGTAAGGTGCGGGAGTTTGGGATGTTGGCCTGAAGGGGGAAGAAAACGTGCCCTTCTTGGTGCTGCAGGGGCTGGAGGTCAGGAGGCACCTCCGAGCCTGGCTGGGTCCAGGGGCAGAGTCGATGCCTTCTTCAGCTGGGCCTTCTCCCCTCGTGGGCCTGCTGGCTCTCCGCACCCCTTCCCGATGCCCCCTAAGGCTGCTGCTGCCGCACCCGGGGCCTGGACCCCGTGAGGGCCCTGAACCCTGCCCAGCTCCTTCTCCAGGCTACACAGCCCATTGGTAGCTGAATCAGGCCTAGAAGCAGTTGACTCCAGGCCCGGTAATTTTGCCTTTTTTCGATCTCTTGTTTTTCATATGAGACAAAAAAGTCCAGAGAAGTGAAGAGGTTCTTTGAGGTCGCAAGCATGTCAGCTGAGGGAGGCTGGACCAGATCTACCTCCTCCTGTTCCCCGGCCGCCCTTCATTAAGAGCAGAGCATGAGTGAATCAAGAGAAGGCGGGTCCTTCTGGATCCTGGAGAGGACGTGGCTCTGGCTGGCGGATTCCCACAGGTGGGGTGAATCCCACAGAGCTGGAGAGACCCCCTAGGAACTCCAGGGCTGGGATGAAGCCAACGGGCTGGCGAGGGGGCCGTGGGAGCCAGAGCACTGGGGCTTAAGGAGAGCCCCCCCTGCTGCTGCCCTCAGCGGTGGGGGGGTGTGTGGTCAGTAGTGCCACCCTCTGACCCTGGCTCAAGAAACAGGTGGGCTCCAGCCCCTCCCCGGCAGCCCCTTCAGAGATCAGCTGCCTGTGGGCATCTAGGAGCAGCGGGTCATGCTAGTCACCACTGGGGAGAACAGGGATCTCCTTGGTCCAAAAGAAGACCAAGGCATCAATCACTTAATCAAGGTGGATCCTGAGGGCTGGATGTCAGTAACACCGGGGGTGAAAGAGGAGGTAGAGGAAAGTGCCCACCCTCCTCACCTCAGCCCTGGCAGGGAGACAGTGCCCTCCGTAAGTCACTGGCCAAGGAGCGCCGGACTCCAAGAACCACGAGCCTTCCCCTCCACCACCCATCCCCTCCCAGGCAGTAAGCTGGCTCTGGGAGCGAGGGCGTCAGGCCGGTTTCCTCAGTGATCTCTGTGGGCGCCTTGAACACATTCCGGCTTGCCACGGGAGCCGGGTGCCCAGCCCGTGCCGCCACGTGGCCACAACGGCAGCAGGTCATCTCGAAGTGTCCCCCTCATCTGGTGCCCCTTCTCATTGAGCAAGGCCAACTCTCAGGACGGGGGACCCCAAGTCAAGGTCCAAAGGCAGAGAGCAGTCGGTTGTGGCTGGGGTCTCTAACAAGAGCCCTAGAGAGATCCTCTCTGTGTGAAGTAGCTCCCTGACTCAGTGGTCCCCTGGAACCCAGCCAGCCTCTCTCCTTATATGCATGGTTTGCCCACACAACACGACACCAGGCGCCGAGGGTGTAGCCATGAGCAACACACAGTCTCCAACTGCCTATCCCTCCCTCCCTCCCTCCCTCGAGCCACCCTCCTTCCTTCCTTCCAGCAAACTCCAAGCTGCACATAGCAAGGCACTGTGGTAGGTGCAGTGCTGGGGATAACACTGCTCCAGAGCCCAGGTCCCACATTCGCAGAGCTTCCAGGCGAGTGGGGCAGTTACCCCTCAAATAATCATTGAAAATTGGGCCAAAACTCTGAAGGCAAGATCCCGGGTATTTTAAAGAAACACACCAGAGGATGAATGGATAAAGAAGATGTGGTATTATATACAATGGAATACTATGTAGCCATCAAAAGAAACAAAATCTTGCCATTTGCAATGACCTGGATGGAACTAGAGAGTGTTATGCTAAGCAAAATGAGTCAATCAGAGAAAGACAGTTATCATATGATCTCTGATACCAGGAATTTGAGAGGCAAGGTTCGTGGGGGCTAGGGAGGGAAAAAAATGAAACAAGATGGGATCAGGAAGAAGATAAACCGTAAGAGACTCTTAATCTCAGGAAACAAACTGAGGGTTGCTCAGGGGGAGGGTAGGAGGGTAGGGATGGGGTGGCTGGGTGATGGACATTGGGGAGGGTATGTGCTACGCTGAGTGCTGTGAAATGTGTAAGCCTGATGATTCACAGACCTGTACCCCTGGGGCAAATAATACATTATATGTTAATTTAAAAAGAAAACGAACACACCAGAGGCCCCGATCCAGGCTGGGGTGTTCAGTCATGTGGTATCTGATCTAAGAACCAAATGATGACAGAGTCAGGGGGAATGCATGGCAGGGCATCGAGAAGCAGACAGGCAGCGCAGCTCGAGCAGGAGCAGGGGGAAGGGCACAGGCCGTGAGGCTGGAGAGAGACAGGGGCTGGGGGTTAAGATCTCAGAGGGCCTTGAGGGCCAGGTTGCAGTGTTTGGATTTCATTCTAAGTGCAGTGAAGAGCCACCGAAGTTCCCAGCCAGGGGAAGCAGCATGAAAGGAGCAGTACGACCAGATGTCCCTGGACGGGTGTGCAGAGAGGAGGGCACAGGGTGGTGGTGACAGGGGCGGGGAGGACTGATAGAGGAGAGCCAACCACAGGAATCCAGGTGAACCCAACTATGGTGGGGCCCCACCAGTGGGCCAGAAGAACCTCAGCCCCCACAGAGAGCCGCCTCTCAGAGGCTCAGGGGTGAGCTGGAAGGACGGCTGCCACTCATGCAGGGAGGAGGTTCTTCTGGCTCATTCCCCTACCAGACTCTCTTGGAAGAAAAGCAACAGATCTGCCCCCACCCCAGATAGGAGCTCTACAGGATAAAGCCAGAGCAGGGCACAAAGGGCAGAGGCGTAGAAGGGAGGCTGCCCTCGTATAGCACCAGGGGTGGAAAGAGAATCCCACTCTATCTGCAGCAGCCCTCTGCAGCGGGACTCCAAGAGAAAGATGGGTAGGGACCTCCTGTGCGCCCAGCCTCCTGTTCCTCTCCGACTTAGAGACGCAGCTCCATCCAGGGTAGTGGGCCGGGGTGGACTTGGAGGTCTCTGGCCCAGCACCCTCTCCACTGTGGGCAAAGAGCGCGAGGCAGCGGTGGTGGCCCAGAGACAAGCCAAGCCAGCGAGCAATGGTCGTTTCTACCCATGCGGTTCAGAGTGGAAGAAAGGAGCAGAGGGAACAGGAAGAGGCAGGAGGGGGTCCTGGAGGGAAGCAGCCTCTGAGCGTCTCCCTGGGGCAGGACAGAGAGGTTCTATGATGGCCGCAGCCTGATGGCGGGGCCTCCCGGAGCTCAGGATGCACCTGCCCGGACGGACCCACTGTCACCCGCCAGATTCTACCTCGAGCCAGAGAAAGACTATTCTGCTGTGTCCCTATGACCACAGGGCTGCTCAGGGTGGGAAGAGGCCAGGGAACTATACAGACACAACGTTCCCAGGGAACCTCACCAGGGCTATGATATGTAATCCAGGCGGCCCCAGGAACAAATAAAGGAGGACCCGCAGCTGGACCACGTTTTCGAAGCTGGACGGGAGGTCACGGATGAGGGAGGTGGGAGGAAGCCCAGAAGGACCAAGGGCGGGAGAGCAGCCTGATCGAAAGAGGCCCATGCGCAGAGCAGGGGGAGCCTTGTGGCTGAGCGGGGGGGCCCTGGAGGGTTGGGAACCCAAGGGTTAGGGACCCGGCTTGGCAGGCGTGATCCTGCGGCTGCTACATTGCTGCTTTAGTCCCTGTCACGGGGATGGAGGGACTCAGCTCCTCCCGACCCGAGCAGAGACCTGCCTTCGCTCTTACGGTGTCTCCAAACCTCTCCGGAAGTCACCTAAGGACGGAGAGTCATTTCACGGAGGAGGACACGGAGGCCCAGAGAAGCGCGGGGGTCTCGCTCAAGGTCAGGGAGCGGCCAGCTCCAAAGCCGGGGCAGGGGCCCAGCTCGTCTGCCTCCCCTTTTCTTTGCTGCTTCCCAGGGGCCGTCCTTCCTCTGACTGGGCACTGAGGGTGTGTGCCGGAGGCAGGAATTGCACGGGAGACAGCCACGGATGAGCGAGTGGCAGGTCATCTCTCAGTGACAATCACTATGGAAACAAATGGCAGAGACAGATGGGGGCCCTGAAGTCAGGGGTCAAGCTTTTTTTATTCCCAACTGCACACTTTGCCAGAGGAAGACGGTATGTGTTGCTAGGATATAGTTCAAGTCGGACAGCTCTGGAGGCAGGGACGACTCTTTGCTTCATTAGCAGAGCGATGGATGCCGGCTGCCGCCCCCACTTTAGAAACCGTGCCCTGGGTCACAGGCTAACCTCACAGCGCCACAGAGGTCCTCACCCTCACAGCTTCCAGAACCTGCACTCTCCCCGCTGATGAGTGGACATCGGCGTTCCAGAAGGGTCTCTCTCTCTCTCTCCCGAAGCCTCCACGCATCAACTTTGCAAGGCATCGTAGAGGCTGCAAGTCCCACCCTTTTCAATCTCCCAAAGGAAATCTCGTTTAATTCTCCAATGACTGTGAGTGGGTCTATCACTCCCATTTCATGCATAGGAAAACTACGGCCCAGAAACAGGGCCGGCCTGAGGACACACAACAAGGGAATGACAGAGCGAGTCCCAAAGCCAGCCCTTGTGAACTCCAGAGCACTCTTGGATTCCTGGACTCCCAGGGTAGTAAAAAGAAAGCGTGTCAGTCTGCCCCCTCCTCCTCGTCCCAAGGGGCAAAACAAAATCTCAGGGAGAAGGCTGGCATTGCAATGGAGAAAGCCCAGAATGAGGACAGAAACGACCACTTTCCCCTGTTCTCGCCTCCCCCACTTCATCCCTGAACACTCCACCCACCACGTTTCAGGACAGAAACATCGTGGGGGAGAAGAGGGAAGAAATTAATTAATGCAGATCACGGGCAGGCTACAACTGCATCGCACTTTACAGTTTGCAAAATGCTTCTGGAGCCCTCACGCCATCTCCCCCTCGAACAACCTTGCACAGCGAGAGAACGTGCAAAGACCACTGTCCAGTGAGGACAGACCCCAGGGGACTCGGATGCAACTCTAAGCCACCTGACACCAAATCCCGTGATTCTTCTATGCATGTTGCTTTTGTCTGTACGTGAATGATAGGGAAATGAAGGGAGGGGAGCCAACATTTGTTGAACGGTAATATTAGAAAAGTCAGTGGAGATTATAATCAGAGCCATGAACTCTCATCAAACGTCCACTGTGCAGACTAGTCCCGTGCTAAACATGCCGCACACACTTTCCCATTTCGTCCCACCCCAGTTCTGAGCTCATTTTACTGATGGGGAAACCGAGGTTCGGGAAGTTAAGTCCCGTGGTTGTTTCCTCTGGTTTGCTCTCACGGTGTCTTATTTCCTAGTAACCGAGTTATCTTTACCTGTCAGGTGCATGTTTCCTTAGAATTTTGTCTATGGGAACTGTGTGTGTATCCTAGAAGGCAGGTGGGTTCTAGATAAGATGTGTGTTCGCTTCGGACAATGCAGTCACTCTAAATGAAATCCTTGTCTGGAGGTTTCCCGGTCACCGCGTGGCATAAATTCCGTCTGCTAGCCCACATAAGAACTTGCCCGCAGTTCTAAATTTTCAGCCGCAATTTATTGACCACGTCACACAATGCCTGTTTAAGGCTGCGGATTTTCCTTGCACTTCCTGTGGGGGGCGGGGGTTGATTCCTGCTTCCTTCCTCGTTACCTGGCAGTGTGGCCCTTTGGGGGCTGAGCTTTAGGGGGGGAAATGCTGAATGTACCACGCAGTCTTGGGCTCAGCGTGGTGACAGCGACAGCAGTTACTGGGGACGATAAGTGCATCTGCTTAGCAAGAACTTCCAGGTCCAAATCTCACCAGACTCAAGGAGAAGGCTGATGACTAGGGACGCACTGAAGTATCTATCTTACAGGTAGGGCACGGATGCTCAGAGAGAGGCAGACAGATAAAAGTCAGAGGGACGTGGGTAAAGAAGGCAAGCCCGTAGCAAAGAGTGTAGGGAGCTGGATGGGAGCGAAATGACAGGGGAGAGGGAGGAGCGCCAAGAGAGCGGGGTTCTATCAGGCGCTGACCATCAGGACCCCTTCTCTCGTGCGGTCACGTTGGCTTTGTGTGCCAAATGGGAACATTTCTGTGTTGCCTGCTCTGCAGGGCTGAGATGGGGGGTAAGATGAGCTAATAGAGTGGTGAGAGTCGGGTGCTTGCTGGAAAGTGCTATGCAGACCTGCAGCTACTGTGGTCACGGTTACCCCTGTCCCTCTTGCCAAATCCACCCCTCACGGGCAGCGTGATCAAGGCAGATCTGGAGATGATCTCTGCCACCCATAAAATGGACCCACAGGGCGGTCATCCCTTTCACTCCGCTCGTCCCCTCCTCCCGGAAACTCTCCTGAAGCTGACATTTGGGTCCCCCAACAGAACAGGAGGACTATCGCACGGTCAAGGGTAGTTGAGGATCCATTCGGATCCCTGTTCCCAGAAGTAGGATCGTGTGTGGTCGCTGCTGCCTGAGACGGGGCAACTCTATGGACTCCGGAGAGAGAGGCTTGGCCCTGAAGCTCGAGCATGTGAGTATCCACCAAGGGCCCTTGATCTCAAGTCACTTCTCGGTTTTCCCATCTGGGAAAGGAGCACCGTGATGTCTATCTCACAGGATCGGTGGAAGCATAAAATGGGTAATAGACTCACAGCCTCAAAGAGCAGCACCAGCGTGGGGCTTACCACGGTCCCTGGTGGTCTCAGGACCGGCGAGCCCACCGGCGAGGGCAGCCCAATGGTTTGAACGAAGACAAACTCAGAGTCAGGAATGCAGTCTTCGAGGATGAACGCAAAGGGCAAGAGGAAATGGAGACAGAGAATGGGCAGCAAAGGGCTAACCTAGAAGGTCCGAGCCAGCAGGTCGGACACGGCAGACAGACCCCGCGAGAGCAGTCCGAAACCCGGAGGGCAAGTGCTGTCCGGGCCTTGAGCTTCCATGCCTGGCCCCCCGTGGCTCGTGTGTTAGAGGACACCCCGTGGCCCCAGCGAGTCCTGTGAAGTTTCTCCAGGTCTGTTGAGGTCCCTGGAGGGGGAGCCACAAGAAGCCACCTGCTCTGACTCAGCCCCCCATGGAAAGCAAACGCAGCAGGCTTCCCCCAATGTGCTCGTCTGCAGAGCCGGCTGAGCCGCCCGTCGTGCCGGGTGGCACAACAGCAAGTGGAAGGAGGACGACTCGAGGCCACCAGCTGCAGGTCCCCGAGGGGACAAGACAATGCGATTAGAGCAGAAAGATCCATCACGAGATTCTGCCAAGGCAATCCCCATCGCGGGGCTCGGGAACCACCCCTAGCAGCACAGATGAAAGTGGGAGATCATCAGAGCTTAGCCCACGCCACGCCACACCACGCGGGCACGTGGATCAGTACTGTGACCAAGGTGCCACACGCCTTCTAAGTGCAGAGTGGGAGGAAGGGGCTGGGTCCTATTACGGGTCCCCTTGGTCTCTGTGGGTCACAGCCGGGGTGGCTGCTCCAGCCCGGGCTTCTGCACACAGACCTGTGCAATTACGTGCCACCTGTTACTGAGCGAGCATCAGAGGGCCCGCGATGCTATCCCTGTCAGTCTTTCGAGAATTCTCTTCCGAGAATCCTTCCCTTGGTGCCTCGCTATGGGTGTGAAATGATGGGATTAGGGAGCCCAAGGGCGGAGGGAAGTCACAGGCTGTCAGAAGTTCCAGGGGCTCCGGCCTTGGCAGAAACACCAGTATTTCTTTGAATGCTAAAAGAAGTTGGAAACCAATTAGCCTTGGCCTTCCCTCAGACTCTTCTGACTCATCAGAAACTTGGTCATCATGCTGCATTCATTTGTTCCTTCACTCGCTCATTCATTCACTTCACAATCGAAAAAGACCCACTATGTGCCAGGTGCAGTGCTCGAGGACATGAGCTCGCACAAAAGCGAACGAGACACATGCACCACCCTCTAGGAACCCAGAGTCTGGTGGGGGTCACCCCTCCTGGAAGGGGGTGGGCGAGAAGAGACTGAGAAGGCTCTCCTCTCTGGTGGGGGGAGGGGGGTGTCAACTGAGACTTTCACGTGGGGCCTTTGGGAAGGCTGAGCCAGGGGGCCAAGGGCATCGGTGTAGCGGGCAGAGACGGGCCTACGCACAGGTCGGGGTGGCAGGGCCAGGCCGGGGAGCAGACACCAGCACACGATCTAAGATTGGGGGGAGCACAGGAGGACTAAGGGCATAAGTGTAGCCGTGTGGGGGGAAAGGGGAAGGGATGGAGCTTGCATGCAGTGTTCCCTCGCTGCCCCCATCACGAGGCCCAGAGACGTGCCTTCCTTGCACCTTAGCTCATGGTATGAAGTTCTGACTTCCACGAAGTGAGACAGAGAACCGGAAGTCTCATAAATCTGATGGGACATGAAATATGAGAGGACATGAAATCTGACGTGTGGATTGTAAAGCAATTCGCAGTTTTATCTGCCCCACAGTGGTGTAAACGTCACATAGTTTTAGTCCAGATGGAAAGGAAAGCTATGAGTACCATCTCACGGGGAGACCTCGCGTGGCCACGTCCCCTCTGGGGTGAGAGCAGCAGATTCTCTAGGAAAATGGCCCTGCTCCTCTGGTCTTATTCTGATTACCGCTCAGAGACAGCCTCTATTAGACTCTACTTAAAAGGCCCAGCATCAACAGTGAGCTCAATTACAATGGACTAAATGTGCTAACACAGCTTATGTACAAAGTGCTGGGGGACCTGGAAGAGGAATCGATGAGGGTAGAAGGGAAGGCTTCATAGAAGTGGTTTTATTTGAGCTGGGTTTTGAAGGATGAATAGGAGTCCATGAAACAAAGAGAGGAGGGTTATTCATGCAGAGAGACATTCACATGCAAACGGTACACAGAATAAAAGTGCCTGCTAGTCTGGGGGATGGCTAGTGGTCCACAGCTCAGGACCCACTGAAGACAGAGATGCATGAATTTTCCATCTATCCTTGAAAGAGATGAATTCTGAAAATATCTGGAGGGTCTCAAACCCTCCAGGCTGCTGCTTAGGAGTTTAATTTCTAGTCAAAGGGGGCCATCCAAAGGACTGATATTTTTCCTTATGTGTTCGAATGGAGTTAAGTCACAAGCAATGAGTTTTTTAGGCCCTCTCAAATATTTCCGGATTCCCACTTTTTAAAATATGAATTAAGGCTGTAACTAACATTTACTGGACCCTGTCATGTGCCAGGTACCTGAGATGCTCTACCCCCCACCCCACCTTCACTCTCTTGGCCCTAAGTGGTTAAGTACTATTATTGTTCCCATTTTGCAGAGCAGGACATGGAGGCTGAAAGCATTGAGGTCCCTCACCCCACACTTGAAGCCTGTAAGTGGCAGGATTGGGATTTGAATCTGGGTCCAACCGACTCCCAAACCCATGCTCCTCCCACTGCACTGTGCTGGGTGGGTACCAAGGGCTGGGCTCAGACAGGGCCATGAGGACATTCCTGCAGAGAGGGAAGAACAGAGGTGGGGGATAAGCTGCTGCCTCCGGGTCACTGTAGTTCCGTCTGCAAAGAAACAGATCCAATCCTCCAAGAGTCCCCGCTCGGAACGACAGAGCTCGAGAGAGCCAGGCTGGAGCATGGGGACTGAGACCCCACACACAGCCTCACCTTGCGGTCGAAGCCTTTGGAGACGGCGTGTGGCCCAGCCCTCTGCGGCACTGGCCAGAAATCACACAGCCATGGCTCAGAGACTTGAAAGATACTAAAGGTCACCTAATCCTCAGGATGGAAAGCTCCTGCCCTGTGATGCCCACCCCCCCCCCCCCACCAGGATCACACGCCTGCACCTCCAAAGCCAGCCGGCCCCTGACTGCACAGGGCGGTGGCCTCAAGCACGCAGTCTGTGCCCCCGCAGGGCATCGGAGCAGACCACAGCCTGCCCTGGGCTCTCTGCTTACTAGCTGTGCCCTTGGGCAAGTGACTTATCTTCCCGGATCCTCAGCTGGTCTATCTGAAAAGAGGGACTGTTAATGCCTAAGCACTTACACGGTGATCGGGAAGATTAGACAAAGCATTGGAGGGAGGATGGTGCAAATTGTATAAAACACACACACACACACACACACACACACACACACACACACACACACACACGTGAAGGATCAGAAGGAAGAAGATCATGCTAGATAGCAGAGGGCCACAAACTTTTGCAAAGGGCCCAAGCATAAAAATGTTAGGTTTGCAAGCCACAGCGTCTCTCACCACTCCTCACTCTGCCGCCACAGACAATATGTAAACAATGACTGTGACCTTGTTCCAATACGTCTTTACTAAAGGACCCTTCAATTTGAATTGTTCCTATAATTTTCATGTCTCACAAAATACCATTCTTCTGTTGGTTTTTCCCAACCATTTAGAAATGCAAAAGACCATTCTCAGCCAGAGGGCCGTGCAAAAACAGGTGGCGGGACCCCATTTGGCCCGCAGGCCGTGTTTGCAAACGCCCAATGGGTGGTGGCGTCTCCCTCGGCATCACACGGCTGTGTATGGTAACACAGACATTCACAGGCCACCCCTTTCGGGAAAAGCTCCCTGGCTGCTCCTTGGCCCCGGCCCCCTGTGGACAGCACATGTCACAATACACTGTGACCACAGTCCAGAAGCTCATCCAGGGCCAGACCCCAGCTTGTCCAGCTCGTATCTACAGAGCCTGGCACCAAGCCAGACACAGAAGCCATTCACTCAATGCTTCTGCAAGGAATGCCTGTGCTTTTACAAAATAAGCACTCTGCACCCTTCCAACGCTGCCTTGGAGGCCTACAATTTCTTACTCTATTCCAGAGAACCGAAAGGATTAATGAGGATTATTTAAAAATATACAGTAGGTCAATTTTCACAAAACATGCATTCTCTCTTCCTTTGGCTTCCTTGGGCCTGCCCTCCAGGCTTACTTGACATATAGGCAAAGTTCTTGGCAGATACAAGCCTCCGTTTCTTCGTCTATAAACAAGGGTTCACATGCGGTACCCACGCTGGCCAGCTGTAGCGTGACTTGAGAGATAGTCACATAGTGCCGAGCACCGTGCATGGCAACTAGTAAAAGCAAAGTGAAGATCAGTTTTTATTTTATTATCCTCCACGATGGAAATCACCGTCCACATTTCCCAGGGAGAAGTGGAGGCTCCGAGAAGGTAGGAATGTGCTTTAAAAATCAAAGAACATCTTCATCCGAAGCCTGTGTGGTCAACCCCAGGGCCTGCTTCCGGGTCAGTGGCTGAATCTAGACTCGAGGCAGGCCTGACTCTGCCTCTGGTCAGTGGCCTGGATCTCAGCGATCTAAGGCCACCAGGGGCACGGGCTCTGAGAAGCTGAAAGCCAGTGAGCAGTGGTCCCAGACAGCATCTGGGGGAGACTCCTCATGGCCGTCTGCCTCCATCGGATGCCCTTGCTGCGTGCGCGCCCCTTTCCACGGAACTGCAACTCCCCTCTCAGCCCAACAGGTGATGAGCTGCCAGACCAAGGTGGGGGCTGCTGGGAAACTCAGCACATTCCTCCAGCAGCAACTGACCTCCAGTGTGTGTGTGTGGGGGAGGGGGGGACACCCCTCCTCCTCCTCCGAACATGAAAAGAAGCAAAACCAAAATGAAATCATACTATCATCAATGCCGACCACGTTCTCCCTGCCAATATCGAGATAAAATCTATTCTGCCACCAGTCACTTGAAAAGTAACAAAGTAATAGTGAAGTTATAAAAAAAAAAAAAAAAACCGAACAGCAAATACCCCTTCTGAATACTGAAGGGAAGGTGTTGGGGGGACCTGGGGCAGCGATGAGCAGGGATCTGGAGTCCCCAGCCCCAGGGCCAGCGGGTCCTCAGACATCACTCGGACCATAACTTCCCTTTCTCTGCGGAGGGCTGGAACCCACCCTAGGGAAAGGATAGATATAATAGGTTAGGAAAGAATTCTTGATGAGACCCTGGGCTCTCTTCTCTGGGACCAGTGCTTTCTGGGGTGTCTGCAAGGCCTGGCGGGGGGCAGGGTGATCCCCAAGGAAGCTCCGATTTTCCGCTCCGCCCCGCACAGCCCTCTGTGTTTTCCTCTCGGGAAGAAGAAAGCGCTGACCGGCCGACACCAGCTCGCTGGCTGCTCGGCAATTACGTCTCCTATTATAAAGCCATCAGTTAACCAATGGCTCTTCCGAGGTATGATTTAGTCTCGCATTTGTCCAGGCCTGATCAATTCATTGGGATCAACAAGTTTAGAGTCAGAAAACCTAATTGCAAATCCTGGCTCCGTCTCTTAGGAGTCAAGTGTCATAGGTTCGTTTTCTTTTTTTTTTTCTCTCCGAGCACGTTTTCTCCCCTGTAAAAGGGGAAAGGCAATAACACCTATCTAGCAAAGCTATTAAACTAATCATCATTATAAATCACACCAACAATAGATCCCATTGCTTGAACACCTGCTGTGTATTAGGCACCATGATAAGTGATTTATATGCACAATCTTCTTCCATCTCCATCCGCAGTGGTCCATGGAGGCTGATGGCTAAGCATCATGTTGGAGATCACACAGCAAGTTACAGAAGATGCTGAGATTCCCGGGCAGGTCTCTCTGACGACAAAGCCTGTGCTGAACCAGAAGCTAGTCCTTCTCTGCTAGACGTCAGTAGAGCCCCCCACTCCTTTGTACTTCGTGATAAGTCTCCGTTTCCAGCCCTAAGGGAAGAGCAGGGGCCATGGGATGGTGCTGCTTACCCTCCACGTTCTTACCAAACCAACTTCTATTTCTATTCAGCGTCCCCAGGCTTCAGGGGAGGGGAGCACTGGCTGTGGGATCGATTTGAGGAATCTCCTCACACTGTACACACGAGAAGTGCACTTCTGCAAGTGTATCATATTTCAATTTGAAACGTTTAAAAAAAGACAGACCCGACAATCATGATGTCTTTTTTCTTTTTTTAAGATTTTATTTATTTATTTGACAGAGAGAGATCACAAGTAAGCAGAGAGGGAGGGGAAAGCAGGACCCCTGTTAAGCAGAGAGCCCGATGCGGGGCTCGATCCCAGGACCCTGAGATCACGATCTGAGCCGAAGGCAGAGGCTTTAACCCACTGAGCCACCCAGGCGCCCCAATCACAATGTCTTCAAACGGCTTGTAACTGGAAGACAGATCGAGCAAAACGAAGAAAACGAAGAAAAGAAAGTGAAAGGAAGGAAACGTGGTCAATGGTGAAGGAAATACAGGCATTCATTGGACTATTCTTTGGGATTTTCTGTAGCCTTGAAACTTACCAAGTCAAAAAGGTAGGGAAGAGACTTAAGGAAGAGCTATATCCACCTCTTAGGTGTTGTATGATCTTAGGCAAAACACCACGCCAGTCCTCAGTGTCCTCATCTGTACAATGGGCAAAAGGAATGATAACAGGACCACTCCCTAGACTATCTATGAACATGAAAGGAGATCATACACAGAAATCACTTGTCCTGATGCCCATTCATAATATGCACTGAAGAAAGCAGAGGAGCAAAGTGATGGAAGGTATCTGGGTCCTTGAGTAGATCGCTGAGTCACTGGCCTAGTCGGTCCAGGGACAGCCCCTCCTCCAGACAGCCTCTCCTCCAGTAAGTCACGTAAGACTTACTCCCTCACCAGCCCTTAAAATTTGGGTTTTTATAACTAATAAAATCACACTCCCCTTCCTAAAGAAACAATCTGAAATTCAGAAAAGATGCATTCATAAAGGGAAAAAGGGAAAAACATCCTAATTACACATAGGGATAGAATTAAATTATGGTACAGCTGTAAGACAGAATACTATGTAGACATCAAAAACGATGTCAGAAAACTGTTTCATGGCATAGAAAAATGCTCTTACTCTAACACTGATATCTGAAATAGGCAAAATTACAAATATAAAAGATTGGAAAAAATATAGCCAAATATTAATAGTACCCTAGATTTAGGTATTTAACTAAATGCTTCAATACTTTCTGCATTTATTTTCTGACTATTATATATTATTTATATGATAATTTAAACAGTAGCTTCTAAACTGTATTTATGACACATACAAATGTGGGAAACAAAACTATCTATTTGTATGAGATTGCCTATATAAAACGCATGCAAAATTAGAAGAAAATATAACTTGAGTCATTACCACTGACCTGTAAAATTACAGGTGACTTTTCTATCTTTTTATAACACACACATATGTTATAAATTTTCTCCAACAAGCACATGTTGCTTTATACTCTGAAATGATAAATCCAATTCTTAAAAATACCAATTTATAATTTTTAGGTCCAATATCACTGCCTTCAGACTCTACGTCCACACCTTCAATCAATTCAATAGATGGTCATTGAATGCTTAATATGTACCTAAAGCGTGTATAATCATAATAATTACGAGTACCTTTATTAGACACTGCGATCGTAACTTCATATACATTATCTGTAATCCTTTCGACAGCCCCATAAAGTGCTAAGGGAGTTGAATCAAATTTATTTAAAGCCATGATTTGCCAGTGAAAGGCAAATACAGTAGGCTGAGGTTTGAGTCCTGAGCCTATCAGCTCATCCTCTTCCATCTGTAGCAAAATATAAATCCTGCAATATACAAACCCCATTAAAAAAAATCAAAAATCCCAAGGAAGCTCAGAGAAGGAAGAAACAACATCAGGCTGGTGAGCCCCAAGGAAGTTTCAAAAAGGCGGCGGTAACGTGCCGAGCCATCGAGTGGGGTGGAGAAGGGAGGTCAGTTTGAGGACAGAAGAGCCACTGTGAACCATGGCCTGGCTGTGAAGGATGTTGGCCATTCCTGGGGACCGCAACGCAGCCCAAGTTGGCTGGGGTAAAAGAGTAGCTGAGGAGGAAGGAGCAAAACCAGAAACCGTAGATGTCAGCAGGCCCCGAATGCCAACAGTTGGGACTTCGATTTCATCTGCTGGGCAATGGGGACTGGGGAACATTCTAGTCTACATGGAGCGGGAATGACTTTAGGAGAAGTGTCTTTTTACTGAGAGTATTCAGCCAGGATCTTGAGGGTGAATTCGAAGGGAACCCAAGAGATGGGGGTTGAGGACATTTGAGAGGCACTCAGCTAAGCCTGTCCACATACATTACCTCTCTTAGGGACACTGACATACAGAGGTTTAAAAGAATCATCCCAAGTCGCATGGCCAGGAGAGAAGTGAGGTAGATTTAACCCCCAGTCCATCTGTCCCCATTGCCCCCTCCCTTTTCTGCAGAGGTGGGACACAGCAGTGGCCCACAAAACATGGTATAGGACTGTTCCCTGGCCCTGAGATCAGGGCTGGGGAGCGGGGAGGGGAAGGCTTGTGCCCCCAGTGCCCCAATCTGGCCGCCGAGGTGTGCAGGACCAGTTGAGGTGCATACTCTGGGGCCCTCCCCGTTTTTGCCTGCTGCTCCATGGTAACCTCTATGCCTAAAGCTGGGAGTGAGCTCTCATTCTCACCCAGGGACATCCCGGGAGGCTTACCTCGAAGCAGTGAGCAGAGCTCCGAGGAGCAGAAATGTCTCTGTTAGAGCAAAACATCATTAAGATGAGAAGAGTCAACATCTCTGACGCCCACGCAGTGCCAGTGGGGCTGCGAAATGTGCCTCCAAATGAGACGTGGGGAAGAGCTCCACCAGCTCTGGTTCATCATCCCCAAGGACAAGGGCGGCCCGACTCCCTCCGACTTCCCACCCCCAGCTCTGCCACAAAGCTGCGAGTGTTTTGTCTGAGTCTATTTGAGATGTCTTATGCAATAGAACCTCATCTCCAAGAAGAGACGGTTTGCTTTCTTTTGTACAACCTTCTCATTGTCAGGGAACGTTCCCTGACATGAAGCCTCGTGTGCGCCTTTCTTGCTTATTAGAAGAACCTTGAAGTCTCCAAAGGGATACGCGCTTAAAGAAGAAGTTCAAAGCCCCAAACAGACTGCAGCTTTATTCTGCGGGGAAGTATTTACTGAGCGCCACCCCACCACCTTCTGTCTGAAGGTCAGCTGGAGCCGCACGGTCCTTGCATGCACTGCTGTGCACAGACTGTCTTCCTCCCACCAAAGGTACTCAGGGTAAGGGGTTATGTTCCCATTTCACAGATAAGGAAATGAAGGCTCAGTGATAGTGGTGACTTGCCCAGTAAGTCACAGTGAAATGCAGCAGTGGGGCTGGGCCCACGGACTCCGAATTCGGTGTCTTTCCAATACCACTCTCTAGCCAGCCCGGCTGTAGGCACAGTGTGGAGCATGGTCAGTGAGAAATCACAGGCCGGTTGTTAAGTTCTTTATTGTCTCTAAGTTTCAAACCTGCCCTTCTCTGTGCTATTTCATCTTGCTGGGGCTGCAAATCCACTTTGGCTTTGCCCCTGGGGTCCTGGCGAGGTTCTGCCAGCAGGGGGCGCTGCATTTTGGTAAAAGCGATTGTTTCCCTCCCTGGGAGGGCTGGTGGCAGCTTCCTGGGGTGGCTACTACGTTACGCCTTAGCATTCTATTTTGCTCTTTCACTTAGCTGGTGGACAACTGGATCTCCTAGTCAAAATGTCTTATATGAACGTCTCTCTGTTCAAATGACAGGTGTCATTCCTATCTCCCAGGGGGCCACTGACTCACAGATGACAGTTGAGGACCTGTCATCAGGGTATAAGATGCAATGGGCCCATGAAACAAGGTAGAAGCAAATCCTAAGAAGATAGCCAGCACATAGTAAGGCCTCAAGAAGGAGCTAGTAAATGAAAACCAAAAAGTTAAAGGAAGGCCATAGTGTTGAGGGAATGCTTCTTGGGCAGTGACCCAAGCAGGAAAGGCGATCAGAGACGTGGTTTGAGGAAGCAGCTCGTACAGAAGAGGTTCAGCTGCCTGGAAGATGAGAATTAAAAGTGAGGAGTGAGGGGCGCCTGGGTGGCTCAGTCCGTTAAGCCTTTGGTCTGCCTTTGGCTCAGGTCATGATCTCAGGGTCCTGGGATGGAGCCCTGCATTGGGATCTCTGCTCAGCAGGGAGTCTGCCCTCCCTCTGCTGCTCTCTCTCTCTCTCTCCATCACTCTCTCTCTCCCTCTCAAATAAATAAAATCTTAAAAAAAATAAATAAAAGTGAGGAGTGAGTGAGGGGCGCCTGGGTGGCTCAATGGGTGAAGCATCTGACTCTTGATTTCCGCTCAGGTCATGATCTCAGGGTCGTGAGATCGAGCCCCGCGTAGGGCTCCAGGCTCAGCGGGGAGTCTGCTTAAAGATTCTCCCACTCTCCCTTTCCCTCTGTCCTCCCTCTCCCTTCCTCCCTCGCACTCTAATAAATAAAATGAATCTTTAAAAAAAAAGGGGGGGGTCGAATGAGTGGCATCTCGGCACCTGTTCCAGGAAGGCTGTCCCAGGGCCAGGTCGGGGCTGTGGCATCACCCAGCCCTTTGACTCGCCACAGGAGCACCTGTGATTCCCAAGTGTTGACATGACTGCAGACCTGTGACTTGCCTGTGACTTGGCCGGCCGGGAAGCGGCTCATCGAGGTCCTGATGGGCTCCACCTCCCCCACCCTGCGGTTTCCTGAGGAGGGACTGACTGCCTTGGGGTGGCTCCCTACCTCTGCAAGTACAGAGGCTTCTGGAAAGAGGCAAGGGTCCCCTTGCCTCGGGCCTGGCAGCGGCTGCCTTATTTACCTGGGCCTAACAACCAGAACAATGGGCATTTGCTGTCGCTCTCTCTGACTGTGCCAGAGAGAAGGAACAAGCATCTGGAGAAAGTTAGGGAAGCACCCTGAAGCTAGTTTGGGCTCTGGAATGCCCTCCAGAGGATCCAGCCACCAACACAGCACCCCCAAGACCCCCGCCACCGCGCCCCTCCTCACGCATCCACCTGTCCCTACACACCTGAAGCTCTGAACTTGATCCCTCTGGATGCTAAGACTGTGCTCACTGATCAAGGTGCATTCCCAACCAGCAACCTCCAACACAAAAGCTTAGAGGAGAAGACGAGCAGGATGTCCTCAGGGGTCCATGGGATATGCGATCTAGCCTAGCTGGAGTAGGACTATGTTGAGGGTTTCTGAGAAACCACGTCACTGGGGTGGGCTCCTGCTGTTCCTGTGTGCCCAACGTGTATTCCTCAACCTTCTAGTGATGGCACTCAATGCTCCCTTTGGGGAACCACCTCTCTTCCAGTCTGTGTCCCTGGCTTCTGCCTGGGCTCCCTGCCCTGCCACATCCCAGGGATGGCCCGTCGCCCAACCTAGCCATCAGCCTATTTCAGGCCCTGGCTTCAGTCCTTCCAGGAAAGAGCATCAGACACAAGTGGGACAAATTCAGAGCCCATCTTAGGCCCTTAATGAAATTATTGGGGAAGGGCCACTCTCTTTCTGCTGTGAAAACTAAGGCAGTAAAGCGTCAGCCCACAGCTGCTGGCCACCATCTCTGCCTCTGCCATTTTGCGAGGAGAGTCTGAGAATGGGACCAGCATAGAGGCAATCAGAGCCAAGAGATGGAGAGGGACATCGGAGCCCCTAGATCCAACCATGCCTGAATGCTTTAATCCTTGAACTAACCCATTTCCTTTTTGGTCAAGCCTCTTTGAGTGGGGTTTCCATCTCTCCAGACCGAGAGAGTCTTGACCAAGGCAAGGGTTAATGAGTGGGGTGAATGAGTTACATACCCAAATGCTCGACTGCGGATTTATAGTGAATCATTAGACCCGTGGAGAGACAAGACCTCTGCCAAAGCCCTTCGAAACCTTCCTGCTCTTCTCAGGATAGAACCCCACAAGGCCTTAACCGTAGTTTCAGAGCCTTCAGGGATCGGGCTCTTGCTGCACTCTCTGGTCCCATCCACACGTCTTTTCTTCCCAATCTCCATACTCTGTTCGCACTAGACTATACGTTTCTGGAATGCACCTTGTCTCCTGCCTCAGACTTCTGTACATGTGGTTCCCTTCACCTGCCTAACTCCTACGAATCCTTCAAATATCAGCTCAAACTCACAGCTTCGGGGAGGCACTCCTTGGCCACAGAGGGGCTGGCTCACCCTCTCAGGGCCCCCACAGCCATGCTTTCTTCTAACCTCAGCACGCTTGGAACTGTTTGCTCACCGCCTGCCCTCCCCCCGCCAGGACGCCAGCTCCGGGCCAGCTACACTGTCTCGTCGCCACCCTACCAGGACAGACGCCCCATAAACGCCGTGTGCCGGACACCCGAATAAGGTACACAGCGCAGTCGGCCACAGGGAGGTGGGAGTGAAGGATGTCAACGCCAAGGCTGAGAGACCCGCTGGGTCACAGAGACATGGGAGGGGATCAAAACCCGAGCCAAGGTCATGACTCCGGGAAGAGAAAGGACAGAGCAAGGAACGGGAAGGAAGACCACGTGAAAAGCGGGAGCGCAAGACCAGAAAAATGTCATCAGCTCTGATGATGACTGGGAAAAGAATCTGTAAAGAGACACCCAGACCATGAATCATGTGGGTGAGGGAAAGGGGTCACCACCGGCCAGGGGTGAGGTCATGGCTGAGAGGGTGCTCTGTGCAGAGGTGGGCCACACCTCCACATTTTGGGGGACCCGCAGAGATGGCGGGGGCAGGGCAGGAGGCGGTTCCCCTGACGGATCGATGCAGTCAGCAGTCAAGGCGAGAACAGAGCGGGGAGCACATCCAGGCTGGCGGCCCCGGAACTGGGAGAGCGTGACGGGAAATTCCGCCCTCTGACACCGCCTGGCTAACGCTGAGCTGCATAGCAATGGGGGCTGCACAAGCAAGGTGACTGCACTGTCCTGTCCGCCAAGAGGCAGCCGCATGGGGGTTTACTGTTTGCATTTCTCCTCTGGAGCAGGTTTGCTGTTCTGAGATTGCCGGGTGGTTTGCATGATTGCCTGCTCAGGTGATGACTGCTCAAGCAGGGCAGAATACTCAAGCTGCCTTTGCTGGATAGATTGAGGGACCTACTGGGGAGGGAGGAAAGACCTCAACCTAAGGGAGCCGGCCAGGTAGCCCCCTGCTGTCCCTTCATCCAGGGAAGCATCGTGGAACCTCAGAACCTAATGCCTCTGCCACATCTGCCTTCCAGCCGCCACATCTGGGAAACGGTCAGGATCAGCCCAGGAGAAGCCAACTCAGGAAACCCCGGGCCAGTTCTGTGGACCTCTCAAATAGCTATTGAGCCTCTACTGTTTGCTAGAGAAAGAAATCAAGGAGCGTACAGTCAAATGAGGAAGTCAGGCACAGAAACAGAACAAGGGGAGATATATAATAGAGTACTTTGGAAACAAAGAGGAGGGCTTGGGGCCCAGCAGAGTTGAGAGGTAGATATCAAGGAAGGCTGCCTGGGGGAGGTGACATCTAAGTAGAGTCCTGAAGGAGTTCAGTGCCCCATACACAGTCGATGCTCAAATACCAACAAATAAATGACCAAATGGAAGGATGAATGGGGAGGGCGGATGTTCCAGGGAGAGAAAAGAGCTGGCTGAGTCTGTTCTTCATCCCAGAGCTGCAGGGAATTCTGTAGTTTTCTAAACGCCTTGTAAACCGCACACATTTTGCAGGGTGTGTAGAGCATGGGACATCTCCTCTGTTATCACTTGGAGTCAGGAATAAAGTGCTCGCGTCAGCTTGTACTGGGGGCTACCGAGGAAGAAAGACTGGGATGCAGCTGCCTGCCCTCCCCAAATCAACAGGATGCTCTTTAAATATGAAAGAAATCCACCCGGGCCACTGCTAGCTCTCTCTGATTGTTTTCGAAGTGTATGAAAAATGTGCTTAATATTCACGCTCCATTCCAAAGAGGCACAGATAGGGACCAAAGAGGAGAGAACTGGGGGTAAAAAATGACTAGTGTCATTTCCTATCCCTTGCCACACACTAACATATTCCTGGAGGCTGACCTTAGCTGCCTCCTACAGGAAGGTTTCCTCCACTATAATTTCCCTCCCTCCCCAAACGTCTTTCTGTTTCATTCCTTGCCACATCTGGACTTTGGGGGCAGTGACTGCACCAATCACTGGGGCTGCACCTCTGTGCCCTCCCAGGTCCCCTGCAATATCTATAATAAGAACTCAGCGCTACAGGTAAGAATGCAGAGCCTAGAGAGGGGATCAGCGACTAGGGGCCCACGGATGCCTAGCTCGGAAGTGCAGGAGTCAGGCTTCAAGCCCGGGTTGCCCCAAACCTCTGCTGTCCCCCACACTTGCACTAGCCCCCTGCCATGTCTCCCCATCTCCTTTCCGGTCCTTGCTACACTACAGCGCCGTTTTCTGGGTGCATTTGGGGCGCACTGTCTGGCTAGGCACCTTAAGGGCAAAGAGCTGGGGATTCACATTTTCCTATCTGTCCTGTGCCATTTCCCCATTTCTGGGCACAGAGTAGGTGCTGACAATACGAAGCGCAGAGAGGAAAATGTCAGCACGGAGAGGCAGCATCTGTTCTAGTTCTTTCATTATTCAGACAAGAAAACTGAAGCCCAGAGAGGGGAAGTGCCTTAAATATGCACGGAGTGGATCTGAGCAGGAGGCAGGCTAGTCATACCCTTGGACTTAATACATCATGAGCACTAAATTATGTTATTGTTACATTATGCATAACATATGTGATATATAAGCACGTTAGAGGATATATATTACATATCATATATAGAACACATATATGTACATTATATTTCATGCATATTCTAGAGAGTATACATTTTAGGATATATGTTGTATAAATCATACGTAATACGTGTTCTATAACACCATCATCATTGTCGTCATTTGTCAGCTTCTGCATGGAAATGTGAAACTCGGCATAGGTCGGTAGTGGGAGTTTTGAGGGTTTCACAAACATGGGTCTCTGGTCTGTGGAGCCAATCGGGAGGACTGCACGCTACTGACTTTCAGGCAAGCAGAAGCCAACAGAAAAAGACAGTAAGAGGGGCACGTGGGTGGCTCAGTGGTTTGAAGCCTCTGCCTCCGGCTCAGGTCATGATCTCAAGGTCCTGGGATGGAGCCCGACATCGGGCTCTCTGCTCAGCAGGGAGCCTGCTTCCCTCTCTCCTTCTGCCTGACTCTCTGCCTACTTGTGATCTCTGTCAAATAAATAAATAATCTTAAAAAAAAAGAAAAAGAAAAAGACAGTAAGACATTATTACATCGGTGAAGTGTTTCCTAAGCAACATCTGACTTAATGGAAAGATCACTGAATTTGGCCTCAGAAAATCTGGGACCGGGATGCTCTGTCAGTCAATAACTGGGTGACCAGGACTAAAGCATTTGTTTTCTTTGAGGTTCCGTCTCCTTCCTTGCAAGATGAAGCAGCGAGGTAAACTCAGAAGGGAAAATTATAGAGCATTCAGGCCCCAACTTCCTAGTGCTGTGCCCAGGGCAGCCATTACTAATTGATCACTGAGCTCTCTGTGCTCCGCTGAAGCCCCAGACTGCTACCCGTGACAACCACCACCAACTGGCTGGAATGAACACGTCAGATGAAACACAGCAGCCACACTGGGGTAGAAGTTTCTACAACCCACTCCAGCTCTGACCTTCTGTGATCGCCTGCTTCTGACTGCCAACAGAACAGCTTGGGTTCCTTGGCTAAAGGCACTATATGAGGATGGAGCTCATCCCTACTCTGGAGCTTGGGTGGGTACTGAGGGAACCTGGCTTTCCAGGAGTCTCTGAATTCCACTTCCCTTACCCCACTTAAAATGCACAGCGTGATCCACAAGTGAAAAATGAGAAAGAGGAAGGGAAGGGAGGTGGCATTTATCGAGAGCCTACCATGCCCATGTGCTAGCTCATAGGCCGCTTTATGAATGGGAGAACCAAGGCTCAGAGAGGCTGAGCAACTTGCCTCGCATCACACAGTAAATGGCAGATTCACACCAAATACTTCCGACCCAACGTTCACGGCTTTACGCTCCGCTGATCGGAGACACGGAAATGAATGAGCACCACATCGACCCTGCCTCCCAGGACTTCCAGCCTATCAGGGAGATAAGCCAGCCACCTACACAGTTGTGAGGCGAGGCCAAGCACGAAAGGGTGGGTATGATCCAGGAGGCACAGGGACGGATGGAACTTCATGGAAGAAGTGGTATCTTTTCAGGCTGGTCAGGCCTCCAGTACAACCACAACGATGAAGGTGACAACAAATAATAATAATAATAATGAATATCCACCTGTGCTCGTTCACTGATCTATGAGATAGGGGCTATTCTTATTCTCATTTTAAAGAGGACACAGAAAGGCTAAGTGACACACACAAAGTCCCATAGCTTGGAAGTGACAGAGCCGGGATTCATTCCCAGGCAGGCAGGCTCTAAAGTCCGTGCCCTTTACCACCGCACTCTGCTGCTCCTCATGGCATTGCCTCCCACCAGCTGCCACCCGAGGAAGCAGGAGGAGGCCTGGGCACCTTCTTCTCTTTAACAGGGGAGTGACCAGCCCAGGGGGAGTGGGAAGTGTGGAGGGGCAGAGCTCAGCTTCTCTCCTCCCCGCTCAGGCCACTCGCCTGCTGTTCCTCCTCCCACCGGGCTGCTGAGATACCAAGTCTGCCAGTCCCTCACCCACCGGGCTTTGTAGAGAGGACGAGAGCCCCAGCCCCTGGGAGTGGCCATTGTTCAAGGCACTGGGGTGACGTGAGAATAGGAAATTACCTACAATGAACAATTCTGTAGAACAAGGAGCTCTCTGGTCCCCATCTGCAAACCTCTGCAGATGGTATTGTTAGCAGGTGGACTGGAGAAGAGCCAAGGTTTGGAGATCAGTTCTTGTAAGTTGTTTGTCCTGTCTATCCTGCTCTCACCAAGCAGTACGAATGGCGTGGGCTCCGGAATGAGGCAGCCCTGGGCTGAAATCCCATCGTGACACTTTGTAGCTGGGAGGCCTTGGGTAAATGACCTAACCTCTCTGAGCATCCTATCCATAGAGTGGGAGTACCGATATTCTGGGAAGAATCTTGTGAGGATTCAAGGAGAGATGTATGTAAAGTAGCTCATGTAATACCAAAATCACTCTGAAAATAAACATACCTAAATCATCATAAAAAAAACAGTAATAAAAATAGAATGTAAACTCATGAAAAAGATCCAAGAATCAGAGGTTAAAGTGGGAAGGGGACTAAGTTGCATTGCTCATAAACCTATAGTCAATGTGAGAAATAGTTTACACACGTTGCCCCATTTTATCTTTTCACCAATGAATGATACTGTGCCCATTTTACAGATGAAGAAACTAAGGGTCACAGAAGCTCGGGATCTTCCCCTGCAGGAATGGCACTTTCTCAGCTCCTCCTTGTTCTCCTAGATCGGTTCAAAGCTCCAGGCTTCACTTACTAATTTTGGACAGAGTTGATTTCCGGTCCTATTTTATCCCTAGTTCCTGCAATCTGGAAATGTGCTCTCCACTGATAATTTCATCTATTCTGGTACATCAGCCATTTCCACGTGGGTATCCAGGAGAGCCCAGCCCCCACCAAGTCTTCAACTGAGCCCTAAGGCCGGCCCTGTTCCCCAACTTCCAAAGGCCTGTCTTGCCTCACACCAGTATCCCACTGACACCTCAGATGATCTGTGGCCCAAAGCCACTCACCGTACCCCCAAATCTCCTATTTTGCTGAATGGCATCCCCCTCTGAGCCCTCAGCAGTGATGTTTCTTGGGTGTTTCGCATTCTTTTCTCTCCCCGGACACTCATATGCGAGTCGTTCCCCCCTTCACCAGTCCCCCTTTCCATTCCCCCCCCAAGGCTCTGATGAGGACTCTTACACACTGTTTTGCAGTGGCCCAAGCATCTTCTGTACCCCCACTGTCACCTACAAAGTTCCAGCTCTTCAAACTGCCACCTGAAGCTTATCAAATTTGATCGCAATCCATTTCTTTCTCCCTGTGATGTGTGTCTTCCTGCTCCCACAACGGATCTCATGCTTAGTTAGCGGTAGTAATAAACACATCATGTCATAAGCACTTTACATACATTTCCTACTAACTCTGCCCCATGACCTTTTTTTTTTTCTGGTCACCGCTCTATCAAATTTATGATTCCAATGTCATGAAAAGGAAGTGCTCGCAGTGATCCCACACACAGTCTCCTGCCCTCTAGCTTCTGTCCAGAGAGAGAGGTCTATCCACCTGTTCCTT
>CM052891.1:33605320-33616700 GCA_028534135.1 Potos flavus | reverse complement strand
ACACCAGCTAAGGGTAAAATGAGTAGAAATGTAAGAAGTTGAAGAGTAGGGAGAGATTTCTTAGAGCTTAGGGAGGAGGAGGAACGCCCCTAGAGAGTTAAGAGAATAGCTCAGCATCAAAGGATGTGTAGGTTATAACCCAGTGGAGAAGGCGGGCGTCTGGGGTGGGGTGTGATGTTCCAGAAGAATAGCACGACGAGGGTCTGTAGGGACCTCTGTTCTGAGGTCCCTACAGAACAGAGGGAATTGGGCCATCCGAGTGGAGCCGTGATGAGCAACACAGGGAGGGCAGGGTCAGGCTAAGGAGGAGGAGGAGGTGGGAAGAAAGTGCTCTTTTGTGGTTGACACACCTGGGTTCCCATGCTATACCTACCCCTTCTGGAAGGTATGTGACCTGAAACAGGTAACTTAGTTCACCGAGCAGTGAAACGAAAGGACCTACTTCAGATGTTTGCATTGAGGATTAAGTAAGAATACACAATGAAAACCTATGGCCCAGCCCTAGAGATTCTAATTGCGCCTTGCACCCCCCACCCCCTCATTCTAGGCGTCTGGGCTCAATTCGAGTAGAAGACTCCCTGCAAAGACTTTAATCAAGCAAGTAAAATTTTCAAAGTAACATTTTAGAGAAACTCGTATGACAGTGGCATGCAGGACAAGCTAGAGACCGGTGGGCAACCTGAAGACCAATGAGGGGATGTTTGCAGGAGACCTGTGGGTTCGGTGATTCGCCCCAACCTAGGAAAGTGGCAGTGGGCCGGCAAGGACAGCCAGAAACCCCGAGAGGCTTTGAGGTTTTGACCTGGTGTCTGAGCAAACAGGGATGAGAGAAGCAGCATTAGTTTGAGGGTGAAGGCGGGGAGATGGATTTGATGCATGTTGAGCTTGAAGTTCCATCTGGACCTCTAGAGAAGCATTGGCCAAAAGAGCCAGACAGACCTGGGTTCAAATCCCAGCCCCGCCGCTCACCAGCTAAGCATCAGGACCCCTGCGAGCCTCTATTTCCTTACCTGCAAAATTAGAAGGCAAAGCTAGGTTGCTCTCAGACCCGATGCATACAAATCATCTGGCAATTTACAAACTGAGAGATGCACAACACAGACTTTCTCTTTTCCTTAACATTTATCGGGCGAATGGAAAGGAGTGCCGAGGTTGGTCTCAGAGCCGATACTGTAGGTTCAGAAAGCACCGGACTCAAGCAGAAGGCTGAGACACGAGCTTAAGTTGAGATCAATTACCTTTCGGAGGAAAACGTCCTGTCAAAGACCGACAGGCACCCGCGATCAATTTGAAGTTAGTTGGCTACTTCTGTTTTCCCACAAGGAGAACAGCTCAATTTGCTTGTACAAACATCTATGAGCCAGACACAGTGAAAATGGGGACCCTGAGACAAATAAGACTCAGTACCCGCCTGCAAGGACTCACAGTTTGGAGGGGATGGACATGGAGAAAACGAAGCAGAGGAGAAGGGTTCTACGAGATGCCTGAACCAAGGGCTGTGGGTACACCGAGGAGGGCGTGATTCATTTTGCCTAGAGGATATTACGCAGATATACCCAGAACGCTAAGATCTCTCCCAAAGCATTAAACACACATAATCATTTTTCAAATAAATAAACCGTGAACAATAGTATTCACTTAATTATTAGGTCAGAGATGATAGTTCAAAGACAAGGAACTCGACCAAAAATCCTCACCCCAAATTTCTAGGTCATTACGGTAAGAAAAGTAGTAGGGAGATAAAGACTGTAGATCTGCAAACTGTAGATTCCAGCTCGAACAGCTTCTAAACCACATGGGCCATCCGTGACATGGTTAACCGGGGCCAGCTGCCATCACAGAAAGATCCATCTGTCCCGTATGAGCTCACGGGTATGAAGCTGAGTGTCAGCACAGGGGAAAAATATCATTTTCCTATTAACTGAGTCTCAAGCAGCCACTGCAAAGACCAGAGTGATGGGCCTGGAAGGAGCGTCGGAGGTTCAGCTCGTTCAAACCCTCTCCCTCTTTCCTGATGAGGAAAAGAGAGGGAGAGGGGAAGCGAGTCACACAAGGTCACCTAGGTGTGGAGAGCCAGGGAAGACCCCAGAGCTGCTGATTCGTCACTGAATGCTCTAAGACACCACTCTGCCTCTTGAATGAATCATTGACCCCAGATCCCCCAGAGTCCATATTGCCATGAGCATCACATGCACACGCACACACACTCCTAAAGTGACCCTCGGTGGCCCACCACCTCCTCTGCATGGAGGAACGGTCTACCATGCCCTTGGCCACAGCCCACAAGTGTGGTGCTCAGAGCCAGCCCATGGGGTCTGACCCCCCAGGGACGATAACCCAGCAGGGAAGGATTCTTCCGTTAACAGACGGCTGGCTTCCCCTCGATGTTCCACAAAATAGCCTCACCTGATATTCCCTGCCAACCAAGGCAGGAAGTTCTGCTAATTTCCTTAATAACTTAATGAGATTATTAACCACCACCCTGTGGGGGCAGATTTGGTCTTTCCTCTCGGTTATGGGAATGCATCCATTTTTCACACAATTATAGCCTGAGAGGATCATCACTGGGGCTGCCAATTGTGGGCTTATTAGGAACAATTCAGACGCGAGATTGGATTTCCTTTCTGCACAGAACCTTTTGTTCGAAGCAAATGACTGGTGTTCCTCATATTAGTATATTAATAAAATGTCGTCCAAGAGGTGTTTGATCTTTAAGACCGGCCCGGGGGTGGGATAGTGAGAACACAGGTCTGGGAGGTGGGGTGCCTGGCTTCTCATCGCACCTCTGCACCCCTAGAACTCTGGGCCTCAGTTTCTCATTACCTACCATGATATGGTTGGGCCAGGTTCAGAAAACCGAGGGCCCACGAACTATCCATACCACTTTAGAAAATGTAACGGAATTATGCATATTACTGACCTAAAGCCTCACGGACGGAGGAAATTGTGACTTCTCTCCTCCTGGGAAGAATGAGGTCTTCCGGGTGTGAAATGCCAGTTAGCTCAGCCTGGTCAGATGCTCTGACTGTCAATGACATCACGGGGATTTAGAGGAAAACAAAGGGGCGGGGGGACCCCTGAGGGGACTGATTTCTAAGGTCTGTCTCTGGTCGACTATGCACTCATTAAACTCCACTCCCCTGACCCTGCCGGGCTGATCTTACTTGTGTCCCTCCAGCAGCCCGCACTTGGGATTTCCGCTGACTATGGACACCTCTGCCTTCTCCCAACTGGGCTGTGCCTACCCTCCTTAAGGTAGGTAGGGGTGAAGGCTGGTTATCACTCTACCCGGGAGTGAGAGACCTGACTCACGCTGGTTTGCAACAGCCAATGACATGCATTTCTTCCGAGCTCAATGACTTTGTGAAACCGGTCATGGTGGGGAGTATTTACAACAGGGAAATTGACAAACATTACAAATCAGGACTCTGTTGCCTCCGAGAAAGCTGCTTGTTAAATATTTCCTAGCACATCGCTGCCTACGTACATCCCCAGTGCTTAGGTTTTAGGGTGTAAGAGCTGCACGGTTCTTACTCTGATCGGAGTCAGCAAACTTGGGGGCTGATAGGTTTCAGGAAGGCCAAGTTCCGTGCACAAGTGAGAGAGCAAGCTGCCCAGGTAACTTGCATGAGCAAGTTCAAAACCAGAGCAGTGGTTTTGAACTTCGGCTTTTTAAAATCATCTGATGTCTCGGCCGCATCCCAGTCCTGAATCCCTGGGGTGAACCCCTTGAACATCAGTGTTTTCTAAATATCCCTATAGGGTTCCAAAATAGGGCCAAGTTTGAGAATCACCGGTTTAGAGAAAATTCCTAGATGAATCTTAGCCCCTGGCCACCCCCAACTTCAAGCACCCCAAATGTCCCCAGTGCCTACCATTTGAACGCAGGGAGACTGAGAGTCAAGGAGAGGGATGAAGTGTCACTGGTAGGTTAGTGGCCATCCCTCTAATAAGAGGCTGGGTTACAAGGGGGCTCTCCCCTCCCCACTTGGTATGGTTTCGACTTTTTGGCTCATATCCAGGATGATGATTTAGTTAGGTGGCCATTGAAGAAAAAGCATCCCAACTCCGTCAAAAAGAGTTCAAAAGCCCCAGCCTAAAGACAGTTTCCCTGCAAGTTGCTAGTGCATGGCCATTGTCCCCAAGTCCCCACACTTGAACGCCCGTGCCATTCCCTTTGCTCCTCACCACACGGCTGCTGTTTTTCTCTCTTTAAAGGGCCAGTACAAGCACCACCTCCTCTTTGAGGCTCTCCTTGATCTCCAGAGCCATCAGCAAGACATGGAGGCAAAAGCCTGGGCTTTGGAGTTAAACAGACTCTGACTTCAGGCTCCTGCTCTGCTTGACAGCTGTGAAAATGCGGCAAATCATCTAGCTTCCCTGAGCCACAGGTTCTCCCTGCACAAAACGTGGTTGACACTTAGATAAATTGGGATAGCGTAGCGAGTTGTTTGGTGTCATGCCCTGCAAATGGGAGAGAAGAGAACCACGCCATTTCAGTCTAAGTCTGCTCTGCCCTGCACCGGCCATTCATTCTGGTCGAGCCGTGCCCCTCTCTGACCCTCAGTCTCCTCCTCTGAAAATGATGGAGTCTGACTGTTGCTCTGGATGGGCCTTCTCAGTTCCAGAGGGACTTCATGTCCCTGCCTCTCGCCCGGCGTTTATCTGCCTTCCACAGTGATCGATCCTTTTCTAAATACGACCTGTCTCCCCAACCAGATTAGGGGACCCCAGAGAGCAGTGAACGTGCCTTATTAGTCGCTGTATCTCCAGAGCCCAGAAGAGTGCCCTAAACTTAGGACATATATCACATCAGACCATCGCCTTAGCCCTCTCCTGTCTTGTGAGTGCCTCCTCCAATGACGGGGCCAGCCTGAGTCTAGGACAGCGCTGTCTGAGTCTCCAGCCCCAGGGCACTGTGCCCCCACCCCCCCCAGACCCGAGGCTGCCATAGCTACTTGTGAACTGCTCGGTGTGTGTCAACTGCCAGCAAGGATCTGCGGAAACATTTCCCAAATTATAAGAAGAACTATGTGGTGAATTACCAATGGATTGGCCATGGGGCCGGATAATGTTCTTTCAGACGTCACCCTCCTGGAGTGATGCATAAAGAACAGTGTGTGATATCACCTGGATGTGGTCAAAAGAAGCCACTGGAAGGCACACTATGCTGGGGGCGGGGGCAGGAGGGGCAAGGCCCCATCCCATCCTCGGATCCCGAAGTCATGAGGTACACTCAGCAATCTCTACTCAGTAATTGCTTCTTTCCCTAAGTGATGCCGGAGCCAATGCGTTTTTTATTTCTCCTTAAATGAGGATTTGCTGGCTGGCCTGTATTTTTTCTCGCCTAATAACAAGTGACAGCAAAGTGTGAAATTAGCTATAACAAGCACCAAAGACGGAATTTTGCAAACTCCCAAAGAAGCCGAGAAATCAGGAGCTGGTCCTCCTCAAGATCCAGGGGCGGGTAGTGGTGTTCTTGACCCTGAACCCACTAGAAGGGGCTCGGCCGATCCCCTGGCTCCAGATACCCACTGGATTTGGGGTTTGGGAAAGCTGGTGACCCCACAGCCACTGGGAAGTTTTACTGACGCCAACATTGGCCCCTTAGATGCGAGCATCCCCAAAGACGAAGGCAATGGCAAAAGAAATGGGGCTTGTGGAGATTTCAAATATTGGTCCCTGGAAAGGCTGATCTGTATATGTAATTTCAGCATTTTCTGTCTAGACTCTCAAGAGCACTAGAGATACAAGAGAGATCTTGGATGTGTCCAAGGACTGCACACTCCTAACCACCCTGCCCACTAGCTGTGTGGCCTCGGAGTAGGACTGCCACGTAAACTGCTCACGAGGCCAGGCTGTGCCGATCCCGGGGCGGATGGGGGGGGGGGAGGGGGGGGAGGAGACACACCATCCATGGCTCCCGCTGGGGCTGTGCAGCATTGGCAGGGAAATCTTCTCTGAGTCTTAATTTCCTCATTCCTCTGTGAAACAGAGATCAAAATGCCTTACTCATGGGACAACTCAGAAAACAAAATTGGTCAAGTGTGGGAATTAGGCCATTTCCCCGTCCTCACTGCAAAGCCCCACCCTGACCTCTCCTTCGAGGCTCGAGACCCAGAGCAGGGCAGTGTGGGAACCTCCCCTGCCCATCCCTGGTCCACATCCCCATCTCATGTACCCAGGCTCCTGCCATTCTCTCTCTCTGACCCAGTCCCTCTCAGGCCCTTTGGCACCAAGGCTCCCTTCTGAAAGTGATGCCATGCCTTCAGGAAGCCTCATCTAGCCCCTTCAAGATTCTGGGCCTCTATTCTTGTCTATGACTGGCTCTCAGCTTCAAGCCTGCCCTTCTGTACTCCGCCTTATGTTGGCCCCTGAAGACTTGAGGCTTGCTTTGCCCATCGGCCCCCCGTGAGGCCTGGCTGCTGGAGGGAACGAGGGGGAGGCTGCATGCAAGGAGGGAGGACGAGGAAGAAATTGCACCTGCCAGCTCGCTTGCTGGGGCGTCCTGTCCACTTCTTCTCCCTGCCAGCCTCCCCCCTGCCCCATCTCACTCCTCGCTCACCCTTGCAGTCGTAGTCTATCCAGTAACATCAGCTCAATCCAGGTTTTCGTTCTTCCCAACAGTTTCACAACGCTCTTCACTGTACTCTCTCTGTTGGCCCTGGAGGGCCCCCCACCCCAAGCTGCTAAGCTTTCATTATTCCACATCTTCTTATTCCCCCAGTCCTGGGAGTCGTGGCTTCCTATAGTCACTATACCCGTGATAAGGTATTGCGTGCTCGCTCTCTCCCTCTCCCTCCCTCCCTCTCTCTCTCTCTTTTAAGCTACCTAGTTAATAATTCATTATTTCTCTGTCCTTTAAGTTACCTGGTTAACAATTCATTATTTCGAGGTAATAATTCTCTTAATTTCATTCTCTTTGTTAAAAACAAAACTCAGGCGGGTTCTTTCTCCTTACTGGACACTAACTGGTACATCTACATACAACATATGACTTGGGACTTTCAAAGTGCATATCAGACAAACATACTGCTGTCATCTATCATTCATCTCCCTAGTCTTTCTTCTTTCTAACTTTTGAGCCAAAAGTAGCGTCTGGCTCAGTGAATGCTGGTGAACTTGCGAACAGAATGAAGGAATGAATGACGCCCATGGGGGTCATCACAGTTCAAGGCACGATGGTCAGGACTTCTGCCCAGGTCTCCTCCCTGGGATGGCACTGGGGCAGATGCCAGCCAGGAATGTTCCAAGACAAGAGACATATATCGAGACTCTCTGGAATCAGGCCCCAGTTAGTTCGCCAGAAACCCAATCCATGAGAGAACGAAGCCTGGAGACCTGGGATCCAATCCTAGCTCTGTAACTTACTGCAAGGCTTTGAAGCAGTGATTCAACCTCTTTGACCTCAGTTTTTTCGTCCTCACAGGCTAAGGAATGTAAGCCCCTTCTTCCGCCTCATCTCCTGGAGTCCGCCCCAAGAGGGTCCGAATATACGTCACAGGAAGACATTCACCTTTCCCCAAATGCCTCATTCTCGCTGGCTGGCAACACTCCTGGGCCTCACTCGCACTGATCCCCCCACCTGGAAAGCCTTGACCTGGGAAAGCCCTGCTTAGTCTTCAAGACGTTACTCAACACCACCTCCCCCGGGAAGACTTCCCTGATTACAGCACAGTGTCCCGTGCCTGCAGAGTTAGAGAGAAAAGATCAATCTCAGCGTGACCCTCTCTTGGTGTTTCCCTTCATGAGGAGATCATAAGAACTTGGAAAGAAAGGACCTTCTTCTTGGTCATCTTTACATCTCTGGGGCCCTTTAAACACCTGCTATCCACGTGCACACATACCGTGCTAACCATGGGGTACGTCCAGGCGAGCGAACAGTCATGACTGCCCTCCTGGAGCTTACAGTCAAGTGGGAAAAACAGACCAAACAACAACAAAAAATTAACGAGCCTGCAACTACAAAAGAAATTTGAATCCTGAAATGCATATGAGGGATGCAAACGGTGCCACGATAAAGACTAAGTAGTGGAAGGGGATCCTTAGGCGTCTCCTAAGAGGCTTCTCCGAGGAGATAGCATTTGAGTGGCAACGTTCAGGCTGTGAAGGAGCCATCCAGCTGAAGGGCCGGGGGCAGCTTTCCAGGAGGGAGACTCAGCACACGCAGGTTCGCTGGATGGAAAGAGCTTGGCGTGTGTGGTGCTTGGGCCGGAGGGGAGGGGGGCGGCAGTGGGAGGGGGGACCAGCCACAGCACACCGAGCAGCCTGAGCGGGGGGGGGGGGGCCCAGGGCAGGGAGTGGTGGCGAGAGAGGGGGCACAGTGTGTGGGTTCACTTGAGGTGCGTCAGGAAGGCAGTAACGTAATTGGATTTGATTTTAAGTGAGTACTCTGACCTCCAGGCTCGTCACTTGAAAATGGGGCTCCTACCACCTACTTTTCAGGGGTTTCATAGGTGGGACCCCTTCTTGAGATGTTGACCTCTATGCCAAGACTTAAAAGATAGAAGACGACAGTCCCGTGAAGAGTAAGGTCAAGCTCATGGTACATGGCGTATGATAGGAACTCGGTGGGGTTTCCTTTGGTTGTTTTTCTTTAGTTGTTTTTGTTTGTTTGTTCATTTGGCAAATGAACATATGAATCACTTGATATTTGCTCAAGATCTACTCTATCAGGAGGGGTCTCTGCTTGTCGCTGGCAGCTACGAAAACCTGACCGGTCAGCGCTGACTTTTTACGGGGGTCAACAGGTTGCCCACAGAAGTGACCACAAGCCAATCCTCCCACCCCAGCCTGACCTTGCCTGACAGAAGGGTGGATGACGTGCGAGGTCACCGTGCTGAGGCCCTTTAAAATAGTCGAAGCAAACAGCATTGTCTCGTGGAAGGCAAACTGATGCCCAGAGAGGGAAAGTCAGAGTGGCCGGCACCAGAAGTGGTCCTCAAGTCCCAGCCTCCTAACCTAAGTCTGGAGCACCTTCCCCGAGACCAGCCTGCCGAGGGCAATTCTAAGGTTGAAGGAAGAGTGCCGATGGGGAGCCTTTGAACTTAACCTTCAGCCAAACTCAAGCTTCAGCATCCTCACTGATGCTAAATTACCTGCTTGTGGGAGATGTGTGCACTTGGAAAGTGGACAGAAATTCACTCTGCTGGACTGATAGCCTGGCACACAGCAGTGTTCCCTCCAGCAGAACAAGCAGGTAGCTGTGTTCCAAGCTCGAAGGGGCCAGATGAGCTGCTTACACTTAAACCCAAGGTCGTGCTCAAAGGGCCTGAGACATCATCTGGCCTCCAACTTCAACCTTCCCAGAGAAGAAATGCCAAACCCGGAGAGGGGAAGTGACTAGCCCAACACCAATCAGAAATCATGGCAGAGCTGGAAGGAGCACCCAGATCTTCTGACTCCCAGCCTGACTCTCTTCCATACACTCTCTGGACTGCTTCGAAACGGCACCCTGACCTCCTCCCAGACCGTGCACGTCCGAGGGCTGGGACCAGAGCTTCGCTGCCTTTTTCCTCCCCTCCTCTCTTCAAGTGGCTGCCAAAAGCACCCCAAAAAGTTTGCTGATTCTGGGAGCAGACATGCTTTACCATCGCCAGGGGTAATTCCTACATAGATGCCCAGTGAAAGGTATTTGTTGTGTCTCACATTGGAAGAACCCCCGCCCCCAATACACACACACACACACACAAACACACACACACACGAAACTAGCTGCTAATCTCAAAGGCAAGAGAAGAAAGGCAAGACTGGTCTAAGACCTCAATTCTTATCCCACCTCTGCATTACCATGCTCCATGACCTTGGTTCAGCTTCCTGAAACACCTGGTTCAGTTTCTTCAACTACCCTATTCCTCGGAATTTAAGTTTCTAAATAGCCAATCCATTAAGCATGGATCGGGCTGAGGAAGGAGTGTGTGTGAGTGAGTGAGTGAGTGTGTGTGTTCTTCATCTGTGTCTCAGAACAACTGATGAGAGCTGGCATTATTCTTTATCCCATTTTACAGATGCAAACATTTAATCACTCTCCAAATATTGAGGTCACTACTCGGTGCCAGCCACTGTGTGCTAAGCAGGACCCCTGCTCTCAAGGAGCTGACACGGTATCAGAATGGAGAAACCAAGGACCATAAAGTAGAAATTCCTTAGTAAGCCCAGACTTCAACTGGAGACTCCTTATTCCAGATCTCTTCTTTCTATAGCACTGACTCATAGCTTGTTAAGAATAAAGATTGAAGTGGGGACAAGATGATCCTCAGGGAAGGGACTCCTTCGTCTTTTCTATCCTGAATCTTAGAGGGATTCTTGGGCAAAAGGGTCATCTCCCCCTGCAAATGACTGGCATGCCAGCAACGGTCTATAAACCATGCCATGATTAGGCAAAAAAGGAGAAAAAGATCAACAAGCTGAACCGTGTGTATGCGTGTGTACATAAGGAGCCACAACTACTTAGAAATTTGCTCTTGGGACAAGGAGAGGACCTTCCCTCCCTACAGATACACTCTTAGTCCCCATGTTGGAAGGCCCCAGAAACCCGAGTGTTCTGGGTGGAGCCCTGCATAGATCTGGCCTCAGGATCCTCCCCAAGTCAAACC
The DNA here is from genome assembly GCA_028534135.1 of Potos flavus. Taxonomy (NCBI): domain Eukaryota; kingdom Metazoa; phylum Chordata; class Mammalia; order Carnivora; family Procyonidae; genus Potos; species Potos flavus. Next base: position 33,606,105 of record CM052891.1, on the reverse strand, counting down.
CTCAGCATCCTTGGTGCTTTCTTAACAGATGTGAGGACCCCCGCTCCCCACCCCCATCTCAAGCCCGGGTACTTACTACACTTCTCGGTTTGCCAAGAATATTTGTATTTGTTTTTCCGATACGGAGAGCCTACCACAGTAGCCAGTGGAGCGGGGTGGCAGGAAGAACATTTGGCCAGGCCTCCCTTTCAGATTTACCTCAGATTTAGACTTCTGGTTTCCACATAAGGGTACACAGACAGATGTTGCTATTTAGGGTGTTGGAAACACGGTCTCCCTGAATGCAAATATTTAACACAGCCTATCATGTTGTAACTCTGTCTCAGCATTTCTCAGAGTAAGAGCTCTAGAAATGGGAAGGCTAGACCCTGAAAACACCCCTGGGAAGGCTAAAGGACAGGGGGTATCGCCCTCACTTCACATATGGGGAAACAGAGGCCCAGAGCCCCCAGCTCAGAACCATCTAGGACAACCTGATTCCATGCAGCTGGGAGCACCAGAGAGAGTCCCTGAGCAATTGAGTAGGGTTGCAAATGCAAAACGCACACTGGGTTTCTAGGACTTTGTACAAAAAAGGTTAACTCTCTTAATAATTTTTATATTTATGACATGTTGAAATGGTAGGATTTTGGATCGATTTACAAAATACTTTAACATTTGTTTTGTCTCTTCCTTTTCACCTTTTTAAATGCAGTTACTGGAGAATTTGAAATTATATATGAAGTTCCCACTATATATATATATATATATATATATATATATATATATATATATATATATATATA
>CM052891.1:33569623-33604820 GCA_028534135.1 Potos flavus | reverse complement strand
ATATATATATATATATATATATGTTAAAGATTTTACTTATTTGTCACAGGGAGAGAGAGAGAGAATGCACATGGACATAAGCAGGGGGAGCAGCAGGCAGAGAGAGAAGCAGGCTCCCCACTGAGCAGAGAGCCCAATGCGGGGCTCGATCCCAGGACCCAGGGATCATGACCTGAGCCGAAGGCAGACGCTTAAGCTACCAAGCCACCTAGGCGTCCTGCTCCCACTATATTTCTATTGGCTAATGCTGGCTCCAAGGGAAGAAGGCACCAGGGATTCCAAGTACATGCTCGCCTCTATTACAGCAGGGGGCATTCCTGCTAAACCTAACAGCCTTGATGATTTGTAGACCAGCTCTTCCCAGAGTCAATGGAAATGACCTGAATTCGGGGGGCGGGGGCCAGATTTCCACCAGCCATGTTTCCAAATCCAGGGACAGCCATCGAGTGAGGTCAGAGCAGTCAAGGAGGGTGGTGTGGGGGGGACTCACATCTTGGATGAGAATGTCACACTAAATGCGGGCTGGCTGCCTATACATCACCTTGATTTGTCACCCAATTAGATGGCAAAATGAAACATCCAGGCGGAAATGAAATTTTAGCCGCAACAGCAGCATCGTCCAGCTCCGGCTTGCAGAATGGACAAGGCTCGCCCTGCATGAGCTTTAAGCATGAACATTGCAGGGGAAGCTACACACACCCGGCCCCTTCCAGGCCTTGCGGGCAAGAGTGTGTCAGCCCTCAGCTGTCAGAGTGGTGGGCAGAGGGCTGGGCTTTGGGGACCCCAGTTAAATGGGTGCTTCCCAGGGTCCAGGCCAGATAAGTCCCAAATGAGTCCCCAGATGGCTTTGGTCCATGTGGGCCTGATTCTCCAGGTTCGGGCTGAGAGACAATGCTTTATGTGACCCAAGTAAGTTCTGAGAGAGAAAAATGCCAGCCTCCCCTTCTGAAGAGACCTCGGCCTACCTTGGGAGCTTCAGACGTCCACAGTTTGCCTGGACACCAGGGTCCGGCGGATTCTGTCTGGTATTCTCTGTGACCTTGAGTAAGTTCTTCCACGTCCGTGGGGCTGGTCCCTTCTTCTCCACAGCTGGGGTAATACTGGCCTAGATGACAGCTCAGTGTCTTCTGAACTCTGACACCTGCTCCACGATCTCACTCCAGCACACGCACACGAACGCACACGCACACGAACACACACAGAGACAGAGACACACAGACGTACCCACGGGGGAACACATGCACAAGCCCATGTACAGATACATGTACACACACAAGGGTACACACACACACACACACCCATAGACAAGACACACAGATATACACAGACACACTCCTACAGACCCACGGATACACCCACACAGACACATGCAAACACACTCATACACAGACCTACACACAAATACATGTACAGAGGGCGCCTGGGTGGCTCAGTGGGTTAAAGCCTCTGCCTTCGGCTCGGGTCATGGTCCCGGGGTCCTGGGATCGAGCCCCACATCGGGCTCCCTGCTCAGCGGAGAGTGTGCTTCTCCCTCTGCCCTTCACCCTGCTCATGTTCTCGCTCTCTCTCTTTCACTCTGTCTCATTCTCCAATAGATGGAATCTTTAAAAAAAACAAATACATGTACAGATAAATATACACAGACACACAACACACACATCCACAGACACACAAACACACAGACACATGCCCCTCCTCACATATAAACATACACAGACCTACATGGACACACAGACACATGAACACACATCCCCAGAGCCAAGCATAAACACACACACACACACCGCACAACACACAAATACACACCGTTCCACACGACCCATTTCATTCAAGTGCTGACGAAACCTGAACTTTTTACCAACAAAACACTCCAGGCTCCAAAACTCCACCAAGACCTGGACATAGAAGATGTCTGGACGCTCCCAGTCAGACACAGGCACACACGCAGACATACACGCAGATGCAGACACACACACACACACACACACACACACACACACACACACACACACAATCCCAGAGCCCCTTCTGCTTTCATACCCATCGCCTCCTCCCTCCTACGGACCAGACTTCAGCCCCAGATCACTTCCAAAGGCAAGAACCACACTCTACCTGCCACATAGCTCCACGGCCCCATAGCTGGGTCACTGGTGACACGGTCCCTTCTCCACCTCCATCCGCAGCCCTGTGCTTTCAACCTCCTTCTCCAGGGGCCTCTTCTCTACCCCCTCAAATGCACTGGTGCTCCCTGCAGGTCAGAAATCCTCATGGCCTGCCCTCCTCCCTAACCCGTGTCTCCTTCTCTGGTGGCTAAGCTCCTCGAGTGAGACGTTCCCCCGCGTGCCTCTGTCCCACCCGTCCTGGCCTCGGGAGCCCTCTGCCTCCGGCCTCTGCCTCCGCTGCGCCACGGAAACCTCCCCAGCAGAGTGACCCAGAGGCTCTCTAATTGCCAAATCGAATGCACTCTTCATAGTCCTCATATGACCAGCCCCGTAGCATCTGCCCCCACGGCTCACTCCCGCCTGCCCCCTGTGACACCACTCACTTGGTCACCCACCCCGAGTGCTCCTTCTTGGCCTTCATATCGACCCTCTAGATGCCCTGCGGCCCATGGTCCTGCCTCAGCCCACACGCACCCCTGGGCCTCGCGTCTGCCAGCCCAGGTCGATAGCAGCCCACTAGGCCTCTTCCCCTATGCGTGCTGCGGCATCCTGCAGAGAGACACCGTCTCTCTGCTCCCGCCCCCTACCCCCCCCCCCGCCCCCGTTTCAGTTTGCACCATCAGCCCCGCCTGGCCCCGAGCCAGGAGTCTGGAAGTCAGTCCAGACTTGCTTCTCATTTCCTCCAACCCACTGTATTCCAGTGCTCACAGAAACATGGCCGCTTCACCCAGGATAGCCTCCAGGCCCCGGCCATCCGCCGTAGCCCGTGTCAGAGTGGATACGTGGCTCCCGCTATGACCTGCCATTCCCATGCTGCGATTCCCATGGCCCCTCTTCCTTGGAAGGACCCAGGACCTGTGTTTTAGACATTTTGTAACCCAACCTCCACTTAACTGGCCGGTCTTCTCTCTCGCCCCTCCTTCACACATACCCAACACCAAGGAGATGCCTATGTGTACCCCCCAATTTCCACGTGCATCTCCCGCAAGTGGACTGAGAAGTTCCAGAAGGCAGCTTGGCCTGGTTATCGGCACCAGCGTCACCCCCTCTAGGAAGTGCTCCCGGATGAGCCCTCTTAGCCTTCAGGCAGGGCTAGGCGCCCCTGCCCTGCTCTCCTCATACCCTGTGGATGTATTCAGCACAGTCCTTATGCAGTCCAATATTACCCTGTATTTGCATTTTTCCTCCCCCACTAGACTGAGCTCCTTGAGGACAGAGACGGATTTATTTCTGAATTCTAAGAGACTCGCAACAGTCCCCGTACATAGCAGGCGAGAGACAGATGCTGTTTGAATGAATGCATGCATGAATGAATGACTGAAGCCGACTAACTCAGTCCAGGGCAAGAGTTCAGGTCCTGCTCAGAGCCCTGCCTTTTTACTGGGAAGGTCAACCTCTAGTGCGGGTTCCTGGTGACACCTAGCAACAGTTACCATGACAACTGAAAGCACCATTTTTCCCAGGGCAATCCTCTCCCCCTCCCCCCCCACCGCACCCCCCTCCCGACTCTCCCCACCTGTCTAGGCAGATGAGGGAGGCAGCCCTCCTGCTTCAGAAAGCAGGGAGAGGGGCTAGCCTCCCTGAAACAGCTGATCATATGGCCTGGGGCAGAGGTCCTCATGGAGACAGAGAAGACTGCATTCACAGAGTCAGATGTGCTTGGGAGCTCTAGGCAAAAGGAGGAGGGACAGACTGGGCCAACTGGCAGTGGAATCCTGGGGACAACCAGAGGGAAAGCTTATCCGGGCTCTCCGGGTCCACAGGGAGCTAGGAGGAGAGGCAGTCCCCGGAGGCGGGTGTGCAGGGAGGGTGGGAGAGAGCTGGCCTGAGGGCTCCATCCAGAACACAGACTGCAGAGCCCAGAGGCTCTGCCTCCCAGGCCCGCCCCTTCCAGGTCCTCCTCCAGGACCCGTGCCAGGCCCCAGCTCCCTGCCCCGGGCAGCTCCGGGCCACACTGTGTGCTCTTACAGTTCCTAACAGTCACCTTGATAAACCACTGCCCTTGTACTTACAGTTTAATGTCGCTAAGATCCCAGGGGGGAGAGGCATCGGCGCTCCAGCCTCAGTGCCTCGCGTGGGGCCAGCGCGTAGATGCAGGAAGGGGGGTTCCGGTGAATTGAGAGCTGCTCTGAGACAAGAAGAGGGAGCTCCCGGGGCTCGGCGGCCGGGAACAGAAGCCACCAAGGGCCTCTTCTGTGCCAGTCACACCGCATAAACAGACATCTTTATGGGAGCAGAGGAAACCGGGGCTCCCAGTGGGCGAGTCACTTGCAAGGTCGTGTGGATAAAGTGGTAGAGGCAGGATATGAAGAGGCCTACCCACACCAGAGCCCCTGGGGGCAGAGGGACCCCTCCACGCCTCCCCGCCCCTGGCTTCCGCATCCCATCCCGCCCGCCTGCACTCTCTACGCAGCGGGCACCCGATTCTGTGGCTCACTCTCATGTATCAGAAATCCTCCAGGAGAGAGGGGCTCTTGCTGCCTTGACGCTGTCACCCAGGCACCCTGCCCGTGCCTGGCCCTGATGGAGAGGAGCTGAGTGCATTACTGTCAGAGAGAACATCGGTCTCTCCAGCTGCACGACCCCGGGACAGACACCATCCCACAGACGGGACTCAACTCCATAAAGGAACTCCGCCTTTCTCTTTCTTCCTGCACACCCCTCGCCCCTGGTCTTGGTTCATTCCTGGCACCCTGTAGCAGCTTGACAGGGCAGTGGAAATCATTTCCATTATGCCATTCTGCCTACCTCATCAAGCAGAAAGTTTCTGGACTTTGGATTCAATCTTAGCCTCCACCGCTCAGAGCTGGAGAGATTGGATATTCCATGTGACCTGCCTGAGCAGAAGGCAGGGCAGCGGGTAAAGCAAGGAAGGATGCCCTAAATATGGGCTCCTTTTCACAGGCTTTCTCTGGCTTCCGGTCTCAGCCCAAAGGCACCCAGGTGCTGGCTCAGTCCTGCCGGGCTCGATGCACTAAATATGACCCCGGCAGGCAGGGGTTAACAAGAAACGTGCTACAGACTGCATATGTCTGCCCAAAATTCATATGTTGAAACCCTAGTCCCCAAGGTGATGGTATTTGGAGGTGGGGGAGGTAAACAGATCACGGGGTGCAGCCTTCAGGATGGGACCAGAGCCCTTCTAGGAAGAGACGATCTCTCTCTCTCAGTGAGAAAGCAGCCATCAGGAAGTCAGGAAGCAAGCCCTCGCCGGACACCGATTCTGCAGGCACCTTGATCTTGGATTTCCTGGCCTCCGGGACCGTGAGACATCACTGCCTGCTGCTTAAACCTCCCAGTCTCTGGTATCTGTTGGGGCAGCCCAAGCTGACGACACACCACCCCTCATTTCCCGTCGGGTCCACACCTGGAGCCCCGATTCCGAAAACGAGCCTCTCGAGCCTCAGCTTCCTTATCTCTGAAACGGAACAATAGCTCCTCGTGCCTGATGCGAAGCTTGAAGGGGCGTGCCATGTGCAACGCTTGGCACAAAGCAGGTACCCACAATTACAAGTGCCCTCATCCCCACGTCCTTCCACCTGAATCCCCTGCAAATAACACCTCTGCTCTTCTTCGCCCGGTTAAATCTGGGGTTGCACAGAAGGGCTCGGACTCCTAAGGTTCCCAGGCAGAGACCCCAGGTTAGACCTTCCTCATAGTCCTGTCCCCTGCAGAGGTCCTAGGCCGCCCTCCCAAGGCCTGAGCTCACAGCCACGTGGTTCAGAGGGCGCATCTCCCACAGCCCCAGCAACCCCGTGCAGCTGGCTGGGCAGGGAGGCCCCGTGGCCAGCTCTGCATGGCTCATTCTGCCTCACAGGGCCTCGGGGCGGGGCTCCCCCGTGAAGCCTCCTCTCCCCACTTCTCGGAGCTGCTCCCCGCCGCCTGTGAGGAACCCACGTCTTCACAGTTTCTGAATCTCAAGATCTGGAGAAATCAGCTGTCCCTCCATGATCACAAAGGAATAAACAGATGAGACACTGATAAATCTGCACTCTTTTTGTAAGATGTTCTTTAGTCTGTCTTTGGTTTGGGTTTTGCCGGCCTCTTAGATCCCTGTGGAAGGTTAATGCTTTTCACTTAAAAAAAGAAAAAGAAGAAAAATTTCAAAGGAAACAAAACCTTTTACTAGTTGTATGACCTTGGGTGCAGGCTCAACCTAATCCCTAAGGTTCAGTTTCTTCTTCTGGAAAACGGAAAGATAAGCAACTCACACGCCACTGTGGGATTCAGATGGGGTAATGCATTCGTACGCACGCAGAGGCAGATACTGCTAGGAAGGGTCACGAAAGCCTTCTCACAGGGCAGCGCCAAAATAAACATGCCTGTCGACATGTAAAATGAACATGGCCTTCAATCCAGAATATGTAAACACCATCCAGAAGCCAGAGTTTACCGAGATGTGTTTGTGTGTGTATTCCAAGCTGAAAACAACACAATTGCCCTTCACACAACTATCCTTACGGCGAGACAATACAAAACCGGTCCCAGATGATGGAAAGGGGTTTGAGGTAAATCATTAATAGGAAAAAAAAAAAAAAAAGGCACCCAAGTGCAAACCAGCGCCGATGGTAGAGTTGCTATAAACACAAAGGCGATAGCCGTAGATATTACGATAGTTACAGATCTACAAGCATACATATAATCTACCTTTACTAGAAGGATCCAGAAGAAACTGCTAATAGTGTTTACCTTCAAAGAAGTGGACTGGGGATCCAGGGGTAGAAGACAATGTTGCCTTTTGTTTTCTAGCTTCCTGAGTGTTTGAGTAAGTGTGCCATGCCTATGTATTACTTATTTAAACAGATGGAAGAATGGACCACAGGTACACAAAATTTGTAAGTGCTTTTCTAAATTTACAGAGCCTGAGACACTTATCAGGAAGTTGTAACACTTTAGTTTATTAGAAGAAAAGGAACACCTGAAATGTACCTCATGTATTACTGGGTTAGAAAACCACCTCTGGGGCGCCTGGGGGGCTCAGTGGGTTAAGCAGCTGCCTTCGGCTTAGGTCATGATCCCGGGGTTCCGGGATCGAGCCCCACGTCGGGGCTCCCTGCTCCTTGGGGAGCTTGCTTCTCCCTCTCTCCCACTCCCCCCTGCTTGTGGCTGCAGTCCCCTGGCAGCCTCTTCGTTCTAACTGCTTTGACATCCTCGACCTTCAGGTGTTACCAAGTCCAGGTCAGCCGGCCCTAAGGGGCCCCTGTCCTGGGTGTCACTTCAGGGGTGTGGCTGAGCCCAGCTCTGTGAGGAGTGAGGTAGGCCACGGGGATGTAGCACCTACAGAACTCCTCTCCACCTGCCCTCTCCCACCCCGACTGCCCAGAATCCCTACACATGCTCAGGGGTCTGCGGCTTGGTCCGTGGAGGGTCCCTTGAGAAATCCCCAAGGCCACGAGTTCTTAACATTACATCTCTTGGCCTCCTCTCCTCCCCAGATTTCTCCAGGTTCGAATATCCACCTGTCTGCCCCCCTTCTGAGTGAAGTCATCTGGCTCCAGGGAAAGAGCAACACAGCAGGAGTCAGGAGACAAGCCTTCTGGTCCAGGTTCCGTCTCTGTCTGACCCCATGACTTTGGGAACCCCGCCTGCCACCTACAGGTCTCAGTTTCCTTAGTAGTAGAATGCGGGCCGATCAGGCCCCGAAGCCTCAGTGGGGGGCCAATCCGGACTGCTCTGCTCCAATCGGGACTGCTCCCATTCCAACCCCTCCTGTGTGGGTTTTTGGTTTTGTTTTTTGTGTTGTTGTTTTTTTTTAACAACTTTACTGAAATACAGCTATCACCATGTTGGACTATTTTTAACAATGGGCTCTAGCCTTAAAATAATAATAACAATAATTTTAAACAAATTTTAAAACACTACCTAGGAAAGAAAAGAAAAGCTATCCTTTAGCTGTGACGTGTGGGGGTCTGCGAGTTCTCTGAAAGTGATGGTGGTGGGGAGGAGAGTATGACAGACTTAGGGTTGTGGGGGGGGGGGCGGTAGTTGTGACCTGCAGCTTGGGAGGGACACAGAGCCTTCCAGAGTAATCAGCTGTTCGGCATGCCCTCCCGGGATGGGGACAAGGGCCAGCCAGCCTTCTGAGTGGCAGCCGCCGGAGGCAGGGTCGCATACACACACAGAACCTGCCATGGGAGCCACAGTGACTGACTGGGCCTCCCTCCCATCTCTCTCCCAGTACCTGCAGCCAAACACAATGTTTGTTTCATGTATTAAATCTGGAGACAATCTACCTGAAACAGGCCGCAACAAATAAATGCGCTTATAGACATGGTTTCTGAGGAATGGAGCTGTCTCATAGCCAACCGGCCACCTTTCCCGCAGTCTCGGGGCCCCAGATCAACCCTAGGACATGCCACGAGGGGGGAGCACACTGGGCACTCTCTCCCTGTTCTCCTCCCTTGGTGACTGGGCTCCACTGAGCACCTACAGGGGAAGCCGGTGCACAGCCGCAAAACAGAACCAGTCTGGGTTTTGAATGAGTTTTGCAGCCTGCTGGTCACGTGCACTCAACAACCATCCCGTCCCCTTCCTCTTCTCTCTCCTAAGAGCCAGCTCTGAGCTCAACACCGTGAGGAAGGACAGAGTGACAGCAACTGTGTCCTTAGGAGCTTACAGAATAGTTTAGGGGAAGGGAGGACAGATGTGTAAAAGACAACCTCGGTGGCGGTCAAGGTGAAGGACGAGAGGATTGATGAATGTCACAAATATGGCCGCCTTCCTCATCCCTTCCTGCACGGCTTCCCTGCCCCCGCCCCCAGCCCAGTCCTCTAGCCAGTCATGTCCTCTGGTGCTGGGCCACCTGGAACTCCATCCTGCCCAGCCTCTGAGCCAACGAGAACCTGCTCTGGCACTGGGGTGGGACAGCTTTGTCAGAGTGAGAGGGACTCCTGTACCACCATCACCACCGGCATCATCTCTACAGAACATTCCCCACCCCCACCCCAAAGATGTCCATGCCCGCGTCCCTGGAACCCATGAATATGTTACGTGCTGATGTCATGAGGGTTACAGACCTCAAAACAGGGAGGAGTATCCTGGACTATCCAAGCGGGCCCACTCTCACCCTCTGTGCACTGAAAAGCAGAGAATTCCTCCAACTGGAGTCAGAGAGAGACAGCAGACAGAAAACTCAGAGAGATGGGAATCCCGAGTGGAACTAAAGCCGTCACTGCTCAAGGGGATGACATGGAAATCACGAGAAGGGGTGCTTGACGCCCCTGGGAGCAAAAAGCAGCCCAGGCTGATGGCCAACAGGAAACGGGAGCATAGCCCTACAGCCTTAAGGACCTGAATTTGGCCAACAAGCCCATGGCGCTTGGACACAGATTCTCTCCCAGAGCCCCCAGTAAGGAATGCAACCCTCCTAGCACCTAGGTCTCAGCATTCCCAGGCACTTAGTGGAAGACACAGTGGGGCCCTCCCGGATGCCTGACCCACGGTAACTCACACGGATGTTAAGTTGCTAAGTTCGAGGTAATTAGTTACACAGCAATTGAAACTAGTACAGGTACACACACTCTATTATGGATACTATCACCAACAAATCACCACCGCCCAGGACACCCATCACCCAGATGGGGATCGTGCCACTATTACCATCACTCTCACCAACATCGACAACACCCCCACCACTTCCTACCACGTTCCACCATCTTTATCATCATCCCACCGCCATCATCACCCCCCATCACTGTCATCAGTGGCCCCCCCATCTCCTTCACCCCATCACCTCCACCCATCACCCTCACCCCTGCATCTGCCATATCCCCTCCATCCCACCACCTACATCCATCACCCTCACCGCCCCGGGCCCTGCACTCTTGCAGAAGTGCTAGGCTTCAACCACTCCAAAAAATGTCTACCTCGTTTGTGACTAGCCTGTCACTAGTCTAGAAGGCTTCTGCTCTAGATTTGCATCTAGCAGTGTCTTACCTAGACACCCAGTGAGGCCCTGCCCCCAATCTCAGCCTTGCCACTCCCTTTCCCCCAAGCTGAATCTTGCCACTAACTGGGCAGGTCTTTCTGAAGCGATGAACACAGTATCCACCTGAGAGAGTTTGGGGTTTGCTGCCTTAAGGCCCCTGCTCTTCCTACATGTCTCTCTCCTTTCCTCTAAATCTGGCTCAGAACCCTGGGATGTCAGCAGATGGGATCGGAATTGAGTTTGTAACACCTTAGGGTAGAGATTTACAGCATGAGGTTACTCAAGGAGATCTCTTAAAAATACTGATGCCTAGGTCCAGCCTCAGAAACTAACCCAGCTGATATGCAATGAAGCCATGTGTTAATATCTTTAAAGCACCCCAAGTGTTTCTAATATGCAAGTAGGCTGGGGGACCACTCCCCCCAAGGCACTATAACTAAGACTCGTCTCTACCTCTGTTTGGTATCTGCTGTGACTGACCCAAACCTGATTTTGGCTGATTGCTTCTTTCCTCATGTAAAATTTCCCGCATTCTTTTCAATTTCAGCCAAGACGTTAATGACAACAGACCTGCTCCCTCTCATTGCCCCTCCAGCACCGGTCACGCCTATGGCAGGGGTTTTGGCAGGGTTTTGGACACAAATCCCCTATATTGAGGGATCTCCTCCTGCCCCACTTACACAACCTACTCGGAGCCAAAGAACATTCCCTAAATGAAATATTACTGAAAACAGTTGGTTGCCGTGATATAGCCCATTCACCCTTGAAATTCTCTACATCTTTTAATAACTACACTTTATTTAGCATCTCCTATGTGCCAAGCACTACGCTAGACACTTCGACTGTAACCCAAATATAAGCTGGAGCCCCACATAGTCTGATCTGATCCCCCCAGAAGAAAACGCAGGCTGGCAGGCAATAGAGTTGAAAAGCAATTACAATCTTGACTGATTTCTTGATATGAAGTGAAAAAGGGGTTCATTAATACCCTGCAACTCTCGTTAAACATCTCTTCCTACATTACCCTTCCCCACGGGTCACATCTCAGAGCTTCCCACACGCTTTCTCTATATGCCTCCCATCAACTCCTCAGCCCAAAGTCGACCTACCCCCAACTGAGCCCTTCTCTTCCGTGCTTGCCCCCTTTTCCTTCTGCTTCTAGTTTTCTCTTTCCTAAGTCATTCGTTTGGGATCTCTTTGGGATGTAAACTCCCATACCATCTGGAGCATGTGTGTGTTCTCTCTCTCTCAGCTCCGATTCTGACTCTGAACTACTGCTAAAGCTCATGATATGAGCTAGTAGATTCCAGAGACAATTTCTTTAGTCAGTAGATATGGGCAGATGGGCCCAGGGAGGATGAAAGGCCTCAAACATAGTTTAATATCATTTATCTTATCCCTTTAGCATATAGATATTATCTCATTGGACCTTCAGTAAAGCCTATGGGACAGATGCTACTCCCCTTCTTCTACAGATAGGGAAACTAAGGCAGAGAGAAATTGACTAACTTAGTGCATGCAGGATTTGAACCCAGGCCTGCTTTCCTCTTAAGCTGTAAGTCAGCTTTGGAACGGACCTCTTGAAACCTCACGGTGACACGCAAGGAGCTGGAAGTCCAGCAGGACTGGGTTCCCCAGCACCCACCAGCTGTTTACTCCAACTTCACTGAGGAGCGGATGGGCAGACACTCCCCTTACAGAAACAGCCTCAAACCCCTCCTGTTCCCAGCAAGTGTGCGGATATGAATCCCGGCACCACTTAGCAACCAATGAGGCCAAAAGGGTTCATTCAGGATCCTCGATACTTGCACAAATGGGTTATACAGAACTCCCCCGTTACAAAGGCCCTTGTTTTTTCCGGTGCCCTCCCTCGCTTTTAGGCAGACCACGGACAGGATGGTGGCCCCAAGGGAAGGGACTCCTGCATCACGCACGGTGTCCATCCCATTAGCAACTGTGGGCTGTTTTCTTTCCGTCTGCTTTCCCTCCTGGCACTAAAAGCTCATTAAGGCTCAGACAGAAGAGAAATGGCTGGAGTGGGGAGAGGAATTCTTTGTTTCCCAGAAATCCTGCTCTGGACTTCCACTGCCTGATTCCTAGCAGCCCGGACCTGAGGTGACCGCCCCCCAACCCCCAAGACAGCTCAAAACCTTGCCAGAATGGGGGATGCACACCATGCCAGCTCGCCCCACCTGGACCCTGACAGCATCTTCTCCAGAGAGCACAAGTTTGATTTCCAACCCCAATATTTTCTGGCTCTCAGTCATTCACACCTGGCTGGGGCTGCATGTACCCGAGTACTATCTGGGAAGCCACAGTCTGCTGAGCAAATGAAGAGTGTAAATGAGGCTGGGGAGTGGGGGAGTGTTTAACCTACTTAAGAGAATCTCTTTTCTCAAACACTTTAGCACCTTCCCTTTGCACGGAGGAGAGTAACTTGCTGAATGCAAGCCATTCTGAGCTGGCCAGCCTGGGGACCTCTGGGGCCCAGCACTGTTTTCTCACAGCAGGAGGCCCTGGGGTGTGGGGGGGGGGGGTGGGCGTTGTCCCCGCAGAGACTAAGACCCAGCTCCCAGACCTGCCCCGCCCAAGTGCACCCAAGGCTAGCACCTCGCGCACTCTGGGCCTCTCGGTCTGCACCTGGGGGGTAAGAAGGCTGAAGGGATGATTTCTGAGATCCACTGCTGCCCTTGCATGCACTCACAGATATTTATAGCATCACGGAACTTTTTAAGAATCTGATTAATTTCACCACCACGTACAGGGCACCTGCTGTGTGCCAAGGCTGTGCTGGATGTCCGGACATCCCCAAGCACGAGAAAGCATCAGCCCCTCCCATCACAGCATGTACTGCCCAGGGGACGTGCCTGTCACCGAACGAGGAACCTACACACATTCACACCCAAACCTGCAAAAATGTTCGGGGAGACCCTGGGTCCTCTGGGTCTCTCCTCACACCTCAGATGACCTGCATGCCCCCCCCCCGCTTTGGATTATCTGTAAGGGTCTCTCCAGTCCTAAATATTCATGCTGAAGGAAAAAAAAATGTATTTTTATTAAATACTTTATTTCCCACTGTTAGTTGTGAGACCATTTGAATGAGGCAAGAAGTCGGATTTGAGCTTTAGACCTGATTTGCTAATTCTTTAGCCATTGGCCTTGGGCATTTAGCCTCCTGTGGCCTCACCCATAAACATGGGGATACAAATGTTGTCCTTGTGCCTGTCGGCAAAATGGCATGAGGGCCAAATGAGACTGTGTATGCACAACGGCTTTGGAGGGAACACAAAGCAGGATAAGCAGAAAATGCTGATGCTGTCTCTCCCAGGATCCTGGCATACCTGCTGTCCGACTTTGTTGAAGAGGCTTCACATCTCAGCCTCGGTTTTCCCATCTGTGAAATGGGCACAGTGGGTGAGCGCTCCCAGAATTCTGAGGGTTAGTGAGAGCTCAGTGCACAGAAGGGGCTTAGCAAACGGTAACAGCTTGCCGCTGCCCTCACCATCCTTGGGCACTTACTGGATTTGGGAGTCTTGCCATAGCAGCTTTGGAGTATTCGCTGCAGAGACTGTGGAAGGCGGACTCCTCTCTCAGCCACCCTTGCCCCTGGACTCCGTGTCAAGGTATGTATTCCCAGCAGCGGCACGCTCGCCCTGAAGTCTTAATGAGAATCAGGAGCCCCGCGGCATCTGGAAGGTGCAGCCGCTAGTCGTGCATGAAGTTAATTTAGCTTCTGTAAATGTCTGGCGGTTTGGGGAGCAGGAGACAGGCTGGGCCTGCATAGATGATCCGTGCTTTTCCTTGGAAATGGGGGGGGGGGGGGGAGACGGCCCTCCACGCCTAGGAGTTCTCATTCCCCGCAGAGACTGTGCTGGAACACGGGCAGGCTCATTGTTATCTTGGGTTTGTTTTCATCTTCAGTTGGAAACGTTTCCAAAAACACCCATTGCGTTGTTTCTCTACTCACCGCTAACTCAATAAAAGTGGTTCTTTTAATTAATTTGGTTGTTTCTTTGAACTAAATAAAATGTGCTTCTTCGCCTCCCCGTGGCTCCCGCGGTCCCCAGAGGCGTCCTTCTCAGGATCCCCCGACTCCCTGCACGCCAGAGGCGGGCGGGACCTCCCAGAGAGCATGGGCCAACCGAGTGCGTTTCACAGGTGAGGGAAGGGGGGTGGAGACAGGGAGAGTGATGTGTGCGGGGTCACACCCTGAGCTGGTGGCCTCCCTGGGACGGGAGACCTGAGTGGGCAAGGCTCAAGGATGAGTCAACTCCTGAAGCCTCCCATGCCGACGGCACGAGACTGTGTTCCCAAAGACCCACACCTGGCCAGGAGCGGCCTGCCGCTGTTCTCTTTCATTTAAACACACCCACGTGTCTGTGTATGAAAGTCCAAGAGGTGACTGTTTCTACAGCTACAGCCAGCCTCCTATTTAAAAATGAATAGAGGAGTTTCTAGATATTTTGCTGCAAAGCACATTTCTATTCAGCAACTCCTTTATCCCTATTGATGATTCTCATAAAATCAAAGCAGTGGACTGTTGTTAAAAAAAAAGAAAGAAAGAAAGAAAGAAAATTGCCCTCTGGATTTAATAAAATTACCCAGGAATGTGGTAATCCACTCTAAATACATGTTTAAGAGGAAAACAAAACCGCTCCCATGAAATATTCATAAGAACTCTGAAAATATTAACCATACCTGGTGCCAAAATGATAAAGTAAAACTGAGAAACATGACCATGTCGTCCGACGCCGGAAAACAGGGCAGTTTTCCCTTCCATGCTTTCCTCCTACCGGTGAAGAAGCACTCAGAGGAGAACCAGGTCGCAGCCAAGTTTGCCCCCAGCCCCAAAAGTCCCCCCAACCAGCTGCCAGCTGAAGGAATTCTTGAAGCATTCTCCACTTTCCCAATGATTGAAATTCACGGGCATCTTTCCAGACACCCTCGCCTGGTTCCATGGCCACAGGTCTGTGGTCATCACTGCTCCGGCTTTTAAGGGATGGGTTCTCCTTCCCCTCCACCCATGCAGAATCCACCCCTTTCAAGAAAGCTTCCCAGACTCCTGCAGTAAGACTCTGTCTTTCCTCCCTGGACCAACCCCAGGCCCACGCGCTTCTGCAATTCTCTAGGGACCCCAAGAACCAGTGCCCCTTTGTCAGTTCAGATGCAACTTCTTTGGCATACTGCAAGCTCCTTGAGGGCTGTGGCCATGCCTGACTTCCACGCAAGGGGAGAGCGGAGTCTTGAGTTTGAGCCTCTAGCTCTGTCATTTGCATACCCGCCATTGTCTCATTGATGTGTTTATGCACTTCTTTATCATCTCTCCCTCTTGTAGGGAGGCACTGAGCCTTCTCTCTTTCACCCAGGGAGGTTTCCCTAGCACCTAGGACAGCACCCCACCCACCGCAAGCCCACAGCAGGCATGTACTGATAAGATTCTTAAAAACGGGTGGAGATTTCTGCACAGGACACTGTCTCCTCATGTCACATATTCACCTTTAAAGTGGGAATAATAATAACTATCCTCCTGCGCAGTCATTAGTTTACATCCATGGGCCATTCCGATTAGCCCAGGGAGGCAAAATATTGCTGTCTTCCTCCACTTTACAGATGAGGAAAGGAGGCTGAGAGAGAAGTGTGTTGACACAGCCTGGAAATAATGAAGCAGAGTCACTGACGCCAAATTTGGAGTGCCTGTGGGTGTCACCTTTCAAAATGGGAGAGAGAGAGAAATGCAAAGGAATAAAGCCCCGGGTCGCCTGGGTGGTTCAGTGGGTTAAGCGTCTGCCTTCGGCTTGGGTCTTGATCCCAGGGCCCTGGGATGGAGTCCTGCATCAGGCTCCCTGCTCCGTGGGGAGTCTGCTTCTCCCTCCTCATCCCCTGCCCCCACTCACGAGCTCTCTTGAGAGCGCTCTCTCTCTCTCTCTCTGAAATGGAAGGAAGGAAGGAAGGAAGTCCCAGTGGTAGAATCTATTCCCTTCTGGCATTAGAAGTAGAGATACTTTGAACTGAGAGAGCTCCGGGGGGCACAGGGGCGCACAGCCCACTCTGCCTCGGTGGGAGTCAATGCCGGACCCCACCCCTGCCCTTTGGCAAGACTTGGTGCTGCCAACCAAGAGAATCTCCTCTCCTTTCTTTGCCATCCCACTATATGTCTTTTAGAGAGATTTTATTTTTCACCAAACGTATTTTCGGAGCCTATACTGTCCTAAGAACTATGTCAGAAGCTGCAGCTGACACAGAAGCGTCCCAAACATGCGTCCTGCACTCAAGGAGCTTTTAGTCCTACTGGTGTGTGAAGGCGTTACGTTGAATTAACCTTGCTTCACACACATCTGCTTCTGGCTATGGATTTACTCTTTTAATAATGCATGGATGCGATCTCATTTACATGCTCTACTAGGAACATTTTTTTCCCACCAGCAGCCATTAACCATAGCTTCACAGGAGGAGATGTCTGGAGTAACAAAAATATTGGAAGGAGTTCTGGAGCAGATGAGCCCTGGCTCCCACAGGTGTTCCTGGAGATGAGCACAGATCTTCAGGGAATACATAAAATCTTCCCCTGCTCCTCTCTCTGTGGCTGCCCGCCCTCATCGTGCACACGGGGTGGGTACTCTTCTTGGACTCAGTCTTTCTGGCTCTCTTTCCACCGCTCACTCAGCTCTGGCTACCCAGCTCCCATCGCAGTTTGTTAAACACACCTAGTACTCTCTGCCCACCATCCAAATGGGTATAGCTCTTCATGGTTCACGGAGCGTATTTGTAGCAGTGATCCCATTTATTCCCTGTGCAATAGTCTGAATTGTGTCCCCTCTGAAATTTACATGCAGAAACCCTAACCCCAAATGTAATTACATCTGGAGATAGGTAGGGGCTTCAAGAAGGTAAAAAAAAAAGGTTAGATAAGGTCATAAGGGTGGGGCCCTAATCTGATAACACTGTGACCTTTTAAGGACAGAGAGACACAGATCTTTTTCTCTCTCTGCCACGTGAGGACACGGCAAGAAGGCACCCATTTGCAAGTCAGAAAATCTCTCACCAGACACCAAATCGACCTTGATCTTGTACTTTCAGCCTCCAGAATGGTGAGAAATGAGTTTCTGTTGTTTAAGCCAGCTAGCATATGGTATTTTGTTATGGCAGCCTAAGCAGACTATGATACCCCACAAAATACACCCTGCCAGGCAGATCCGATCATCCATTTTCAAGATGCAACAGCTGAGGCCCAGAGAAACTGAATGTTTTCCCCCAGTTCACAGAAGTAGTGGTAAGCCTGCTCCTAGTCCATTGCATCAGGCATGCCCAAGCCTCACACACTTAGCTCCTCCCTTCATGACTATGCCCCACCACCAGCATCTACCTGCAAAGGGACCGGAAAAGGATAGGACAGCACTTTTCAAACGCATTCCCCATGGCAAGAAAGTTGTGAGGGCTTGTAATGAGCATGTTGCATAAAGGATCAAAAAGGAACTCACATTTTCATCGGAGAAAAAGGAATTCATGCACTTCTGCCTTGCTCCTCACAACCTATACCCTTCCAGTGCTACTTTCAGCCATTTGTACTCATCCATCCAAATGCCTATCCACCCATCCTTCTTTCTATCCATCCATCCTTCCATCTATGCATCCTTCCATTCCTCCATCCATCCCTTCATCCTTCCATCTATGCATCCTTCCATTCCTCCATCCATCCATTCATCCTTCCATCCATTCATCCTTCCATTCCTTCATCCATCCATCCTTCCATTATGCATCCTTCCATTCCTCCTTCCATCTATGCATTCTTCCATTCCTCCATCCATCCATTCCTCCTTCCATCTATGCATCCTTCCATCTATCCATCCTTCCCTTCCTCCATCCATCCAACCATCATCTGTCCATTCCACATTTTTGAGTGCCTACTATATGAGTTAACACGACCCATGCAAATTTGATTTTACCAAAGGAGGGCAGCAAGGAGAGGGAGCCCAAAGCATTTATCAAGGGCTCCCTTTGGGCCAGGTCTACGCCGATACCTTGAATTTGAATCCTCAATCATCAAGGAGCCCATCTCTCCACTACAGGGGTCGACTTAGAGACTCAGAGTAGGTCATCTGCCTAAGGTCATGGTGTCACTAGGTGACAGAGCCATCATCCTTGGCCTTCACAGCCTGAGTCTTCTCCATCACATGCAGGTGAGAACCATGAACGTAGAACCACACGAGGGGTGATGTCCGGTTTCCTCCCCTCTCTGCCTCCCCAGCCACACTCCTCAACCTTCCAGAATGAGCTGGTCACTTGTCATTGTACACTTAAGATATGTGCGGTTTATTGGTAATTTATACCAATGAGAGCTCAGCATATCTGTTTTTTCAAAACATGTACAAGAACGTTTACAGCAGCTTTACTCATAATAGCCTTCAAGTGGCTAGAACAGCATAAATGTCCATCAACAGTGGGATAAGGAAATGCAGGTACATTTGCATAATACTGTAGAGTAATGACATCGGACAAAGTCAGCTGTACTCGACACCATGGGTCACTGCCACAAAGATGAGCGAAATAAGCGAGACACAAAAGAAAACACAGCATGTGAGTCCCCACAGAGAAAGCTTAAAAACATACCTGAAAATAAACCTGTTCTAGAAACGAGGGGCGTGGTGACTCTGAGGACAAAGGGAGGAGAGTACTGCAGAGGTGTGATAGGCAGCCGCTCAGGTTGTCAGTGGATGGTAGATTCCTTGATCCACTTAGTTGCATCCTCTTTTGATAACGCATTAAGCTGTATGACTTACGATTTCTCCTCTTTTCTATATGCATGTTACACTTTAACAAGTTTCATTTAAAGGGCTGTTATAAGGGTGTGTGATAAAGGGCAGTGTTAAGCGGGGCTAAAAATGATGCAAAGGAGAAGATAGAAGAGCTGGGGCTGGGGGAGAAAGGTGGAGACAGCCGGAGGAGCAATAATGTGATGAGTAACAAGGAAAAAGGAGGTTTGAGGGGCGCCTGGGGGGCTCAGTCAGTTAAGCATCTGCCTTCAGCTCAGGTTATGATCTTAGGGTCCTGGGATCGAGCCCTGAAAAAAAGGGGGGGGGGTTTGAGAGGCATCCACCTGGGTACCCTTGGCTTGGCAGGAATTCTCCCAATCCTGCACATGCAAAATGAATTCAAATGTATACATTTTACAACTTTGCCTTTGTTTAGGGTTTCATAATCTACAGTTTGCAAGGTCGTGATCCCTGCAAAGATAAGAACTGTTAATCCATGCACAGAGTGGGCCTTCAGCAAATGTTTGCTAGAATGAACACAAAACACTCTGACCTTGACTAACACAATGATTTCTCCCAGGCAGCCTGCAGATAAGCAGGCTAAGTGTTATTAGTTTCCTTCCGTAGGGGGAAACCAAGGCTCCCAGGAGTTAAGAGCCTTCTTACAAATGGGCCAAAGCCTGGAAGCCATTTGAATCCTGGCTTGATACCTTTGAGCCCTGTGACCTTGGATAGTGCTGGAAGCGAGCCAAGGCCCTCGTTCCGGGTAAGGCTCCCTCGCTAGTCCAGTTGTGAGAACTAACACGAGTCTAGCCCTAAGTCCGGACAGAGAGGCAGAGGGGCAAAGTCTTGCCGTCCACCACAGTTGCATTCTCTTTCTGGTTACTAGTGACCTTTTACTCTTCCAAATGCATGCATCCTCTCCCTGCTGAGGACACAGCAAAGACACAATCAATTATCACCACAGCTCATACACCATGAAAGTGGGCCATACCCTTGGATCTCTCTCTCACACACACACCCCAAGAAGCAGAAACCCTGAAGGGACAGCGGCCAGTCCCCTCTCAAGAACTGAGGGATTTGCTGCCAGAGGATGCCCAGGTAGAAGCTAAATTGTGTTGTCCCTTGTGAGTGTCACTTAGCATAATTATATCCCCAGAGAAGCCAGGCTTCCAGATGGGCCTCCGAGCATCGTTTACATACAGTATTTTAGGCCAATAACACGGTTCTAATGAAGCAGGAAGGAAGAACAAGAATAATAAAATTAAAAAGTCAAATTTCCGTCCTTAATCTCCAGAGCTGCAAATAGGATGTGGCCTGAGGCTGAGAGGCAGTGGGGGGGATGGGGGGAAGGAGCCTGCTTCTTACAGGGTCCCTGACAGGGGTGAACCTCAATCCCAGTTCCTGCCGCTGATCTGCATCTCCTTGGAGAAGGATGAAGCCCTTTCAGGTGGTAGGAGTATAAGAACACTCAGAGAGGGAGATCCCGAGCTCCTCTGTCTGCTTCGATGGCCCTCTTCCGCTTGGGGAGTCCCCGGAGGACATGGGCTTTCGCAGATCCATTTATTTCAGGTTGAAGGAGGGGCATCTGGGGACATGTCCGGAAGTGCTCATAGAGACGTCCCACCGGGCGAGTCCTGCTCGGCCCCGTGTCCTGCCAGCTGAGACTCGGTCTCCCTCTTAGGCTCCTGCTCATTTTCTGGCCTTTCCGCAGTTCCAGTGCCTCTCGCAGTTGTGCTCATTCATCTATTCAACGTCTGCTCTGAGATGCACCCTCGGAGCCCGAACACGACATGACTGCCACCCCCGCCCTCGGGGGGGCTCACAGGCGTGCAGGAAGGGAGACCAGAGGAAGGTTCTCACTGTGTGTGTGCTGCTTTGATAGCAAGTAGGTAACAACGAGATTGGGGGTGGGGGGGGGTGTGTTTAAATGTGGGTGGGCACCGTTTATACTTTCTTCCAGATCTTGAGATCTCGTGGGCCGGCCATAGTCACCATCACAGCCTGTCATCCCTCCTGGCCCCCAAGAAGTCATGGCCACACTCATCTCCCAGTCGCTGTTCACACTCAGGCTCACACAGCCAGGTTCCTGAAGCACGCCCTCCTCACACAGCATGGGACGAACCGGATGTCACCCACGGCCACTCAGCTAGGCCAGCGCACCAGACCCGTCCTACAGCCATGGTCCAGGATGAACACTCCTAACAGAAGACCAACCCCTCGTCTTCTGGGAGACCTGGGCCCCCAAATCCGTCTTCTACTTCCGGAGACTCTTCCTGGAACTCCAGCGTGGGCTCTCAGACTTTCGGTCTTTCCCAAGGAGATGATGGCAAGGCTGCACGTCCACTGATTGTAGGGTCGGGAGCTGGAGGTTCTAGTCTCACCACTTCCATCTGTCTGCATCCCTCCCGGCAGGCTACTTCCCCTGCAGGGCCTTGTATGTGATCTCCTGCAGATGAGGCGACTGAGGGCAGGAGAGGGAGGATCGGGGTGGGCCCTGTGCCAGCGAGGTCACTGGGAATTCTTTATGTCCTCGTGACCACACAACACTCTGGAATCCACGTCTCCTTCCCTTGAATCTGGGCTGTCTTGTGAATCGCTTTGGCCCACAGAATGTGAAGGAAGCGACACTGTGCCCGTTTGAGGTCCCGGCTCTGGGAGTCCAGGAAGCTCCCATCTCAGCCCTCTTGGAGCCCTGAGCCACACCGTGTCAAAAGGACTGACCACCCCTACTGGACAGACCAAATGGGGAGACGGGGGTGCCTTGTTCACCCCCAGATGCTCCGTCCATCTCAGCCGAGAGGACACACATGTGAAGGAAACCACTTTGGATTCCCAAGGCCAACTGAGCCTCCAAATGTCCGCATGACATTTGACATGAGTAGGTAAGATGAGCAGAAGAACTACCCAGCTGAGTCCTGCCTGGCAGGCCAATTTATGAGTAATGAGTTTCAAAGCTACTTAATTTGGGGGCAGATAACAGAAACGGGTGCCAGAGAGGTAAATGCTACGGGCATACAACCTTATGAACACCGCTGCCTGCTGCTGGAGGCTTGGATTCGGGTTACGAGCTCTGGCTTGCACACTGAGTAGTAACCACGAAAAAGAGATCATTGAAAATCTCTTGTCACAAAGACATTTCACTGTCATGGGATGTGTTGTCACAGGAACTAGCCAATGCTGGTTGGCTGAGTCCATGCAGATGTCCCTCCAACAAGGGCTCGGAGCCAGCTTGGTTCCAAACGTGGAGGGAGTAAAATTTCACTCATAAATGCCCAATTATTTTCCATGCTTCCCTCCTCTTCCCACAAGTCCCCACCCCTCACTCAAAGTACCAGAGATGGAAAACCATGGAAACAAACGGCTTTGTGTAGCCCTGAATGGGAAACACAGCATCTGGGGCTTAGAAAAGCAGAAGCTGTTGTGTTGATAACAACATTTTTATGGGTGATTTTGTTGTCTTTGTTGGAAAAAAGTAGCACAGACTCAAGTCTGTTCTTCCAGGCCTGAGGGGTCAGTGTTCCTTCTAGAACTCTGTGTCTGTTGGATTTGCCCCCAGTTGACCCACTTATATGCTTCAAACCCACCACTCCCAAGATTAATAGCTACCAATTTTCTAGAACACTCCATGCCAGCCATTGGGCTGCCCAGTTTAATATGCTGCGTCCCTGTAATGAACCTTTCAGGTCATACTTATGACCCATTCTTCCAGATGAGAAAAGTGAAGGCCAGAGACACTACACCTAATAAGTGGTAGAGCTGATATTTAAACTGAGGTCTGCAAGCCCCAGAGCCCATGCTCTTGACCATCCTCTAAACTGCATGCAGCTCCCAGTCCTGACCATTGCCAGGACCCCTTTTTCATGCATATATACATCCA
Organism: Potos flavus; assembly: GCA_028534135.1. Lineage (NCBI taxonomy): Eukaryota > Metazoa > Chordata > Mammalia > Carnivora > Procyonidae > Potos > Potos flavus. The sequence continues at coordinate 33,582,101 of CM052891.1, read as the reverse complement.
CGGATTCAACACATGCTTCATGGTCACCTGTTCTGTATAAGCATGGAGTATACATTAATGAAGGAAAAAAACAGAGCCAGTCTCTACTCTCATAGACCTTACAGCCTCCAGACCACAGATACCCACCATGACCTTCATCATAAACCCTCACGTTGCAATATCCTTGAACTCATTTCTACAATTCTAACTCAACAATCCCTCAGCCATCCTGGCCCTGACTTTGATCTCTGCTGTATTCTTGTCACACTCTATACCTCTCTCTATATATATAATTCCTGCCACAGTATCCCCACCCAGCCAGCTCTGGGAACTTTGCAGGTGAAGAGAAAGGGGAATAGGGATGAGGAAAAGAGAGATCAAATAAACGGCCCTGAATCAGAGTGGGTAACGGGAAGCCAAGGGCAGTGTGGCTCAACTACAGATGAAGAATCGACCAGTGAGGAATCAGAATTGAGTATCTTCTTTCACTCCCTCCCCTGCCCACATCCTCACCCTACGTCTTGAATCTTCTCTCTTATGTCCCTTTTCTCTCGTGCTCCTATCAGCAAGGCTTCAGCCCTGCCCCTCAAAACCCCAGAACAACCTACTATTGGAGGGTCAAGACCAGGTAAGTCACATGGGTGAGCATCTGAGAAGACCCTCCCAGCCTCTCTTAAAGGAAGACTACTGTAGCTAGATTGTGTAGGTCTCGATTCCCCACCTCTGCCTATACCCATGCCCTTTGCAATATGACTGTAGCTCTTTACACCAAGAGGTGGAATCTGTTTTCCCACTCTCTGTAAATCTAGGCTGGCCCGCTGACCTGCTTTGGCGACTCAAATGCAGCCGAAGTGACAATATGCCTCTTCCGAGCCTCTGTGTCAAGGGGCTTGTGTATGTCTACTCGCTTTCTTGCACCTCTGCCTTGACTCTGAGTCTGCAGCTCTCCTGTGTCAGGTAACATTTTAGGAACTGAAGATAAAGTGGTGAAAGAAACAAAGTCCCCACTTGGAGTGGATTTATGTTCTAGTGAATTAATGAATGATGGATGAGAATCTAAAATTCTCCAGGTTAGAAAGAGCCATTACTCAACCTCAAATAATACTTAAATCATACACAGTATCTCTACTAAGATTTTGAACTCCTCCAAAGCCAGGGAGCTGACTATGTGCCAACGCCACAGCTCTAGTTTGAGATGGCTCTCACTCCTAGAAAGTCTTTTCTTAGCGTAAACCGAAGTCCATCCACCAGGAGTGGCCACACTTTAATCTCTGGACCCTCCTCAGGGCCACACACAGCATATGCCTAGAGACATCTCTATCCTAAGCTCTCTCTCTTCCCAGATAAATCTTCTCTGTTCCCTTAGCTGTTCCCCAATGTCATGATTTTGAGGTCTCTTGCCATCCTCTCTGTTGAGCTTGCTACATTATTTTTCTGCATTGTTCTAAAGTTTGGTTCATAGAAATAAACGCAAAACTTAGTAACTTGCATGACCTCGAGCACATTATATCACCTTTTTGGGCTGAAGATTCCTCCGTTTTCAAATAAGGAAATGGGACTCCATAGCTTCCAAGAAGGGACAGTGGTATGCAATAGAAGGGATCCTAGACACGCAATAAATATTCTATTCTTCCTCTCATTTGTTTCTATCACTGCTTGAGCCTGTCCATCCCCCATGATTCCATCATCTCATAACCCTTTCTTTTTTTTTTTTTTTTTTTACCTGCAAAGTCCTACCTTTTGGTACAGGGATATGCAATCAGAAGACCTGGGTCGGAGTCCCAGCTCTGACACTAACAGCTAAGTGACTTTGGACATATTACTTAACTGCTCTAGCTCGATTTCTTCACCCATAAATCTGGACCGTTGCTCCTTTTCCTCCCAGCTCATGAGAATTCTTGCATAGGCTGGAGGTGAGGCTGGGGGATGTTCCATGTGAAAGCACTCTTCCACCAGGATGCTGGGCCAGTAAGAGATGGCTTGCTGGTGCTGTCGTGAAGTGGGGACCCCGGACCAGCAGCACAGTGGGCACATTCCATGTTGTAGGCATGCTCACGGGAGTCCACTTCCAATGCACTTGGTAGCCTGTTTCTACATATAAATCCAGTACAATTTCAATAGTTCTAGAGAGGAGACAGTGTGGCCATAATGGTCTCTCCTAATGGGTGCATCACGTTCTGTGATATCCTAGGAGAAAGAAACTATTTAGGAAAAGGCCATGGTAAATATTTTTATAGACAATGAAACTTCAAGATGGTGGTAGAGCCCTTCCTGGATGGACCTAGATCCAAATGGGCCAAGCTTTTGGCCTCAGGGGCAGGTGCCTGCCATATAGCTCATCCTTCTCCAGTGTACCATCCACCCTGTCCTCTCACAGCCCATTTCTGCCTCCCATCTCTCCTTGGCCCCCCACTACTGCACAGTCAAGCCTTCCCCGCCAAGAGGGCTCACAAGCACCTTGATGATGCTGTCTTTCTACCTCCCAGACCCAACAGTCATACAATTCTAAACTGCCCTCCCTCCAACCCGCCATAATATTTTATATCCAAATGCCATAAAACATGCAATTCCTTCCAACCAGAAGTCCCTCTCTCTGCCCTTATTCATCTGATCTGTTCTGTGCATCCTTTAAAATGCAGGAGAGAATCTTCCTCCTCCAGCAATCCCATGCTGATAACCCCCAGAAAACCAGCCCCGTGGACATCATTACTTCCTCTTCTGTGCCCATCTTGGATCTTAAAGAACATGTGTTTTCATGCATTGAGATTTTCTGTCTACCTGTCTGCCTCCTGGACGGGTGAGAGCAGAATCAAGGCCCCAACTATCTGAGGCTCTGGCATGTAACAGTGCTCAGCATCTGGAAAATGTCTGAAACTGACTATAATAAGTGTCACAAACAGGCAAAGATTTTGAAATAATGACCACACTCTGGACCCCCGTCCCCAAACTCAGCACTGGAACCTTTCAGTGTGCCTGAGCCCTGGAAGGCAAAGAATGGACCCAGAAAGAAAAAGGAGAGAATGTAACCTGGCTTTTTTGCCCTCATGAGATAAGACTTAATGATTGCCAGGAAATGTGTAAATTGTGGTACGGATTATTTGTCACCAAGTCAGGAAAGGGCAGAGAGCTGAACTATTTTTCATGACTGCAAATGCATGCAGCTCTGGGCTGTCACGGTAGAAATGTTAGGTCTCTGATGAGGTGGCCAAAAGGCCTGCTTCTCTGGGTGTGAGGGCTGACGCGGTTACTCATGACCCTGCTTGGCTGTATGGGTCCCTGCTTCACCTGAGTATAAGAACCATAAAACCCGGGACGCCTGGGTGGTTCAGTCTGTTAAGAGTCTGCCTTCAGCTCAGATCATGATCCCAGGGTCCTGGGATCGAGCCCCACATCAGGCTCCCTGCTGAGCGGAGAGACTACTTCTCCCTCTACCCCTCACCTGCTTGTGCCCTCTTGCTCGCTCACGCTAATAAAACACTTAAAAAAAAAGAAGAAGAAGAAGAAGAACCATAAAACCCAGAGATCGGGGTCCCACGGACTTGTCCCAGGTTGGGGAATCTGCCCATTTACAGATTTTAATCCTCCTAAAACTGACCTCTAGTTTTAGTTGCTCTTCCATGAAACACAAAAAAACCTTTTTTGAGCCCCCATTCTATGTTTGGTCAAGAAGGAGAAGAGAAGGAAGTGCAAATCCATCTCCCCCAACCTCGAGGAGCTCACAGACTCGATGGGAGCATAAGCAAGTTGTGTTCACCATCTCGCACACGCAAGAAACCGCCCAGCTCCTCCTCACTCTCTCCAGGGCAGGGCAGCCTGTCGACGTCTGGATGACTGCTCGAGATGAGATGGGCTGGGGCCGGGCCTCGCACATGGGTGTTTGTTCCCATAAATCAAACCTGCTTCCTCTGCTCCTGACTGGGGTGGAAACACACACCCCAGATTGGGATGCCTTATTGTGCAATTGCTTTCCTGCAATTCTTGGGTGTAGGTAGGTTTATCCAGGGAAGCCAAATTCCCGAGAACAGCGGAGGAGAGAGAAATTCGCTTTATACTAGCAACGTCACGACTAATCCCTTTCTCGGGGGAGCTTCATGGCATCCAGCAAACTGGCGACGTGTGACTTCTCGCTAATCCCCTTAGCTCCTCTTCCTTTAGTGAATCCAAATGTTCCACCAGCGCCAGAGCCTGGCAGCCTGGAGCAGTCCTGGAGCAGTGGGTAACGCACAGGATCTGTTATCAGAACACTTGCATGGGGCCTGGCTCTGCCATTTATGAGCTGTACATCTTTGGGTTCATTGCAGCCTCCCTCCTTGTCTTCACCTGTAAGACAGAACTGGGGATCTGACGATCGGAGGAGACCATGTGTGTGACATCGCCGTACGAACGGTGAAGATCTTGTATCAGTAAAGGCTGACTATTTGTTAATTTCCGGTTGGAGAGATCTACTCTTACGAAGTTGTGCGCCTTCTGCATGCGAAGGTTCATACCCGCTTCATTTTTGGATTTTTCTGAACCTGACACAATGTCTGGCAGTTAACGAGCACCTCGGTGGATACCTGTTAAATTAATAAATTGGAAAATTGGAGGATGATTCCCTTGAGGTTAAGGCATCTTTCCAAGCTAAAAGGTAAGAGAGAGGAAATTTAATCTATAGAAAGTTTGGAATCCTCAGGCTCAATTTTTAAATACTCAGTATTTTCTGGACAGAATGTGTGTACATGTAAGTGTGTGTGTGTGTTCATTATTCCTTCTGGGGCTAGATGTCTACATTAACTTTGAATAAAACTGTACTCTGAAAAACTTTTGGCTTCTGGTTACATGAATATATTTTGCTCAGCATTTAGAGAAGAAAGATGGGTGACAGGTCATGTCCTGGTTCCCTTTCTTAATTTATTCATTCTTTCCTTTGTTCATTTGTTCGTTCGTTCATTCATTCATTCATTCATTCATCCATCCATCCATTCATTCCTGGAAGTAAATGGCTCTGTGCAAAAGCCAAGTCTATTACAAGGTGAAAAATGTCTGATCCAGCCATGTGGCTGACAAAATGCCCACTGATCCTTCCAGATCGTATTGCCTCTGGGCCATGAAACATTTGAAATCCTCCTATTGTCTCTGTATGTGGCATTTTCCACCATCCCTTATCTTCAGTTTCATAACCTCAGAGATCAAAATGCTAAGACCTTCCCCCTATAGACATCATTCCTGTAACCAGGATATACTGCCACTAGAATCCCCCGAAAATCCCATCCCTGGAAAGACTGTGGATGGCAAGTCTGAGTCTACCCGGAGAGTGACAGAGACTTCTGCTATCCTAAACCCAAACTTTGGATTGTAGATTGTGCAAATAGGACCACATAGACAAGTGCCAGTCCCCTCCTCACCATCCCTGTACCCAACACAATGCTGCTGTCATCCCCACCCCTACGTATAATCTCATTTTTCTCTCTCTCCTCTCTCTTCCCCTCTACCTACCTCTCCCACGTCTATTCCTATCATATACTTAGTTCTCATGCACCAGGCCTAGACTGTGATGGATGAAGTCCTCTGCAGGGCTTGCCGTTCCCAACCGCTCACCACATCCCCTGCCCTTTATTCCCTACCCCTTCCTGTCTCAACCTCCACTCACCCCCTGTGGAATAATATTCCCTTCTCATGCTTTATGCTTCCAAATCTTGCTCTCCTGGGTTGCTGCCTCTGTCTCAGGCTGGCGGCTCCATTGTTATTATGATCATATATTAAGTTTAATGTGTCCACAAGGCATTTTACACACTCATAAAAATCAGGCCCTCTAAGAGCTCCCAGTGCCGAAGACAATGCAAATACCATCCCATGTCTTAGCTGGTGCCTCCCGCCATTAGGTGGCCTCTGAATGTGCAAAGCTGGGTGCTGGTTGTTTATTGTTGCTTGTGTTACTCTTCCTGATAAATACAGCTTTTTGAAGAGGACTAAATGATATCCCAGCTTCTAAGCAGAGCCAAAGTCTTGATTACCGCCATTTAGGCAACATCCCACCGTATCGGTGATATCAATAACAGGTGACATTTATTGAGTACATACTGTATGCCAGATTGTGAGCTAAACATTTTACATGCATTTTGCCACATTATCCGCCCAACGATCCTGGGTGACAGGTCGTATTTAATTTAGAAATAGTACATAAAAGAAGGAAACTGAGATATGGCGAAGTCAAGTAACAAGTTCAAGGTCAAGCAGCACAGAGGTGGGAAAACTGGAATTATTCAAACCCAGACTGTCGGGTCCCAGAGGCCGCCTGCTTAAGTACACACGGACGCTGGCACTGGATGAGAGCCACCTTCGAGGTCTAGGGACTCAAAATGAGTTAAAGACAAGTTTGATAGATTAAGTAGACAATGGTGTACTCTCCTCTCTGCAAAACTCTGCCCAAAGAACCTCCTCTATCAGTCTCTGACAAGGACTAAGTCCCTAGAGAAACTCTGCCCCCACTATCTTTATTTTCCCCGACAGACAACAAGGGCAAAGGACTCAGAGCAGATCTCCTTGGACAGTGCAAGTTGTATGTGCCACGGACCTGCACAGGAGAAAATCAGATACTCCTTCCGTAGGACACTAGCTCTGTAAATAATCTTATGTGCTCTTTAGTCCAGTTTGCTAACAGCAGATAATGGATCGATTAGCCAAATGATTTCCATTGCTTCTCTATCCCCTTGCTTCGTCAACAGTGTTTGCACTTCACTCATCCCTTTCCCTCTTTGCTCCTCATTTTTCTCAGTCATCTATGACCTACAGCATGAGTTTGTTTGGGAAACACGGATATCAATGGAGTACCCATTTTAAGTATGAAGAAACCAAAGCTCAAAGAGGCTGTTACTTGCCAGGAGCCATGAAGCCTGTTTAGTGCAGAGTGTGGACAAGATTTGCACTCCCTGGCTTATAGGACATAGCACTTTCCAAGCAATGAGTGGGGAAAGGGGGACTTCCCCCCTCCCAGGTTCTGTCCAGTACAAGGTTGGGCTCCCGGACCCACACCAGCAGCATCCTATTCAGGTGCTCCCCTTCCTAAGGCCTCCCAGTTTCATTTCGCACATGCATATTTGCCTTTAGATTCCAAAACATGCCAAAATACCTATCATATCCTACCTGATATTTGTTCCCACTGCACAGCCGCCAAAATTGCTGCTGGCCATGGTGCTGATCAGAGGGAAGCAAAAGAACATACTTCACCCCAGGGCTCCGGGAGAGGAAGTAGCTGGTGCATGAAGACTCACAAAACGGGAAATAAGGCACGGTTCTAAGAAGTCAGTATCAAATGATAACTGAGAAAGGCATTATGCCTGTGTTCATAGATTCTGTTTTCTAGGGAAGAGACAAGCAACCAAAATGTATCAACTGGGAGGACTTCCTCAAGACTTGAAGGATGAGAAGGAACAATCATGTGAAAAGTGGGAGGACAGAAGTCCATTAGAAGGATGCATCCCAAAGTCCCACATCTAGAAAAATGTTGGTCTGCTTCGGTATCTCCCAGTCCAGTGGGACGAGAGCAAAGTAAGGGAGGAGAGAGGAAGATGAGATGAAGTAGGCAGCAGTTAGATGGGAGAGGACCGTATGGATCATGGAATATGGTTTCGGTTTTTCCCTATGTGTAATAGGAAGCCATTACAGGGTTTTAAACTACAAAGAGAAAAGATTTATGCTTTAAAGTAACATTTTGTTATAGAAAATTTAAACATATACAAAGTAATCAAAATAGTATAATGACCCCCCATGAACCCATCGCCCAGATTCAACAATTTTCAGCATTTTTCCATTCTTATATCATCTATACTTCCACCCACTCCCTGCCGTCCCACTTGTTTATTGTTATTTTTACAGTTCTATTTTCCTTTTAAAGGTAAAATTCACTTACAATGAATCTAAGCTGTATTATTTTGACAAATGAAACTCACATTCTTATCACAGAACACTTTGATCTTCCCAGAAACTTCCTTCATGTTCCCCCTCACAATCAAACCCCACCAATTCCCGACCTTAAGAGACAATGACAGTTTTTAACTTTTTAAAAAATATATTTTATTTATTTATTTGACAGAGAGAGTAAGAGAGCACAAGCTGGGGGAGCTGCAGAGGGAGAGGGAGAAGCAGGATCTACACTGAGCAGGGCACCCAACGTGGCAGTTGGTCCCAGGATCGAGACCTGAGCCAAAGGCAGACACTCAACCGACTGAGCCACCCAGGCGACTCTGTTTTTAATTTTTTATCTTAGATTTGTTTTGCTTGTTCTAAAAGGTTATATTCATGAATTCATACAGTATTATTTTCTTATGTCTGACTTCTTTCATTCAGCATGTTTTTGAGATTCATCCATATCTGTGTATCAGTAGTTTGCCCTTTTTTTTTTGGCTGATTAGTATTCTATTGTATAAATATACAATATGTTTGTCAGTTAACTGGTTGATAGACATTTGGGTTGTTTCCAATTTGAGTCCATTGTGAATAGACCTGCTATAAATGTGGTACAATCCTTTCCAGGGACATATGTTTTTGCTTCTCTTGAAAAAATACTTAGGAGTGGAATTAATTTCTACTTTTTCTTAAGTATTGTGAATAGAGTGGAGAGGAGGCAGGTATGGTGGCAAGAAAACCAGTTCTGAGGCAATTGCAATACTTAAGGAGAGATTAGGATGGCTTACCTCGGGGAGGGATTACAGTAAGAGTGGATGGGGGCAGATTTTGAAATATGTATTGATATGTATTGATGAACACAATAATTGTTGGTGAAATAAATGTGGAGGTAAGAGAAATGGAAGCATCAAAAATGACTAGCTTGACTAAACTGGTTGCATATTAGGATCTTTTACTGAAATTGAGAAGGTGGGAAAGAAGAAGAATTTAGAGGGCATCCAAGGGTTTCATTTGGCAATGCATGAGTCATCTAGGAGTAGACTTAGAGGCTAGAGCTCAGGGATAAGGCAGACTTGCTGCTACCCTTGCATGCATCTTCTATCTTGCCCAGATCTAGACTTCTCCCTAAAAATGCCTCACAGTCTGGTAGAGAAATGGAAAATGGATTTTATTTCATAGTAATTTATTTGCTCTGGTAAATTAGTAATAGCTACCTGGCACACTGTGCAAAGAAAGATTATGAGACCGTATTCAGGGTTAGCAGGCAGGAAAGAGTGATGTGGTTGATAAGCAATGTGTTCCATGGGCACGGAATCACAGCATGAGGAAATCCAATTCAGATACCGTCTATGCCTGATTGAGTTGAAATCCATGGCTACAAAACCTAAAAAGTGAAGAAGCTGCTCTGGAATAACCAAGCAGATCAATAATACAAATCAAGGGCCCACACCAGGAAACAGTCAATAGATTGACCCTGTTAACAAAGAAACAATAGATCCAAAACGGAGTCACTTGTGCTAAGCCCCATGTCAGCAAACCAAGACCTAATACCTAACATAATTGCAGTTTCAGCTCCCCCAGGAATGTGACCTTTAACTAGTCAATCTGGACACACCTGTTGGGTACTAGTAAGGTCGTCTGCCTGATAGATCCCCACCTTTCCTCAAGGGAAGGTGACCTTGCCTGAAACAATCCACTTTTTGTTAGAAACTTCCTTTTTCTTTGCCCTTCAGCCCATAAAATGCTTCCATTCTGTACAGCTCTGGAGCACCTTTCTATTTGCTAGGTGGGATGCTGGCAGTCATGACTGGATATCACTGGATAAAGTCAATCATTGGATAAAATTAAGATAAATCATTGGATAAAAAAAATTTATCCAAAAATTGGATAAATCTTCAGATTCACTCAGTTGTCTTTTATTTCTAATATCCAATATGGAGCTACCTTTTTCACTTCTTTATTTCAATTCCTCTACCAAAGTGCCTACCGATTCAGTATCCTACAATTCCTCCGTGAATATCTTTGACCTTTGCCTTCTCCTCACATTGCAAAAATCCCAGGATATACTGAGTTTCTCAACTTTTGCTGGGATCTGCTGGCGTCTTGAAGTTAAAGAACCCATTCTTATGAAAACCCACTATAAAGGATTTCAAACTTTGGAATACACTGATGAATAATTTAAATATCTTGGGAAACAACCCATTCTTGTGAAAACTCACTCCAAAGGATTTTAAACTTTTGAATACAATGATGAATCACTTAAATACCCTGGGGAAAAATGTCAAAGAGTAGATTAGACAGGTAATCAATGTGTACTAGTTGGCTCTTTTTTCCTTCCCAGTAGAAGGCATGGGTGTGCGTTCTTGCTATTAATAAAAACTACCTATGCATTTATTAATTCATTGAACCACCAAGCTTTTATTGAGCACCTAGTTCATGCCAGGCCCTGTACTTGAACCTGAGTACAGAGACAGGTGAGTCATGGGTACTGCCTTCACAAAGGCTCATCTAGACACATAAGTCAATCCCAGGAGAGTTCGATATACTACTTTGTTAATATTCCAAGGCGAGTCAGAGAAGACTGCTCAGAAGATGGGAAGTGTAAATGGAGGCTTGAAAGAAAATTAAATGAAAAATCTCCCCAAAGGAGATGTTGGAAAGGGCATTCCAAGTAAAGGAGCCAGTATGGAACATATCTAGACGTGGGATGGGGCAAAGCTGGCTGCTGCTTACGCCAATGAGAGGTTGTTTGGGAAAATGGGACTGAGGCAGTAGACATAGGTACGGCCTGTGTGATGACCTGACTTGCTCTTCTGGCTGCGGCGTGAGCCATCACTGGAGTTCTAGCAGGAGAAGGGCGTGATCAGATATGTATTTTGGAAAGATTGGCAATGCAGAGACTGCAAGAGAGGAGGGAATACAACAGAAAGAAACACGCAGGCAGGAGGCAACTAGAGGTGAGGAAGCAAGGCTCCAAACCAAGGGGGTGATGGATTCTGGCTGCAGTTAGGATTAGTATTAGTGCTTGGCAATAGGAATGGAAGGGAGAGGAAGGTAAAACTTCAGGAGCCATTCGGAAATGAGAATTGACAGGATGCAGCAATTAAATGGTTGCTAAAACGGCACTCCGGGGTGCCTCAGTCAGTAAAGCATCTGCCTTTGGCTCAGATCATGATCCCAGGGTCCTGGGATGGAGCCTAACGTCGGACTCCCTGCTGAGCAGGGAGTCTGTTTCTCCCTCTCCCTTTGCCCCTCCCCCCCCAGCTCATTCTCTCTCTCTCCCTAACAAAATCTCTAAAAAAATGTTTTGAATATATAAATGATTGCTAAAAAAAAGTATGAATATGAGTGTGCGTGGCTGGAAATGAGAGCCTCACAATGTACTGGGCAGGATAATTTGAAAATGCCAGATAGAACCAATGTTGGCTTGATTCCAACCCCAACATTCTTTCTGCTTCTCCACACTCATGGGTAGCTTGACTCCCACCACCTCCTCCAGGATCCATGACAGATCTCTCTACCAAAGACAGATGGACGGACGGACACACACACACACGCACCCCTCTACTCATCAATGCATGGCCAAATCCCACCTTTCCTTCAAAGGCTAATTCAGCTGTCTTCGAGTCTAGAAATAGTTCTCAGATTCCCTCACCTGAAAATAACATCTTTCCAAACTCTATATTTACACCTGTTTTTTTTTTTAATATTTTACCATAGATTTGAATCAGTTTTATACATGTCACTTTCTAGCTAGACTCTGAGCTTCTACACCCTGCCTATGTAAGATTCATCTCCAAGTCTTCTTCAGGGGTCTAATCATACAGAACAGCACGACCTTCTAGAACTCACAGCATACCGCTGGCCTGTGTCACCTCACGATTGCCGGGTCAGGTTTACCGGCTATAGGTTACAGCCATCTTATAGATGAAGCAACAGAGTCTGGAGAAACAGCCCTTGAGTCGAGGTCTCCTACCTCATCCTCTTGTCTCTGTGACCCCCATTCCCAGGAGCACTCACTGCGAAATGGATGGCTTCAGGGATGACGTGCATGATTAAGAGGAACCCTCAGGTCAGACTTCCATCCCTGTAGCACTTGCTGCTCAATTCAAAGATGGGCAGCAGGCCTTGGGATCCTGCCCTTAAAACCCCTTTCTCCTCTTTCTCCTCCCAGATCAACGGACTCTGCGGATCCCAGGGTAATGTATTAATAGTTCCTTCCCTGGTCTTTAGGGAACAGGGATGCCCCTGCCTCCTTTGCAGGATTGAAGGTAGATGAGACAGGAGGGGAGGGGAGCAGACCCAGCTGGTTCTCCACGGACTCCATGGGGTGGCTTCAGGCCCACTGAGCACTTATGTACCAAGTACCACACTAGGCATGTCCTTCGGGTTCTCGTGCAGCCACCTGCTAGGTTAAGTATCACAGCCTGCATTTCAGAGAAGGGGAAAGTGGTACTCTGTAACATGAAGGACCTTGCCCGCCAGTAAATGGCTGACGAAAGATTCAGACCATTTTCCATCTGTTTCCAAAGCCTATACACATCCTTCTCTGCTGCTTCCCAAGGAAGAAAGACCTCCGGGGGAACTATTCTTACAGGTTGCTTGCTGTTCAGAG
>CM052891.1:33546215-33563184 GCA_028534135.1 Potos flavus | reverse complement strand
AGAGATCCATTTTCTCATTGTAGAGGCAACGAGAGGATATGGACTCAGGTCTCTCTACCTCCAAAGATCTCCTTCTCTCGGTGATTTTCTTCTCTTCTTACATGGTACAGAGCAAGGACAGAGATCCTCTGGATGGGTGGGGGTAAAGCCATGGTAATGCTCGGTAAATGTCAGGTCCTTCCCCTTCTCTTACCTTCTAATATATTTTCTTTTAAGATTTTATTTGACAGACACAGCGAGAGAGGGAACACAAGCAGGCGGAGTGGGAGAGGGAGAAGCAGGCTCCCCGCTGAGCAGGGACCCTGATGTGGGGCTCGATCCCAGGACCCTGGGATCACGACCTGAGCCAAAGGCAGACGCTTAACGACTGAGCCACCGAGGTGCCCCCTTCCCTTCCAAAGAAAGTGCTGGAAGGAACCACACTGGTGACAATCACCAGTGCCCTGGAAAGGCCCTGGGGTAGCCTGACCCTGCAGGGTGGCGTACAGAACATCCCGCGCCCCGGGGAGCAGCCGTGGCTCTGGGCTGTGGGACAGAAGCCCAGGAGGCAGACATCCCCGTGCCTGGCCACAGGCCAGGGGACCAAGGGCGCCAGTGAGCCAGGTGTCCCACCTTGGCTCGGGGGAGCCTGCAAGGGCCTGGCACCAACAGGGAAAGCTGTTCTTGTGAGGGAGCCAAGGGAGCCCACAGCCTCCCTGGGCTTCACCGTGCCTGCCGAAGCCACCTGCTGTGCGCCAAGTGCTGTCTCCTGCAAACCATACTCATTTACAGCTGAGGACAACCGCTGACAGATGGGATTTTCATCTCAGTCTCAGATAAACCAGTGGTTCTCAACCAGAGACAGTTCTGCCCCACAGGAGAAACAGCGCAGATAAAACTTGGGGTGGAGGGGAGGTACTACTGGCCAGGAATACTGCGAAACATCCTACCATGAGCAACACAGCCCCTCCTCACAAAGAAGTATCCGGTCCACAGGCGCCTGGGTGGCTCCATTGGTTAAGCGGCTGCTTTCGGCTCAGGTCATGATCTCGGGGTCCTGGGATCGAGCCCTGCATCGGGCTCCCTGCTCAGCAGGGAGTCTGCTTGTCCCTCTCCTTCTGCCCCCACCCCTGCTCATGCTCCCTCTCTCAAATAAAACCTTAAAGAAAAAAAAAAAAAAAGAATCCATTGAAAATGTCAATAGTGCGCAAGGAGAGAAATCCTAAGACAAACTGTTTCTAGGAGAAGCTTACCAAGTTCACATAGCTGATAAGTGCTGGAATCAGCTTCCAGGTACTGATTCTTTGATTCCGAAGCCAATGCTCCTCCTTTATATCTGTGATGGGGAGACGAGTGCCGGCCAAGGCAACCCGAGAATAGACAAGCCTGTACTCCCTCCAGCAGACAGAGTCAGGAGATCCTGGGCCCTGCCCAAATGCCTGGACAGGAAGCATCCTGACTTTTCCTAGGATGATGGAGTCCTTGGTATCAAAGGTTTGGGAGTTGTAAATGATGACGTCTTTGCATTTGGAATTTTAGCAGTGGTCGGTTCCCTCTGTGACTGCCCCTCCCCTCACCCCCAGACACAGCGTCGGTCCTTAAGTGCTCATGGCCTGGGGGAGCTCTCCAAGGTCCAGAGACGAACCACGTCACCCTCTCACTAAAACTGGACGGTCACCCTGACCAGGTTCCCTAGGGGCAGGCCGGAGGGTTCGTGCCACATAGGTCAAGAGCCTGACACCTCGTAAGGGAGCAGCTGGACAAATGAGTATGAGGACAGCCGTGGTAGAGATGAGGCGGCAAGGCCAGCCAGAGCTGTGGCTCCAGCGCCTGAGAGCTCAGAAGCAAGACTCTGGTCCTGTGATGAGATGGGACGAGGTTCTAGGTCTGCAAGGGACCTCATCCTTCTCTCAATGCCAGTTGGCACCGTGTACCCCACAGCTAAGGTCTCTATTCATGATGGTCCCAAAATTAATCAAGTCTGACCTCAGGAGGAAGCCCCGCATCTGACCATTTTGGTGGACAGACAGGTGGCCACTCATCCCTAAGAGCTCCCACCCTTACTCTGGTCCCCTGGACCCCCTAGCCCACACGTAGGCAGTAGTTTCTGGGGTCTCTTCAGTCCATGCAGCAGAAAGAACCAGCATTCCGACCTCTGGAATCCAACTCTACTGGACAGCTCCCAGCCACAGGCATCACTGAGAGACTGGCAACCAGAGGGGGAAGACTGAGACCCCAGAGAGCAACTTGTTAGAGCTCCAAAGCCAAATGGCCTTTGGCCTCTGCCTGAAATAAAGCCTCTTCCTGCTGGGGAACTTGGAAAGCCCTTGATTAATAATACCAAGAGCAGAACCTCACAGCTTCCCCGAGTTCTGGCCAGGAAGGCCTCAGCCAGCGATGGCCTGGCCAGCCCGAGCTGAGAACTGCATTTGTGTGCTAAGGCCACGCGGTGGCAGACAGGCCTGCCCGCCGGTCACTGGCAGGCTATGAACGTGAACATGGCAGGCGCACAACCTGAGCTAGAGAGAGGACGGGGCTAAGGACTGGGGCAAGAGCTAGCACTTCGGTGGGAGAGGAGCGGTCGGCAAAACCTAGCACTGGGATTTCCTGCCAACTCTCCAGGCTGCTGGTTCTCTTGCTAGTGGTGCTCAACTTTGGCTGAGCATTTGAGCTAACCTGGTGGGCTTTGAAAAATCCCGATGCCTGAACTTCAACCCAAACGTCTCTGGAGTGGGACTCAGACATACTGTTTAAAGCTCTCCCAAGTAATTCCAACGGTCAGCCAAGGTTGAGAATCAGACTGTAATCGTCCCTTTTGGCCTTGATGAGCTCTCCTGGTACATGATGATTCTGTTTTTCAGTACCCAAGTATTGTTTGTGCTCTAGAGTCAGTTATTCCCACCAAGGACTTGAGCTCCACCAAAAAGGGATTAAAAGGTAAGAGTCCAATAAAGGCAAGACTCTTACATTTTAAGTAATAACAGAACAAGGCGCCTGGGTAGCTCAGGTGGTTAAGTGCCTGCACCTTCGGTCATGATCTCAGGGGCCTGGGATCGAGCCTGCATCAGGCTCCGTGCTCAGCAGGGAGCCTGCCTCTCCCCCTTCTTCTGCCCCTCCCCGCCTCCCCGCACACGTCCTCTCTCTCAAATAAATAAAATCTTTAAAAAAATAAAGATCAAATAGTAATCATAGTTTTGCAACATCTTTCTTATCTAAACCGTGCTCAACCAGGATGCTGCCAAGCACATTAAAAAAAAAAAAATGTGATAACATCGCTCAGAACACTCAATAGCTCCCCGTGACCTACAGCAGACAGCCTGGGGTCCCTCACAGCCAGTCTCTGGCCTAGGCTTGGAACATTCCCTCCTCTCCTGCCTCTACCAAGCACACACCTTGCACGCCCCGGGCCCACCTGTCCCAGAGCCTCATGGGCACTGTGCCTCAGCCCCACAGTGCCCTCACCTGCCCCATCCCCTTGTCAAAATTCTACTCCTCCTGAAGGCCGAGCTAAAATGGCACCTTCGTCCTGGAGTTCTTCCAGTCCATCCAGTTGTAAAGACTCCCTCTCCCCTCTGCCATGCACTGCCCCTGCCATGCACAGTAGAGCTAATTCTCTCACGACGATTCTAATTAAAGGTATATATTTATGTACCTTCATCCCTCTAAAAATAGAACATTTGCCTGCAGGCAGGGGACACGTCTTATTCATCCTGGCACAAAGTGGGCCCTCGGGGAACGCAGAATGAGTGAACGATTGAGTGAACGACTGAGTGAACGATTGAGTGAAGGAACGAACAGAAGGTTGAATAAACTACACATTGTGGATATGTACTTGCTTCTCCCCGGCTGAGACCTTAGTCAGCACATACTGTTTAGTCGTGAGATGCTCTCCCAGCAAACAGACTGAAATATTTTCCCAGGAAGGTAGCCTTGGATCCATCAAGTGAAATCATCGTTGCCTGTGCTCCGTGTTAATCCTCTGGGCTCATTAGCATGCCAGATAATTAGCACCCCTGTGCAGGCGAGGCAGACAGCAGGTTGTATGAAGGAAGCCGCCTCTGCTGTGGAGTAGCAGGCAGGGGTGCAGGGGGAGGGACAGAGCTGTGATGCCATTGGGTCCTGGGGACAATCAAACTTGTGTCCACTGGGTGCCTCTCCCCGCTGTGAACCCCTCCCTGCTCCACCCCCCTCTGCACTCAGAAGTGCCCCCTCCAGGCTGACAGCCAGAGAGCTGGGGAAGTCATCCAGGTTTGCAGGGAGATAGGGGCTGGAGGCAGAGGAAAGGGACACTGCCCCCGGGGCACCATGACCCCATGCTCCCCTCCCAGCGGAAGCTCTTCGTCATATGCTGCCTAGGAAGGTGGATCAGGGGAATGAATGGAACCAGGAACTTTGAGAGCCTGGCGATCTCCTAAATCTCTTGTGCCTCGGTCGTGTGCACAACATGGGAGGAGGAAAGGACCTCCCTCATCATGTCATTGGGACGTGCTTTCCACACTGCCTGGCACAGAGCAGATGCTCAGATGTTGCACCTGCTTCATTTAGCGGTAGTTCGATGAAATGGGATCCACGCGGGCCAGTTCCCTTTCCGCCCCGCTGAGGAGGGGCTGCTGCGTGAATTCCCTGGAGACTGGGACGAGGCCGCACCAGTATCCGGCCTCTGCTGGGGGAGGCTCCAGGGAAGTGATGAGATATCAAGGGACAGTCCCAAGAATTAAGATCCCTACAGCTGACACCTCATAACCCGCCTGGCACCCTGTGGTCAGTGCTATCACTTACCGCCTCTTCTGCCAACCCTAGTTCCCGCCACCTCCGCTCCAGGCCCGCCCAGGCCCAGGACCAGTGAAAACCGTGTCTAAGCGATGAACATCCCCATCTTGGGGTACGATGGCATCTGGAAGGAGTCTGTGGTTGCCTTGACAATGGCTGAGTGGAGTCCTACTGACCTTCTGGCTCCCTCCCCACCCACAAACATTCCCTGGTGAACATCTTACCCCCGGTCCGTCCAGAAACTCACCATCCCTCAGAGCCCAGCATGGCAATTACGACACCAACACTAACCTCGGAAAACTTCCAACTGAAGAACAAAGGAGAAGCATTCCTCCTGCCTCCATGGGAGGAACCGGAGCTGGTCCCCGGCTGATGAGGGAATATTCTTCTTTACAAAGGAATACCAGCTCGTAAATGTAGAAAGAACGATAGAACGGGGGAATCACTATTTTGCAACCTCGGATGAAACTTAATTCCGGTTCAACTATCACGGTAAACAAAACATTTGCAGGGTACCATGACACCTACCATGCCACAGATGGTGGGGGTCATCCGATTACGGGAGAGGATGCAACGGAGACCCCAGCAGGTGCCGCCTTAACCACGTGATCAAAACTAGCATCTCCGAGAGTGGGACAACCACACAATATGCTCTTCCTGCTCTGATGCAATAGGTCTACAGCTTCGTCTGTGGCGTCCTCTTGCTGAAGTCATTACCTTCAATCCCATCAGGTCCTGAAACGTGACTCCCCATTTACAAGAAATGTAGGGAAAGAAGGAGCAGGTTAAACGAAATCACAAGGCAATAATCAGATTGTATAAGACCATCGGTCTGTTTTCTTCCAGAAGTCACTACTAAAACAAGTGGGAATCGCAGCATTATTCATAATTGCTGAAAATGAAAATGACCCAAACGTCTATCAACTGATGAAGATAAATCAGATGAGACCCATTCATGCAATGGACCATCATTTAAATAAAACGGGATAAAACGGGAATAAAACGGAACGGAGTTCTAACACACGCTACAGCATGGATGAAACTTGAAAACATTATGCTACCCAAAAGCTCTGTCACAAAAGACCACATACTGTAGCGTATGATTGCATTTGTAGGAAGTTTCCAGGATAGGCAAATCCGTGGAGAGAGACTGCGGGTTAGTAATCACTTGAGGCTAGAATGGGGAGGGGAGTGGAGGAGCAAATGGGAGCAAATGGCAACCACTAATGGGGGCCGAGCTTCTTTTTGGAGTAATGAATATATTCTGAAATTCACAACACTGTGAACGCACTAAATACACTGAATTTAACACTTTCTATGGATAAATTGTATGATAGACGAATGCTATCCCAATAAAGCTATTTTTAAAAAGTGTGTGTGTGCTACATCGGGGGAGAACTCTTTGATTAAAGGGAGAGGAAAACCGAATGCACCACACAAATCTTGATTGTATCCTGAGTGCATGCTGAATCTTTAAAGTTAGAAATGTTTGGGGGACAACTGTGGAGATTTGCGTAAGGATGGGAGGCAGCCGGAAGGAAGGCACTAGAGTCTAGCCAGACCGTAGCTCCTGAGGACAGGGCCCAGGTGACGCAGCATCCAAGCAGAGCAGGAGTCCCGGAGGGGGGGAGGGGGGTGATGATCTCTCTTCAAGACAATGGAGCAAACAACTAGATAAAGTAATGGGAGGTTGGTTTCCTACTGCTGGAGAAAGGAGGGGCTAATCTGGAAGGAGGAAAAATCTAGAATGAACCCTGTGGTATTAGATCAGAATTGGAAGTATTGGTGTGAGGGAGGGCGTGGCTGGCTCAGTTGGGGGAGCATGTGACTCAATCTCAGGGTGGTGAGTTCAAGCCCCACATTGGGGGTAGGAAGTACTGGTGTGAGGTCGTGGTTTTCACTGTAGATGCAAATATATATGTAAATATCCAAGTTCTGTCCCCTGAGCCAGGGAACAGTGGCACCCTAGCTAAGACAAGTCTAGAACCCAGATCTTAGCTCTAAATAGCATTTAAAAGGAACCAAAGTTCACTGGAGAAATGACTCATTACAGCACTGAGAAAGGAACAGAAAAAGATGAACCTGGAACATCTAGCTGGGCCAGAAACTGCTGACGTGCTCGAAAGTTCTAGGAAAATGTCAAAAGAACACAAAAATCAGCTTGAAGAGTTTCCCAAGTATGGGAAAAGTGGAGTTTCGAAATAAGTAATGATATAAACCCACTGAATAAAATAGAGATTTTGATTAAAGATTATAACCCACTGAATAAAAGAGATCTGAAACTACATTGATTTAATAAATGAATAAAAAGGGAGAAGAGAGCTTGTCTGTGTTTTAGAAAGTCAACTAATAAATGTGGATGAAATGATGGAATTAGAAAATCACCATTTGGGGAGCATCAATATAACAACTCAGGCAAGAAAAAAAATCAATGATGATAGAGCAAGAGGTGAGAGAGGATTGAGAAATGGGGTTTTACACAACCTCAAAATGTCTCCCTGGAAGACACCATGTTAATCAAGGGATAAAAATTAACACGGTACGTATTGGGACAAATAGGCATCATGTGCCTCTGGACGGGAGGTAGTGAGAAGAATCCCGAATCAGTTCTGAGAAATTCAGCCAAAAATGTGTCATCTGGATCTAATCAAGACAGAAACCCAAACAGAAAATCCTTCTGCAAGATGGCTGCCCTTGAATCATAAAAAAAAAAAAAAAAAAGGTCAAGGTCACAAAAGTCAGGGAGAAACTAAGAAACAGTTCCCAAGAAAAGGAGGCTTGGGGAATTTGACAACTGAGGGCTTGACAACAAGGGGATTTGACAGCTGAGTGACCCTACGTGAGGTCCTCTGGCCAGAGAGGATATCAGTGGGACATGGGGGAAAGGACACACAAGAGTTCTTTGAACTAGTCTTGCAACATGTTTGAAATTGTTTCAAAAAAAAAATTATACATATCTCTTTTTGGAAGATTTGTGGAGCCTCCCCGGTGTTACCTCTGGACCCTGCAAACTTTGGCTCTTTAGACTCAAGGAATCTGTTTACTGTCAGCCTCCCCACTAGACCGAGCATCTCGAATTCCTGGTTGGGCCTTACTGATTTCCATTTCTCTAGAGCTTAGCCCCGAATATAGGAAGCACTGGGGAGATATTTGTCGAATCAATGTTCTGGGCAGCTCACAGCCCCGGAGACCGGCTGGCATATCCCCGGACACGCCGATGGTTGGTAAATACCTACAGATACTGAGCTGGAGAATGCCTCTCTGCAAACCAAAGAGCCTCTGTGCGCCCTGCAGCAATGAGCCTTGGGTCCTGGACAGCATCCTGCTTCTAAGGGGCACGCTGCCTGCAATCATAGGCCGAGGAGCCATATTCTTGCCTCATTGCTTTGCACAGCACAATGGCTCCTGTTTGTTTAATCCCAGCCCATCGTGGCCGCCTCGACTGTACAGAGCTCACTTGTGATTCACGTGAATGTCACTTGAGCTCCCAGAGGTTTGCAGCCATAATTCAACATTTGCTAATAGCCACTTAAAATGTCCCTGAAATAGCTAACAGGCCCAGGGGATGGAAGGTGTTCTGCTAAGAAATCATTCCAGGAAGGCAGCAGCAGCCTTGGCCCAAACTTTAGAAGACACGAGGACTCCCAGTTCATGGAGACGCTGCTCTCTCATCACTGCCTCCTCACGCTCCATGAACAGAGCGGCAAACCCCTCTCCAGGCCCCCA
Organism: Potos flavus; assembly: GCA_028534135.1. Classification (NCBI taxonomy): domain Eukaryota; kingdom Metazoa; phylum Chordata; class Mammalia; order Carnivora; family Procyonidae; genus Potos; species Potos flavus. The sequence continues at coordinate 33,554,709 of CM052891.1, read as the reverse complement.
GGGAGACGGCGGGAACCTGGAATTCCCTAGATCATCATGGGGGGCATGCGAGAGCCCCATCACAACCACTCCCGCTCTGGAGAGAGGTCCCCCGACTGCCACCCCCGTGGGGGAGGAGAAAACACAAGAGACCGCGCTCTAGAGGCTCCCCTCAGAAAGCCTCAGTCTACACCACAGAAAGGAGGAAACGGAAGACTAGAGACCTGGAGAAGAAGTCAAAAGGTTGACGTGTGGGTGGAAATGGCAGAAGGGAAAAAGGGGGAGCAGAAACTGAGAGGCTGAGGTCTACGGTGACATACTTCTCAAATTCAGTTCTCCCAAAACCAAACTGAGTATTTACTTGCCCAACTAGCATCTGGTTGTAGACTGAATCCAGCCAGTCGGGCTCCGGAGCCCAGCCCCTAACACTACACTCTTCGGTCACCTGCCCATTGGTCAATCAGGGTGCACCTAGATGGGACCTTCGGAGGCAGAAATGGGAACTCCCACTACCAAGCTCCAGCCGCCTGGTTCCGTAAACACATCTGCTTCTCCCGAAGTCATCCTTCCTGCCACCTAGAGTCTGATTTAAAATGCAGACACAGGAGCACTGGGGTGGCTCATCAATCAAGCGTCTGCCTTCGGCTCAGGTCATGATCCTAGGGTCCTGGAATCGAGTCCCACATCGGACTCTCTGCTCAGCAGGGAGTCTCCTTGTCCTTCTCTCTGCCCCTCCTCCCCCCACTCATGCTCTCTCCCGCTAGCTCACTCAAATATTTTTTAAAATAAATAGTAAGTAAATAAAATGCAGAGGCAGAGGCAGAAAGGGCAGGTGGGGCAGAATCGCATGCAGAGAGCCCTGAGCTCCCCATTTGGCAACTTGGGAGAGATCCAAGTGTCACCCTGGCAAGAAAGGACTTTTTCTCCAGTGTCTCGACTTTCCTGAAGAGTGTGCTGCGGGCTTGCTTGGCCCCTCTGCCTTGCCTACTGAACTAAGCCTGGGCAGTCCTCCTGCTCAGTTGCAGGTCTGGCAGCTGCCAGGCTCCTGGTACCCAGAGGAGGACACAGGCAAGTTGAGGGAGCTTGGGCCTAAACCCCAATGCTTTGAAGCTGACGAATGGCCGACTTCACACAGCTCAGCCCTGTACAAATAAGCTTGAGGCCTTTACAGAAGATAGCCCCAGGAAATCAAAAGGCATGACTCTAATCCCACCTTCTTGCTGAGCGACCCTCTGCCAGTCACCAAACCTCTCTGAGCCGTCTCTCTGTTCAACCGGGAAACAGATACATCGTTACCCTTTCCACTTGGAGCTATCCGGAGGCTCTGTAACAAAAGCATCCAGGATCTGGAACCTGAGTTCCTGGTTCGAATCCCAATTCCACCAATTTCTAGCTAAGTGACATTAGCCCTATCATCTAACCTTTCCGAGCCCCAATTTTTTCCGTGCAAAAAATAGTTACCAATATTGCATCATTCACAGGCCAATTGTGAAAACCAAATGAGTTATCCCACGTGAGATGCTTGACTTAGAACAGCGCCTGGGATATATTCTGTGCTCGGAAAATGTAATTCACAGGTTTTGTAAACTACACAGGGATGACCAAACGGGAGGAATTCCAGTTGGGACACAGTCTTAGTGTCTCCCATGGCTTGTCCCCACCAGCAGGAGCAGGAGCTGAGCGCCGGGCTAGACTGCGGCCTCATTTTCCATACTCCTGAGACTTGCTGATGTCAGTATGGATTTCCCCAAAAATCTTTTTACTCTTGGATCTCCGCTCACTAGGTTTTATCACCAGCTCATCTTAGTCATAATAAAAATAACAGCAACAAAACAGTGGTCCCTCTACACCTGGCCTGTTGCTAGAACTTTCACTTCTAGCACTTCCTTCCACGACTGCCAACAATCCTATGAGGCCAGGGTTAGTATTATTTAACAGATGGGGAAACTGAGGCCTGGAGAGGATAAATAGTTTTCCCAAGGTCATTACTGAGCTCTGTTTTTGCCTCCCAGAACCCTTCACTTCCGACACCAAATGCGTGGGCTTTCTCCTCATGCCAAGCAATTCTGATGCTAACTACCCAGAACATGTGCAGACCCCAAGGGTTTCGGGCTCGGTCCCACAGGAATGCTCCCCCATGTCAGGTGCCACTTAGGAGTCCAGGCCACCCATGCTTCTGACCAACTAGCTATATATCAGAGATCCCCATAACCCTTTTCTCACGTTCAATAATTTGCTGGAGTGGTGTAGAGAACTCCAGAAAAGTGTATTTATTGGTACTGTTTTATTTATAGGATACAATTCAGGTTGGGTCGAATATATGGGGGAGGGGCGCAGAGCTTCCATGCCGACCCCCCCACCCAGGCATGCCCCCCTCTCAGCACCTCCACATGCTCCCCAACCCAGAAAGCACTCTGAATCCCTTCATTTAGAGGTTTCTGTGGCGATTTATAACAGGCACACTGGATTAAGTCATTGGTCATTGATGACTGACTCAATTTCTAGCCCTCTCTCTGGTCAGATGGTTGGTTCCTCTGGCAACCAGCCTCCACCCTAAAGCAATCACTTCATCAGCAGAAAATCGGGTATGGCTGAAAGGCCCTTATTAGGAATAACCAAAGATGCTCCTCTCGCCCCAATCCCTCAGGAAATTCCAAGGGTTTTTAAAGCTCTTATACCAGGAGCCAGGAATGAAGAGCTAACATAGATTTCTTATTAATCAAAAAATCAGTCACACAAACCTTGGAGCATACACCTATGGGGCCCTAAATCCCACGATCATACCACACAAGTTCATCTCTTATGTAATTATCTCAGGTGCCAAAGCCCCTTCATCTTTCCAGCACTTGCCACTATCCCCCGGTGCTCTGGAACAAGGCATTCTCTGGGCCAGATTAGCCTCCTTCCCAGCCCCGTAGGTCAGTCTATGTCTACCCCACCTACCCCAGACTCACCTCTAATCCATATACCTCCGAGTCCCCCCAGACCCCGCATGGAACCAGGCTAGACCAAACCACACCCGGGATTTGCTCTCTAGGACTGGATCTAGAGCCCAGAACCTATGACAAACTCCTCTGGGGACTTCTTTTCAAGGAAAGCATGTACACTCGCTTCGGGAGGCCGGGTCTTTGAATAGCCACCCTGAGCCCTGGCCACAGGCACCCACACACTTCCTATCTGAACAAGCTGAAGATTCGCTCTCTTGTCTGCAGGGATTGGCCCACGGCACCGTTCTATTCCTGGCTGCTCAAACACTCGGCCTCAGCACTACCCAGGGTTGGGAAAGGGGGTGGTTCTGCCGGCCGGACAAGCTGGCTTGCATCTATGATCAATTCTTCCCAATGCCAAGGACCCTCACCTCTGACTATCTGTTCAGGAAGGAAATAAATCAAGGATGCTCAGCATTGGAAATAAGTTTAGAGGCCGGTAAATGCAGCTCTTCACCTGACATTGATCTCCCTCTACAGCGCTGGTAATAAGCAATTGCGTGGCCTGGCCTGGAGCTGCTGACGGGGCATGGGGGGGGGGGGGGTCCTCGAAACTCCCAGGAGAGCTCCTTCCAATCAGCCGGTAGCCACCTCTCTGAACTTCGTCCCCCTCCTCCTGCTGGGGCTGGCTCTGCCCCCGGCCTTGCAGAGAAAGCTTCACTCCTCCTCCCTGGGACTGCCCTCCAAGGGTTTGAAGAAGGCAATTGCCGTGCCTTGGGTCACCCACTTTCCTTTGCAGCCTAAGGATCTCCATTCTTTCCTACACTCATCACTCATGGTTTCGGTGACCTATGAAGAGCATCACCCCTGGCCAGCCAAACATCGCTCCCCACCTCCTGCTTTAGAGATGGGCCCAAGCCATGGCTGACATGAGAGTCTCTACCTTGTGGCTCCAAGCGAGACTGATACACATCCAGGAAGAAATGGCAGCGAAGGCTGGCTGGGGGAGGGGCGCTGGGAAAGGGAAGTTTTCAGAGCAGAAAAGATGAGAATTCAGATGTTACTGAAGGTGGGAGCTGGAACGTGAGCTGCCTGGGGAAGGCAGCAGCTGGGAGAATAGGGATAGCTCAGCTTGGAGGTTACAGGCAACTTCAGGAAGGGTTTTCCCCGGACAAGAAGCCTCAAAGAGGAACAACTCAGCTGCGCCCAGAGGTGTGAATCCTAATTAGAAAGCTGCTCAGATGCTCATTTGATTTAAAAAACAAACAAACAAACAAAAAAACTCCCCTGGAAATTGTTCTAGGCCCCCATTGAGGACACAGATCTAGAAAGTTCAAGGCTTCAAAGACTTTTGAAACAGCTATTTCCTTCTTTCTAAGTCAGACATAGGTCCGTATGCCTAGGTGATTCTCCATGTTACCAAACAGACGGAGAAGCTAAAACTCATCACCACATAGGTTGTATTCCCTAGCAAGGCCTGCGATGGGGTTTCTCATCCAGGTGATTTATCGAGGCAAAGACCTCAGGGAGTGAGGCATGCAGAATATGGGCAAGGGAGAAAAGGTAAGCAAAGATGTTGAAGGCACAGAATTCCTGCTCAGCCTGATCCCGTGGGAAACTCTGGAGTGTAAAGTGCTCCAGAGGTTTGTTCCATCTTGAGGGAAGATGGCTGGCATTTGGACCCCTGGGTCAGTTAGCCGCTGGCCATCGGCTGCCCCCGGGCGGCGGGGAGGTGAGGAACTTCCCAGCTTCTTTCCAGAAGCGGTAGTGCCATTGTTACAGATGTGAGTGCTCAGGAACCATACCCCTCGCAGCAGCAAAGGGGATCTGGGCAGCATCTTCCGAAGATGTCCTTGCTAACTCATACGCACATCCCCGCTCACAAGCACGAGGCTAGTGACGGAAACTTTCAGTCAGCCCAATACACAGAATGGCTCACAGATAGGATTTTCAAAGTAGGGTGCTGCACATCCCCGTACCCCACTACAGCCACTCAGCCTATCAGTGTTTTGCTTCCACTGCACAGATATAGCTATATAGAACAAATAGATAAGTAGATCTGGTTACAAAAGAACATCAGCTTCCCCCCACCCCCAGCAATTAGAAGTTAAAAGTTGTGTTTCAGGGAACAAATATGGGATCAGAAAAGTAAATGTGGGTTATATTCTATTGCAGTAGAGTTCTACAGGTGGGCAAATCCTTTGGAATCACCCAGTTCAACCCCCCCCCATTTTACAGATGAGGAAACTGAGGCCCCCTAGAGCTGGGTTGCCCCAGGTTGTACGACTCAACCCACAGAAGTCAATAAATCCAGGCAAATACACTCCTCCTGTGTCTTGTGCTGGATTGAGTATAAATTTCCATGATCATTGAGATGATCAATACAGAGCAAACCCGAGTCATGAGAAAATAAGTCCTGGGAGATAGAAAGATGCTTTAGCATCCAAAGGATGACACTTTTTGGAATGCTGTCCCCAAATAAAGCCTAACCTGATAAACAAGCTTCTTATCCCAAGCTTCAGAGTTATCAAATAATGAACTTGTATTTCTGGAGGCACCTGCTGCCCAGTAACCACTAAGGCCCGTCTGTATGGACGAGTTTTAAGTCCGCCGCATGGGAGAAGTGTGATCTATGGAATTGCATACTTGCAGGGGCGATGATGTGGGCCATTAGTTCCAGGTTGTAATAGATTGTGGGTCAAATGGCCCAGCAGTCCGGTTTGCTATTTCAACTCAGCTCCGTCAAACAAAAACCCTCAGACCAAAAAGAGAACACACACAGCATACTTTCAGATATCTCTCGACCTAGGTGGTATATTTTTGGTCTGATGGAGAGAACGGGATCCTTGGTACTTTGAAATATGAACTGCTCTATGGAGCAATGGCTCTGACAGCAAACTTGGTGCTAAAAGCTGCTGATTCGGCCTTTGGATTTTTTTTTTTTTTTTTTTTTTAATGGGATCCCATTTCAGCTCTTACTATAGAAATCAGTAGCAAACTAGGATTCCCTTTGCAGGAAAATTTCTAGAACTCTCTTCATTAAGGGAAGGACTTTCCATAGGAAGGAAAAGGGAACCACCACAGAGAGGGACCCATTACCAATTCAATAAGCCTTTGGGTGGCCTTCTTCCATCAGCAATTCTGGAGGCTAAGGACTCCCAGGGACAGAGGCACAGATATATACACTCGCCCCACAAGCAACGAGGCCCTAACTCTGTGGCTTGGGCGGCAATTAGCTCTGTGAGTAGATGATGTGGGTCATTGTAACAGTCAGCCCCCAGTCACGTCCCTAGCCATCCAACATATCAGAATTCGATACTTCCAGGGAGCCACGACCTAATGTCCTACAAACCAGAAGTGGCATCAAGGAAAATCGCTCACTCGCTCAGCCTGGCAGTGGTTGCCTTTCCGACGACATGGCAAAATGCTCACACAACTTCCAAGCACCGTAAGGATTAAATGTGCAATTTAGACCATTTGTCATAGAGTCCAGAGACTTCACAGGTGATGGAGAGAGTTGGGGTCTACACCCATGTACTGAGGCAGATGGGAATGGTCTGTACAGAGAATCTCATGGTCTTCGTGGCCCATGGTCCTCGTGGCTCCGCATAGTCATAAGGTTGGGCCTCATCCAGAAGCAAGGTCAGGAGATCTAATCTGGTTATCGATGAACACATCTGTGGTTCATCCTCGCAAACACACAACAAACGGTGGGACCGAGATGGCTTCTGGTCAACGCACAGCTGGACCACCAATCAAGTGCCATCAAAGGCACTGATCAGACCTAGCTTTGGATTTTGCTTTGACTCTGAGTGTTCTCAAACACCCTGAACACTACCCCGGGGACCCAAGAAGAGAGCAAGCTGACTCTGATTGGGCGTACGCCACACACCAGACAAGACATCAGATGCACAAAAGGTGTGGTCCCAGGCACGTGGACACACAAACGTGCATACGTTTGGGGCATACAAGCCCCAAATACATGTAATTGCATCCGGGATGCTACTGTAGGCAATTTTTTTTCCGTTCTAGTCTTTCCCCACACTGCCCAAGTGTTCACCAACGAGCATGGATTGTTTCTGTCATCTGAAAGTGTATTATTAAAATAATGACAATAATGAGACTCGTCATCACAGTGCAGGTGGGATTCCAGATACCTACATTGGAGGAGGCTGAAAAATTGTTATCTCCCTTTATATCAGCCAGAGTGTCATCTTACCTTCCAGTAGCTTCAAGCCCACTTAACACACTTGGAAGACACAGTTTGAGAGCTTACCATGTGCTAAGCACTTCTAAGCCCTGAGAATATAAGGTCAGGAAAGATATCATGTCTTACAGGGAAGAGAGACAGAAATAGGCAGTGTGTAAAAATTATCTGTGGTTAAAGAACTCAGGTATTAAATCAAATCATCTGAGGGCTCTTCTAGCGTAAACACTTTATGAGTCTAAGGCTAGGAAAGGCATGGTGAGTCCTCTGACGGAGGAGGGAGCCAAAATGCTCTTTCAAAGACAGAGGAGGAAGAAATTCATTTAGATGACAGTCATGGAGGGGAGGGCTTGGCAACGGTTTCCTGGAAAAGGCCAGAGATATCAGAGCTGGATTTTAATCAGGACGTGTCGGATTTAAAGAAATAAGCCTGGGGGGGCGGGGGCGAGGAGCCAAAAGTAAGCCCGAAGAGCCCACGAACAGAGGATTCTGGGTCAGTTCAGGAAACAGAAAGCAACTTGTAATCAACAACTGGCCACAGCAGGCCCGCATTCGGCATCCTCTGTGCCGAGAATGCGTCCGATGAGCCGAGATGCCTGCTCTCAACTAGCCCTCCTTCTAGAGCTGATGGGAGAGGAGCGGTGAGCTCTCAGATGGCAAGGCCCTGATCGGGCATTAGAACCGCTGCAGAGTGGGGGTTCTCTTGGGTGGACAGAGGGACACCTGTGCATGCAGTGACGGGACCCACTGTAATAAAAGCTCTCTGCCTCGTGTGGAGGTCACTCGCAGAGGCCGGGGCAGCCAGAGCTCCCTGGGGACAGGTCAGTAGCACGGAGCTGCAACGGAAAAGCCCAGAGGGTGGGGAAGGAGAGGATGTTTAGGCCGAACTCCACGGGAACCAAAGCCCGGGGAAAAGTGGAAATCTAAGCGTTGCGGAGAATGAAGAACCCCGTGAGCACAGCAGTTGCCTGTGCTCCAAAGCTAGTGGTGAGTCACAGTAAGGAAGAGTGGGAAGAACACTGGCCTGGAGTCAGGAGAGCCAGCATCTAGCGCAGGCTCAGTCAACACTCCCGTGGGCCGCACAGCAGAGCCAGGGGCCCACCCCAGACGTACCAGGCCTCCGCCACACCCGGGCTCTTGGCATGCTCTGCCGCCCTGGATGGGCACAACTCCGAGTGACAGGCATTACTGTTTCGATTCTTAAAATGGGGAAACTGAGGCTAAGAAACCTGCCTAAGATCACACCGTGAGTGCTTGCTTCGGCAGCACATATACTAAGATCACACCGCGAATGGGGGTACCAGGGGAATTTCAACTCCGCTCTCCCCAAAGCCCCCAGTCTTCACACACCTGCTCCTTGTGTAATAAATACTGAGAGGTT
>CM052891.1:33520278-33545715 GCA_028534135.1 Potos flavus | reverse complement strand
TGGGGCTCGATCCAAGGACCCTGGGATCATGACCTGAGCCCAAGGCAGATGCTTAACTGACTGAGCCACCCAGGCGCCCCAGAAATCTCACGTTTAAAGCACAAACACAGGGGCCCCTGGGTGGCTCAGTGGGTTAAAGCCTCTGCCTTCAGCTCAGGTCATGATCCCAGAGTCCTGGGATCGAGCCCCACATCGGGCTGTCTCCTCCTCGGGAAGCTTGCTTCTCCCTCTCCCGCTCTCCCTACTTGTGTAGGCTCTCTCACTGTGCCTCCCTGTCAAATAAAATCTTAAAAAAGAAATAAAGCACAAACATACAACTATGGAAATCAAGTTAAAAGTGCCAACTGAAGGGTCACTTGCATTCCTGAACTTGGAGGCAGATGAACCCCAGTGTGATGAGCAGAGAAACAACGTGAAATGGTCACGTGCTAGTCACAAACAATGGAGTTGCCACCTGTCAGCAATGGTTAGCTACTGAACCCACCTGCAACCTTCACTCCACGAAACCTCACCTCGGCAAGGCTGGGCTTTAACCGCGGGCTCCAAATAGAGAAAGCAGCAGCCCCCTCCCGCCCCCTGGTTCATCCTCACAGCATGACTCATCACCTGACTCCTACGGTGGCCTGCAAACAGGGCAGGAGCCGTGGACAGTAACAACCCTCCTCCTAGCCCCCCCACCCCAGCCTTCCACCTGCACAGCTGTCGCAAAGTATAAAAGGACATTCATACACAGTGCCTCACATGGTTCCTCCTCCCAATAACCCTGTGAGTTAGAAAATCACATAATAGGAGATGTTACATGACCAAATCAAAGCCTAGGCAATAAGCTAGAGAATGATGGCGCTAGGAATCAAACCCATCCAAGCCAAGAAGTGGCTCCTGATCGTAACCTTAGATCGTCCAGCGTCACGTCCAGAGATACCCCATCCAGAACTCTATCCGTCCGTCCGTCCACTGGAGGTCAGTGGGGCAATCTCTCCCAAGCAGTCACTACAGAACCAAGCTCTGTTCCGCCTTCCTCAGAAGGGCAAACACGTGCCTATCTGCATTCAGATCGTCCCAGGTGAGGGCTAAGGGTGTACCTGCCCCAGCATGGAGGGCACCTGTTTACATGACAGTCCGTACTCCATGCCTGGCTTCCTGGGACTTTTAACCTCCACAAACAGCCTCTCCCTCTGCTAGAATCACGGCTCATTCACTAATTAAAGGGTATTATACACTTCATTGCACACCAGCTAAGAGCTTGGAATAAGAAAGCTTATGCAAAAGCATCAGCCCTGGAGATAGCGCTATATATGCTTTATGGAAAAAGAAACAGAAAAAGCGATCCACCTGGGACCTCCCCTCCCCCACACTTCTCTAATACGTCAGCTACAGCACGTAAAGCAAGAAGCCACCCAGCATAGGACAAACCCAGGCAGGACCTAACAAATAAGCCAAATGGAGAGGGATGAGCAGCAGAGAGAATGAATGAATGAGCGAGAACCAGGGAACTACTCCCATAACCACCTGCGAGGCTCTCTGCCCTCTTGCGGATGCCAGAGCCTCGGAATCAGCATACTATGCCCCAGGCCAAAAGGGACAGGGGTACGAAGGGGGAGTGGGAAGGATTACCCCTCACTGCAAGGTCTTGGGACAAACCTGGTGCCACGACCCCTCTCACAGAGGCTCGGCGGGGCTTCCCGCTGCGATCCAAGGGGGAGAAAAATCAGCCATCCACCCGGGGCCTCCTCCAGATTTCCTGGAGCGGGAGCCCTTTTTGATGCTGCCCAAACAGCTTGGGGACCCAGCCCTGAGGCTCACTGCCTTTTCAGTGCTGGGGGAGGTCACACATTGAGGGTCAGTCCAAGGGGGAACACGCAGGCAGATCCATCGTGGATTTGGTGAGGACGGCAGATAGTGACATGCCAGTCACTATTTAATAAACCATATCCACAAGCCACTTTACTATTTGAGAGACATCCTGGAGAGGTCAAAGGCCCAGATGAGGCTTGAAGGCCTGATCTTTGGCCCGTCGGGATTCCGGTAACTTAAAATGGGCTAAATGGGCTAAGTGCAAAACGGCAGCCGCCGGTCAAAGAACCCTGCCTTGGAACTGGAACCTGATCGTGAGTTGAAAGGAAACCACTAGTTGGACATGCAGTTAGGAGGATGCTTGAGAACTCGGCCCAGGGTCTGCTACTGACTGCAGTTCCCCTGTGTTCCACGTGTGTTCAGGCAGACAGGGAAACAGCCGAGCGCATTTCCGAGCTGCAAGGTGCAGCGGTGAAGCCGAGCGCTACCACGGCACTAGAAAGCACGGGTGGGGGACAGGGACAGTCTCAGCCTTCAGAAATGCGGTGCCGTCCCCTTCTCTCTCAAGCCACCTGAGACATCACTGGTGCATGACAGCTTTCAGGGTCCCGTTTGCTCCATTTAGAAGGGCTTCCAGTACAGCTGCTCCCTTCCCCCAGCTCAGACCCTCTTCCTCTTTGGTATAAATATGTTGCCACTGATTCTGTGCCATTCTCCCTCACAGCGTTTAAAACGGAGTAAGAACAGCTCCCCCAGGAAACAGAGCTCTATGGGATGCAAGGGGTGATGCCCCTTCCTCCCTGGCACTCTGTGCTTTTCCAGAATCACAGACAGCCAACCGGAATCACAGAGGCTGCAGGCAGAGCCCGGTGGTGGCATTAACAAACTCAGAGCGAGAGGCCGGTAGGCAGTGGATCTGAGAGCAGGTGGAGAATGGATGCACTCTCGGCAAGGTAGGGCAGGTCTCCATTAGGCAGAGGGCCCAGACAAGTGCCGAGGACAGACCCCAGTTCCTTCGCAACTGCTGCACCTGCCATCCAGAACCTACCATGGCCATTTGGCTCCAGGCTCTGAGACTCCAAAGCTCTGGGTTCCCCCTAAGGCAGCTACGGGAGAAGCAGCCACCCTGGGCTTCCGGAGGGTCCCACAGCCCCCGATGCCCCAGACTTGGCTGGAGGCAAGGAGGGGTGTGCAGCTGCAGTCTGACCCCTTATGCCGAGTTATGCCTGGCAGCCCACTAATCGGGCAGAGAAGCCCAGCAACGACAGCCCTCCTCCCATCCATTCTCTGCCCCTCCAGGAAGCCCCATCCTGAATGTGAGCCACATCCCCCTCCGCCTTTCGTCTTTACTCAGCTCCACACTCCTCCAGGCTTTCCAATCCCACAGCTGCTCGCCCCCTCCCCACACCACTCCTCTCGCAAGCACGTTGTTAAGCGATTGCACAGACAGCAAACCGAGCCTTTGAGTTTCAAGCCGAAGCTCCCAGACGAGCCAGCCTGGACCGCCTCAGCCTCACGGGCGCCTCGCTGACCATCATCCTCCTACACACGGGCCTTCACTTACACGCTCCTCTTGGGCCCAAGCGCCCTGGACATCTCTTTGCTTCCGACCTGCCAGCAGACCACAAGGAGACCCGGGGTCCCCCGGCCTCTCCTCTCCCCCACACGGAGCTCGGAATCCACACAAGAAAAGGAAGCCCCGAGACTTCCACCTTGTGCGGCATCAGCTGCTCCAGCAAGCTCCCAAAGCCACTGGAACCACCCAGGCTGTCTGGGGCCCCACACCCCCTTCTCTGGCAGCTTCAGCTCCAGCCCAGCCCACAGGATGCAGTGCCTGATGCCACTTCCGAGCAGAGAAAGAAAAAAAATGCCACCTCGTCAATGACAAGCTGTTCCAATCACACAGCTCAGATCCCAAGTGCCCTGGACAGCGGGCAGCTCCGTCCAGCCTCCTCCCTCTGGTTGGGAGGGAAGCCAACTCAGCACATCTGGGGGAGTGACCCCCCACCGCAGGCCCCTGCTCACCTTCCGCATCTGACCAGGCAACCGTGTCCCATCCCAGCAGGCACGCTTCTCCGACCAGTTCCAACTCCGGCCAACTACCCTCTTGGCCTTCAACTCAGGCACCACACTCTCCCTCCTGCTCCAAAGCACAGGGAGAAGACCCCCAACCCCCCAGCCCAGCACGGCACTTCAAGAGAACCAAGCGCAAGAATAAGCTGAAAGCCAAGTACTCACCGTGGTGAAGTCCTGGTGGCCGCACTCCTGCCCCTTGAACTTGCAGTAGAGCATCATATCCTTCAGGTCGTGGCCCACGCGGTGCAGGAACTCCAGCATGCTGAACTGCTTGGGTTTGTAGTGTTTGAAGTTGGCCTTCTGCCGCAGGGCCTCCAGCACCGCCGGGTCGGCCAAGTGCGGGTCCGGGATCTGCAGGTTGACGTCGAGCAGGGCCAGCAGCTCCCCGGCGTGGTACAGGTCGTTGGTGGTCAGCCTGGAGAACCGGAAGCCATTGAGGTTGCAAAGGGTCACTGCCGGAAAGACCAGGCTCTGGGCCACCACCTCATCCACCTTGGTGACGTGCTGGTAGGAGAGGTAGTAGGACACCCTCTCGGAGCTCTCCACCAGCAGCAGGCCCAGGGAGCCCACGAAGGCCACAGCCCAGAGCACACGCCGGATGGTCATCGGCCCATACACGAAGATGTGACGGATGCCGTGGAGGGTGGAGGTGTTGGCAAAGATGTGGATGCTCGAGGGCTGCAGGCTGCCCTCGCTGGGGCTCTCCTTGAGGTCCATGGGGACCCTGTGCAGCTCCGCAACTGGCTTCAGGTTGATCCAATTCCAGGGAAGAGTTCCCACTCCTCGGGCTCTGCTCAAACCTTGAGGTTCAAGGGAGAGAACACAGCAAGGCACGCATCAGGCCAGGCGCCTTGAGTTTATCCTGGGAGCCCAGCCGCACGCCGCCAGGGGTGAGTGTTTATATAAACCCATTCAAACTCTAGCTCCTGATTTTTTCCAGGCGATAAGAAGGGCTGGTTTTATTTAGGGAGACACCAAGGTGATGTGGAAGAGATGTGGGTGGGAAGGGAGAGCTTAGCCAATGGAAATAAAGTCCTCCCCCCTACACACGCCACTAGAGACAAGATTAAAAGCGAGAGCGAGGGAGAAAATGCTTCAAACAAGTCGCTCGGCAGCCCGGAGCCTGTTAACCCGTGCATAATGCCCCGCGTTGAGCATCCCGGGCATGTCGCGCGGCCACGCTGATGCACTGCGGGCGGGCGCCGCGCGGAGCCTCCCCAGCCGCCGCCACCGCCGCCGCTCTGGACCCCGGATTCCGCTGCTCGCCGCCGGCCGCCGGCCCTCCTCGCCGCCGCCTCCAGGGCTCCCCCTTCTCGCGGGCGGAATTCCAAATGCCGGCGGGCCGCCGCCAGCGCCCGGAGAGGAGGCAGCGCGCGACCGCGGAGAGAGGCGCGGACCCGGAGGCTGGCAGGACGCGGGGGCAGCACGGGCCTCGCCTCTCTCCCCCCCCACCCCGCCCCGCCTCCCGGAAGTAAGGCGAGACCCAGAGGGCGCCTAGCGCGCCGGCCTCCTCCCCTCCCCCGGCCCCCCCTCCCCTCCCAGGGAGGCAGGGTGGGGGGAGGGGCGGGAGGTGGGCGGTGGGGGTGTCGGGGACCCCGCGAAAGTTTTTTTGGCCATTTTCAAAGGGAGCTAAGCGGGTGGGGGGTAAAGAACTGGCCCTGGGAGGGAGGACGTGACACCCCTCCCCCTGGATGGCAGGGAGGCACTTGGTAAACTCCCAGGACCCAGGTGCGGGGATGGAGGTAGCATTCTTCTGCCTGAATTCTGCTCCCAGGTCACACTCAGCCTGGGGTCTCCAGAGGGGAGATGCGGAACGCGGGGAAGGAAGGAGCCATCTAAAACCACAGTGCATCTGCCGCTGGCCAGCCAGGCGGGAGGGGAACATTCCAGGGAGCGAGGAGCCCATCCTCAGATGGAAGAGCCAGGCACCCCTTGGAGACCCAGAGAAAGAGCAACAAGTAGACCCCCTCCTCCCCCAAACTGCCGTCCCAAGGTTCTGTATCTGAAGAAGAAAGACAGCTGGGGTTCCTGGTAGGGCTGGCTGCATGCATTTTCTTTGGGGGGGGGGGGGGTTGTGGTGGTGGTGGTGGCGTGTGTGTGTGTGTGTGTGTGTGTGTGTGTGTCCCCAGGATTTGCCAGATGGAAGCATGGCTGGAGATAGAGGTGGGAGCAAAGGATTGGGGTTTCAGCCGCCTACCTCCTTTCCCTGAAAATCCCCTGGAAGTCCGCTCCTGCTAGCAGGTGGGTGTGATTTGCCAGGTGCCAGGGATCAAATGGCCAGAACCTATAGAATCAGTGATGCTAAATCCCATCAGGTGGGAAGGAACTGAAAGTTCCAGGGGCCAACCCAATGCACACAGCCAAGCTGGGGCAGAGCCACATGAACGCGCTTTGTTGAGCCAACCTGGTGTCCCCAGGGCAGGCCAAGATTAAATACTCCCTGGAAGGCATTTGAGAAGAAAGCAGCCTCAGAAATGTCCCTCCTGGTTTGTATCTACTTCGAAATATTTCTCTACCCCATCTGCCCTCTTACTAACCCAGGTCCAAACAGAACAGTAGCAGAATGTGCTCAGAGGCAATAAACATGTGGCATTGAATTAGCGGTGTATCGATCCTGGGAACTCAGAGCACAGAAGTATTGCAAGCAAGCACAAATGGCAGAGGCTAGCCCACCTCCCACATGGGCCGTCTCAGAGGTCCCAGACCCCTATGTGTAGGGCTGCCTAGATAGGCACAAGGTTTTCAAAACAAGGGTGCCAAAATAAACTGTCCTCTAATAAAGACCTGTGTGAGGCTGTCTTATCTCACGTAACCCTTCCAACCGTCTTGACAGGTGTTGTGTTTACCTATATTATACAGATAAGAAAATGAGACTCACAGAAGTGAGGTGCCCTCACCAGGTTACACAGCTGATAAGTGCTAGACCTGGGCCTTGAACTCAGGCAGGTTTGCCTGGAAAACACAGCTCAGAAAGCAGATCCAAACACTCCTTCCCAAATGGAGGAAGGGGACAAGCATTGGTATCCCACTTCCCCCATTACACACACACTCACCACGTCCCACTTCCTCCTTCCACATACAGAAAGCAGCCCTACCCCTCCTCTCCACCAGGCCCCATCCCTGTTGTCCATTTTTCAAGAGGAATAAGACACATTTCTTACCCTTGATAACTCAGGCTTCAGGGTGGGGAGAGGCAGCATTGGTTTGCAGAGTGGCCCCCGGACCCGAAGGGCAAGGAGAGATCGAGAAAGAGGCAGACCTCTCCAGAGTAGCAGGCGGCGGGTTTTATAAGCAAAGGAATTTAACTAACCTGGCTTGTCTCGGGCTCTGCAAGTCCTTTAGCTCTCCGCACCCACTTGCCAGCACGCTAGATGTTCACGTAGAGACCTTCACTGGATTCAATCACATACACCATCCCAGTACTCTCAACAGCACCTCGCTCCCTCAAAGCTGTGTCTGTGGGCACCTTCTAGCGTGGGGAAGGTGAGCGCGATGCACATTCCAAGGGCAGGGAACGGGGTGAGGAGCCTCTGATTGCCCTGGGTCAAGCTCGGGGTTAAGCCGCGGTCACGTCCTCTCCATCAGCCCTTGCAACATTTCACCCCTCATGACCCGGTTCTTACAAGCTGACCGGCCCCGCCTCCACCACGCACCTAATCAGTCAGCAAGGGGTTTCACCTGCATGGAGGTGGCTCACTTTGGGCCGCTCTCCAGCTGCAATGAATAGCAACAGGATAGGCACATGCAAGAGAAAACATCAATTAATTATGCCCCAAATAACCCCCAATTACCCCCAAGTTTTTTCCACGAAGAGCCCCATGATCCGAATCGCTGATTTATGAAGTCTCCTAGGTTGGGGATCAGGTCCCTCAGGACGCTCACTTGTGTCCTCATGTGATTTTAATAAAGAGGAGACATCAGCAGACTCATCAGGTATGAGTATACAACATTCTGTCGGGATAATGGCACAGGTGCCTCCTCGCAAAGCAGTAATAACGTCCAAGGCCATCTTATTTTGGAGGACAGCTTTTTCCATTAGACATTTCAGTGTTCGGTAAAGACAAGCTTTGCCGGTTCCCATTTAAGGCTTGCTGGGTGAATTTAGTAAGGGTTTCTGTGTGTGCTGTCTTCCAGGCCAATGGAGGGGACAAAGACAGTGGCCAAATGATTGTACCGGCGGAAAAGAACGCGTGCACTTGGCCTTGAGGAGAGGGAGGAAGGCAGCTGGAGAGACGTCATCCGGCTGTTTGTACCATTCGTGTTGGCGGGGGAGGCAGTGGCGGGGGGTGGGGGTGAGGAGATGGACTGGAGGTGGGATAGGCCAGACCAAGACCCCCACATTGTCCCGTCTCTCAATAGTGCCTGTTCCATCCCAGGTAGAATGTTCTCGACAGGTCAGCTAGCAGCAGGATGCAGGATCCCCACAGAGATGTGAGTAGCTCCCCCTCACTGAGGGGTGCAAAGCAATTCACCCATCCTGGTGGGATGTCTTATTGCAAATTTCGGTAGATAATGCCTCTCCCGGGCATGATGGGGCTTGGTGTTTTCAGCAGCATAGCACATTGATCCATGGGAACAGTCGGGGCTATTTCCAGAAACTTCCATACCTTGTGGCATTGGGTGTCTCCATAGGGGCCTCAATTCTGGCATAAGGAAGAGCAGGCCCTATTGGTTGATCATTCAAATGTGTGAAAGCCTGGGACCGTACTTCAGGCCTCCTGGTCACAGTGGTTTTACGTGTTAGTAATCTAGTCTGCTGCTTTAACGCTCTGTTTTTTCTTTTTACTACGCCTGCTGCTTGCAGGTTTTAGGAGAGATGGAACTTGCTTTCTATGTCCTGTTCCTGGGCCCGGTCTTGCACATCATGACCTTTGGAATGTGACCCCTGACGACTGTATTTGTCACGGGTATCCCTACATGGTACTCGGCTTCTCTGATCCTCTGTTGGCGGCAGCCTGGTTTTGGGGGCAATAAGGGAAAGCTCGAGTTAAGCCAAGTGTCCGCACAAACCGGACATATTCAGAATCCTCACACAGAGGGAGGGAGCCAGAAGAAGCAATTTCCCCATCTCTCACCAGCTGGAAACTCCGGTAGATGGCTCCAGACCCCTTTGGTTGGAGCCCGGGGCATTGCTTAGGACACAGAACACGTGGGCGCTGCATTAACCAAGTCACTGTATTTCCAGGGCAATCCAGCATCCTTGGTAAGAAGCCAGCCCACCTGGGAGTTATAGTGGCCACCCTTCCTATGCACCTAATCAGCTGTATCACTGAAAGGTCAGCTGCTAAAGCTCGTACCTGGGCTAGGGCAGCACTGTCCCGATGGCCAGGGGCTTCCGGGCACTGCGAGCTGGGAGGCGGAAGTCAGGATTGCCTCAGGCTCTTGCAGGTGGACCCAAACATCCTTCCACCTTTTCTGACCTCATAAAGGCTTGCTCATGATCATCCACCTCTCAGCTTCCCCTGTCCAAGCCGTAGGGCTCATCCCTTTAGAATAGTCCACTGGTAGTCAGTGCCAAGGGCCGATGGCCGGGACTCACGAGTCATCGCAAGCAAACCACCCTGAGCTCAGCCCACCCACTGGCTGCTGTGGGTCCTTCCCGTGTCCAGGCATCAGCAGGAACGTCCCTGCCCCCTTCCTACAGGCCACAGGGACCACTATAGGAACTGAGACAGCGGCGTCTGGAGGATCTATGCATTCTATGGGGCCTAGTGGCACCCCCATTTCTAGAAACCGTGGGCTGGTGGACAGGCTGCTCTTCTGCTGCAGATGGGCATGGCCCTCTGGTCACAATGGGGGTTTGAACGTTGGGAGCAGGGAGTGGATAGAACATGTTCTCAGCCTATCCGCTGATGGAAAGGGGAGTGCTTACTGCGGCCTGCTGTTCCTTGGTTTAGAGGCTCCACCTGGCGGAGCGCTGTGCGCACTGCTAGGAGCTGGTGCTCTGTGGGACCCTATAGAGCTTCTGGGCCCTTCCAGAGCTGGGACCCGAAGGCAGGGGTGTATTCTCCTTCTGTGCTCTCTGCCGCAGGGCTCCACCCCTCCCTTCTGGAATCCCAGACCTGCCTAGCTCAAGAGGTAGCCCTGCTTGGGGGACGCCCCGACTTTAATAATTGGCTTCACGAATATTCTCGCCTTCTCTTACCCCCTGTCCCACACATGCCCACTGAGGGATGGAGGTGCAGTGCTGGGTGAGGAACTAAAGTCCTCCCAAACCCACGAATGCCTACAAAGGCTCGCCCCTCCTTCGCATTCTTAGGGGCAGGATAGGCCCGCACCTTCCCAACCACAGCTTCTGACACAACTCGAGTCTTATCTGACCAAATGACTCCCCAGAACGTTACACTGGTGCCTGGGCCTTGCATTTCTATGGGTTCATCCCCCTAATTCTCTCCCTCGAGGCAACCCCTGCAGTGTGGCCCGCCGCAGAGACAAGTCTTTACGTGTCAACATTATATCATCAATGTCCTGGGCCCATGTTACTGACATGGGGGAGGAGAACGGGGACAGCTCTGCAGCGACCAGCCCGTGACATGTTGTGGGGCCGAGCAGGGAGCCCAGGGAAGGCCCTTGAAAGATCCATTACTGCCTCTTCCACATGAAGGCAAATCTGATTTTGTTATCAGAAACCTGGGGGTGCCTGGGTGGCTCAGTGGGTTAAAGCCTCTGCCTTTGGCTCAGGTCACGATCTCAGGGTCCTGGGATCGAGCCCCGTATTGGGCTCTCTGCTCAGCAGGGAGCCTGCTTCCCCCTCTCCCTCTGCCGGCCTCTCTGCCTACTTGTGATCTCTCTCTCTCTGTCAAATAAATAAAATCTTTAAAAAAAAAAAAAAGAAACCTGTACTTGTCAGTCTTTCCAAGAATCCTAATATATATGCCAGTTTCCTGCCAAATATAGTAGTTCAACCTGATGGTAAATAGAATGCTTCTACACAACTCTTAAGGACGCTTTTTATTAGATAAGACTTGTTTGCAATTAACAGTATGGCGTATACACAAACATCAGATATTCCAGGATCCTTAAAAATGTTTGCGTGGCATTCCACTGGTTAAACATTCTCCTCTTCGACTATTCTCGGCACCTAATCCGTTGGCACAGTGGGTACGTATCGGGGGTGTGGGGACGAGGTTTAGATTGGGTCCGTTTGGCCCAAACGTTCAGGCTCTGCCCTAATTTTGTGTAATTGTGGTTTGTTTTTTGGTTGTTTTTTGTTTTTTTTTTTTTTTTGGATGAAAGCAAAATATTAAGTGCATGGCTAAACATTAAGGAAATTTCCAGATAAATTCACTTGCAAATCAGGCAATTTAACTCTCCACTTAAACAATGTGCTGAGATTTTGGCTCTGGTCAATGTATTCACTTATGAATGAATAAATGAAAGTATGGATGAATGTACTTTCTCTGACACTGATGCTGCTTTTCTGAGATGCATCAAGGGGGACCCTCTTCCTGCTCTGGGGACTCTGAGGTCGGCCCAGAGCCTGCTACCCAGGGAGGGTGAGGTCACAAAGGGCAGCCTGCTGCCTCCTGCAAATGGTAACAGGTAGGAGGGCCGGGAAGCTCAGATCTACTATGGGCTCGAATGCTAATTTCCTATGTAACCCATGCTAGGTATGCGCTACTGTCACCATCACTCCCTAATTTTTTTTTTTTAAAGACACATTCTTGGGGCGCCTGGGTGCCTTCGGCTCAGGTCATGGTCTCAGGGTCCTGGGATCGAGCCCCACATCGGGCTCTCTGCTCAGCAGGAAGCCTGCTTCCCCCTCTCTCTGCCTGCCTCTCTGCCTACTTGTGATCTCTCTCTCTCTGTCAAATAAATAAATAAAATATTTTTTAAAAAAACACATTCTTTTCTAAGATACAGATGGCGTTCTTATTTCAAACTTGGAAAGTTCTCGATATACCTTTTCTCCTGACTTGTCGTCATTGCCCTATAGAAAGGTTAGAGGGTTAGAGATTGACTATTATAAACCAAAGTGGGTCCTCTTGTTGGTTGGTTCATAAGTACACACCTCATACAACTGCTAAACCCATTTACGCTTAGCAAATCGTTTGTCACGAAGGGTGTACCAGGGAGGGGCCGGGGGCAAAGGTGGGCATTCAATGTGTGGCTCGTTGAGATTTAATTTCCAGTGCTTTTGTTTTTTTCCTTCCAGGAGAAAACTACAGAAGTCGGTCCACACAGAGAGGACTTTTGGGGTTCAGCTGCCAATTGATATGAGCCCTGGGATGGATTTAACTTGCTGCGTGGTCTTTGGAAAACCAAGTAACCTCTCTGTGCTGTTTTCTTGTTTGGGCTAAATTATTGCTGAGGCCTCCTCCTGCACCAGGTTTCTAGGCCACTCCAATTTGACACGATCCTTGACCAAATCATAAATGCCTTGTTAATGGGATAAAAATGAGTTAGAATCTGGGATTCCGGTCATTAACCCCGCGTCACCATCTGCTAGAGTGGTGTGATGACAGGGGCAGGTGAATCCCAATCACCCAACACTTGTTAAATACGCAGGGACCAGCTCCACCCTCTCTCCGCCCCCTCTGCCCCCCTGCATCAGAATCTCTAGGGGGTGGGGAAGGCTCTCTTCCTTTTTGGGATTATGGAGGGCAGAATGGGGACCCCGCTGGAATCAGCCACGTTCCGGGAGCTCCTCCTGTCTATCAGGCATGCCAAGCCATTTTCCAGAATTTTGCACTTGGCATTTCCATCTGCCTGGAAAGGTTTCCCCCATGGCTGGCTTCTCATATGTCACCTGCTCGAAGAGGACTTGGCTGGCCTCCCTGTCTCCACCCTCCACCCCCCTCACGAACCCATCACTTGTTACCTTTTCTTCTCAGTACTAATCATTTTTTTGAAATTCATCTCATCTCCTTGCGAATTATCTGTGACTCCTCCTAGAACAGGGGGCCCTCCACCCACACCCCCAACCCCAGGGGCAGACACCCTGCTTGGCTTGTCGGAGGCTGCACCCCAGCATGGGGGCATGGGAGGTCCTCTTTGATGTGAGAATTCCCTTACCTCCGAAGCTGAGGCTGCTGCTCAGAGATGCAAGAATGGGGACCCTCTTCCGACCCTGAGAAACCTGTGCCCTATCCCGAAACTAGTACCTAAGGAAGGACCCTGTCCACTGTTTCCCTCGCACGGGAGGGGGGAAGACCTCAGTGGAGCCCGAGCCGGTGGATTCAGTAGGGGACCGTCCACCCGGAGAACCTCCGCTGGGGTTATTGGATGCAAAATCCTGACTTTGGAGGCTGTTGACGAGGTTCTCCTCCCTTCTTCGTAACTACCAAAAAAAAAAAAAAAAATGATGCTGGTAGAAGTCAAGGTCAGGTGTGAAGGGAGTACCGCTTACCTACCCGATGAAAGGGTTATTCCATTTTCACTCCCCCTGCCTGAATGGACAGCTGACCTTGACATTTCCCATACAAGCTTTTCTCTGCTTTCCTAACCCAATGGGATAATGATGTCATAAAGAAATAACTGAAACAGTAGGTGCTTAATAAATGCTTGCCGGTGTGAAATAAGGAAGACTGTCACAGGAGGGCCTCCAAACTCTTCCTTACCCTCCATCAATTTTTTGATAGCCAAAAATTGGTTTGTAATATGAGTACTCACTCCCTTAGTACCGAATCGGGGGCTCCTTTCTCTTATTGTGTTTGCTTTCCATGAGACACACCTACCCCTAGTCCCTTAGTCACCTAAGGCCTGACCCCTCCGAGGAGGCTGAACAGAGACTCCGGGAGCCCACCTGACCTGTCCAGTGCCTCTGCTTACAGATACAAAAGTTCCCTCTCATATGAAACAAAGCAGATCTAATTCAAATCTACCCCATGCATAAAAAATGGTACCCAGGACCCTGAGGCACCGGCTCCTGATTTAATGTCACGTCATTCCCCTTCTCCATCAGGCATGAAAGCCCCCAACCCCCCAATCCCACCATTCCCCATCCATCCTCTGTATTAATTGCCTTCTCTAAATACTCTTTATCGCATGTTTCTCTCTTCCCGTGTCCTCTTGTAGGAGCCTGCTGCTGCTCTTTTCTCCCCTGGGAAGGAAGGAGGAGCGAGAACCCATCGCTATTTGTTTTCTCTCAACCCCCAGAGCCGACTGCTTGACACAGGAGGACAAAGGCGCAGAGGGCCCTGAAGTCAGCCCACCACAGACAGGCTTTCAGCAACAACTTTATCAGCACCCCCTGGGGCACGGTGAGGGGGGGGCAACAAGAACAGCTGAGAAACACAGGCGGTGCCTAAGAGCTGGGCCTGCCTTGCCGCCGAGGGGGACTTCCTCCCACTCCTGGATAGAACGGCTTCTGATCTTCACCAACAAGTGGCTGGCAGAGGTGAGCGGAAGCGAGGTCACGGTGTCCATGGTATGAAGAGGGAAACCGAGGCTCAGCGAGTTGGAGGACACTGAGACGACAGCAGGAGGGTCTAGGGCCCAAGTCCTGGTTCCCTGACCCCAGATTTTAGGTTCTTCCCACTCTGCTATTATTCTAAGCAGGCACCCTCCGCAGACACATCACGGAGCCAGGACACAGGGAGGAAGTGTGGCCGTGGGGCAACCGCTGGCCACGACAAGAGGAGCCGGATCCGGGGAAAAGAAAGCCGATGAGGGCTGGAGAGAGAAGAGAGAGGCGAGGAAGGATGGGCGGGAGGTGAAGGCTGGAGGAAGTTCTGGAACCTGGCCAGAAGGAGATGCCATGGAGGTCCCTGCAGCCCTTTGTGTGTCCCTGTGTGTCATCCAGAGGGCCACAGAAGAGCCACCAAAGGCAGATTTTCAAGAGCTTTTGTGGAAAGAGAATGAGGTAAGTGCCTTTTCACTCTCTCTGTGTATATATAAATATAAACAGATGCATATGTGTCCGTGGCTCCTTTTTCTGTGTCTGAATTATGCATTCAGTTCAGCATGGGTTGGTGGCCTGCTAATTTTGGTCTAGGCATTTCGATAAAGCAGTCTCGGAGGACGCCAATAACTCAGAGACAGCATGTTTCCTTCTGTTGTTGGGGGAGGTCATCGAGCACCCCCAGTTGACCAGCGAACTGGGTGGGCCCAGGCAATTGAAAGCTTCCCGGCCCCTCCCCTGTCCTTGGAATGGTCGCTCTGCCCGCCATTCCCACAGTGGGAGCTACTTTCAAGGACACAGTCTTGAGAGTAAGGCACTGTTGAAAATCTCTCAGTGGTGTATGCAAGTGAAGCTAGTTCAGGCCTTTATATAAACTCTGAAGGCTCTGGCAGGCAACGCAGAGTTGTACCCATTTGGTGGCGTCTAGGAGACAAGCCCCTTTAGGAAGCTCCCTTGCCTGTGAAAGTTGCCACCTACCAATCTGGAGAGGCCTGGCTCTTTCCTAGGTCTCTGCTTGCCCTCCGCACAGGTGTCAGTCTGCAGACCAACAGGTGTCCCCAGGGGGTGGTTAGGGCCAGGGTCTGTGCCTACTGCAGAGAGAACTCTGGACTGTGGGACATCGGGGGACATGACATTGAAACGTCCTACTACGTTCTCTGCACAGACTGCAATGCCATGGAGGGAAGGGCATCCACATGGGCCGGGAGCCAACATCTTGTTTCATCTGTGAGGTTATTCTGCCCATTTTACAGACAAGGAGACTGAGGCTTCAGGAGGTAAGCAAATTGGCCACGCCCCCTCTGTAGGCATGGGAATAAGAGTGCAGGGTCACTGGATCACACCGCCGTCCATGCACCTCATGAGGCCGCGAGGGCTGCAGTAAAGAGCTCAGGTGCAGGCACCAGATGGCTGTGAGTTCAAGTTCTGGATCGACCACACGCTAGCTCTGTTACTGGAAGCATGCTGTGTACCTTGTGTAAACCTTGGTTTGCTCATCTGTAAAATGGGGATAGGAAAGAGTCCCACCACGTAGGGCTGACGGGAGACTCTGATGGGTTAAAATGTGGCAAGCACTGAGTGTGTGAGCAAAGCTCAGTAGCTAGAGCTGCCATTAGGAACGCCCTCAGTGTTATTACTACGGTTGTCAGAAGGGGAGCGAGGTAACATGGAGCCACCCCTGCGGACTCGTGACCTTTGTCTGGTCGCCGTGCCCCCACTCCATCCCCATGCAAAATGACAGGTGTGCCGTCAGGAACCGGGGTTTGAACGTGAGGGCAGGTGAGCAGGGCAAGGGCTAATATGCACCTGCTGGGGTCCAGCTAGGACCCGTGGACAAGGAAAGGACTCTCCCAGCGGGGTTCAGGGCCTTTCCCCCGACATGGGTGGGGAGACACTCTGATAGGGTCACTTACACTCTATGACGCACTGTTTGCAGACCCTCCATACTCTGACACTGCTGTGATTCAGAGCCCACCCCCCTCCTTTGTGGGAACACAGAGCACAAGGATCTGCACTTTAAACCTGTGTCTATTTATGCTCCGGAAAGAGCCTCATTAAAGAATTTCTTTTGTGTCCAGAAGAGACAGTGATCGGGCCCCTCACTGGCCTTCAACTGTTTTCACATCTGTTTTCACCGTGACATCCAGCAGCCCCATGGGCGTGGGATGTTCATCTCACAGATGAGGTACACAGGGAGCACGAATTCATCCATTCACGGTTTTGATGGAATTGTGAGCATCTGGAAACGGTGCGTGGGCGGGCACTGTGGGAAGGGCTCCTGAGTGGTGTTCAGTGGGGTTGGAGACACGGACCTCGAGAGCTTGTTTGGAGGTTCTAGCAGGGGGTGCAGCGACTCATATACCCTTGACCGAAGAACGGTCCTCTCCTCTATCAGGGAAGGTCGTCCTCTTTGACCGAGCGCGCGGCTTCCGGAGGGACACACATGGAACGGGGAAGGGGGACACCCGCCTAGCCAGCCAGATCAACCGAATGGTGTGGCTGGAGACATGGAAAAAGGTTGAAGGATCTGTTTGTCTGAAAACGAAATAAGAGAACCATGAGGCAGAACTACCAACTTCCCCCATTTCGGAGTACAACCTAAAGTCTTTTTAGTGTGCTGCACCTGTCCCAAGGTCACCTCCCTGATATTTCTTATATTACCGCATTCTCTCTGGTGGTGTCTGCCTCCCCAGGCAGAATATGAACTCCTAGAAGATAAAGATGTGGGGCTGCCTTATTCACTTTCCTAGCACCAAAACCAGCTCCTAACATGGGGTTGACACTCTGTCAATGCTCGCTGAATGAATGAATGAACCCTAAAAAAAAAATTGTTGTGCTTCTTGATTTTTCAAAAGTATCTCTGGGTCTGATAGTATTCTATGTAAGCAGATAACCAACCAGGAGTGGAAGAATTTCTTTAAAAAGTCACCAAGTCAGGTCCATAGCATCTGAATGCCCTCACTCTCAAACAGAATCATCTCACTAACCATGAGTTTTTTAGGATACAACACATGCCCTATTGAGCACTATATCCCCAAAGGCTAGCAGAGACATCAGAAAGGCTCAAAACTATTTAGGAACAAAAAAAGGATGGCCTCAAAAAAAACCACAGGGGCGCCTGGGTGGCTCAGTGGGTTAAGGCCTCTGCCTTCGGCTCAGGTCATGGTCTCAGGGTCCCAGGATCGAGCCCTGCATCGGGCTCTTTGCTCAGCAGGGAGCCTACTTCCCCCTCTCTCTCTACTGCCTCTCTGCCTGCCTCTCTGCCTACTTGTGATCTCTCTCTCTCTCTGTCAAATAAATAAATAAAATCTTTAAAAAAAAACCACACACACACAAATAAACAAAGCTTAAGGATTGCATGCCTTGCCAAAACAGAGCAGAAATCACTAACAATTATGTAGAGGCAAGCCAATTGGCTTCTAGAATTACAACTGTATTCTAGGAACTTGAGTTATACTCGAGAGAGGTCATTAGTTACTGTAAACATGGTTTTTAGGGCAGCGGTGGCCTTTCCTATCCAGATGCCCTCAGTCAAGTGTGATAGCAGGAAATGGGGGGGGGATAATGAACCTCCTGTGATTTTGGCAGGACTCCTTGCAAAATCACCTATATGCACTTTATATTTCTTTCAGTTGACTAATCTAAATGTATCCGTTTTTTCAAAGTGTCTTTCAGAGGTTCTTCTCCTCTCCTCTTTTCCCACACCCCTGCCTAATTTTTTTTTTTTCAGGCTCTCAATTCATACATCTTTTGACTTCCTTTCTGTCCTTTATTCCCCTCTCCCTTCACATCCCCCAGTAGGTACTGCTGATGAGTTTTGCGGGTGTTTTCAGCACCATCATCCTCATCCCAGATCCTAACTCTTAGGAGAAAACCAGAATTTCTCACTTTGTAAAGGCTTTTCTGCACTTGGTTTCAATTAAGTCAGTATCACCAATCCTAGCCCTCATCGGATGCTACGCCAACCCAAATAATCCCAGATGCCCAGCGGCAACCCAGCTGGCTAAGGACCCGAGTGGCGCTGGGAGTCAGCTCTGGGTCCAAGGACGGTCTCCACCGTCCGCTACGGTGTATGGACTCTTGAGTGCCTCACCTGTGAAGTGAGGGTGACAATATTTACCAGATTGTGAGGAACAAATTAAAAGAGTATTTCAAGTTTCTTGCAGAGCATAGGTTTCAGTGAATGTTAATTCCCTCCCCTCACTCCTCAGTCCATCCTCTTGATTTAACAAACGTGTACTGAAATCCAAGTAAATACAAAGCATCATTCCCTGTATACGTTTTGGAGCTGGTTATGACCTATTTCACCAATGTGGGGTACAATTCCAGTCACGTGGTTTTGTTGGGAAAGGAATCTCTCAAGCCATTTCTCCTCACCAGCATGAAGTCCGGAATCTTCCTCCCTCTTGATGTTATTGCATTTTCCCTCGTCCTCATTCCCTCTGCTAATCCACGAACCCCAGGGCATTACCAGTCTGTCCAAGAGCAGGGCAGATTCCTCAGACTACAAGTGTAGTTGCTCCTCATCACCACAAGAGGGCACTGCTGCAGAGCGGGCTCACGGTGGTCCAGAGACCCTTGCCCACCACCACCGAGGGGTGCCTGCAGGTGCTGGCCTTGATGGTTACACAGGGCCGCTGTGCCTAGGCCAAGGTTACAGTTCTGTTAGTTCACAAACACACGTGCTCAGCCACTGTCCCTAGGTCTGTACCCTTAGGGGTCCAGGGGAGTCGAGCTGAGAAGCTTCTAGTCTCATACGCTGAGCCGGTCTGGGAGCTTGGTGAGGGCCGCCACTCTCCAACCTGCTGATTTCCCCCATCACGTGCTGTAGGATCAGGGTTACGTCTGGGCCCCATTCCACCCTGCGGGCCTAAGAGGAGCCCTTAGACATCGGTCCGCACCTCCCCAAACCCCTGCACCACGAGGAGAGAGACCACTTCTGCTCAAGTTCCAGTTAAGTTCTCCAACAACACACACACAGTCCACTTACAACATCCCCCGGCAACGCGGGTGCCTCCCGTAAGGTCTTTTCCATGCTGTCTGCTGGGCGCCCCTTCACGGAGGAAGCCTACAAGGGTTTTCCCTAAAACAATTGCAGTTGTTTGCCCAACTGTTCGTCAGTCTTTGTTTTTAAAAATACAAAACAGAGCACAGGCCTGAAGGGCTTTCACTCCAGAGATAATGGAAGTTCTCTACTCCCCAAATCCCACTCCATCAGGAATGCCTTCAGGGAGACAGAGAAATCCTAGGCGCCAGGAAAAACAAGAAGATGGGCACGGAGGCATATGCAGGGAACAGCCGGTTTGAGCAGCCTGAGATGGTTAGAGCCACCTGCGCTGTCACCCGCGGCCCCTGCCATCCCCCAAGAGACAGCCCTTCATGGAGTCTCTGGGAGGTGTGAGGCTCATAAGCTAACCAGGCTGTGGATGGACCGGGAAGAAGGGCCGATTTCTAAATCAGTGTCCCTTTCCCCTCTCTCACCCGCTGTGAGTAAATGTAGAAATCAGGAACAGGGGACTGGAGCCGAGAATAGCCACCAACCCACCCTCTAGTTAATTCCCTTTGAAACACAAGGCCTAAGGCACTTCAGCCTTAAAACTGTGTTCTCTGCGCTTGCATCCTTTCCGGGGAAATCTAGCCAAGTGCTGTTACGATGTCTATACTCTAGACGTGGAAAAAGGGAAGGGGGGGTTGGTGGGCTTTGAATAAATAAAGCAGATAAGGCTTAGCAAACGTTGAAACATGAGGAAATTGCTTCTAGCAGTTAAGAGTCTTGACTAGACTCATAATTTAACCTTGAATATAGTTTTCAAAAATCATTAAGTCCTCAAAACCTTCATCTCTAGCAGTGATTAGCCATGATGCACTAAGCAGGCAGTTAATATATTTATGTCTTAGGAGGCATGTAATGCATGAAAAAAACTATACATTCTGCATTCATTTCCTGACTATTTACTGACGGCTTGCTCCGTCGCAGGTCACACGTGAAGATCCGGGAGACGCGCCCATGAACCAACACGGCCTCCCTCCCCGGAAGGAGCCTGCCGTCCAATAACAGCAGGGGACAAGTGACTGGCCCTTCTGGGATACCCACTATGTGGCAGAAATTGTGCGGGGAGCTTCTGCACCCGTTAATCTTCATGCCGACCGTGCCATTTTTTTCTATTTTATGTATCACTGAACTGAGGCTCAGAAAGGTTAGCTATTTCCCCCAAAATGGTTATCAGAAGATCTGGCATTCAATCCATAGTCTGTCTAATTCCAGAATCTGTGCAGTTCTTAATGCTTTCGTTCTCCAAGAGCCAAGCACTCCCTTCTGTACCAAGTTGTGTTTTCCGAGTCTGCCCCATCTGTGCAATGAAACGGTGAATGCCAAGGTTGGCCAGGCTATGCTTCCATACAGCATGTGAAGAGGTGTCTTTTCCTTTAAACTTATACTTAGTATGTGGCCTTAGGCCACCAAAGGGATGGGATGGGAGGTCAGAACCCCCTCTAACAAGAGTAACAAGGAAACAACATGCAAACAACAGCGATAGGTACTCTAGCGTCTGCCGCGAGGGGCACACGAATGGCTAATCATCCTTACCGAAACCCTACCAGGAAGATACAACCTCATCCTCATCTTGCAGGTGTGAAAACCGAGGCACAGAGAAGTCAAGAAACCTGCCCAGAATCACACAGCTAGTGAGTGGAGGGAACTGGGATTTGACTCCAGAGTCCAAGCTATTGGAATGACAGGTGGTATTTGTCACAATGATGGGATAGACAGACAGACAAGGATCTGAGGTTCATCCACACAAGGACCTAAAGGGCTCAGCCTTCGGAATGGCTCACAGCCCACCATTCTGGCAACGAAAGGGCAGTCTAGTAACAGGGGCAATGTTCTGCCGAGATGGACCCTAGCTCTTCCGCTAGGGAGGAAGGTTGGCTAACTCTGGACGTATTTTTTCTTTTATCCGGGAATACACGGCTCTGCTGGCTGCCCTTGGAGATCCGGGCACCCTGACCCCACTTGCCTGGCAGAAAAGAACAGAGGCAGAGAAAGTGATTCCTGGTGCAGGGTTCTCAAAACTTGCTTTCTGAATGTGCTTTACAGGGAGGACCGGCGCCTTTCACCAGGGAGGTGGGAGTGGGTTGGAAAGATCAAAACTTCAGTGGTACAGGGTTTTCTTCATCCCCCCAGTTTTTTCTAAACTCCCCAGATGGTTGAACCTGAATGGGGTCATTGTAGATGGCGCTGGAGTCAGACTTACCTACCTCACTTCCTAGCCTCTGTCCTCCAGCCCTGTACGTCCTCGAAACACTGGGCCACTCCCCGTACAAAATAGCTAAAACTATACACAAGATAACCGTATTTCACATCAAACTCCGATACTTTTGAAATGGGAAGGGAGCACTGTAAGTAGTGAGGTGGGAACAGTAGGCATAAAATGGGACCGTCCTAGGCACACCTGCCTCTAAGGTTTTCCTACTTCTATAGGACCGTCTACATGACAGGTAGAGCTCTAAGTCCTACACATAGAGTGACTCGTCGAATCCTCACATCAGGCCTAAGAAGGAGGAGCTATTGTCATCCATGTTTTACGGGCGAAGAAGCTGAAGCTCAAGGTCACAGGGCTGGGAAGTAGGCATTGTTCTTCACCTCTACGCTCTAGTTCCCATTCCCTCCGTATCACCTGGCCCCCAGCAAGAGAACTGGATGCCTCTCCCCTGACCCTGGCACTAGGCTTGGTCTCCGCCAAGGGGCAGGAGCCAAAGGAAGGAAAGGAGGAAGAAGAAAGATGGGCGGAGAGGAGGGGAGCTCTAAGGGCGGACACGGCTCCCTGGGCAGCTGAACAACACAGTGTTTCTAGCGCCTAATCTCTAGCCCCTGGATGCATGCTCCTGATTCTCAGGATGGGCCTCTGGGGCCTTGCAGTCACAAAGTGAATAATGATCCTTACATTCCAGCGCCTGCCTGTAGGGGTAGCCCCGCCAGAGCCCAAGGTGAGGATAAATGGGAAGATTTACACATCTCAGCCTCCGTATCTACCTAACCCATCCAGTCATCCTCCCATATCTCCACAAGCAATGAATCAGTGAAACCCAAGAAGCTTCCCAGTTGCCATGGAAATGGCAAGTCTGCATTCCTTAGGCAACCCCTGAGCTAGTTCTCCAATTACCCTTTGCATACGGAGGCAAGGATTTCTCTGGACAATAGGCGGAGCCCTGAGGTTTTCCATATCCTCAAACTGGTAGCTTACCACATTTTCATCCCAGCTCTGTCCCAGTGCCCTATGCAGAGTTAGTCGATCCCTCTCTTCTGGCCTGTTCCCTTTTGTGAGACAGTCATTCCAAAACATGGGGTGAAACTGGAATGGGAACAAGAAAGGGGGTTCACTGATGGTTACACAAAACCACTTGTCTGAAGCAAACTCACACTGAGGCAGCAGCGGAGAGGGCGTTGGAGGGAAAGCCCACAGGGGGGCCTGACCTGCTCATCTTTCCAAAGATCTCAAAAGCAGCTGGGGTGGGGGGGACGACCAGCGCCAGGTAAGTCAAAATCATCCCACAAATGGTGGGATGGTCTTACTTACCAGGCACATTCATCCCCTTTCTACCTAGATCTGTCAACATCAGAGGGACTTGAGGCTCTGAGGACGAGTCACAAGACGGTCCATGTAAGTCTAGGAGGAGGATGGAGAATCGCGGAGACAGAAGACACACTGAAAAGGACAACACTGAGGTGGGAGCACAGACGGGGAGAATGGGGGAAGGTCACGGTCATGGGCATCAGCAGGCATGCTGCTGTCCTGGGTCTCCCACTCGCTATGTCCTAGAGCAGCTTGTTCCCTTTTTCAGACCTTCCTTCCTTCGTCTTGGGAGTTCTCTCCCATCTCTGAGACTTAGTGTTTTTAGGGATAGAGTGACAAGGCACAGGGAGCTGAAGAATTGTCCAGAAGTCATCAGAAATGCCCCCGGAAAAGCAGGGTCTAAGGCTCTGAAAGACATATTGCACGGACACTTCCGCCCACGGTTTTCTAAAGACTAGACAAGCCTCCTCCCTCACTGCGTGTTTATCCCCAACCCCCTTGTCATATATTTAAACCGTTTCCTTGGCCATCCAACTCTTTAATTAGGTGTGTAATCAGGGAGTTGGAGGTGAGGAGTAAATGAGCATGTAGTCCCCAGCCTTCATTCTTCTGATGACTTCCAACTTCCTCCCACAGATAAGTACCCACACTGTCTTCCTTTGCTCTTGGTTCATTGCCTTTCCCACCTCGTTTCCTAACCCCAAAGGCTTGAGGGTCAAGGCTCAGGGTCTTTGTTAGAGCCCCTACTGGAAAAGGGTCCCTGTCCCTCCACCTCCGCACGATACAGGCACGAGTGATGGATATAACATCACACGCAGACAGACGCATAACCCTGCGTACTGTCCAACTTTGAGTTCAGTTTGAGCTTTGGGTTCTGTCCCTTCATCGGTTTCCGTTATAACTGCAAGAAGCAGAGGCTTCTGGCTTCTAAACATGGTAAGAGACCTTTCGTTCACTCTGCTGCCGCAGAAGCCAGCTGGACGATCCAAAGCCAAGACTGGGTTTCGAGGCTCTGAGTGACTCCTTCAAGGTAATTCTAGGCTGAGAAGGTGCCCCCTCTGCCCACAACCCTTTGCCTCATGTCTGAAGCTCACAGCTGACCAGAACACACCTCCTTTTTTCTGTCTGTTCCCCAGGATGCTGTTGCAGAGGTTTATTTGCATACATCTTCATTTATTATTTCTCCAAAGCCTTTGACCCGGAGCATACCAAGTTGGGTATCCTCGTTTCACAGA
Organism: Potos flavus; assembly: GCA_028534135.1. NCBI lineage: Eukaryota > Metazoa > Chordata > Mammalia > Carnivora > Procyonidae > Potos > Potos flavus. The sequence goes on along the minus strand of CM052891.1, from coordinate 33,521,695 downwards.
GAAGACCAAGGGGGAGAGGGGTGAGGGGACTTTCTTAGGATCACATAAATAATATATCATAGCTATAAGCATTTTCTTAAGTAGGCTCTACGCACAGGGTGGAGTCCAATGCAGGGCTCGAACCCACGACCTTGAGATCAAGACCTGAGCCCGGATCAAGAGTCAGAGGCTTAACCGATGGAGCCACCCAGGTGCCCCATAGCTATAAGCACTTTAAATGCAAGTTTGACCCCCAAACCTATGGCGTCTAGCACTTTGTTCCAGGTTTTGGGGTCCTGATTGGTGAGTACGAGCAGGCAGGCAGTGGGGATACGAGGTGGGAGTGGGTCAGGAGTTAAGATATACCAGAGAAAGGAATGTTGCTTACTTTATTCTGCAATGTTTGCTTGGGTCTTCTTTCCTTTCTTGGCTGAGAGCATGAATTATTTATCCCTCACACATAGAATTTTTGTAGTCGTAATAAAGGTCAGAAGAGGAGAAGAGAGTTATCGAAATCCACAGCTCTATTCAGGCGCACTTAGAATGACATGTCGAGTCTAATGGAATTCACTTGGGAACAAAATAGAGATGTGAGCTTTGGTGGTTCTTCTTTCCTTCTTCCTTTATTCTTTTCTTCCTTCCTTGTTTTTCTATAAGAAAAAAAATTACAATCAGGTTTCTACCCCTGCTGGACCCGTCCTCCTTCCTCCCTCCATTGACACCAGGGCTATTTTCATGCATCAATCCGGGAACCCGGAGAGCTATGTGCCCCCAATTCTCTCTGGTATAAGCTTTCCCATCTCTGATTTTGTCACACACACCCACTTGGGTATCTTCAATTATCTCTTTTGAAATCCTCAAACTTATTCATTTAAATTAAAGCAATAAATACACGCTCTTTGCCATTTGGAGGCTCAACTTTGGGGATATCAAGGCATACAAGCAGGCACAGGGGATTGGCCATTCCAGAAAAGATAGACATTCACACCCCACCCCCCCGCCCCGGGGCTAGTACTTGTCAGTTCTGTGATGTACTTCTGCTCCCCGCGGGATGTGCCTTTATTGGCTACTGACCTTTTAACCTCCTCTGAGAACAATCCCTGACCTGCTTTCCGGTCATGTTCAGCCGCAGCGAGCCATCAAGCCGGCACATCCATATGGGAGCTGGGGGACCTGCTATTTTTACAAAAGATGCCTGAATATATGGTTCATTAGGATTTTTCCCCATTACATGTGGGAAACAAACCTGGGTCCAGAGAGGAGGGTCAGAAGGTCTGCATTCCACTCTCATTCCCGGAGCGCCACCAAAACCCAGCCAAAAAGACAAAATACTGTTTTAATTACTGAAGCAAGAGAACTGCCAAAGCCTCCCAACAACAAATTATTCATTATATCCACCAGATGCTGTCAAGATGGAGATGAGGGGGCCTGGTGAGAG
>CM052891.1:33460150-33519778 GCA_028534135.1 Potos flavus | reverse complement strand
TTAACTTGGAAGGTTTTTGTTTCTATTAATAACCTAATGACATAGCACAAAGAGTAAACGGTCAAGAATCATATTTTTAAAGACCAAGAAATGATGTGGGAGGATGGGCTGTGTTAAGGAAAAAAGATGGGACATAATATATGGATGGTACATTTTGATACACACATATACTCCAAAATGTCATGTAGGGAAATGAATGGATGATTTTCCATCTTTTTTATTTCTATCTTTTTGGGATTGTTTGAATCTTGAAAATTGTGTGGGTGTTGCTTTTATAATTGTAAAACAAGCTCTTTTCATTTTGAAAAGAAATTAAGCAGAAATTAAAATGATGTTACCCAATTTCCCTTTTTTAAATTGTTTTTGGTGATGGAATTCCTTTACCTGAAATCTTACATGGGAAATGAATGTTTGAACAAATAAAAAAGGGGCTCTGTTGAGTAAGAGTGGCAGATGTGGGCCTTACCTATCTGCACTCCAACCTGCCCCCCACCTGACCTTTCTCTTCTCCCCCCCCGCCCCCCCCCCCCCGCCAGCACCCAGCACCTGAGACACTTCCAAAGAACCCCAAGGCATCATGGGACTGAATTTAAAAACTCTTCTATTAGATGACCATTCATTGCTATAGTAAGCCTTTCATGAAATACTCATATGTAGTCAAAGTAAATTATCAAAGAATTTTTAGGATAAGATCCCATTTTTTGAAACTCCCTGCATTTTACAGAATTAGGTGTACATCTGAATAAACACACGGGCACCGAGTAGTGGAAAGAAATATGCCGCAGTGTAAAATCTTGTTATATCTGAACTTAGAACCAAGGCTGCCTTTTATTTTTATATTTTCACTCATCTCTATTTTCTAATTTTCCTACAATGAGCATGCATTGCTTTTATAATAAGCAAAAAAAATGCCCTTTTTTTCCAAGGTGAGCAGGAGTTGAGAGAATGATTTATTTTAGAGGCAATCTAGTGTTATTTTTCTGCCAGTAAGAGATCCATGTGATATTTGAGAATTATGGCTTGAGGTCTAATTGCTTTTTTTTTTTTTTAAATGCAGCACTACTTTATTCGGGCATATTTTATATACAATAAAATCCTCAAATCCTAAGCGTATGGCTGGATGAATGCTGGCACATATATATTCCTGTGAACGTATTACTTGTTGGTGTCATTCCTCTCTTCGACGTTTGCATCTAACTCTGGAGGCTGCCTAAATTTTTTTTATTGAGGTACATTGACTGACAATAAACTGGCCACATTTGAAATACATAATTTGGTCAGTTTTAACGTGGGAAGGCAAGTCAGGTGTTCCTGGGTTTCAATTCTGGATCTGGATCTTTCCAGTAAATTAGATACATTATTTAATCTCTCTGACCCCACTTTTCTTACCTGTGACTCTTCTGTTCATTATTTCCCAGGCTCTTCAGAGGACTAAATAAGTCATGGGGAGAGCCATGCTAGGTATCCTATCCGAGAACTAATGGCTGTTGTGAGTCCTGTCATTTTCCAGATAGGACGCCTGAGACCCGGGGAGGTTAGAAATGTACTTAAGGTGACACAACTGGGCAGAGAATACAGCTCCCTATGTGACCTAAGTCTTCCCGTTGGAAACCTTTCAAGAGGTCTTCTCCCCAGGGGATCCCCAAAGAGTGTGAGGAGGGCCCTCTAGTGGCCATGAGGGGGAGAAGCAGCGCCTCCCCAGCCCTCTGGCTGCAGAGTGAGCGTTGGTAACTGAGGCACCATGTTGCCTCAGGCAAATCCCCCAACTGGCAAGCCTCAGTCTCCTCACCTGTGAGAGCGAGAAAGGGGGTCAATAATGACAACATTTGGAGACTCTCGTGCATCACATGAGTTAACAGCTAAAATCAATTTTTAACGCTCTGCAAAAGGGACCCAATGGTTCGACGTTAAGCTCTTTGAGAGAAAAGAGTGTCGGAATTTTACAGCAGAAGGGACCTTGAGAATCATCATGTGCTAGGTTTCCAGTCCCCCAGTGATGTGATAATCATCACGCTAATGAACAAAATATTTCTCATGTGTCAAGGGGCCCGAGGTCCCCTACTAGGCAGTTGTCCAGATACCTTTCCATCCGTTCTTCCCCACAACCAAGCTAGATAGACCGCACCAACGCCACTTCACAGATGAGGAAATAAAATCCAAGAGAGTTTAATTGTCCAAAGTCACGTGGCTGAGAATCTTCTAGAGCAAGGCGTTTGCTTCCCTAACAGGATTCCTCAGAGTCTTTCAGAAAATAAAGGAAGAAGAAACACTTCCTAGCTCATTTCATGAGTCCAGTAAGACCTTGATACCAAAGCCAGTTAGGAACACCATAAAAAAATATGAAAATTAAAGACCAATATCATCCATGAAATAGACAAAATTTCTCAAAAAAGTAATATATAGAAATAATACCTCATAGCTGTGTGAGGTTTATTCTAGCTGTACAGGGGGTTTTCAACATTTAAAAATAAATGAATTCCCCACATTAAAAAAAGGAAAAATCATGTGATGATCACCTCAAAATATACAGAAAAATCACTTGATGAATTCGACACCAATTAATGATTTTTTTAAAAAGTAACTGTATCCTCAAAATAAGATAGAACATCCTCAGTCTGATAAAGGGCAATAATAACAAAAAATATACAAATAACAAAATTTATAATAGTACTAAATTAAATACTTTCCATTGAAGAGTAGGACAAAAGCAAGGATCTACTCTACTTAAAAATATTGCATTGGCTACCATAACCAGAATAATAAGGCAAAATAAATAAATAAAAGGCATACCTACAGACAGATCAGAAAGAAAGAAAGAAAGCTGTCTTTATTCCCAGATATTGTGACTTTTAATCTTAAGGAATCTATAAAGACAACACTAGAATTATTACGTGAATTCAGCAAGGATTCAGGATACTCAGTATTATCAATATACCAAAAAAAATGTAATTCTATACACTAGTGACAAACAAATGGAAAATGGCATTAAAGAAATATCATTTATAATAGCATCTAAATGCTCGAAATACTTAGGGATAAAGTTTAGAAAATATATGCAAGTCATCTACATTGAAAACTACCAGAGAATATAAAGAGAAATTAAAGAGAGCCTAAATATTAGTGGAAAGCCATACCATGTTTGTGGAATAGAAGCTTAAACACTACTTCTGTCCAAACATATCTAAGAAATTCAATGAAATACAACAAAAATTACAGTTGGCTTTGTTATAGAAATTGACGATCTAGGAACTTATTTAAAAATGCAAAGGACCTATAATAATCGAAACAATTATGATAAAAGATCAAAGTTAATTAGTACCTGATTGCAGAATTTACTATAAAACTACAGAAATCAAGACGTGCCATTGGCATAGTCAAATATATCAATGAAATACAACAGAGAGTCAGAAATAGGCCCATCCGTGTATGGTCAGTCGACTTTAGTGAAGGTAATTCAGTGGAGAAAGTTAAGGTAATTCAACGGAGAAAGGTAAGCTTTTCAATAAACAGTACTGGCTTTATGGGTATCCAGAAGCCTCAACTCCTACCTTACACCATACACAAAAATTAATTCAAGATGGAGCATTAGATAAAAAAATAAATGATGATTATAGAGTCTTAAAGGGGAAAGATAGGAGACAATCTTTCCAAGCCTGCTACTATTAAAAAGAAAACAGTAGGCTCGACATGCAGTCACTCATGCTAGGCCACATCAGCAAACCGAGGCTTAACGTCTAACCTAATTACAATTTCAACCTCCCCCAGAAATGCAGTGCTAAGTGATCAGGTCAGGAATCTTCTGTCGAGCACCAATAAGGTAGTCTATCACCTGGCATTCTTCATGCCCCCAGAGAAGATGAGGTCATCCATCTAATAAAACCCTTTTGTCCCCAAAGGGTGACCTCACCTAAATTAATCCTTTTTTCTGTTTATGACTTCTTTGTCCTGACTTTAAAAACCTTTCCCTTTCTGTACCCTTTCAGAGCTACTTGCTACTTGTTAGATGCTGTCCAATTCATGAATCATTTAATAAAGCCCATCAGATCTTCAAATTTACTCAGTTGAATTTTGTTTTAACAGTGCAAAGATTGACTGAAGAGGACAGAAAAATCACAAACCACCCCAGGAAGGAAGGAAAGAAGGAAAGAAGCAAGCAACCAAAAGGAAGAAGGGAGGAATGAAGGAAAAATTGCTACACTGAACCTCAAACTGAAAACTTCTGCTCTTTAGAAAATACCACTAAGAATCTGAAAAGCAATGCCACATAATGTAGAAAATACACACATGTGACAAATGACTTGTATCCAAAATATAAAAGTCACTGTTTCAAGTCAATAATAAAAACAGGCAAATAGGGACGCCTAGGTGGCTCAGTCGGTTAAGCGGCTGCCTTCGGCTAAGGTCATGACCCTAGGGTCCTGGGATCGAGTCCTACATCCGGCTCCTTGCTCGGCAGGGAGGCTGTTTCTCCCTCTGCCTGCTCTGCCTGCCTCTCCCCCTGCTTGTGCTCTCTCTCTGACATATAAATAAGTAAATAAATCTAAAAAAAAATTTTTATAATAAAAAAATAGCAAACAACTTGAATAGTCACTGCTCAAAAACATATACAAATGTCCAATAAGCACCTGGAAAGATACTCAACATCATTAACCATTAAAGAATTGCACATTCAACCCAAAATGTGATACAACATCACACACATTAAAATGGCTAAAAGGAAAGAAAGAAAGAAAGAAAGAAAGAAAGAAAGAAAGAAAGAAAGAAAGAAAGAAAGAAAGAGAAAGAAAGAAAGAAAGAAAAAGAAGGAAAGGAAGAAAAAAAAGAAAAAAGAAAAACTTTAACCACTGGTATTGGAAAACTGAAATTCTCATACTGGGGATGTAAAATTGAGTAACTGCTTTGAAAAGTCATTTGTCAGTTTCTTTTAAAGTTAACCTTGCATCTACCCTGATGACTCATCAATTTCACTTCTAGAAATTTACCCAAGACAAATAAAAACATTCGTCCACACAAAGACTTGTTCACAAATGTTCCTGCACTCTCAGGTAACATAGCATGTATGAAATTGCAAACAGCCCAAATGTCTATCCAAAAGCGTGGATAAGCTGTTCTATTTCTACATTTGAGTGCCACTTAACAATAAAAAGAAAGAAATTTGATACATATAAAAGCATGGATGAATATCAAAACACTTTGTTGTGCCAGAGAATGCCGACACAAAAGAATACATATTGCTCAACTCCATTTATATAAAGTTCTAGAAGAGACAAAACTGAACTCTGGTAAGAGAAACCAGATCAGAGATTGCCTGGGGTGGAAGGAACAAGTCCAAAATAGAGTCATTTGCCCCCTACAGAGCAAAACTGAGGTTTAATTGCAATTTCAACCCATCCCAGGAATGTGACCCTTTAACCCTCACTTTGAAATTTCCTGGTCTCGTTTTAGTGAACTAATCTGCATAAAAATCTAGTGAAGTAATTGGTATAAAAATCTACATTAAAAAGCTACATAATCTACCCATCTACATAATTTACACAAAATCTACATAATATCTACATTAAAAGTCTGATAATCCACATTAAACAAAAACCTTGCCTTTCCCTTCTCCCCAAGACAAGTAACAATGCTTTCTTTTCTCTTGCTAATAGATGCTTGACCCACTCTCCTCCCCATAAAAGCCTTTCATTTGGTACAACCCTGAGCATCTCTCTGCTTACTAGATGGGATGCTGCTTAGTAAAGCCGATCAGATCTTCAGATTTACTCACACTGCAAAAAGCCACGAGGAAACTTTCTGGGGGTAATGCTCATGTTCTGTACTTTGATAGGGACGGTGGTTCCATGGGTATATACATTTGTCAGAATTCATCAAGATGTACATTTAAATCGCATCCATTTTATCGTTTGTGAATAGATTGTACACCAATAAATTTGATTTAAAAAATAAGGTTTCCCAGGTATTTCTTAGGTCGATTGAAGGATGAGCACCACTTATCTCTGCCAGATTGCTTCCGTCTCCTTTATCTTTTCATGGCAGCTCATAGGACACCTGGCACACGAAGAGTACCCCATACAGATACAGACTGAAAGGAGGTGGGGTGGCCGAGGCCTATCTCTGGAGGAATGAGGGGAGGAGCGCGGTCCCAAGCCACAGCAGAAGCAGACGAAATCCGCTCTGTTACCAACCCCTTCCACCACCAGGTGGCACCAGAGAGCATGAGAGCTGCCATTCCTAATTAATCCAGCAGATGGCAGCAGGCCCACATCAACCTCTAAAAGACCCCAAATTGAATTTTCAGGATCTTTTATGTCCCGGGGCGTCTCCTCAGGATGTCTGTCCTCCAAGGCCGCTATCTCTGACAGGCAGAAAAGCGAGACTTACTGGGGAGAGGATGGGAACACACCACGAGCCCCACGTATGCCCGGCATCGTTCTCCACGCTTCGTAGGCAGGATCTCCTACAGCCTCAACCCTGCATGGTGGCCACCAGTTTCTTTACCCCGCAGACAGGCAGACAGATCCCAGAGAGGGACGCGGTGTTCCTCAGCACAGAGCTAGATGTGGTAGAGACGGGGCTCGAGCCTGGCTTTCCTCTCCGGTGACCATGGCCCACACCTGTAGGCGGGAAAGCTCGAGGCTGCCTCCAACAAGAGCCCTGATTCTCTTGAGTGCTCATATGAGTGCAACGTTCCACTAATTCGTTGAGTCAGCACAACCAGGCGAGGCGGGGACTGTTTCTGTTCGCCTTTCAAGGACAAGTGGTGAAACTGAGGCACTGAGACAGACGAACTTGCAAAGGATACACCCTTAGTAAATGTGGCAGCCGGCGTTGGAACCCCAGACCCTTATCCAGGGGACTCTTCACTGCGTGGCTGTTTTATCAAGCCCACTGGGGGCCTGGGGGAGGCTCCTGGCTGCAGAGGGAGTGTCTGCACTCCTTCCAAACACCCAGGGGCAGCTAAGTATGGCTTCTCCCTCCTCCATGTTGCATAGGGGCCCGGGGGCATGCAGGGGCTCACTGCTGTCTCTGCCTGGGTCCCCAGCTTTTAGGAGTCTCCTAAGACCCAGGGCTGTCCCTCTGTCTAGCCAGCCAGCCTTTGCTGAGTACCTACTGAGTGCCACACATCAACGATGGTAATAGGGCCTCTCTGCCAAGAGCTCTTGTGTTGGGGGTAAGATCATTTGCAAGTACAGGAAAAAATAAAACCACAGAGACAGAATTCTGTGGGTGACTAATCAGCATGTGGGTAGCAGAGAATTTTGGCTTAGTCAGGGAGGACTTGGCGGCTGGGGAGCGGGGGCACGTTCTTGCCCTTGACCTTCCAGAGTGCATAGGGTTTAAGGAGATGGAGGAAGGGCAGCATAGAGTCTTGGCACCAGTTAAGAGATTTGAAGAGAATGGAGAGGCTGGCTAGACCGGATGGAGGGTCCCGTGGGGGAAAGGCTGGAAATAAGACTGGACCGGTGAGTTTAGGAACAGATCCTGGAGGGTCCTGAGGGCCCAGAACAGGGCCTTTCCCTGTCTTTGATACAAGGATGTTTATGATGGCTCAGAGCCCCTCTAGGCGTGGAGGAGGGCATGGCAAGATAAAGTCCGCTCCTGGGAAGGTTCGTGCGGGCCCGCCGGGCAGGACAGAAGGGGATTGAAGAGCCTGCAGAGGAGGGAGAAAGGGAGCCTGGTCGTGTCACATACAGGACAGGCATCATAGATCAAGACATCTAACCCCCACAGGAGCCTGGAAGATCTGTGCGGTTATCTCTGCTTCGTAGATGACTAGAACGAGACCCGTGTGTTTAAGGAAGCTTCCCAGGGTTCCCCTGTCTAAGCCCGACAGAGCCGGGCTTTCGGCTCCCACACACTGACACCGAAGTGTCATGTTGCCCTCGCGTCACTGACGCAGCACAAAGCAGGCTGGCTGGGACGGAGAGATCGCTCTCCTCGGCTGGGATATCTAGCAGGGCTGAGGGGACAGGGCCGATGACAGGATTAGCACTGTGCCCACCAACATGACCCGAGGGCTCAAGATCTTCAGTGTCTCCGAACCAACTGTGGAAGATACAAACCCGGAATTTCAGACATGTGGACATACTTGGCTTATGAATATAGAGGCTGTAGGTGAAACAGGTCGTCGGTGGGGTCTGTTCTTTGAGGGTCATGGAAGTCAGGGTGGCCCCAAGAGACAGAAGCTTTTGGAGAAAGGCACCGGCTCTGCCAATGCTAAACGTCTGTATCACCCGTTCCCGGAAAGGGAGGAGAGGACCCCTCCTGCCCCACCCGGGGTCCAGATGCACCTGAAGTCCCAGGGGGTAGGGTGGGGAGGAGGCCCCCCCTCCTCGAAGCACACCGGAAACTCTCCTTCCAGCTCCTTGGCTACGGCTGGAGATGCAGACGGCAGATTACGTTTGCTCCACTGTCCCGGCCAAGCCCCAAAGCTATTTCTGCAAAAGCAAACAGAGTCCTGTTTGGAGCGACAATGGCCGTGGCGTACACAGCTGGCAGGTGGCAAGCATCCCATGGGATTTGCCAATGTTGTCGTGTGCGTTGGAACCACGGCGGGAAGAGATGGGAGCGTGGACAGGGGAGAGGAATGGCGGTGCTGGGGCCCCACGGGAGGAGGCTGGAATAAAGCCAGTGGCAGAGAAGCATTTGTAGCTCATGGGAATTTGGGGGAAACGGCCACACACGCATACACACACATACACCCCGTTATGTACTCTAGCTTTCGGAGTTCCAGAAGGCCTCTGAGATTTCAGAAGAATCCAGCCCCCATCGGGGCTGTGTTCACCAGCTTGCTGAGGTCACCTTGTCTCGAGTGCCCGCCATAACTCAAGACCCCATCCCGCACAGAGGACAGAAGCGTCGCCGCCTCCCAGGGTTAGGATCCCTAAGATGTGACTTTCTCCATGTGGCTTTTTTCACTTTTCAGGCTGAACGGCTGCTCTGAGCTTTCCCTCCAGCCCCTCCAGCCCCTTCTCCCTCCTGGAACGTCCCCCTGGTGCGCCCCACTCCACAGCTCCCTCCAGGGCGCTCTGTCACGTGCCCCGTGCGGGTGTCCCAGGAGGCTCCATGCAGGAGAGAAGGACAACCTTAGACCCCACCTGCCCCCACATCGTGGGCTTCTTCCTCTGAACCAAGTCCCTCTTGCACCTCTGCCTTGCTCCCCTCCTTGGGTCCCCCCCCCCGTCCTTACACCCACTGACGGAAACTGAAATGCCTCTCTAGGAAAAGTCGCTTCCGGAGGGCAAGTTCCCTTTCCACATTCTTACATCAAGAAATGAGCTCTTTGTTTCCAGCCCTTCCCTTCCTGATGAGGCCTGGAGATCTGGGACGCTGAGCAGCGGGGGCCTGAGAGTGTTTTCCCAGCGGAGTAAAAGTCTTACTTCCTCAGCCGTCAGCTGGAGGCTGCTGGCCGTTTTTCTGTACCACGTTTTTTTTTCTTTGGGGTCACTACACACACATCTTCAAAGACACAGACCTCACTACTCTTCTAGTGATGCTTGGCCCCTGATCACAGCTCCCGTACCACCTCTGGACAGGGCCACGAGGGGTCCCGGCAGAAGAAGGAGGAAGGCAGAAGAGGAAAGACACCAAAAGAAATTGAATATGGAAGCAAAGGGGCCAGGTGGGAGCTTGGTTGTGGGTCTGGCCCAGGAACCTCACTCCTCTGAGTCTAGTCCCTCCAGACATGCTTGCCGAGGGGTGGGCAATATCCACGGGACCCGGGAGTGAGTTCCAGTTCTGATGATCTGAGACTTGCCTATAAATCATGAAAGCGAGTCTGAGGCCAGAGAGATAGCAGGCTTTCAGGAAATGGAGATTGTGAACTTGACATCTTGGTCCAAAAAGCTGATGTCACCTGGCAGAGATTCCCAGAGGCAAGCGGTCCGGATTGACCTCTTAGAGAATACGGAGGGAGAAGAAAGGAAAGGCAAGGGAAGGGAAGGGAAGGGAAGGAGGAAGGGAGAGAGAGAAAGAAAGAAAGGGAAGGAAGGAAGGAAGGAAGGAAGGAAGGAAGGAAGAGAGGGAGGGAGGAAGGAAGGAAAAAAGAAAGAGAGGGAAGGAGGGAGGGAGGGAGGGAGGGAGGGAAGGAGGATGGAAGGAAGGAAGGAAGGAAGGAAAGAAGGAAGGAAACACTCATTGAATATCACTTATATTCCAAGTAATATTCAGGGGTCTACCATACATTATCTCATGGCTTTTTTTTTAATTGAGAATTAATTCATACCGTAAATATTCACCCTTATTCTGTGGTTTTAGTGTGTTCACAAAGTTGTGCCACCATCACCACCATTTAACTCCAGAATATTTTCATCACTCCAAAAAATAGCTCCATATCCATTAGCAGCCACTGTCCCTGTCCCCAGTCCCTGGAAGCCACAAGTCTACTTTCAGTCTGTACCAATTTACCTCTTCTGGACATTTCACATGAAATAGGTGGCATCTTGAAATAGATGTCTTTCACTTAGTGGAATGTTTTTCCAGATTCATCCATGTTGTAGTAGATGTTGCTACTTTATTCTTTTTTATGGCTGAATAAGATCCCATTGTACGGATGTACCACATTTTTGTTGATCCTTTCGGCAATCGATGAACATTTGGGCTGTTTCTACTTTTTGGCTGGGAACATTCGTGTACAAGTTTTTGTATGGACGTACGTTCTCGGTTGTCTTTGGTAGCCACCCAGAGCAGAATGGCAGGGGAATATGGCAACTCTCTATGTGACTTTTTGGGAAAGTGCCGAACTCCTTTCTATAGTGGTTGCACCATATTACATTCCCACCAGCATGTATGAGGGGTCCAATTTTTCCAGGTTCCCACCAACACTTGGAATTGCCAAGTGTTGGTAATTGGCAAAATTACCAAGTGTAAAAAAATCTTTTTTATTTTTGCCACCCTTGTATGTATGGAGTGGTATATCACTCTGGCTATGATATGCATTTCCCTAATGACTAATGGTGTTGAGCCTCTTTTTATGGGTTTATTGGACATTTGTATCTTTTCTTTTTATATCTTCTTTGAAGATCATGTTTTGCTAAGCAGTCCTGCCAAACTCGGGCTTTAGAGAGTTTAATCCCTTTACATTCACCTTTAATGTAACTACTAATAAAATAAAATTTAAATCTGCCATTTTTGTCATTTGTTTTCTGTTAGTCTGTGTCTTTCTTGTTCCTCTATCGCTCTATACCTTCTTTTGTGTTAGATATTTTCCAGTGCATTATTCAAGTTCTCCTGTTTTCTTTTACTATTCTTTTTAAAATTTCTTTTCTTACTGCATGTTTTGGGAATTACAATTAACATCTTAATTTATAATAATCTAGTTTGTATTAATATCAGCCAAATTTCAGTAGCATACAAAAAATGTTGTTTCTGGGGCGCCTGGGTGGCTCAGTGGGTTAAAGCCTCTGCCTTCGGCTCAGGTCATGATCTCAGGGTCCTGGGATCGAGCCCCGCATCAGGCTCTCTGCTTAGCAGGGAGCCGGCTTCCTCCTCTCTCTCTGCCTACTTGTGATCTCTCTCTCTCTCTGTCAAATAAATAAATAAAATCTCTTAAAAAAAAAATGTTGTTTCAAGGGGCGCCTGGGTGGCTCAGATGGTTGAGTGTCTGCCTTCGGCTCAGGTCATCATCCCGGGGTCCTGGGGTCTAGCCCTAGGATGGGCTCCCCACTGAGCCGGAAGCCTGCTTCTCCCTCTCCCTCTGCCTGCCGCTCAGCTGCTTATGCTCTCTCTCTCTCTCTGTCAAATAAATAAATAAAATATTTTTTTTAATGTTGTTTTCATATAACCTCATTCCTTAACCCCTGTGGTTTGTTTTTTTTTTGCCATTATTGTCATACAAATAAAATCTTTATGCATAGTATTTATATCAACATGTATTTAGTGTTATTGCTTTATACAGCTATCTCTTAAATCAGATAGGAGAAAAATATAAATAAAAATATAAACACAAATAAAAATGCAATAAAAGAAAAATGTAAACAAAAATATATGCCCATTGTCTTTTATATTAACTTATATATTACTTTTACTGATACTCTTTATTTCTTTATGTGAATTCTAGTTTTTGCCTAGTGTATTTTATTTCAGCCTGAAGGGACTCGCTTTAGTACTTTTTTAAAAAAGATTTTATTTATTTATTTGAGAGAGAGAGAGCATGAGCAGGGAGAGGGGCAGAGGGAGAGGAAGAATGGTGGTACAATTTTTTGTGACCTGTAAGTCTCAAATTTCTGTTTGTTTGTTTTTTCCCCTTCTATTCTTCAGACTGGATCATTTCAATAGACGTAGCTTCAGCTTTCCTGATTCTTTCCCCTGCTTACTCAAATTTGATGTCGAACTCCTCTAGGAAATTTTCATTTCTGTTGTACTTTGCAACTTCAGGATTTCTATTGGTTGTTTTTAATAATTCCCATATATTTATCAATATTCTCTATTTACTGACACACCATGCTCATACTTTCCTTTGGTTCTTTAGATATGATTTCATTTAGTTTTTAAATGTATTTAAAATACATAATTTAAGGTCTTTGTCTAGAAGTCCATCTGGGTTTCCTCAAAGATAGTTTATATTGATCCCCCCTGCCCCATGTATATGCCTTGCATTCTTGTTTCTTTTCATGTCTCACAATTTTTTTGTTGGAATCTGGACATTTTAAATAATATAATGTGGCAACTCTGAAAATCAGAGTCTCCCCTCTCCCCAAGGTTTGCTGTTTCTTTTTCGTTTGTTAGCAATCGTTCTGAACCAATTCCATGAAGTCTGCATTTTTGTTATGCATGGCCACCGAAATCTCTTCTCGGTTAGCTTGTTGTTAAGTAGTGATTGGACAAAGATTTCCCTAGATGCCTGGAACCAATAAGTCTCCCAGTCTTTGCCAAACGGCCCTGGGTGTGTGTTGGGCCATATCTTCGACTTCAGCTGGTGTTTATAATTAATTCTACTTTAGTCTTCACCTCCTGCTTGCTTAATGTCTTGAGGTTAGCCAGAGGTGAGAACCTAGGGTCTTTTAAGACTTTCCTGGCCTAGGGCACTGGGATGGCTCAGTTGGTTAAGTGATTGCCTTCAGCTCAGGTCATGATCCCAGAGTCCTGGGATCGAGTCCTGCATCGGGCTCCCTGCTCAGCGGGGAGTCTGCTTCTCCCTCTGACCTTCCCCCTCTCATGCTCTCTCTCTCTCTCTCAAATAAATAAATAAATAAATAAAAGACTTTCCTGGCATATACGCACAGTGCTGTGCATATGCATGTCCTTCTAGATTTTGCATAGCTTTGTTAGGTGTTGATAATCCCATTCAATGCTCTGCAAACTGAGGCCCAAATACGTTAAGTGACTTACATAAGCTCTCCATCAAGCAGGGAAGGACACAAGATTCAAACCCAAAGTCATGCTCTTTCTGCTCCAAGAAGCAAGACACCTTCAACTTCCACTGGTATTCCTCTTCCGTGCTCACTGGTAACACTGGCTTTAATCCGGCACAGAAGCCTTCTATGCCAAGTCTGAGACTGAAAGGTCAGCTCTTGGGAGTTGGCAGGTCTCACAGAGACTTAGGGGCAAAGCTAACTCCAAGGATGGAATTCCCAAGAATGGAGGAAGGCAGGCTTGCCCCATGCGTGATAAGCCAAAACTGCCTGTGCATTCTTAGGACTGGGAGGAAACTTCAAGGCCATCACAACGAACCCTAGCCCATTTTAAAAGCTGCCTTTTGCTGGGCCCTCACTACCGGTACCTGGTCCCCTGACAAGCATTTAGACTACGATAGGTCTATGAAACAGCAAAAAAACAAAACAAAACAAAACAAAAAAACCCTCAGCAAATGGCTCACTTATAAGGTGGCATATGATTCCAGAGTCTAAGATCTTAACTCCTCGGATCAACTTTCATTGAATCCCTTCCATGAAATCCTTGGACGGGGAGCTCATGACCTTCCGAGGCAACTCATTCCTCCTTCCCGTCCCTCTGCTTTTCAGAAAAACAGCCTAGCACAGGGGAAACAAGAGGAATCTTCAGAGTCTAGAGGTTTAGATCTTTGACTAACCCCTTCTGATCTGCATGATTTTGCCAAGTCACTTCCTCTCTCTGAACCCGTTTCCTTATCTGAGAGACGGGGGAAGCATGCCTGGTTGGCAAGCTGTCAGAGGACTGATGACATAAAGCCATCGGGCACACTCAGTACAACAATTCAACAATAGCGGCTATTACTGGGTTCTTCCGTGAAGGAACTGAAGTCTGTGTGTTGGCAGTTTCCACCCATTGTCCCTGAGTCCGATCCTTCAGCCCAACTTCCCCAGTCGGTACTTTCAGATCTTGCAAACATCCATTGCAATTGCCCCTCTTTATTTAAGCTAAACCACTCTAAACCACTCTTCTCCCTGAACAGCTCCCCAGACACATGACTTCCTTCACCACCACATCTCCTCTCCTCTAGGGATAAGACCTGCGCCCCTCCCTCCACCACTCACAGTGGTGCAAGCCCCTCAGACCAGCAGAGACAAAAAGGGCATCTCTCGATGTCTCATTTCAAAGCTTGTATCTCTTCTAATGAAGAACAAAGGCACCTCTTTTGTTAGTTATGCCACACGGAGGGACCACCCAGGACTATCCAAAGCCTCCTATTTGCCCTTGAATTTGTGGATCACAAAGCCAACATCTTTCCCAAACCTTTTATTTACTTCTTTTTTTAAACTGATGCCTGTGTCTTTTTCAAATGCATCTTGTTGGAGTCAACACAGGTCCCAGGCTGCTGAGGCCCCGATGGTCACACCCATCTTAAAGCAAAGCATCTTAAAGCAGAGCATCAATCCTAAAGAAATAAATCCTACTACATCATCTGATTTCCTCCCATCTCCCCGTGCTCTGCTACCCCCCAATTGCAAATGTCCTATGTAGATGAGCGCCTGAGGCCATTTCAACAAGAAACAAGACTGGGGCCTGGGAGATCCTGAAACCAAGTCCCTGAGTATTTACTGGACCCCTGACATGAAGCAGGCATTTGCAGACCCCGTACCTATGGGACCTTTGCAACTATCCTCTGCAGAGATGGTCATGAACCCATTTATAGAGGAGAGTCAGTGAGTCAAGTGATTCACACAAAGTCACGCAGCTGGTTGCTATAGGGATGGGGCACAACTCTGGGTTTCTCTGACCCTGGAGCCTGTATTCTCTTCTTTATACTGTCCATGTTCCCCGTTTTGCTAATAGAGTCTGAGTCATTCTCAAATTTCGAAGTGCATAGAAATTACCTGGAAAAAACTGCTTAAAAAAAAAATCCATCCTCAGTCCCCAAATTTTGATTCACTAGGTCCAGGGTGAGGCTTGGACACCTCGAAGAAGCCCTGGTCATTCACAAATAACAACCTTTCCTGCCACACCACGTACTGGGCTCTGAAACTCAACTCTCAAGCATTGCCCTGTGGGTCCAATCTACTTCGGCTTCTTTCCTGGCCAAGCCAGCGCAAGTAGTGGCAACGAGCCTCTGCTGGAGGTGACAGGGAGACCGCTGGAGCCCTCCTCAGCCTCTGCCTCTTGCTGTTCCTGTGGAGTTTTTCAGCCCAGACCTTAAACTTGGCCTCCTTCTGTGACCTCTGATTAGCTTTCCAGATCTGGCCGGAGGAAGCGGGAAAGCCCAGGCAGCGATGTTGCAATGACAGATTATTTAACACAACTGGAGTGCTCTCTGCATCATGAATTCCCCCAGTGTAGACATGAGACATTCCTGGGCCGCCTGCCAGGTCGTGTCCCCAGCCAGGAGCGTTTACATAGAGAAACAAATGGCTTTTTGTCCACCCGCTGCGACTCGTCACGGCTGCTTCCTCCCCAAGGCAGTGAGATGCCACATCAAATGTTCGCCTTTAAAGACGCTTACTTCACGGATCTGGTAGACTTCCCTATCTTCACCTGCCATCGTGCAGGCCTGTTCTAGAGGCACCCCTTTTGGTCACAAGATAGAAAGAGAAAACTGCTTCTTCCTTCCTTTTCCGTATGTGAGTAATGATTGACTCTTTCTCGTGGTTCATTTGCGGCGACAGGGTTTCTGCAGACAGAATCTAAATTTAATAAGAAGTTCATGGGCTCTCTGTCTGCATTTTGTTTGTTCTGTTGCAGAGAAGTTGGACCAAAGGGTCTATATGACTTTGAACAAGTTACCCAAGCCCTCTGAGCTCTGGTTCCTTTACAGCGAAATAGGGATAACAATCCTAACTGTCTCTTGGCTATTAAGCACCTGAAAGAACACAGAATGCAAAGGACCCAGCAAAATCACGGACACGTAGTAGGGGCTCTGTGTCCCTGCATATGTTGTCATCATCACTTTCTGCATCTGGCTACACACGGTGTGGTCCCCAAAGAAGCAGCACCTGCCTCCCCTGGGACCTTGTTGGAAATGCAGGATCTCATGCCCCATCCCACACCCTATCCAATCAGAGTCTGCATCTTGACAGGTTTAGGCACATGTACACTACGGCGAGGCAGAAGTGGTTAGCTCACTATCCGACAGGGTGGGGAAGCTGGGGATGGGGATGGCAACGGCTCTCTAACCAATTTTTCATCTTTTTGCACTGCTCACCATCTCTGCCATGCTGTGCCCGAATATATTCCACCTCCCTGTGGGAGGGATCTTCCTTCTGCGGAACTCTGGCCTCCTCGCCCTCCATGTGTTCGAGGTTCTCTGTCGGCTAATGGATAAAAGACCAACTTCTTGGAGTGGCATTCAGTCCCTCCTCAATCTGGACCAATCCCACCTTTCCGGCCATGGCATCTGCAGACGCTGTATTCTGTCCACCCTGGGCAATGTCTGTCATTTCTGAAAGTCAGACTTCACTTAGAGCTTTCGGCTCCTAATTCCACAAATGATCCCTCATCCCCGTGGGGTACTGTCATCTCGTTACCTTCACCCACTAACTCGAGCTCCAGTTCCTGGAATGCTCTTCTCTGTCTCCAAAACCCTACTCCATCTTCAAGGCTCAGGTCCATTGTAATTGTCAGAATATACACAGATCAAGGTCATAATGGATGAGCACGTGACGGTCAAGAACTTGGGTTCTTCGTTAACTCACCAGCAGCTATTTAAATCCCTTTGGGAAAGTCTGAACTTTTGAGACTTGGGTAGTCTTATCAACCCTAGCTGGGTAAAGGAGATAAGAAAGGTGCCAAGCTCAGAGAGCTGTTGTGAGGATTCCTTGGGGGGGAGGGGCACCGTGCCTAGCCCAGGGACTTGCACATAGTAAATGTTCAATAGAACTTTGGCAAACCCACTACGGTGGAAACCCACTCCGGCGGAAACCCACTCCGGCATAAATTTCATAGAGATGTGCCTACGTGTGGTCTGTTCACCATTGTAATCCTGGTACCTGGTCCAATTTCTGATACACAATATAAGTTTGACAAATGTTTGCGAAAATAAACAAACAAATAAATAAATAATTTGCTGAATAATTGTAAAGCTCTGTACAAATAAAAGGTTGCTATTTTGTTTTTATTTTATTTATTTTGTTTTATTTATTTGTTTGTATCTATTTGTTTGCTATTATTTAGTTAACAGAATTAGATAACCTGAGAGAGACAGAGATCCTACATTTATTACTATTGTGATCACTGACTTACGCTGTCTTCCAAGGGTAGATACTGCGGAGTTTCCCCTCCATTATTTCAACGTCTTGTCCAATCTGTTTGCAATCTTTTATCAGCGTAGCATATCTGTACCCCTCCATAATAACTATTTGGAGCCACAACCTTCTCTAGAGCCCTGGCATCACCAGTTAGGATGCAAAAGTTTCAACACTCAGTCCGTGTCCTCGTTTTCTAGGGACTCATGTCTGTCCTTGATCATCATCCTCCAACCTCAAAAACAGAAGAGATACCTTTTCTAAGAAATAATAAAAGAGAGGTCTCGGCAAGATATGGACCAAACACCTGGGGGAGGGACAGAGAGAAGCATAGCTCCAAAATGGTACTCTCAATTGGAAGGTCAAGGACAGGTCATGGCCCGTGAGGTCATGCAAATCACAACTTCCCAGCGTGATTGTCACCATCTGCTCTCTTCCAGGCCATCTGTGCTGACCCCACCCCTCACACTCCACTCTTACCGTGTCTTCCTCAAATGCGGGGACTCGGGCTAAAGAGGCCAGAGGTGATCTCTCTTTGTGTGCATATCTTGTCAAATGGCGGAATCGCCTGCAGGTCCTGTGAAATTGTAGGTTCTGAGTCAGTGGATCATAGGTGGGGCCTTAGAGTTTGCATGTCTAGTAACTCCAAGCGATGAAGATGTTGCTGGTCAGTGGATCATACTTTGAGCGAGAAGGGTCGACGGTGTTCCTGGACTATGGATTTCATCATTCTCCTAGAACCTTAGAAGCCCAGTTTCTGCTAAATACGTTATAAGAAAAAAAATTTCTTATAATTTTGTCAATTGTACCTAAATAGAACTGGGAGAAAATGATTTCTATATATTGAAAAATACATTTGAAGTACGGAAAATTTCTTCTGTAGATTACATAATGCAAATTAATCATTGACAAATTAGTAGATATGGAGTATTTTCCATGTGGAATAAAAGATGATGAGTTCCAATTATAATGTACATTGAATATCTACTGCCTTGGTTTTTGAGATTGCTTAGTCCCTATCATAGAAATACAAGCTTCCCTATGTCAATAACTTATTGACAACAGCTTATGCAATATCTTGTTTGTTATCCCGAAGCCCCTTCTCTCTTTTCATGCTATCTTGCTACTAACATTGCTTTCATGACCTAAGGGATCTTCCTTCAGATAGCAATCAGGATAGATGATTAGTGGTTATCTATCAGTGAAGTTGATGGTGTTATATAAAATAACAGCAAACATTTACTGAGTATTTCCTAGGGGTCAGGCACAATGCTAAGTGCTTTATAAAAATTTACTTGATTTAATCCTCAAAATAACCTCATGGAGATACTGGTATCAATTACCACTGTAAAAATAAGAAAATGAAGGTCAAGGAAAGTGAAGTAGACTTTCCCCTATTCCCTAGGGCTAGTGGGCTATAGCGTGAGGACTTGTACCTGGGTCTGCATGGCTCCAAAGCTCAGTGTTGACAGCTACAAAACGTTGAAAAATAAAAGAAAGTCAAAAAATACAAAAACAGTTTTTTAATTTTAAAAAAGTACAAGAAATTCAGACACTCTTTGCTTACCTGCCCAACTAACAGTCCCCTTTAAGAAATATTATGTTAAAATTAAAAATTCACTTAAAACAATCTCGTTTCCTTTGTGAATAGATGGCCAGAATTATATCCATGAAACTTTTTTTCTTCTTTGTGTATTTTGGAAAAGTAGCATGCAATCATTGTAAAATTGGGCTTCCAAAAAATGCTCACCTGCTGCATTGAACCAATTTAACAACATAACAAAACAGCCA
This sequence comes from Potos flavus, assembly GCA_028534135.1. Taxonomy (NCBI): domain Eukaryota; kingdom Metazoa; phylum Chordata; class Mammalia; order Carnivora; family Procyonidae; genus Potos; species Potos flavus. The sequence goes on along the minus strand of CM052891.1, from coordinate 33,500,393 downwards.
GGAGGATCTGATCTGGCTCTTACGGGCCTAAATCAATCCTTCCCGTACTTGTTTATTTGGGTCTAGAACTTTGTTTATTTTTCATTCTGACACTTTCTAATAAAACAAGTAAAATCTTCTCATTAGTTTAAAGCAGACAAACCTTCTTACGTAAATATGTTGAATTGCGAACAAAGCATTCACCAAATTAAAAAAAAAAACTTTTAACGTTTGTCATTTGGAAAGTATTGCTTTATGGAGTTATGTAGACATTCCAAATGTTGACAGATTTTATTACACACTGTCAAATATTAGATTCACTAATCTCCACCAATCTCACCAGTGAAGTCTTTTTTAATTTTTTTTTGAATATTTTATATATTTATTCATGAGAGACACAGAGAGAGACACAGAGGGAGAGGAAGAAGCAGACTCCCTGCCGAGCAGAGAGCCCGATGCGGGGCTCAATCCCAGCACCCTGGGATCATGACCTGAGCCGAAGGCGGACACTTAACAACTGAGCCACCCAGGTGCCCAGGAAGTCTTTAAGTATTGGGAAACTCTCGAGCTCACAGTGGTACATACAAGTTTTTTAAAATTCTCATTTTCGGGGCGCCTGGGTGGCTCAGTGGGTTAAAGCCTCTGCCTTCGGCTCAGGTCATGATCTCAGGGTCCTGGGATCGAGCCCCGCATCGGGCTCTCTGCTCAGCGGGGAGCCTGCTTCCCCCTCTCCCTCTGCCTGCCTCTCTGCCTACTTGTGATCTCTTTCTCTCTGTCAAATAAGTAAATAAAATCTTTAAAAATAAAATAAAATTCTCATTTTCATGATAATGTTTCCCCAGTTTTACTGAGATACAACTGATACGTAATCTTGCATGAGTTTCAGGTGTAAGCATAACGATCTGATATGTGTGCGTATCACAAAATGATTGCCATAGCGAGTCTACTCACCCTGTATCATGTCGTTACAATCCACCCCCCACCCCCGCCCCGTGATGACACACTTGTCATATCTACTCTCTTAGCAACTTCGAAACGTACAATACAGTGTTGGTAACCACAGTGCCCACGTGGTCCACGACAAACCCGTAACGTATTCACGTTCTAACTGCAAGTTCGTAACCCTTTGATCACCCTCTGCTAAACACTTGTAACATTTATTGTTTACCCACTGCATGCCCGGTTACAGAATAGGCCCTCCCGCTGACTTATCTGATGTCATGTGTTCACATTCCCACTTTACAGATGAAGAATGCAAGTCCCCAAGAGATGTGTGGAGTCTTTCAGTCCCTGGGATGGGGAACTGTGGGCTGGAGTGGCAGCTGGGGACCTATGGTGCGGACGAGAACCACTGCCCTGAAAACACTAGATCGCTCTGGATGTTTGCTTTGTGTATTTACATTTCTGCCACCGCGAGCCAGGCTCCACGATCTGAAAGTGGATTAGCACCCACTTGCTATTACCCACGCAGGTGTCCGTGGCTAAGTGTTTCTCAAGAATATGGGCATCACGCCATCTTCGTTAGAGTTGCCAAGGATGCTTGTAATAGATAATATGCATGTCCCCATCCCAGATAATGGCTGAGACTGGCTAACTTTTCACCAAGTTCCCTTCCCCTCTGGGCTTTAGACTCTATTTCCCCGGGGTTGCAGCATGGGGGTGTGGAACTCGTTCTCACGAATGGGTAGTGAATGGAAATAACGCAGTCACCTCTTGGCTGCAGTAATTAAGAGCAGGAATGTCTTCTCCACACCCCCCACTTCATGCTCTTCTTTGGGGACTCTGAAGCTACAAGGAATGGTAGAACCGAAGATGGGGGAGTCTGGGGTCCCAGAATAGCCAAGAGAAATAGAGAACTCCACTCCCACTGGCCCATACTGGATTGTGGCTTGAGAACCAAATCACTGTCTCATTCAGCCATTGAAATTGTGTAAAATTTGCTTTCCCTGCTGCATGTATCTACTGGATCTTGACGGAAGAGCCCAGAAATCTGCAATTTTAGAAAGCCTTCGGGTCATTCTGGAAAACTAGAGTTTCATGAAAGGGGTCAGGCTTAGGGCACAGGAAGGCAGTGCACTGGGGTGGCCTGGAGAGTTGTGTCAAAGACAACGATGGCAGCAATGGTTTCTATCACACCTCGTCCTCCCATCAACTCCCTTTCCCATCCCTTCCTGTCTGCTGAAACATTGATGTCGAAGTACACTCCTTAGAGACTCTTGCGGTAACACGTCCTTTCTTGCAGATAGATAGGTTAATTTCTAGAACGTGAGCTTGGCCTCAGAGCACTCTGATGAGTTGGTTGCAGACAGCAGTCACAGATGGGAGCCTGCGTGCACAGCAGGTATTTTATCGATCAAAAGAGAAAAATTGGGAGATGACTCATCTTCATTTTCACATCAGTCATCGCGTCTGTCATTCCGAGTCAGAGACCAAGGCCTGGGGCGGTGTGGAGGTTGTGGTTAAGTGAAAGCAAATAATAACATACCCAATTTAGGGCATGGGAAAATTTGTGTGGGTCCAGAAATTTCTCTCAAGTGCCAGCCATACTTGAAATCAAGTACCTGCCAACCCAAAGACTCTTGCTGCTCTGCCTTTATCGGGATCCTGGTGCACACAGCCTGGTGATTCTTTCCACCTCCAACACACCCGTGCACACACGGGCACAGAACACTCACATCAGAAGCCCAACGAAGGAGAGGGTCCCCTTCCCTCTACTCTTGCCTGGTGCGGCTGCTGGCTGAGTTGGGAACTAGGCGGGCGGGCGGAGGGGGCAGGGGGTAGAACAGTTACCATTGAGAAGAAATTAATCTCCCTCATCCCCTTCGTGGTGCAGAATGGGCTTCCCCTCTGTTAACCGTTCACGGCTCTCTTAGTTACTGGTGAGCTGCCCTTTCTCCAGAATTGCGTGAGACTCTATCAGACTCCGGCAGGGAGAGGACAGGGGATGGAGAAGGAACGGTCCCTGTCCAGCTCTGAGATCACAGCATCAAACTGCTGGTATGCACCATAGGCCAGACAGCCCCAAGGCGGCCTTAAAATCCAAGACAAAAAATTGGGAAATTCTGCCATACTTAGAGCTCCAGACTAAAAGAAATTGACCTCTGTTCTTCCGCAGCCTAGTTGGCTTCTTTTTTTTCCTTCGACCACTTTTTTGGAAAATCCTTGGTGATTTAACATCACGGTTCTTTTCTTGTGCAAGGAACTGATGGGGCCTGGAGGTGCCACAAGGCCCACAAAGGCAGCCACAGCCACCACTGTCTTAAGGGCGACATCTCCAACATCCCCGTGCCCTGAGTTCCCAGCATCTCTGAGGGAAGAGGCAGCTGACGACAGGAGGCTGGGTCCCAGGAGACTTGTTACCATGTTCTCTTCATCAGTGGGCTTCAGCTCAAGACGATTGATCACCCCCCTTCCTGATTCACGCACACACACACACACACACCCCTCCCGACTGCCTACCTGTTTCTGGCTGGGGTATGGTGGTCCCCTGAGGCCATCTTGGCTCAAAAGAAAAGAACTAGGTCCCAGAGTAAACCCCTCTTACGTTGCAAAGGCCGTATCCAGGCTCTGAGAATTCAAAACTGAAGTTTTCCTCCTTTGGCAGATTTGGATGCTGGGTGCTCTAAAAACTCATTGCAGTAGGTGTAATGTTGGGATTTGGCAAGTCGTTTGGGGGTCCACAGACCCTGAGCACCTTGAGGGCAGGAGTGCTCCTCGTTCCTCACGATAATGGCAAGAGCATTATACGCATTCAAATAAATGTAGGAAGGGAGGGAGGAATGTCAAATGTTCAATTTTCTACATGCAGTTTATAAAATGCAGCCCGATTAGAAAAGAACCATCTCCCAGAGATAAAAAGACCCAGTAACTAAACTCCTTGGCTCTAGAAGGCCCCAAACCCCAACTTTGACTCAATACATGAATCATCAGTGTAAAAAGAGGTCACGTCCTACAGACCCAATGATCTGGTTTGAGGTTAAATTTACTCCTGTGACCTGACTCTTGTAAGTAGTTTCTGGAACCAAGTAGACCCAGCCACACCCAGTGACTTGGAGACATGGAAAGACTAATAGATGGGTGCATTGTATGAAAGGCTGCTATATATAGCCTTACTACTTGCATTTCCAAATCAAGAAGAGGGGAAAAATAAAAAACAGATCCTAGGATCCAAATTGAAGCCACATTTCTGAGGTTGGGTGGTACCACCAAAACATGAGACAGGGAGCTCTACATTCTTTTCCAATCATATAGTCCACTTCCCTAACCTGCTCATGGCTCCTCCTCCTGAGTCGATTGAAAGACTTACTCTCGCTATCGCAGTAATGCAATGGACAGTCGGCGCTGTAGAATGCTCTGGTGAAGGGGTCAGTGTGCAGAAGGTCTTGGGAGGAAGAGTGGAGGAAGGGACACAACTATGGACTTTGCAGTCAAGCAAAGTCAAGCAAAGTCTTGGGAGCACGCTGCAAATATGTTGTGCGTGAGCCTGATCCCCTTGGGCAAGTCACTGAAGCTCGCCGACCATCAGGTTCCTAGCCGTAAAACCGCGAACAAAAGATGAACAGACTGAATGTGAACATTGCAAGGATTCCGTGAAATGCCCCTCACTAAGATGACACAGGTCAATCAACTCGAGTCCCACCCTCTTCTCTCCTTTTCGTCCCCAGCCCTCTTCATCTCGCGTCTTCTCTCGTCTCTCTGCTCCTTGTCGAATATTCCGCCCCATCCCGGTATTTAGCGCAGTGCTGACTGGTAGCGACTTAGGCGAGGAGCAATGAATCCAAATGCATGCCACTGAACACAGTCAATTCCCATGCGGGTCACCTCTCTCCTCTTGAAGGCTTGGCTCCAGTCTGTGGTTCAGCCCAGCTCAGTGTTGAGAAGCCCCAGGGACTCGAGGAAACTTTGAGAGTGGCCGTGCCTGGGTCCCAGGGCCCGTCCCGGTCGTTGACGGTCTGGACAAAGGCTTAGGGGAAGAGAGAGCTGCCCAAGCAGATCTTCTCAGTGATTTGTAGGTGAGACCCTCCTTCCTCCCTCAGTGGGCGAACCTCCCCAGCATCACCATCTCTCTCCCCACCGGCCGCTGTACAGGGGATGACGGGTCCGCTTCGGGATACACGGTCTGTCGCAGAGGACAGGTATCAGTGCGTTTGTCTCATCCTATCCCCCGCACACATGCGCACACAAACACACACACACACACACACAGGAAGGTGACGGCCGCCCCGAGACATTCTTCAGGTCGCGCGGAACAGCGTTGTGACCCTGGATGGGCCCCTCACCGGCTGTGTGGACTCGAACCCTCAACCGGCCAATGTTTCGCTCTCGGGAGCTGCAAAACTGATTTCTTGCACGTACTGGGAGGAGTAAAAGGAAAAGCAAATGGTGATCGTTCCTTTTTTCTTTGCACATCTTTGCACCTCGTAGCCTTATATCAAGTGCCAGGAACCCGTTCCAGCTCGTCCTCCCTCACCCTGCAGGGTGGGTGCAAGCCTTGACTTGGAAAGACCCCCGTGTGTAAATGATACTGACCGGCTGGCTGTCACCGCCCATCATCCTCAGCAGGAGCCTGGGCCCCTCCTCTGCACCAGAGGCTTTCAGTTACCCACACCCCGGGGCTGTCCTGGCTGGAGGGTCTTCTGATTGGGCTGGCCTGCCCTTCCCCCCCCGCCCCCAGGAGCTGTGATGCGGCCCCTGCACCCCAGGCGGCCTAGCTTCCCATTCCCTCCCTCTGCCTCCCACCAGACTCCAAGAACTGAGAACCTGAGAACTCCAGCTCAGGATTTTCGCCATATATCACGCAGTATACCCCGTATTACCCAATATACCCAGACCCACTGCTGGGGAGCTCCAGCAGCCACGTTTTTATGGCCCTGTCTTAATAGAGGGCGACATGCTATTTCTACCACGAGAGGCCCTGGACGCCGACTCCCGCAGGATGCACTCAGGCCGCTGCACGTGCGTCACTGCCCCCGGGGAGCTGGCAATATGGGAAGGGGGACCCCCCGGGGAAGGTCATGGGACCAGCACCGTAGGACTTTGTCTTCCCGGGTCATTTCCCACAAACATCCTTGGCTCGGTTCTCTGCAGGGGGAGAGAAGGTGAGCGGGTCAACACCTTGGCCAAGACCTAGCCACACACTCACGGCCCCACAGAGCCGGGGACGGGAGCTCAGCCATGACAGCGAGCTTCCTGACGTTTCCTGCCCTGCTGCCCTCTCCTCACTGATTCCCAAAGAAGCCGGGGCCAGGCATCCAAGCCAAGCCCCGATTCTTCTGTGCATGTCCCCTACTCCTCCTCCCCCTGCTTCCCTTGCTGTTCCCACTTCCAAGGGGCCAGAGTTCCTCTGTTTTCTCAGCCTTCAAGAGAAAGTCTGGAATTTCCTCCTAGACCCTGAAATTGGGAAACTCCCATCTGTGTTTATCGTCCCTAAAAGGCAAAATCATCCCCATGAATAAGCCTGTCCTTTGAGCCTGAAGGCAGATCATTGCCTTGGCCTTTTTCCAGCCCCACTGGTGGAGCTGCCCAGTGGCCCGAGGTGAGGCCACCCAGCCACCCTGTCCCTCCTCCCTGCTGCCATCCAGGCCCCCTGGTCCCTTAGGGCTTCTCCCCACCCAGAGCAGTGGATGAAGCCATCGCAGGCATTCTGGGGTCTGGAATGGAATGAGAGGGAGGCCAGAGGGACCTCAGTGCATGGACCCCACCTTCACAGCCTCTGTCGCCTTGTCCCTGAAAGGGGGAGAGGAGTAGCTTCACAGAATTAAGGTAAGATGCATCAAAGCGTGCGCACAGCAGGTCTGAGGAGTGGGGGTTGACTGTGAACTTACACTTGTTAGAGGCAGCAGCCTCGCCTTGCCCACAGTCCAGCTCTTCTCTAGAGGGAGGGCAGGCCACGTGCGAACCAGGCCTGGTCTACACTCCCAACTTGGAGGCAGAAGATCTGGCCCATCTCCCGGCTCTACCTCTCCCCAGCTGTGTGATCTTCGGCCGTGCTTAACCTCTCTGGGCCTCCCTTTCTTCCTGTGTTAACTAGTAATGATTAAACGGTGAGGTTAAAAGGAGAGAATGCTTCTCCTACCCTCGCCTCGGTGCCTGGCGAGTGGGGTCCCGTTGGTGCATGCTGGCGTCTCCCCTCCCGACGCTGGGTGCCGACACTCCTTCTATCCACCGCGCTCGGCAGCCCTCCCTCACCTCCCCTGGCCCACTGTCAGCACATCGCCTGTGGTTTTTCTGGGAAGTTTCCCTTCTCTTTTGTGAAATGCACAGCAACTAGGGGCTATTCTGTCCGTTATAAGAGGAAGTCCTCCAGCCCCGGGGCCTTTCCCCAAGGTTCACGTGAGGACCTCTGCCCAGCCACGGTGAGGGCCTTCGGCCAGGCTTTTCTTTCCCCAAGTCCCCTTCTAGGGGACAGCAGCCAGCTCCCCCCGCCCTAACCTCCCAGAGTCCCCCCGGAGTCACAGCTGGGCAGATCGGAAGCGAGCCAAGTCTCTGCTGGGGCTTCCCCTTCACCCAATAGCACCACCTCGGTTCTCCAAGGACACCCTGCCCTCAGCCCACTTGTCCCCACACTCCGCCTGGCCCTTCACCCTGGTGAGGCCCAGGTCAGCTGGCTCTACCCTGAGCACCCTCAGGAAGATGTGTGGGTCCTCAGTAGGCCCCACTGTCGGGACATCAGCTCCGTGAGCCCCAGGTTGTGTCCACGGGTGAGAGTCACTTGGCTAACTAGCCCGGGCGAGCCCCGCGTCAGGCATGGCCCCCCAATCCACTGTTTCCTGGACATTCAACAGCAGTGAGTCTCTAGTAGGGAAAGACATTCCCTTTTCAGCTGTCTTTTAATTTTTTTTTTTTTTGATCCAATCAAGGAGAAAGCCTCGGCACTTACCAACGTCCTCCCCCTTCTCTCTGCCTCTCTCCCTCTCTTCCACAAGAGAGTAAGCTCAGAGGCCCGACATCAGGCAGGCAACTACATCCAGCTCCAATCGAAAACAATGTTTATTTTGATTGCAAGTAGAGCAAGCAATATTGGTTTCACGTTTATGGCAGTTACAAAATGTTTCCTTTCAAAACGCATCTATTTAAGTAAAAAAAAAAAAGTCATTTTAAAGAAAACCACTAGGTAGTCAGAGAATGGTTTTGCAAAGACGTGTGAAAAAAAATCCCAAAGGTAGAATGCCAAAACTTGGGATGAGTTTTAGCTGGACAACACACCCTAACAAGGAGAATTCTAGGCCCTTGAGACCCGCTGGTGGATGAGGTGCTTGGATCCCAGAGTTTGATCATGTGCACACGAATCTCAGCGGCAAGGGTACCTTGTACCCCTCGGATAAACACCCTCTTTTTCCTTCTGTCCATTCATTTAGGGATGTTTAAAAAAAAAAATCCAAAAACCCAAAGACTAAGACCAGCATCTTGGTGCTGGTCTCATCCAGCACCAAGTCTGGACTCCAGGTGGTGAAGCTGGGGAGAGGGAGATGGGCAGGCAGGCCAAATCCCAGAGTTACAGGTTGGCTGGGGTCTGGGTTCACAGCTGGAGGTGGGCCAAGGCGCACACGGTAGCAAAGTCACTTCTGTTGCACATGGGACATGTCTGAGTCAGGGTGATGTGCCCAGACAGGTCTGCACAGTGCCAGACGGCTAGATGGTGAGATCACAGGCTGTCACTTATGAAGATTGTGCCACAGGAAGATCACACAGAAGTCGGAAGCCCTAGATTCTAATTTCAGTTCTGATTTCAGCTGATTGTGTGACCTTGACCAAGTCGCTTTACCTCCCCAGACCAGTTTTTTCATCTGCCGAGAGAACTAGAGGTGAACTTCACCAAGGCAGGAAGTATCCCTGTTTAATGAGTCGATAGAGACCTGGTATCCATCCCGTGGGATGTTCTGATTATTTTCATGAACTAAGATGTCAAGTATCCGGCAGAAATATCGCACCTCTTCTAACTTCCTTGGAAATGGTAGGCCTGCTGATAACTGTCATTCCCGCTACGGCGCTTTTCTGCAATGGAGTCCATGGCAGGGCAGCAATAAGGAAGTTGAGAGCTCAGTGGCTCTCTCTGGATTCCAAGATCCTTAACAGGTGGCAGGTCCACGGATCCCAGTTCCTGGGGCCAGCAAGACACCTGTGCACAAGGCTAGTTCTGCCAGCTCCAGCCTTCAGTTTGCCCTGCAGTGGGAAGAACAGTGATCCTAGATCGAAACCCTGGCCATGGAGCCGAGAACGAAAAATGCTGGCTAGCAAGAGGAAAAGGTCAAATAGCTTGTTATTTTCCTCTTGAAATCTGTCCAAGGACCTACGTTGTAGCAAAAAGCCACAGGAAATTGTGCGGACTTTCCCAGTTACAATGATTAACGGCTGCTCCTTCTTTTGGCCACATCTGTGGTCTTGAAAGTGACCCTTTTGTTCTCCAGAAAATCACAGACACATTCCTTCCTTCTGAGCTCCGGATACCCTGGAGGGCGGACCAAGTTGGCTGCATTTTGCAAGTGGCTTTGGAGCAGGGAGGATAAATAAGTTTCTCTCTTTGGAATTTCCCTTGTGTTCACTCAGTAGAAACATTATAAAGCACTGTCTTGGTCCAGGCATTATCTATGTCTTGGGGAACAGGAGCCCCCAGATAAATGAGGAGGGGGAGACAAGCAAGACCAACAGAAGAGACAAATGCTCGTTTGGGGTGAACATCGATGCCGTAGAAATGTAGAATAAGGGCATCTTTTCTAGCCTCGTCTTCCAGGAGGAAAGGGCCTCTGAGCTGGGTTTTGCAGAATGAGTAGAAGTTGGTGAGTGAGGAAGGATAAGACTTCCAGAAGAAAGGAAACGGCTTGTGTGCAAAGACCCAGAAGTGTGATCTTGGTAGAGGGGGGTTGGGGGGAGTCTCTGCAAACCACTGTGGTCTTTCTAGAGCCAGAGTGCCTGAAGTCTGAAGGGGGAGTTGAAGCTAGAGAGAGAGAGGAAGGCACCGAGCCATGACCGAGTTCCGGATAGGCATGCTGAAGGGCTTGGACATTAATCTGAGGACTCAGGGGAACCGATGAGAGATTCTCAGCACGGAAGAGACCCAATGGATGGGCATCTCGGTCTTTCAGCATTGGGGTGGAGGATGGGTGAGAGCCCAGCCAGGAGCCTTGCCGTACCCAGGAAAAGCGTTTTAAGAACCCAAAGAAGAGGATGGCAAGGAGGGGGCTGGACGGGGATGATTTTATAGCTGGAAGAGCTCAGGACAACTGACAGTTTTCTATTCAACCTACTGAACCAAAACTCAACTCCTCGATAGTCCTGTCCCATGCTCTACCAACCCTAGACCCCCAAAGAGCTAGCAATGCCTTTCGCAGAATAGATCTCTGATAGAGCTTTGTTAAAGGATGCGGGGATGAATGGATGAGTGAGTGCGCGAGCGAATGAGTGAATGAGTGAATGAGTGAATGCAATCTTCCCCTAAGAGCACCGCTGTCCAATCAACTCCCGGCTCAGCTTCCCTCTCCGGAGAGCGGTGGTCCCGAAGAGGAGAGGGGGATGGCAAGCCCCAGGCTGCTCCGACAAGACCTCTCCCTCTCTCCCAGAGGCCCGGCTGGAGCCAGCGGAGAGACACACCTCTGGGCGGGAAGTGCCAGCCCGGCCCGTCGGCCTGGACGGCTCCTGGGGCCCAGATGGGGATTTCTTCTCGGGGCTGCGGGCCTGGGCAAGGCCGGGCCGCAGAACGTGCCCCGAGCGTGCGGCCCACTTCAGCTGCACCGCCGCTGACCCTCGGGGAGGGGGACTCCACCAGCTTGCTGTGAGGACCTGAGGAAGCCAGGCTATGGAAGCGGCTCACGACAGATGAGTTTACGACTATGAATTTGTGTGTGAGAGCAGGAGAGCCGGAAAGCCCCAGATTCGGAGCTTTGGTTCTGGCGGGTTCTAGCTACACGGCCCTGTCTGAGGTGCTTAACCCCTCTGAACCTTGAGTTCTCACCTGGCAAAGGGGGACATAGACTGTCTATCCCCCGGGTTGCTGTGGAGCGGGGAGATGAGAGACGATAGGCAAACAGTCCTGACCGGCTGTGAGGTGCGGCGTCCCTCTACCACAGTAATGGGAGACGCAACCTTGAGGATGGCTCTTCCCTGGGGACCGGTCCCCTGCTGGCCTCGGAGCATTCCCTGCTCTGTGACACGGGCAGGTGGCTCTGTGGGTTGGGGACAAACATGTGGATGACCGACGGTGCCTCAGTTTCCCTAACCAGTGCTTCAGAGGGCCGAAATCACGTGGGTAAAGAGCTCTGTGGCCAGCATGTGACCCAGCCATGGGACTCCCTCCAGGCAATATCTTCAAGCTTAAAGGCATGAAGTAAGTGACTATGAGGGATTGCTCCAGAATCCGTTTTTTTGCAACTCACTTATCAGAGCCCCCTGATGCTCCAAGAACCTTGTGGGAGAGGAAAGACTCCTTCCCAGGAGAGGAATCGGAGACCTAGGTGGCAGCCCAAATTAGCCGTCACTGATTCGCTGTGTGACTTTGAGTAAGTCACTGCTTCCTTCAGCTTTAGGAGCCTCAGTCTCCAAGATGGGGGCCGTGGGTGCTGAAGGTCCCCTTCGGCGGCTTTCTGTTCTCAACCCAGAGCTGCAGTGCTTCCATGGGACAGCCCTCTCACCCGTGGCTGCACACACCGGAGGCAGGGTGGTCTCTTAAACTTACAGGGAGTTAGCAGCGCTGAGCTCTGGTTGGCTTGGAGGAAAGATCTAGAATCAGAGCTGCCTCTTGGTCTCCCCACGGGCCTGGCTGAGAAGCCAGCAGGCCCCCGGCAGGTGCGTGTCCTGTTTGTTTTGCCAGATGCAAATAACGGAAGAGAGAGGGGATTTTATGGCTTTCTTTTTCTTAGAAGGCTTACAAACTCATAGCACTCCTGGAAAAACTTATGTCATCCTTCAAAACGGGATGTCTAATGTAACGGAAACGGCCCATTAGTTTGATACGTCCCAAGGAGACAAAAATGAAATGAGAGCGAAAGAGAAATGGAGAACTAGTAAAAACCACTGGAAGAAAAACTGAGCAGCAGAAGCGGATGTCTAGAACGGGAACCAGGATCTTGATGTTTGGCCCAGAGCGAGGAAGAGAAAAAGGATGGCATTGCAAAACACATCCGAGAAACAGGAATGGGGAGGATGCGGTTTGGGCTGAGATTGGAGAGCTGAGCCTACTGTGGGCCACACTGGGTTTTTAATCTGGGTGTCCAGACCCACTTTCTCGCCAGGATGCCCGGCAAAGCAGTGGGGGAGAGTCCAAGCCGGCTCAGAACACAGATGCAGGAGACCTGCTTCTTTCCAACCTTCCTCCGGTACCTTCTCGCATTTGACCTTGGGCAGGTCATCTGACTTCTCTCTGTGATGGCAGGATTGTCCCCAGACCTGCTCGTCCCACAGGGTGCTATGGGTATGAAGTGCAGTGATGCTAATTCTGACCTGTGGGCATGAAGCCGGATGGCCCATCCGATGGGGAATTTCCAGAACCGAGATACTTCCTTCCTCCGCAGCTGCCCTTAAAGTGAAGAAGTGATGGAAGAAAGGAACCTCAGCATTACACAGGGAGTCAGATTTTATCATTTCCCTTCTACAGCTGAGGCCCCACATAGCTAACCCCTTAGCCAAGGTATTACAATGAGTCAGTGGGAGGGGTCTGTTGGGCCAATGCCCAGGGCAGCTCAGACCCAGTCAAAATACAGTCAAAACATCGGAGCCGGATTTTTTCAGATTTTAACTCCCTTAATGGCTGAGTTCTCACCACTCCCAGGCTCTCCATTCATGCGTTCAGCGAACATGGGCCTAGTACAGAGCTCCCGTCTGGCCCAGACAAGGCATTTAATTACCACTTGTTAAGTAAATGAATAAATAAATGGTGAATGAATGAATGAATGCCAGGCCCTCTCCTATGTGCTGCGATAAAGTCAGAGAACAGATAGATCCTGGCTCTCTCGCTTACAGCATCGTGCAAAACATAAACAGATAAAGAACCTTTAAAATACAAGGTGCCTCCAGTGTCATAGAAAGAAAAGTGTAACGTAAGGGATCACAAAGTCTTCTGCGTCAAAAGGAGTCTGGAAAGGCTTCTTGGAGAAGGCCCAGCAACCATTCCAAGCAGAGGAAACAACGGGAGCCAGGGCTGGCTTCTGGGACTAAAGCCATTAGGTGTTACTACAGCCTAGAGTAACTGAAAGAAGTAATTGGTGAGACGTGGTCTGGAAGGTAAGCCGCGGCCAGGCCGGGCCTCCTGATGGCTCTAGGAAAGAGCCAGACTCTATCAAGTCAAAGCGGAGAGCTGGTGAAACTCTCTTGGCAGACCAGATTGATGGCTTGGGATAGATCGATTTGCTATCAGTACAAAGGATGGACTGGATGGTAGAGCTTCTATTTGGCAGGAAATCATATACAATTGTTTTAACAGGATTTAAACGAAGGCAGGTCCTTTGGGACGAGGAAGAGGAAATGCTTGCTAAAGATGCCTCAGAAGTGCAATGGACAGGGCTTGGAGGCCAGATGGATGTGGCAGGAGGTAAGCAGGGACATCTAAGCCCTGCTTTCAAGCTCGACCATCTCTGGGAGCAGAAGGGTGAATTCTTGGTGGGCGAGGCTCATCTGGGAGTGGCACGGACTGGGGCTGAGGGTCAGGATGTCCCTGCCTTCCTCACGCAGAGGCACACGAAGGCAGCATCAAGGCATGGTTGGGGGAACTTTAAAACCCCTCCTCGAAAATTCTCCATAGACTCAAACGAGAGAGAGAGATGCAAACCAAGAAACAGACTCTTAACTATAGAGAACAAACCTATGGTTACCAGAAGGGAGCGGGTAGGGGGTGGATGAAATAGATGGGGATTTAGGAGGGCACCTGTCGTGATGAGCACGGGGCGATGTATGGAATTGTTGAACCACTGTATCGTACGCCTGAAACTAACATCACATTGTATGGTCACTAACTGGGATTTAAATAAAAACTTAAAAAAAAATTCTCCATAGACTCTCTGCCCAAAGCCACCCTGAAGGAATAACCTAAGGGAAAAGAATATGTCTCATAGGCGAGCCCAACCCCAACACAGTCCTCTACCCTACCTCCCAACCAAACTGATTTCCCGAAGTCCTTTTGGGTAGAGAGGTCGCATCTGTCACAGGGGTTTACTGCGTCTTGGTTGAAAGAAGGAAAGGAAGGAAGAGAGGGAGGGAAAGGGGAGATACCAAGAAGGAAGGATGTCCCATTGGAAGTGGGCGACAGCTAGGTGTGCAAGCCCAGTCGGCGGAGAGAAACACAAATCCAGAGCTTGCCTGCAGAGTTCTGCTGGACAATGAGAGTTTAAATACGGGAGTCCAGAGGAAAGAGCATCTAGACCCAGGGTCACACATTCAACTACCGCGGGGGCCAGGTAGAGAAGATGCAGGAGTGGGAGGAGCCCAGCAGCAGGTCAGAGAGCAGCCTCGGCGGGGGTGGGGGTGGGGCGGTGGGGGGATCTCCGGGGAAGCCAGGAGCGGACGCTCCATCCCCAGGGACAGCCGCCGCTCCGCTCTCGGAAGTTGCTGCTACGTGGGATTGCAGGCTCAGTGCTGCCAGATCCGATTCTACCAAGACGAACCAGATGCCCCCAATTTTAAGTGAGGAAAGCACCCGATTTTACACGTTAGCAACTAATTGTCTTCTTTTTAATCACCGCCAGTTTGCAAACCGCCGTGAGGAGTGGGAGTAGAAGCATGAGTGCCTAGCGAACAGCAATATCCAGGGACGCACGGAGCCGAGAAACCAGGGAGCCCAGGGTCCGAGGAAGCAGCAGGGAGAAGAGAAGCAGAGCCTCAGACACAACGGTCGGCAGCATTTCCTGGAAGAGCGGGCTGCAGATGGCGGTAAGGGGGCAGGGATCCCCCGGGACCAGAGTCGTGAAGACTCCTCTGCAGGAAGAGATAAGAAGGTGCCCGATGAGACCATAAGGATTTCCGCTCGAGCGGTGGATGTAGAAAGCACATGGCAGCCGCATGAGGAATTAATTGTAGGTGAGAATACAGAGACCACAAATAGAGATCAGTTATTCAAGGATTTTTTTTTCCCAGGTCGGGGTGCCTGGGTGGCTCAGTGGGTTAAACGTCCGTCTTCGGCTCAGGTCATGATCCCACGGTCCTGGGATCAAGCCCCGCATTGGGCTCCCTGCTCTGCGGGGAGCCTGCTTGTCCCTCTCCCTCTGACCCTCCTCTTGCTCATGCTCTCTCTCTCTCTTTTTTAAGAAAAGAATTTTTCCCAGGAAAAGAAGGAAAGAAAGAGAGCATGGCATTGCTTGAGAGAAGGCAGGGTTAAGAGAAATGGGTTTTTTTAAACAATGAAGACCTAAGCATTCTGGTTAGGGGAAGGGAAGGAAAGAGTAGAGAGAGCCAGGAATCGCATGGAGGCAATGGAGAACGCCGGGTTCTGGAAAAGTCTACAGGAGATCAAGGACGTAGATGGACCACGGCCTCTCGACAAGAGGGACAATCTCTTCTTCTACAGCAGGAGAATCCCGACGGTCAGGAATTAGGGGGCTTGGATGGCCCGCATTGGGGCGCTGGCCCATGGGGAGACAGGACCCCTGTGGAAAGGAGAGATGAGCAAGCCGGGAAGGAAAGGAAGCCAGGTAGGGGTGGAGGGCCCCTCGATTGCTGACACAGGGCCTGTGGAGTTGCTGAAGGGGAAGGAAGCAGAAGGCTGCGGCTAAAGAAATGGATTACTAAGTTGAACTCCGTGAAATGCAGAAGTTCAGAGAGATGACAAGTCCAGAGAGTGGCCACGGGGCGGAGGCTGAAACGTCGTGGTGATGAATTCAGTTGAAGAGGGACCCAGGACCTATGGAGGACTTCCCTATTAGCTCCTCTACAGCCCCTGCTCTGTACCTTCCCTTGACCCACTACCTCCTTACTGAGGCTTCCGTGGACGTGGTGGACAGAGGTGAGCGTGGTGTCCACGTGGTGGACAGAGGGAAGGAAGAGGACAGGAAGGGCATGTGGAAGACTGGCCTTGGGGTGGGGACACCTGGGTTTCAGTCCTCGCCCTGCTGCTTTGAGCAAGCCAACCTCTGAACCTCAGTGTCCACATCTGTAAAATGGGGGTGATGATACGGGGGTCTCAGCTACGCTGCAACGCTCTTGTTAGAGTCACAGCGTTTAATGAATCATGAAACACACGCGAGGATTTACAATCACGGGTGCCTCGGGATTGCCCACAGTTTTGAAATCAATCCTCATTAACTACACAGAAGTTCTAGAAGGCATTCGGTCAACACTTAAAACTAATGGGAATCATTGTCATGAAATCCCAATTGTGTCATGGCCAAGCTTGGGGATATGAGCGCATCCTATATGGGGAGCTCGTGAGATGCTGAAACAGTGAACTCTCTACAGCAAAGAAATGTGTGTCTGTGTGGCTGACATCGTCCTTTTTGTCATCTTGGGGTGCAAATCGTTCTCAGTTCCTTAATTATGTTCAGTTAATCACCTGAACCCTAAATCGTCCTGATTAGGAGGAAATCTCACAGTCTGGGCTTAAGCGTCCCCTCCCAACTTTGTCATAGTTCCGAAGAACCTTGGGGACCCATTCGCTCCAGCTGCCAAGTCCTGCTGTTATATTTCAAGCACAGTGGCCAGGGCTCTTGGCCGCCATCGCTCCCGGCACTGCCGGTGACTGTGGATTACTGTCCCCACACCACCCAAAGTCTGTCCCTCCTCCTTGCTCTCACTGTGCCCTCTCCCGTCTTGGCCACGGTGCCGCCCGAGGGCTCCCAAAGCACCTTCCATTTCCCCTGGCGGGTTTGGCCACGCCCGTAAAGCGTGGTGACTGTCTCAACAGGGAAAGTGCCTAATCACTTTGGACTCAAAAGAAGGGACCTCGGTTTCTCTCCCCTTGGGAGGTCCTTGGTCCTTAAGCAACCGTATCCATTTTTCCCCCCATGTCCAGCTCTGCAGGGGGTGTTAGGAGGGACGGTCTTTCCCCTTGGCCACCAAACATTCTCCCCCCCTTCCCCCAGGACAACGAGTGACTATCCACAATGCAATGAGTGCCTACTTCTCCAGCCTCGGGAAGATTTCTCTAAACAAAGACGCGAAGAAAGTAGCTGGCAGTCTCGCTGGAAAAGTTAAGCTCTGTGTCACCAAGCCCTTCCCACAGCACACGCAGGCATCCACAAGGCTCTTCTGTACTGATCTGGGAGGGCGCTGAAATCCCGGGCAAGTTTCTTTTCCCCAGTTTAAATTAACCCCGATTGGGATTTTCAGGGAGGAATCTTGAGGGCACCAGCAACCCTGATTTCCCCCGAATCCATTCATTCATCCCACAGGTGGTGATGCGCCCAAGGCTAGGCGCTAATGCTGGGGACCCAGGGGTGAACACGCACACTCGAGTCCCTGCCCACGACTGTGTCTGGCTCCTGCTTGCTGGCCACTGCCACTGTTACCAACGGCTCCAAGGAGAGCAGTGTGCCTGTGAAGTTTCTCTCGTTCCTTTGGCTATATTTTTGAGCAACATATAAGTTGCAAAGTTGAATGATTTGGTAACGCTTTGTTTTAAATCCTTGCATTTAAGTCAGGGAAAAAAAAAATGGGTGTGCTTTGCGAAACCGTCCCCTCCAACTTCTTCCCTCCTCTAGGCAGATACCGTCTGCGTGCTCGTTCAGACTCTTCTCGGGCTCTGACTTACGGTAAATGCAGAAGAAGCTTATGAATAGAGCCAAAGCTTTGCCAGCCCGGGGCTGCACCAGCGCGCCAGCCGAAACCATTAGCCAAAAAGGAGCTTTTTGCAGCCGGGGAAGTTTCGCTTTTCGGGAGGCAGGATTTTGCAACCAAAAGAGACAAGCGGTTCGTCCCCAAAAAAGGATCCGTGTGGCCCCTGAAAATCACTCTTGCCTAGTGCCTCTTTGCTGGCTCCCCAACCCTTGCCACTACCTCTTCCCCAAAAAGAAGCAGGGGGGAATTCGGGAAACCAACAGTCTTTGTTTCTCTACTCATTTCCCTGTCAGATACTAGACCGCCCTCCGATTCAGGCACCTGGGGAGACGATTTGAGATTCCTGGACTGGTTATAGGTTCCAACAATATTTAGGGAGAACTTACTGCATGGAAGACACCGCATCGGGGGCTGGGATCCAGCCCAGGCAAGAGCCTCGAGGTGGGATGGGGCGCAGAGGGCTCTGGAAGCAGAGGCGGAGGCTGAGACAGCCACCCGAGCTTCGAGGGCAGAGAGGGGCCTGTCGGGACGTGAGCTTTCCAGCGAGAGCTGGCTGTGCGACGAGCCGGGGCCCGAACTCGATTCCGGGGCTGTTCCTCCCGAACAGTTTTTTTCAGCCGCCCAAGGCTCTCCCTCTGTCCAGGTAGATAAGAGAACAGGGATGAGAAAGAGCTTAGGAAATCGAAACCGCGCTGCATTATAACGCGCATGCCCCGTGGACTTTCACAGCCCAACGCGAAGGCGGAGGGACGCGCACCTGCTGCGGGGGGCCGGGCACGGGCGCCCGAAGCTGCGTGCGCACTGTAGTTTGCTCAGGCCCTGAGAGTGACACAGCTCTTTACACGGTGCTTACAAAGCACCCTTGGCTTATTATTTCATGCAAGTCTCGTGACAACGTTGGCAACAGCTGTCTTACTAATCACACTTTACAGAAGAGGCCCAGAGGGGTCAAGTGACTTGTGCAAGGCCACACAGCCAGACAGAGGCAGAGTCAGGCCTCTGGCCCTGGGGTTCTGACCCCGCCCAGGGCTCTCTCCATGAGTCCAGGGGGCCTCTTCTTCCTTGCCCTTCACTCACTCTTTCTCCTCTTGTTTCTTTCCCCTTTTCTACCTGTGCCTCATTCTGCTGGGGCCCCCCAACCTGGCCAGCATCCCCCTGTTTCGTGTACCCTAAGCTTTAGGCCAGGGTTGCCCAAACACGGCTGGGAGGGTGGGAGGGACAGCTTAGAAAAAAAATATATAGGTTTACATGGTAAAATTACAGATAGTGATTCAGCGGATCTGGGGTGAAGACCAGGACTTTGTGTTTTTGATAGGTGCCATGGTATTTAATTTTATTTGGTCACGAATGCCTTTGCTAATCTGATGGAAGCTATGGTCTCTCTCTCTAGAGAAATACACAATCACATAAATGTGGAAGACAATTCCAGATGGTTTCTGAAGCCTAGCCAAGAGCCCCAGATGAGAACCGTGGGCCGGACAGCATGAACTGCTCGCTCTTCCCCACACCTGGCCGGCATTTCCCACACTCGGCCCTTTGAAGACTGTTCTAGCAGGACCCTGGCCCGGCATCATCAGGCTCACCTGGGAGCTGGTTGGAAATGCAGGATCTCAGGCCCACCCAAGACCCAGAGATCAGAATCGGTACTTTAACAAAATCCCAAGGGGATGCACGAGGGCTTTAAATTTGCAGCAGCTGCAAGTCGGCTCCAAAATACGCCCCTCCGCCATTGAAAAATCCCCCAAGCTTTAGAACCTGACAACCCCGGGTGCCCATCTTCAAGGCGCCACCACGTAACCTTCCCGGAGCCCTTAGCGGGGACTCACGGCCCCCTGTCTGTCCAGTCTGCAAATGCTGTTTGTCTCTAGACTCCGTTAAAGCAAGGATTCAGGAAAGGTTGTAAAATGTTTCTCTGTTTCTACCCACCTGCTTTTCACGACCTCTGTGTCCCTAAGGTCCACCCCCCAGGTCGGCACCTTCCCACGGGCACCTCAAGTGTGCTCACCAGCCACCCCCCCAGGCCCCGACCCTCTCAGGCCACTTTGGGCAATGAGATCCCCAAGCGAGGAAAGTGACTTCTTCCCTACTCTGCTCCTCTTGGTTACCATCTTGGAGAGGCTGTGGCGACTCAGGCTGTGATTATCCCCACAGTTTCCTTACACTCACCCCCTCGCCCACGGCAGCCCCTCACTGCGGGGCGCAGGTGCTGCTCCATGGGGGCTGGCCCAGAGGGGAGTCTAATCGACCGGCCCCTGCCTTGGCTGGGACACTCCTCCCTCCCTCCCTCCAACCAACCGAGGCCACTGCATGTGACTCTTGCCTTTCTCTTCCCAAGGCTGTCTCCACTTCCCCGACTGCCCCTCCACCCTGCACCCCTCCGCGCCCCCCCAGATAGTATCATGACTCCTGCATGCAAATACGCCTGGGACAGATCCATCCCAGACACCGGAAATGCCTACACGCTGCAAGCTTGGGGTGAGCTTAGCCCCGCTGCCCATGGATACTTAATCATCTCTTCCGGAAAACGAGCTTCATGCCTGGTTGGCTTACCCCAGTCCCCCTCCTGGTGCCACCTGAACAAGTGCTCCCCTAGGGAGACAATACCGGCTATGAACAAGGGTGCGGCACCAGGAGCCCGGAAATGGACCCACGCTCTGCCACCCGCCCTCCATGCCATCCCGGGCCCCCCACTGCCTCTTTCTCGGCCTCGCTGTCCTCATCAAGAAAACAGGGAGATGATCTCTAAGGTCCTGTGCTCATCTGACATTCTGCACAAGAATAAAGAACAGATTTCTAGTCCTTGAAAAGACAGGAGTCACAGAGTGGGGGGTCCAGGAAAATAGGCTCTGGTCTCCCTGGAGCTAAGAGCTAACCTGGAAGGAGGCCTGGAGGAGGTGTCCAGGAAGGACCTGACCAGCGCAGAGCCCACTGTGGGTCTCGCTCAAAGGCCCGAGTGGTGGGGCAGGGGAACGTAAGGGGCACAGAAAGCACAGGCAAGGGGGGCACTATGCTAGATGGAGAGCGGGAAGCAAGGGACCTGCAGAAGAGAGCCGAGGTAGAGGGCAAGGGGCTGGCTTCTGGTATTTCTAGAAAGCTCAGTCTTAGTTCCTCCTTCCATCACCCCTGACAGTGAGTGGGAGTCTGGGATGATGACAAAGGTCCACGCGGAGGATGCCTGTGGGGAGCCAGCCCACTGGAAGGAAGGAAAAGAGATTATTCACCAAGAAGAACTTTTCCATTCCTCATCTCTGAGCGGACGGGCAGGGGCTCAGGGGGACTGCATATTTCAGGGAGTTGCCAAACCTTGACCCTGCCTCCCTCAGTGCCCTTCTTTGGGCCTTTCCCTTGTATGCTCCTGAGCAGGGACCCAACCCAGATCTTGTGCTGGGACGTTCCCAGCACAGCCCCACGTGACATGGCCTTGGCTCCAGGCCCAGCATCTGGAATGTGGGCTCCAGCCAAAGGCATTATTTTCCATGGGATCTGGGAACTTCCAGAGCTGCCTCAGAGTGGGACTTTCCACTTGTTTCTCCTCCTCCGTGACCGGACCTTCCAGCTGAAGCGAGCAGCTCTGCTTGATAGCAGAGGTGGGAGGAAGATAGCTATCAAGAGACTTTCTCTTCTTTCCCACCCTCTCATCTTGAATCTGTTTACTCTCTCACACTTGCAGAGACCAAGTCACTTTCCAAAACTGATGATCCTTCTTGGAAGTAGAGACTTAGCTTCAAAGAGTCAGAGGTCCCTCTAAATACTCTGAAAAGCCAAGAAGATTTCCCGTGGGACCCTCCCCCCCCCCCCACCGCCCTCTGGAATACTGTTTCCTCACATAAAAGAGAAGATGTGAGATAATGCCATCTCTCCAGATTTTTTGGTTCCAGGGTCCTAGGCCTGACCGTGACATGGCTGACCCAGGATCTCAGCATCTGTTAACTTGGACAGAACCCAAAGAATGGGTGGGTTCCACAGGGAAACGGGATTCAATCCTCCCAGCCCCTGGGAGAGGACATTCAGAGAGATTAGGGAAGGGTTTCCATTAATATGAGGGAAAACTGCTTGGAAGTTAAGGTGAGGTGGTCTGGGAAGACATGGGTGAAACTGCACAGTCTACCTTCCAAAAAATGCTTTATTCATCCAAGAAGAATGGGGTGGCAGAGCGCTGAGCCAGACAAGGAGGGGTTTCAGTGAGGGCAGGGGGTTAGAGGACTAGCAAGACAGAATGAAAATAAGGCTCTGGGAGGGGTACAAGTGAAGCAGCACACGTGGTGACTTGTTCTCTCTTTATTCTGCGTTTTTGCAATTATACCCAAGAGTCTAGAATGTTCTCTGCTCTCAGATTCTCTAGGAAACCAACATCCATCACGAGACAAGCCTAGCCCCTGGGACTAAGGGTTCTGGAGTCAGAGCGTCCTGGGTGGGAAGCCCATCTCTACCTGCTCTTCCCCGTGAGATCCTGGACAAGTTATTTCCCTCCAGTTTCTACCCAAGGAGGCCGGGTGCTTTGGAGGACTGAGGCAATACTGGGGAGCCCCTCAATGCAGGGCCCGGCTGCTGGGAGGCGCTCTAAACCAGCGGCTCTCCCTTTTCCTTGCCATTACTGACCACCGACTAGAGACCAGGCACAGTCACGTGCTCAGGAGGACCCATTTCTTTTCTTTTTTTTAAGATTTTATTTATTTATTTGACAGAGAGAAAGAGAGAGATCACAAGTAGGCAGAGAGGCAGGCAGAAAGAGAGGGGGAAGCAGGCTCCCCACTGAGCAGAGAGCCCGATGCGGGGCTTAATCCCAGGATCCTGAGATCATGATCTGAGCCGAAGGCAGAGGCTTTAACCCACTGAGCCACCCAAGCGCCCCAGGAGTACCCATTTCTTATCATGCATGTAGCGATTGGCGAGTATTCTGGGAAGCTCTGTGCCTTTTTAGAGGCTTTGTCTCCACGATCCTTTAAGAAGGAAGAGTCGCTAGATCCTTCCATGCCAACTGGGCAAAAGCAAGCTCAGAAGCACGAAGCCATGGAACGAGGGAGTTGAGACCTGAATTCTAGGCTCAGGCTTGGCTCAGCCACTAACAGGCCTCAAGGAATCCTATCGTGTTTGCAAAAGAAAGGAATTTGCTGAAATCAGTGTGAAGGTCTTTAAGGTTTTAGGATGGTGATTCTGAGGTTTCTGGAGAGAGCGCTAAGGCAGGCATTTGAATCCTGTAATACTATGCCTCTGCTCACTCGGGCTCCCTAGGAATCGGAAAGGACCTGGGGTACCAGCCCCCGCAACAGGGATGCCCTTCATGCCTGCTGCTGCCTGCGCTGCTAACCACAGACTCCCAATCCCACAGTGACTTAACCACAAGGAATGTTTCTCGGTTCGCCTTTCGATGCCTGCTAATCGGGCAGATGTGGAGGACAGAGGGCACCCAGGTATGTTGGCAGACGGCCAGTTGGATGATGAGTCACAGTGGTGATGCACAGGCACTGGGTTCTGCACTGGGAACCTTGGCAGGTTATTTAACCCTCTGTGTCTCGGTCGTTTGATCGATAAAATGGGAATTAACAATACCTACCGGGCGGGGTTGGAGAATTGAAAGACTTAGCATTTGTAAAGGGCTTAGGGTATCCCCAGCACAGAGTAAGCACTGTCTGAGTACGACATAGAAATTTCTTTGTAGCCCTATATGATCTATATGGCTTCTTCCAAGTCTTAAACACAATGATTCTTAGAACTTGGTTCTATGGTTACAAAATCCTATAGTTCTGCTAAGCTTTGATCCCGGATTTTAAGAAGCAAATGGATTTAGAACACTGCTGGGGAGCCCACCGAGACATCAGGACCCATTCCTGGCTTGAAAACCTCACAGGCTGTCGCCTGAAGGTAGGCTGGGGGGGGGGGGGGAAGCCTGAGATGCTGTCGTCTCTCATGACCTCTCTTTCCTTGTTTCCTCTTCTACCGCAGCATTTTCACTTCAGAGAAAGTGGAATTCCTCAGAATAATCTGTTTTGTTCACATCTGTGGTCGCTCTGGGCATAACTGTATGCCGCCCACCTCCTCTTCTGTTGGTCTTAGCAGCAGATGGAAAAAGTGCCCCGTCCAGACTCACTGCTTCCGCCTACTTCCTGGAAACCTCCCAGGGCCCCACACTTGCTCAGCACATTTTTGATTCCTCTTCGTCATTCATTGAGAATGATGCTGCCCTGGGCCAGACTTTCTCTCTTAGCTCCACCCTCTTAAGAGAGTTCTCAATAAAAGGCGGGCAGAGCAGCTCCAGGAGCCAGAGGAGCAGAGAGGCTGAGACCAAACCAGACACCTCCAGCTCTCACGCCCAAGCTCCCTGCTCCCCGCCGACATGAAGGTCTCCGCCACACTTCTCTGCCTGCTGCTCACGGCCGCCGCCTGTGGCATCCACGTGCTCGCCCAGCCGGGTAAGCCCCTCGCTTTCCCTCCGAAGCCCATCACCACACCCCTGGGTTCTCACGGGCCATCAGAGCAGGCGGACCACCCACAGTCTCCCGTTCATGACTGCTTTCCGAGATCAGGGAAGTCAGAGAAGGACAAGGAGTGAAACTGATCACTCGGTGGCTCCCGGGAATTCCAGCCGTGGACCCCAAATCCAGGCCTCCCAGGACTCCAGCTCTGCCATCATCCCTCAGTGCAGCGACTGCCCCTGCTCCTTGTGGCAGTGTTTGGAGGACTGGGGTGACCAAAAAGAGGGGGCCTCCGGTGGAGGGTGCGCAGGGCATTTCCACATGTGGTAGAGGGGAAAGGAGGAGACCCAGAATCTGGACGGTGCTTCATTCAGTCCAGCATCCAGAGACAGGGCTCGGCAGAGGCATGGGGGGGTCAGGGAAACTCACAACTTGAAGCCTAGAGGAGGACCCTGAACTGATCTTCCCTGACCCTGGATATTTGGATTATCCGTTCCTCCCAGGGTTAATGATTAAGGACACTCCCAGGAATTATCCAGTTTTAACAACTTCCCCTTCCCTCTGTTCATTATCAATGCTGTGCACACATTATAAAGTAGAGGAAACTGAGTTCCCACGACATTGTAGCTCTGAAGCGTAGGCAGAAATATTGGGGTGTGTGGGTCCTACCTCCACTCCTGACTTCCCTTTGCCTTCCCCTTACTACTCCTTTCTGCTATGATTAAGATCAGAAGAATCTAGTCCATCCTAAAATGCTTTTTCTTTGTGGTCTCATTTCCAGATGCAATTAATTCTCCAGTCACCTGCTGCTATACACTCACCAATAAGAAGATCTCGATGCAGAGGCTGGCGAGCTATAAGAGAGTCACCAGCAGCAAGTGTCCCAAAGAAGCTGTGATGTAAGTTGAGCACCTCAGGCCTCCCTGGTCCATGTCTTCCTCTGGGAGCAAGAAGAAAGCGTTACAAACTTAGAGTCAGAGACGTAGGTCATCTAATCTAATATCCAATGGTGCCCAATGGGAATATTGAGGCCACAAGGCCAAAAGGGAGTCCCACCATCACTCTCCACACCACAAAAGGGAGTCCCACCATCACTCTCCATTGGGAGGCAGACCCTCCCAATTTCTTTAGCAGGAAGTCAGAATGGCTGAAACTGGGACAGTTGCCTGGGTGCCCTTTTTCCACCTGCCTCCCTCTTCTCGTTCCCATGGCAGCTTCTCGGGGCAGAAAGGGCTGGAGTCCTAGGCGGAGCTCTCAGTGGGACTCTATCTAACTGCGTCCTCTCTCCCCCGCAGCTTCAAGACCATCCTCAACAAGGAGATCTGTGCTGACCCCAGTCAGAAGTGGGTCCGGGATTCCATTGCTCACCTGGACAAGAAAACCCAGACCCAAACTGCAAAGCCATGAATACTCACTCCGAAACCGAAGAATCTGAAACTAATTTATTTTCTTCTAACTTTCCCTAAACGCCCTCTGATATTTTATTATAATTTCAAAGAGTATGAACTATCGATATGCACACGATACCTTAAGTAATGTTAATCTTATTTAAGTTATTGATGTTTTAAATTTATCTCCCTTGAATACTAGTGTTTTTTAAAATATGGAGACTTGAAAACAAACTGCTTTCCTCTGGGGGCCCCAGTTCCAACCCCTGGGCTGGTGTGAAGGTCCTTGCAAGGATCATGAATGCAAGACTATGTTTTAAATTCTGAAGATTGCTTACAATGGTATTGTGGAGATGTATATTCTGTAACTATTGATCAATATACATATATATATTTTTGTACAAAACCTGACTTTTGGTGTTTTCTTGAAGGAAATTAAAAAGCTGAGTGTAATCTTGGTGAGGAGGGAGGAGTAGGATTGCAGAGGGCGGGCTTGTGTTGGGAGGAAAGACAATGTGGATCGGCCCTGGTCTTTTCCACCGGGTAGGCTCATGTGAGGACCTATAGAAGAATCTTTAAGGCAGGACCGAGTCAAGCATTCCAGTCCTACCATTCCAGTCCCCGAGACCAACTGCCCAGATCCTAGTTATCCTTGTCGCCTGTTTAGCAACATTCCTATCTTTCTCACAGCCCTTGACCCCCGCACTCGATCTCTTCCATAACCTAATGCCACTGCCCCCTAACTGGGATACTTGCCCCCAATCTCTTCTCCTCCAAGTCATCTCCAACTTAGAGTAGTAATACAGACATTGCAAACTCTGGGAAATCAAGGAGAGATTAAACGACCATTGATAAAATGGTTACATTAAGATTTCATAAAGAAGATAGGACTTCAACCTATCTTTGATGAATGCTGAGATTTTTCTAGAAAAAAATACAGTATCATTTAGAAGAGGAAAAAAGAACTCTCTCTGTCCCAAATAAATGAAATCTTAAAAATGGGGGGCCTCTGAGTGGCTCAGTTGTTTGAGCATTGTCCAATGGTTGATTTTAGCTCTGATCATGATCTCAGAATTATGAGATTGAGCTCTGCCTTGACTCTGTGCTCAGAGTGGAGTCTGTTTTGTCTCTCTCCCTCTGCTCCCCCCCCACCCCCACCCTCATGCTTGCATGCTCTCTCTCTCTCTCTTTTCCAAATAAAGAAATAAAACCTTAGAAGAGGAGAAAGAAGAGTAGAAGCAAATACCTAGAGGTAGAAATGATGCTGGCATGTACATAAAAAGGGTGAAAACCAATCAGATGGGAGCTGGGGTCCATGTCTGTGTCAAGTGATAGGGAAGTTTAGAAAAGAAGGTTGAGTCGAGGATTCTGAATGTCAGTGTGGTAAGTCAGTACTCAACCTCACAGGTTAAAAGGAGATGTTGAAAATGTCTGGGCCTAGGTGCCTGGGTGGCTCAGTGGGTTGAAGCCTCTGCCTTAGGCTCAGGTCATGATCTCAGGGTCCTGGAATCGAGCCCTGCATCGGGTTCTCTGCTCAGCAGGGAGCCTGCTTCCCCCTCTCTCTCTGCCTGCCTCTCTGCCTACTTGTGATCTCTCTCTCTCTCTTTCTCTGTCAAATAAATAAGTAAAATCTTTTAAAAAAATAAAGAAAGAAAATGTCTGGGCCGATGAAGAAGGACATGCCATGTTCAGAGGCTCAGAAGTGAGTCAGTAAGTGTAACTTACTGGCTTCATACAAGCCTGGAGAGCAATGGACAAGGGAGAGGCTACTGCCATGATCCAGACAAAAGATGATGAGTGTCTGAATACGGGGCCCAAGAAGCAGCTTTGGAGAAGAATGAACTAGGTAGAGTGAAATTCTGTGCATTGTAGATGGAGAAGGAGCGATGACTTAAGACATGGATGTCCCTTCTACAACCCACATTCTAAGGAGACAATTTCCCTGAAATCAGAATGTGCTTCTCTCCACCGCTATCCCCATTTCAATCCAAGGAGCTTGGGATCATCCACTTAAATGGATTGGCCTCTTTTTCCTGAATGTCCACCTAAGGTCTATACTCCCTTGCGTGGCGTTTGACCTATCTGGGAGGTCTTTGGTCCCCCTAGGCACAGACAGCCTTTCTACTTAGGAAAGCAGATATCTTGCCCTATTTTTTTTTTTAAAGATTTTATTTATGTATTTGAGAGAGAAAGAAAGCATGGCGCACAAGCAGGGGGAGCGGCAGAAGGAGAGGGAGAAGCAGACACCCTGCTGAGCAGGGAGCCCTACGTGGGCCTCCATCCCACGACCCTGAGATCATGACCTGAGCCGAAGGCAGACGCTTAACCGACTGAGCCACCCAGGCACCCCGATATCTTGCCCTATTGATAAATCCTGCGCGGTAAATGTGCTGATTCATCAGGCCAGTCTGGTGGGGAGATGGCTGCTGTTTCAAGCTAGGCCGGGCAATGCCTTCTGTAGCTGGGGACAACGCTGGCTGGCAGGGACACAAGTTCTAATCCAAGCACGGACACTGACTCACTCTGTCATTCAGGGCAGATTGCGTCTTCTGAGTTCCCACCAGCGAAGTGGGGATGACAACGTGTTACAAATAGGAGCTCCACAGAACCTAGATTCTAGGGTCTGGGAATGCATATCTTGGAAAACTTCCATCTCTACCAGTTGGAGCTGGAGAGGAAGAAACGGGATTCTCTTTCCGCATCCCCAAGCCAGTCCAGGGTCCCTGGTTCGGGCTGAGGGATTCCATCAGAGCTCCGAGTAACTCCCCGAAGTGCTCTGATGCATCACTCCGCAGACAATTTATTGGCTGCTTTCTACGGAACTCGCTGACCCATGTGCCACGTCCAATAGCCCTCCCTGCCTCTCCTCCTCCCCTCCAGTCTGCAGGCTTGTTTGCCAACCAGGACTAAGTCCCTCGTGGCGGTGGATGCCAGGAGGCAGAAGGGAACGGAGGGCAAGCAAATGTACATCCCCATACGGTTTACTGAGCATCAGACCCTCTAAGGCCAGGCAGATTTCAGGTGGGGGGTCTGGAAGGAGGGGAGGCTGCGAGAGGGTCAGTCTGCAGGCTCCAGCCCAAAAGTAATCTGCTCACATTCCCTTTCCAAACATTTTTTTTTTCAATCTTCAATCCATTTTTTTTTTTTTTCTCCAGCTAAGCATGGGAGTCCTTGCTCTTTGTGTGATGAAACTATAAGCACAAAACTCTGGCAAGAGGTCCTGGTTTAACAAGGAATGCCAGGTGTGGTGTATTCATTTCCTGTAGCTGCTAATGATCTGTTCCAGGAAATCTATGCTTTTTCTATCATCCTCGAGATCTTTCCAGCCTCTGCCGGATTCCAGAGCTGCTTCTACATTTTTTTTTTAGTATTTGTTATAGCAGCATCCCTCTTCCAGGTACCGAAGTCTCTAGTCGTGCTTTATTGCTACTGTAACAATTTATCATAAACTTAATGGCTTAAAACAATGCAAATATATTACCTTCCAGTTCTGGAGTTCAGAAGTTTAAAATGAGTCAGCAGGGCTGCATTTCTTCTGGAGGCTCTGGGGGAGAATCTGTTCTCTTGCCTTTTCTAACTTTTAGAGGCCGCCTGCATTCCTTAGCTCATGGCCCCTTTCTCCATCCATTGCAGCTTGAAAGTGGGGAGGGGCGGAGCTACAAAGGATCAAAGTTTTCATACTGTTGAAATTAAGATGGCATTAATCTTTTTTTTTTAAGATTTTATTTATTTATTCGACAGACAGAGAGAGATCACAAGTAGGCAGAAAGCAGGCAGAGAAAGAGGGGGAAGCAGGCTCCCTGCTGAGCAGAGAGCCCGATGCGGGGCTCGATCCCAGGACCCTGAGATCGTGACCTGAACCAAAGGCAGAGGCTTAACCCACTGAGCCACCCAGGCGCCCCTTGATGGCATTAATCTTAACCAGGTTGCTATCCATGGCAATGGTAATCCTCAGAGCGATCACTAAGAAAATAACTAATAAAAGTATATAATAAAAGAAAAAAAAAGGAATAAAATGTACCCAATAAAATGGTACTCTCTGTGTATCACAAAACAGTGATAGAAAGAGGTTGAAGTCAGTAAGACGGCCAAATCACATGTCCCACGTTCATATCTCCCCCTAAACAACAACAATTTTGCACCTATCCATGGACAAGAGTACCTTTTGGGGTCTGTGGGCTGTGGCACCATACGCCCAGGAAGGAGTCACCCGCCCATTCATCAGGTCAAAAGCCTACAGATATCAGTCCTGGCTGTGGAATCTGCAGGGGCCTCTCTTGGCTGTGGTCTGGGAGCCCTTGGAGAGCACTGCCCCAGACGATCTCTTACGGATAAGAGAACATCTGTGGAAGTCCACATTTTTAGTGGAGGAGTTCCAGCACACTGTCGGAACAACACAACAACAACAATCCAGTTTGGATGCTTTGGAGAGGATAAGAAGAACAATTTGACATTACCTGCATCCCTCCTTCCCCAAAGCGGCACGGACCAGAGCCAAGAGAGACCCTCTCAGCCCGTGATTTCTCCCATCAGGGAAAGCGAGAGCATTGGGGGGAGCTTCCCCAGCTCCTCAGCGAAGAGGAAGCTGCCAAAGAGATCCATTTGCCTCCTGCCTCCTCCAAAGCACTGACTCATTGAGCTGCATGACTGACGGGGCGAAAGGAGCTGGCTGAACGTAAGATAAGACTCCGAAGGCGTTCGAGGGATGTGGATTCCCACTAATGGCACCACGGACTCCATTAAGAAGCCTGCCTACAAGCCACTGGAGATGTCAAACCAGCAGATCCCCCCTAAACGGCCCATGGGCACCCCGGTACTCCATGAGCCTCACCCAAACACCCCCCAACCTGTGGCTATCTCCCTGTGAGTGCTCCTGATAAGGGAAAGAACAAGCTGTGACACACAGCTAGTGGGCAGGCACACAGAGCCACCTGCAGCCGTGATCCAGGGCGAGAATACAAACATGAGCTTTAGTTCGACCCTTGGGGAAGCAGGGCAGACTGTCAGCACTCAGCCTGGGGTATTGCAGGACTGAGAGAAAGCACACAAGCCGAAGAATTCTGCCACAAGAGGAAGCAAGAAGCATGAAACAGACATATCTATAGAACTTCTGAGAAAGCCTCAAAATCACTAGCAGGGCTAATGGAAGGAAGTTATCTCCCAAAGTCGGTCAGTGAAAACTAGAAGAGGTGACTCCTACTTCTACTTCAAGTTCAAAGAAACAAAACAAGCCTTCGAGGAACAGGAAAAATCAAGGAAACACGACGCCACCAAAGGGTCACAATAATATTCAAGTAACTGACCCCGAAGACGTGGAGATCCAGGACGCATCTGAAAAAGAATTTAAAATAGCCGTTTTAAGGAAGCTCTATGAGCTACAAGAGAACAGAGAAAGACCTTTCAATCAAATCAGGAAAACAAAACATAAACCAAATGAGAAATTTAATAAAGAGAGAGGAATCATTAAAAGGAAGAAGTTCTGGATCGGGAGGTATAATGAAGGAAATGAAAAACATAATAGATAGCATCAACAGCAGAGTGGGCCACGGAAAAGAGAATTTGTGAAGCCCTTAGAAATTTTCTAGTCAGAGAAGAACAAAGAAAAAAGAATAAAGAAGGCTGAAGAAAGCCTATATGATCTGTGGGATATCGTCAAAAGAAACAATCTGCAAATTATTGGAGTCCCAGAAGGACAGGGAGGGAGAAGGGGACAGGAAGCTTATCTAAAAGAAGTAATGTCTGAGAACTTCCCAAATCTGGGGGCAGATTTCAATATCCAAGGTCATGAAATTCATAGGTCCTCAAACAAACTCGACTGCAAAAGCTCTTCTCCAAAGACATATTGGAATGAAACTGTCAAAAACCAAAGGCAAAATGAATCTTAAAAGCAGAAAAAGAAACTTGTAACTTTCAAAGGAAGCCCAGGAAGGTAATCAGGATTTACCAGCAGAAACTTTACAGTGGGGAGAGAGTGGGATGACATAATGAAACCGCTGAGAGAAGAAAACTGCCAACCAAAACACTTTACCTGGAAGAGTTGGGCTACAGAAAGGGAGGAAATCTGAAGGCTTTCCCAGACAAACAAAAGCTGAGAGATTTTATTACCACTAGACCTGCCTTACAAGAATCGCTGGAAGGAGTCTTTCAAGCTGAAAGGAAAGGATGCTAATTAGTAACATGAAAACATATACATCACACTTGGAAAACTAAGCAAATAGTCAAATTCAGAACACTCTAATACTGTAATATGATATTAAACACTTTTTAAAAATAACTATAACTACAATAATTTGTTAATGGTTACACATTATAAATAGAGGTAAAGTTGTAACGTAAACATAAAAGGAGGGATAAAAGGGGAAAGCTTTTTTTTTTTTAAGATTTTATTTATTTATTTGACAGAGAAAGACACAGCGAGAGAGGGAACACAAGCAGGGACAGTGGGAGAGGGAGAAGCAGGCTTCCCACTAAGCAGGAAGCCCAATGTGGGGCTCAATCCCGGGACCCTGGAATCATGACCTGAGCCGAAGGCAGATGCTTAACACCTGAGCCACCCAGGTGCCCCAAAGGGTAAAGCTTTTGCATACAGTCCAAATTAAGCAATAAGCATAAAATAGACTGTTTTATCTGTAAGATGTATTTTGTGAGCCTCATGGTAACCTCAAAGTAAACATCTACAATACATACACAAAAGATAAAGAGAAAGGAATCAAAGCATACCACTATGGAAAATCATCAATTCACAAATGAAGGCAGCAAGAGAGGGAGAAAGGAACAAGGGACCTACAAAATAGAAAACAGTAAGATGACATTACCAAGTCCTTACCTATCCATACTCACCAAATGTGAATGAATTACATCATACATACAGGCATATGTGGCTGAATAGATTAAAAAAAAAAAAAAAAGACCCAAATACATGCTTCCTCTAGGAGACTCACTTCAACTTGAAGGACACACATAGGCTCAAAGTGGAGGGATGGAAAAAATATTCCATGCAAATGAAAACCAAAAGAGAACAGGAGTGGGGCACCAGGGTGACTCAGTCATTTAAGCGTCTGCCTTCAGCTCAGGTCCTGGGATGGAGCCCTGCATCGAGCTCCCTGCTCAGTGGGGAGTCTGCTTCTCCCTCTCCCTCTGTCCCATACCCCCTAACCCCGGGTCGTGCTCTCTCTTACACTCTCTCTCTCTCAAATAAATAAATAAAGTCTTTTTAAAAAATAATACAACACAAAACAAAAGAGAACAGGAGTAGCTATACTTAGAGCAGACAGAAGAGACTTTAAGCCAAAAGCTGTAAGAGACAAAGAAGAAAAAAGAAAGATCTCAAATAAAAAAACTGACTTTATACCTCAAAGAACTAGGAAAAGGGCAACCTTAGCCCAAAGTTAGCAGAAAGGAGGAAATAAGGAAGATCAGAGCAGAAATAAATACTGAAAAACAGTAGAAAAAATGGGCAAAGCTAAGGGCCTCCCATCAAGCCCCTTTTTCATTAATATCATAAGCACTTGGCTGATGAGCTTGTAGTGTGTGTGTTTAGAGAGGGGCAGCTTGAGATGGGCAAACAGACTACTGGTTTTCAAAATCTAGTCTTTGGATCCTTGAGATATGTGTGAGGGGAAGGGATGTAAAGATTCCTATCTCTACTTCAAACTAAGTAGGTATACTTTGGTTTTGTTCATAAATTTGGCGTCCCCTCCCTTGTTTTACTTGGAATGATATTTTCCTAGATAATCACAGATTTTAAAAACCACAGCTTTCCGTGATCTTATTACGTGTCTTGTAGCCTATGGAGCAGATAGGGGTTTAAAAACCTGTCTGCAAATTCTTGTAGGCTCCTTGAATTAAGAGATGCGGTCTGTGTTCTCTAACTTTGCACCTGGGAGACTTGAGCCATCATGTAAAATATCCATATCCAGCTCTGTAGAGGGACCCCTGGAGAGATGGGGGTGGGGAGAGAGAAGATTCCATCTGATCCAACCCTCAGCTGTTCAAGACCTTCCAGCCCAGACGTCTGACATTGAGTAAAGGCCTCGAGATGACCCCAATCTCAGCCATCATCCAACTGCAAAGATGTAAAAACAACAACAACAACAACAACAACAACAAAAAAGCAAACCAACCAACCAAACAAACAAAAAACCCTTGAGGAAGAACTGCCTTTACTTATTCAAAAGCAAAATCAATGATTGCTCTTGCTTTCAGTCACTGTTTTCAGATGGGTGGTTAGAGGGCAGTTGGTTACGACAATAGACACTACAATTTTAGGAATTATTCTAAGAACACTGAAGCCTGTTTTTCTGCTAATGTTCTATGATTGTATTTTTCTCTGGGTTTTAGAAAAGCCAGCAGGATTTAAACCAGTAAAGGATCTCTGGAACCTAGTGTCCTAGAGATGCTATCTGAAAAGAAAATTGGGGAAATCCCTTACATCTCTTTGATTTGGTAACCCTGCTTCCTTTCTTGTTCTACATGAAGGGTTTCATTTCAAAAAAAGCAGAACCCTTAGTAAGAGTCATAGATCACACGCTGCCTGGGCATAGCCCACACCTTGCATACCAGCCCTGAATTTGGTTGGAAGGCAGGCCGACATCAATCATGCCTCTTCTCGTTTCCTAGCATCTTCCCCAGGGCGGGGCAATGGCTCAGCATGTGTACCATTCCAACCTGTGAATCATTCAGAACGTAATCCTGCCTATCACCCACTCTCTTTCTACTCCTCTCTGCTCCTATAAAAGGCGGGCAGAGCAGCCCCAGGAGCCAGAGGAGCAGAGAGGCTGAGACCAACCCAGACACCCCCAGCTCTCACGCCCAAGCTCCCTGCTCCCCGCCGACATGAAGGTCTCCGCCACACTTCTCTGCCTGCTGCTCATGGCCGCCGCCTTTGGCATCCACGTGCTCGCCCAGCCAGGTAAGCCCCTCACTTTCCCTCTGAAGCCCGTCACCACACCCCTGGGTTCTCACGGGCCATCAGAGCAGGCGGACCACCCACAGTCTCCCGTTCATGACTGGTTTCCGAGATCAGGGAAGTCAGAGGACAAGGAGTGAAACTGATCACTCGGTGGCTCCCGGGAATTCCAGCCGTGGACCCCAAATCCAGGCCTCCCAGGACTCCAGCTCTGCCATCATCCCTCAGTACAGCGACTGCCCCTGCTCCTTGTGGCAGTGTTTGGGGGAACCGGGGTGGTCAAAAAGAGGAGGCCTCCGGTGGAGGGTGCGCAGGGCATTTCCAGATGTGGTAGAGGGGAAAGGAGGAGACCCAGAATCTGGATGGTGCTTCATTCAGTCCAGCATCCAGAGACAGGGCTCGGCAGAGGCATCGGGGGTCAGGGAAACTCACAATCAGGCATAGATTGCTCAGAGTCTAGAGGGGGACCCACAGCTGCGGTCCCCCTGTCCCCGAGGAATTGGGCTATTCTATGAGCCCCACCTAACAACTCCCAGAGTTGTCGCCAGTTCCTCTTCCCCTCTCAGTTAGCAGTGGTACCCTTCCATTTCACAGTCCGTGCCAGTGAGACTGAGAGTTTCAGGACAGAGACACAGCACTTAGGGTGGACAGCCTCCCTTCCCTTTGACTCTCCTCCTTACTGTTCCCTACCTTATAAATAGGAAGTCCCAGCACACGCTCTAAATAGCCTT
This sequence comes from Potos flavus, assembly GCA_028534135.1. Classification (NCBI taxonomy): domain Eukaryota; kingdom Metazoa; phylum Chordata; class Mammalia; order Carnivora; family Procyonidae; genus Potos; species Potos flavus. Next base: position 33,465,283 of record CM052891.1, on the reverse strand, counting down.
TGTTGTTTTTGTTGTTTCAACAGACGGGATTAATATCTCAACCACCTGCTGCTATAGATTTACCACTAAGAAGATTCCCATCCAGAGGCTGAAGAACTACAGAAGAATCACCAGCAGCTATTGTCCCCGGGAAGCTGTGATGTGAGTGATGCCATGACCAACCCTTGACCTTGAGTTCTGCTCCCAGGCAGTGGATAGGGTTATTATAAGACTGAGTTGAAATTTAACCCTCAGATGCTTAGACCGGCTCTAATCCAATCTCAGAAATTTTTTATGGGAAAAGGGAATTGGAGAAAATAGAGACTTCCCATTCCCAGCTCCCTATCCAGACGTTGGTTCAGATGTCAGTTTCCTCATCCGGGCGACACGATGGTTTCACCTGAACAAGCAAAAGTAGCTGCTTCCCCCGAGGTTCCCTCCATCCTCCTCCATCATCCCAGGCTAATGGGCCAGGCGGATTTCCCATAGAGTGGGTTACACTCCCAGGCTGAATCTTCAATGCACTCCGTCTAACTGCCCTCTCTTCCCACAGCTTCAAGACCAAATTGGCCAAGGAGGTCTGTGCTGACCCCAAGCAGAAGTGGGTCCGGGATCTCATGGACTACCTGGACAGGAAAATCCAAACCCGAAAGCTGTGAACACTCAGGCCCACAATGAAGCCAAGCCAGTACCCGGGAAACAATTAATTTATATTCCTTATCTTTTCCAACATACCTTCTCAGATTATTCTGAGAATATGAGATTTGTGTAATAATGTGCATCATAGTTTTTCTTAAGTAATTCTTTAGGTCTTCTAAGTTGTTAGTATTTTAATTTAATATGCTCTGGAATTGAATGTATTTTAAATGTAAACCCTCGGACATAGCACATGACTTCGGCCCCCTAAAAACTGCGGGACGCTCCCTTCCTTTCTACCTCATTGTAGCATTGTGAAGATCCTTGCATGAATCAATGCAAATATACATATATTTAATTTTTAAGAGGCGATGTCCCTATGAAACCATAAGATTATTATAGAAATGAACATTTTTTATATGTACAACTCTTGAATTTTCACATAAAATATATTTTTGCATAAAACTTGACTTTGATGCCTTTTTAAAGGACAAGATAGAGCTGGCGGGAGTACCAGGGAGAGGAGGGCCGGTTTCAGAAGGTGGGGCTTGTGTTCTGGGGGAATGGGCATATGACGGATTCTGGGCTCGCCCCCAGGTTGGGCTCACCTGAACGGCAAGGAGAGTCAGGTTGGCTGGGACCAGGTCTAGCCAGTTCCACAGCTCTAGCTGACATCGGCTTCAGCCATTTGTTCACATACCTTCTTCCTTTCCAAAATCGTTTCCTTTCTCACCATTCCACACCCTACCCAAGAGCCTCTCCCCTCAGCTGTTACATCAGTCTTATGGCAGCTGGTTTTCTTTCTTCTAACCCTGAGTCCAGAATAATACAAGTATCACCTGCATTGAGGAACCAGGGAGGGACTCAACAGATGACCTCAGAAGTTCCCTTCCACCTCTGGGAACCACATGTCTTAAAAAGATTTCTATCTCTGTGGGTTGAGGAAGAACAAGGAGGATAGGAGGAGGGTATGAACAGTACGAGCAAAGAGGGCATGACAAGGCAGCATACTGAAAACTCTTGGTAACTTCGAGCTGAGTATCTTGGAGAGAGAGGGTTGCATTGAAACTCCCATAGAAATTTCAAGGTGTCAGGAGAAATCAGACACTTTGGTGGCAAGCAGATAATTCACTGGTGACTCGTGGATGCTCAGGCCAGGTCCAACAGCCCTCTCCTCCCCTCCTCCATCCCAATAGTCCTCATCCCTAAACATCTCAAATGCCAGTGGGGGACAACAGTAGGCAGCCCAGGCATAGAAGGGATACTCCTGCACAATGAAACACAGCAAGCCCTGTGGTCCAGGCAAATATCAAGCAGTGTCAGGTCACAGGATGGGCAAGATGAGATGGGTTCCATGTGCCCAGGGCCAAAAAGATCACACTCTCTTTGTCAAGATTGTCTTTTCATCTTCAAGGAATTCTGAACTCCTTGTCCTCATTGGGCCTCTTTGGACACAGAGCATTAAAGGGAAATTCCAAATCACAACCAGGAACAGAAGCTGATATGTAACTGGGCATGGAGTGCCATTTTAATGGGAATCAAAAATCGGTCTGGGTGTAAGACCAATGTGCCTAGTAAATTAGGGCAAGTGATTTTTCCTGACTGGGCCCCCATCCATGGAGATTTAGGGAGATCAATGGCTCTCATATTGGCATCAACATCTCTTAGACATTAATAAAAATGTAGATTTCCAAGTACCATCACTAAAGATTCTAATACAGAGTGTTGGGTGGGCAAGGTGCCCCCTCCAGCTTTTTAACTGGTTCCCAGCCCTGTCTACAGAAGAGTGCAGGGTACACCCTGATATCCTTTTTCTGATCAGTGCGGTCACTGGACTTGACCTGTGCCTCCGGCTTAGACGTGAAGAGTGCCTTTGGTCTGAACTTTCCCATCTCCTGGACTTGGCTGTTGGACATGCACCAGCCTTGAAATAGCTGAAGTTGTGAAGTGCCCACCACTTGTTCATGTGCTCTTCAGCATTTTCCAGCCTGCATTGCATTTATTTAGGGCCATGTGACTGGATTCTAACCACTGGGTGAGGACCAAAATGATGTAAGCCACTTCCCCATAAACAGCTCATACTTCTGGGCTTCTCTTCCACTGTTGTGCTACCCTTGGAGGCAACGTGCTCCAAATTATCTCAGCCTTCAGATGGAGGCAGCCCATGTCCTTAAGCCACTGGAGGAGAGCCACTTGGTCTACCCTGCTCTGTGACAGGCAAAAGAAATAATCCTTTGTAGATTAAGCCATGAAGTTGGGAGCTTGGCTTAACCCCAACTAATAGAGGAATTCCTATCATGATCGTGTGCAGCAGGAAGAAACCTAAAATGTGTAGCATCGACTTGACATTTGGCAGCAGGCAGTGAAGAAGCGATCTCAGGTTGAAATGATGGAGAATCTTGTTACCAAATGTCAGAGCTGTCGGGTCCTCTCTGCTGAAATTACAGCTCCAAGGAGAAAGTTTTTAAAATATGCATTAGTAATGCATTGGTTGGTTTTGCCTGCATTGGTCAGGGTATTGAGAGAAAGAGATGAACTTAGGAAAGCATTGACTTATTTTAAAGTAAAAATGAAGCAGACTAAAGTCCAAAAATTCAGAATCTTACATTGTTGGAAAAGCCGTCTGTTTGTAGGTCCCAAACATTAAGAGAAGGCTTAATTTAAGGAGAAAAAAGTAAAAATATTTCAGTAATAAAAATCCAGGAAAAAAAACTCTGAGTTGGACGAAGTGACTTAGGGCAAAAATCAGATTGAAGTTGTCGCCTTGCCATTTCAAGCCTCATTAAGAGAAAGGAGGAGAGAGGAAAAGGCAGAAAAATAATTTGAGAAATGTATCTAGAAAGAAACGGGCTGTGGCTACTGGCAGATGGATTTGGCTGGGTGGAAAGAGATCGGAAGCCCGCAAAGTTCTCAAGAGAACTAGACTGTATTGCCAATAAAACCATGAATGATCCTGCATTGAAAACAAGAAGCCATTGGCCATTCGAAAGGAAAACAAACTTCAAGCTCTTCAGTGTAGCAAGCCATCTTCCAAGGCTGCAGAGCCCCATAGGAGAGTATGCCCCTTCTATGCCACTTCGGGGGTGGTCAAGGGAAATAATGGAGAAGGAAGGACTTCACAAAAGCAATCAGGAGCCAGGATCAAAAAGACAAAAGAGCTTCCCTAGACTGCAGAATCAAGCCTAACCGAGGGTGAGGGACTTATACAACATCTGCCTGAAGGACAGCAGGATTGCAACAGAGAGTTGGCCACTGGGGCGCCATCTTGCCCTCCACCAATGAAGGTGTTGGTTGCCAGCACCTGTCCTCTTCAAACTTGATATATTATGTCAGGGGCAAATAACTGGTCTTTTAGTTCAGAGGTCACTGGACAAAGTAGATCCATGCCCTCACCTGACAGAGAGGACCACTTGCTATCCAGAGATCCTAGATATTTAGTTTCATGCAATGACTTTATAGGACTTACGGTTGGTCTCTCTTGGAGATTGGTTGATTGCATTAAGCTATGTTGAGAAGCAGTGAGCAAAGGACAGTCTGCAGAGAAACTATTAGCACTTATCAAGTCTTCCAAGTGTTCCTCTTCATTTCAGCCTTCTTTGCACTTGGAGCCATATGATGACTTAGGGCCACAAGATGGAGACACATGTGGTAGAAGCTTCTTCCATGCCTGGTTCTTGAAAGCCCCCTATACAGTCTATCAACCGTCTCTCCCTTGCCTCAGTGAACTTGGGGGCCACGTGTTCCAGATGCTGGCTATGATTTACAAGCAGCTGGATCGCCGAGTCGCTCCTCCAAAAAGAGTGCCTTGGGCAAGCTGCCTGACCAATGTCAGGCTGTGAGAGGAACAACCAAGATACCTGGGAGTGAGCTGCTGGGATTTCCGTGCTTGTCGCTAGCGTCGCTGTGACTGACTGATGCCCGGAAACACTTCCACCATCTGTCCCCATTTTCATCGTCGTGCAAAGGACTCAAGTTGGTAGCCCCAAGAGGATTATATAAGATAATGTAATAAGCAGTCAGAATATTTTAAACAAGAGAGCTTTGGTTTTTCTCAGGGCAACTCCGAGAAGCAGGCTTCACTTTTACAAATGACTTCACAAAAGAGGAATCCACTTACCTTCCCTAGGCTTCTGTTGTCTCGTCTTTAAAATGAACTTAATTAGGATACCTACTTTGTAGATTTGTTGGAGTGATTAAATAAGTGAACCCACAGGAAATGAAGCAATATAGTGCTTGCGTTCATTGAGTAAGTTGGCATTGCTACTGAGAACTTGCTAATTGTTAGACAAATGGTTAGAATTTTTTTTATTAACATATAATGTGTTAATTGTTTTAGGGGTACAGGTCTGTGATTCATCAGGCTTACACATTTCACAGCACTCACCATGGCACGTACCCTCCCCGATGTCCATCACCCAGCCACCCCATCTCTCCTATGCCCAGCCCCTCCAGCAACTCTCAGTTTGTTTCCTGAGAGTAAGAGTCTCTTATGGCTTGTCTCCCTCTCTGGTTTCGTCT
>CM052891.1:33430328-33460050 GCA_028534135.1 Potos flavus | reverse complement strand
TATATATATATATACCACATCTTCTTATCCATTCATCTATCGATGGACATCTAGGTTCTTTCCATAGTTTGGCTATTGTGGATACTGCTGCTATAAACATTGGGGTGCACATGCCCCTTCGGATCACTACATTTGTATCCTTAGGGTAAATACCCAGTAGTGCGATTGCTGGGTCGAAGGGTAGCTCTATTTTCAACTTTTTGAGGAACCTCCACACTGTTTTCCAGAGTGGCTGCCCCGGCTTGCATTCCCACCAACAGTGTGGAAGGGTTCCCCTTTTTCCACATCCTCGCCAACATCTGTCGTTTCCTGACTTGTTAATTTTAGCCATTCTGACTGGTGTGAGGTGGTATCTCACTGTGGTTTTGATTTGTATTTCTCTGATGCCAAGCGATGTGGAGCACTTTTTCATGTGTCTGTTGGCCATTTGGGTGTCCTCTTTGCAGAAATGTCTGTCCAGACACATGGTTAGAATTTTTTTACTAACATGTATTGGGGTAATCTTCCCCCAAAAGTAACAAGAAACTGCAGACATGGTCTCAGTGACCCTTGAGAGAGAGAAGTAGCACATCCTACTTGGGTCTGTTTTGCACAAGGGAAAAGGGAGTCCAGGGGCTACGATGTGGTAAAGGTTTCACAAGATGGGGAGTCACGAGACAGAGTTTCTAGAATCAGGCTCAGCCTAAAATATACTATGTTGCCTTAGAGATTATGTCACTGGTTCCCAGGTCTCTATTGTTTTTTGGTGTTTTTTTTTTTTTAAGATAGGGGACACCTGGGTAGCTCAGTCAATTGAGTGCCCTACTCTTGATTTCGACTCAGGTTGGGATCTCAAGGTCCTAGGATCAAGCACCACATCGGGCTCCATGCTCAGCACAGAGTCTGTTTGAGATTCTCTCTCTCTCCCTCTCCCTGCGCTCCTCCCTCTGCTCCCCCTCTCTCTAAAAATAAATAAAATCTTTAAAAAAAAAACAGATAGGGGGACGCTTGGGTGGCTCAGTTGGTTAAGCATCTGCCTTTGGCTCAGGTCATGATCCCAGCATCCTGGGATCGAGTCCCACATCGGGCTCCTTGCTCAGCAGAGAGCCTGCTTCTCCCTCTGCCTGCCGCTCCCCCTGCTTGTGCGCTTTCTCTCTCTCTCTCTCTCTCTCTCTGACAAATAAATAAATAAATAAATCTTTAAAAAATAAAATAAAATAATAAAAATAAAAGATTTAAAAAACAGGGTTAAAGTTAATATTAATGTCTCTTTTGTTTCTGTGTATAACTTTGCATTATTAGAGGAAATCTAGAACACAGCTGAAAAAAAAAAAAACACAAAAAACCAGAGTCCTGATTCCCGGGATCCTTTTCCACTGATCATTCATCCTTCCATGGAAAACACTCAGAAAGCTAAGATTTTGTTTTCACAATGAGGAACTCATTTCTTTCCCATCACTCAGTCATTCCCCACCAACTCACCACATATTTCAGACACCAGACCAGAGAAAGTAGTGAATCTAGCCTAGGTCATTTCTGAGTAAGAAGCCACCCCCACTGTTGGAGACAACCAGGCAGCTGGATGGGACCGCTATTGAACCTGGACATCTAAGATTCAGTTTGTTCATTCCCACCGAGGTGACTGTGGTCCAAGTTAAATCCAAAGTCCTGGAAGGAAAACACAAAAATGGAAAGTCACTTGCTGATAAGGCCCCCTAACCACCCAGCAGATGCGAAATTATTTCTATTAAGGAAATGTAATTGCTCAACCACATCAGCCAAAAACCTCGAGACCCTGCACCTCCCACACGTGCAACCCGGGCATTTCTGGAAACTGTCATGAGCAGTGGTTAGAAGAGGAGAGTGAGGTCTCAGTAGAATCTCAAGGTGACATATTTGACTCTGTTCAGGAATATGGTCTAGGTATTTGTATCATGACTCGTTTTTCCATCCTGTGATGACTTAGGTTTATTGCATGTGTCAATGAGACAATGCGTGCCGTGGTAGCAAACAATCCTAAAGTATCAGTGGCTTAAAACAACAAAGGTTAGTGTCTCACTGTACCACATATCTATAAAGTATTGGCTAGAGCTTTAGCCTCATAGACTCAGGATTCTTCATTGAGGAATATCGCTGCTTACTGTGATAAAGGAGAAGAAAGTTCTTGGGATTCTGCATGGACAATGTCAAACTCTGGCTCAGAAATGACACTTGCCACTTTGTTTTCTCGCTTACTGGTCAAAACTAGTCAATGGTTCCAACCAACCAAAAGTGACCAAGAAATGCAAGTCGACCAGCTGTCCAGAACGCAGAGAATGGAGACTATTTGGTGAATAGTACTATGACTATCACATAACCACATGGCTCCTCATAGTGACAGAAAGAGAGCTTATTACATTGACCAAGATTTTCCCATATCCTTGCTGGTGGGGATAGGTCCCAGCTGGGGACACTGAATCAAAGGCAGAGACACAGGACCTCAGAGCAGATGGATTCTACCTGCACCCCTTACATTTCCTTGCCTTCTCTGAAATATCCTTCCTTTCTTATAAAGTCATGCTTTTAAGTATCTACATATTGGGACGCCTGGGTGGCTCAGTTGGTTAAGCGTCTGCCTTCGGCTCAGGTCATGATCCCAGGGTCCTGGGATCGAGTCCCACATCGGACTCCTTGCTCGGCAGGGAGCCTGCTTCTCCCTCTGCCTCTGCCTGCCTCTCCGCCTACTTGTGATCTCTCTCTCACTCTCTCTCTGACAAATAAATAAATAAAATCTTATGTATCTACGTATCATTAGTGGCTCATCCTTTCTATTTAGTTCTCCTCCAAATTCGGCTTCTATCCCAACAATCTGCTGCTGTAATGTGGCCAGTAGGAAGTCCTCCGTCCATACAGAGCTGCAGAAGAATCACCAGCAGCGGAAAACTGTGATAGAAGTAGAAAAAAACTCGCCCTCTCTCAGCCCCCAAATTCATTTCCCAGGGGCAGAAGTACAAGGATTGTGTCAAAGTTACTTGGGGTCGTGGACTCAGAGAGTTCGACATCTATAATCCAATCCATGAATTTTCACAATGGGAAATCTTCAGTCCTAGTTCCCTGCCTGGAGACTTGCTCAGTTTACACTAGTTTCTTTGAGTCATGAGCAAGGATGGTTTTACTAGGCCAGCAAGAAGGACAGCTAACCCCCAGATTCCCCTCCTTCCTCCGTCCCCTTCCTCCTCTCCCATGGCAACCCCTTTGCCCCATGGCAGATGGTCCTGGAAGGTTTAGGGTTAGATGGACACAATTTTTGAAGAGGATCCCTCTCGTTGTTTTGCTCTCTCCCACCAAACAGGCCAAGGGAAATGGTCCCAGGGAGAAGTGTATCTAGGACATCATGAAGTACTTGGCCCAAGACCCCAATCAAAGCCGTTGACATTTCCCTTTTTGAAGCCAAACCAGAGCCTGAGAAATGCTTGACTCATTTTCCTTGGTCTTCCTAAGATTCATTCTGAGATCATCTCATCATCATTCCAAAAGGAAAAGCTTTTGTTTAATCATTTTAATAAAAAAGACTGCATTTAAGTTACTGACATCTTAAAACTTCTTTGCCATGAGTATCAGTCATTTCTAAAATATAAAGCTTCGGGTCAGGTCCCTTCTGCTCTGTGAGCCCCAACTCAACCCTCGCAAAGCACAAGTAATGTGACTCCTCTCCTCCCTCCCTCCCTAGAATCTTGTAGAAATCCTGGCAAGGATCATCCATTGAAGATGTTTTGTATTTTTAAGAAAACACTGCTCTTACAAACCAAGGGTATGATTCATAAAATTAAATGAAAGTAAATGTTATTTTAGGAATATATAAGAATAGATATTTTTCATCACGGTCCGCACTTGTAATGTTTGTGGGGAATCTATATTGAGCTGGGGTGGGGGAGAAAATGGAAGTAGGGGTGAGTGGTATGCTTGTGGGGTGAGCAGAACGGGCTGTGTTCCTGACAAACGGCTTTTTGGCTCAACTGGTCTTCAATGAGATTCAGGGTAAATCTGACAGGACCAGACATACCCTTCCCATCCCTCTCATTGTGGTCCCCAAGAGCGGTTTCCCGGACCCCAAGTACTTGAGCCACTTAACTCAGAAGGACCCTCGTCACAACGCCTTCCTTGGTCAACCTCACCCCTGTCCCAAGCCTCTCGAACAACCTATTGCTGCAACTGTGGTATTCTCCCTATGCCTGACCTTCCTCCCCAATCGCCCACCAGCCGCAAATACGCAGACAATATAAACATTGGGAAATCGGAGGAAGTCTAAGTGGCCCTTGGCAAGAGGTTTATCGAGACTAAGGCTTTACAAGCACTGAGAGAGGCTTCATCCTGGGACTTAAGCCAGGTTTTGATGGATGGACAAGTGCAGGGGCTTTTTGAAAAGGTATTTCAGACTAGAAAGGACACAGGTATAGTTTGAGCAAAGGCCTAGAATGTGATGTGTTTATCTAATTGGGTGGAAGGCGTTGGGAAGGCGTTAGGGTCAAGGTCTAGGTGTAGCAGTGGGGGAATCTGGGAAGGAAGGCTGAGGTCAGTGGGTCTAGGAAGGTGAGGAGTTTGTGCTCCACTCTTATAGTAATAAGTAAGACGAACGTGTCATAGCAACATGTCATTTTAATCACTCCAATTGGGATAGTTTTGAGAATAAAAGGAGGCACCATTAATAGTTATGCTGGGACAACATTCGTAAATTAACACGGGCCCAAAGCATCTGTCATCCTAGCAGGAAAGGGTCACAGGGACCCCACTGGGGTAACCTCACATGGTCGGAGGCTGTCAGTCTGGAGGCCCGACCCCCCCTCCACTGCGCTCCATCCGGCAGGCTCACTGCTTTGCATAGTTCCAAGCGCCACCATTCACACGGAAGCCACCCTTGGCTCACCGTGTCTAGTGGCTGTGACACAAGGCGATGTAAATGGCAGCATGAGGCACCAAGAAGAACACTGACCTGGGGGACAGGTGAGTTCCATTTTATCCCCAGAGCCTGCCTCTCTCTCTGTGTTACCCTGGGCCTTGACTAACCCCGTCCATCGTTTGAGAATAATTGAGTTTTAGGGAGGGAACTGAGAACTCTAACAAAGGACCTTACAAACTCTGCTCTGAGAGCACTTTTCTTAGAACACATGACTATCTCCGCCCACTGGAGCAGGGAAGGCTGGGCAAGGGTTCTGGACTCACGCTCCCAAGTCAGGCAGGCTGAGGTCCCTGGCACGCCAACCCCCTTTCAGACTGAGCCTTTTCCAGAAGCTTCTCTGTGAGGGCCTCAGGTGGAAGCATGGACCCCAGGAGCCAGCAGAAGGTTCTAGGGAGCGGCGCCTATTCAGAGAAATCGCTGGAGCTCCCTGCAGGGGCAGCAAGCCTCCCGGCCTCTCCTGCCACCTAGCTGACTTCAGCCCCGAACGCCAGTCCGGGAGTCACCTCCCAAGGTCAGCACGTCCGGGAGGCAGACGCCAACAGACCACCGGCAGGGCGACCACACGGCAGGTCACTGGGGTCAGCAGATCTGCTGGTCTTGAAGTCTTGAAGAGGGGATCAAGACCGGAGAGCAGATGGGAAGAAGTACCTTCCATTTGCAAAAGACAAAATAGAATTTGCTCACATCCCTGATGTCAAAACCTTTATCTACTTTTTCAAGGAATCGTAAACCCAACTCGCTTCTAACCGGGCACAGCGTCACCCGCCCCTGGAGCACGAAAGTGTGGGCACAGAGTATTGGGGGGGGGTTCTTTAAGTCTTCTGATGGCACACAGATGCCCAACCCAGAACCAAGGATATCATCAAATGATTTCTCTAGGGGGCAGACCCTTTGATGGCAATTGTCATGCAGAGAGTACCGGAGGGTCTAGCAAGCAAGACCCAACGGAGAGAATGTGTATTGTAGACGTCACAGTGCAGGTCTTGGCCAATCCCACAGGAAGCTTTACAACTGGGCAGGAAGACCCAGGCTTTCATACCCCATATCAATCTGTCACTGAGGCTGGCTGCTCCTGGAAAAGGTCATGACTCCAGGCAATACAGCCCTCATCAGCCAAGGGCAGTTCCTACAAAGAAGCAGTTTAGAGCATTTGGCTGCCGACGCGCTCAGTAGCTGGGGAAGGAGCACAGCAGTCCTGGGTGGGAGGATCTGGCTGCCCACCAGGGAATCCACCACGCCCCAACCCTTGTGCTGTGCACCCACTCAGTTATACAATAGGTCCCAGAAAACTCCTCTGGGAATCTGATGAGACTCTTTTTCTCATGAAACTTGTAAGAGGAGGGCTGGTAGGGTGAACTAGCCCTCCTCCTCACTGCCGCAGCTGGTCGTGAAGCTGTGGATGATACTGGGATATTGTGATTAGTAATAAGACAAATACATTTGATGTTCAACCTTATTGTTGGCACAGAGCTCCTCAAACCCTCAGAGTTTCCTGTAATGAGAGCGCTAAAGAGGTCTTTTGTTATGTTAATGGATGGCTTTTGGAAAACACCCAAGTATGGGGGCCGGTGGCTAGAGGAGCCAACCATGTGATTAGAGGGTTGGAACTTTCGGTCCCAGACCCACAACCTCCAAGGAGGGGAGAGGGGCTCTGGAAATTGATTGAGGCATCACCAACGGCCAGTGGCTTCATCCATCATGACTATGTAATGAAGCCCCCATAAAACCTCAGAAGCACAGGGTTCAGACAGCTTCTAGTTGTTGAGTCCGCCGAGATTTGGGGAGGGCGGTGCCCTCCAAGACAGCATAGAGCCCTAAGCCCTTTCCCCACACCCTGCCCTATGGCTCTCTTCCATCTGGCTCTTCCTGAGCGAAATCCTTTTATAATAAACTGGTAATCCCATAAGTAAAAGCGCTTCTCTGAGTTCCAAGAGCCGCTCTAGCACAGCGATCAAACCCGGGGAGGGGGTCGTGGGAACCTCTGAGCTACAGCCGGTCCCTCAGAAGCACAGGCGACAAACCTCAACTTGCTGTTGGTGCGTGCAGTCTCGCAGGACCGCGTCCTCCCCCTGTGAGATCTGATGCGATCTCCAGGCGGATCATGTCAGGAGCTGAACTGCCGAACGCCCAACACGTCAGGGAACTTCCTGGAACCTGCACACATACACACTGAAACCAAGATCAGAATCTTAGATACTTACTACTCCTTCCTCGAACACTCATTGTAGATTTCCCTCCGCCTCGGCCAATACCTCCCCTGGTCGAGGTAGCGGGACTTCAGGGCTGACTCGGACCCTCCTTCCAGAGGAGTTCAGTCCCTGGTCATCTGTTCTTCTCAGGCTGTCACCCGTCAATCAAAATTGGGTGAAGGTGTACCAACAGGTATCCATCCAAGGGGATCACCTGGAAGCCAAACAGAGTCTCCTCTGCCCCTGCCCCCCCCCCCCATCGGGTAAAAACTGCTCTACCTCCTCTTGATGGCCTGGGGTAATCGCCCTACTGGGATAGTCACTCCTTCCTCTCCTTGCCTGTGGGTCTCTTAGCCTGCAAGGCTAACGAGACAGGATATAGCCATAGTTTGAGGTTTAATGAGACTCCTGCTGTAAAGCCTGGTTTTTCTTTAGGGAACCAGGACTTCTGAACCCACAGAGCTCTCAACTGCAGGGACAGGAAACACAAGGTCCCCCAAGTGAGTCTTTGGCAGCGATGGTAAGTAGGGTCATTCCTCTTGATACCTGGATCTGTGATTTTTACCTATTGGCCTACAGCAGTATTAATGAGTTGATTTAGGATATATATCTTCCCCCGAGACTCTAGTTCAACGTGTTACGATTGGGAGCAGGGAGACTTGGAGCCGCTATTCTACTCCCTAAACCTGCTTCAGCTCTCGTTTGCCCCAGACTGGCTGTGCGCCCTCGGGCAAATGGCTCGATTTTGCTGGTGAAGAGGAGATCGACACGCCCGCCACCAGGCGATCATTTGAGAGACTGGCGAACAGCACTGTGACAAAGGTGTGTGGGTGTGCGTTCAGCGTAGTTCAAAGGCATGTCTGCACAGAGGGGCAGCTCTCACTTTCATGAGCTCCATCCCACATGAGGAAAGCATTTAGCTTCTCTAAGCCTCGTTCTTTTATCCTTGTGATGGGCGGCGTAAAAGCCCTCATCTCCGATGTTGATCGGGAGGATTAAATTAGGGAACACGCACACACTCCCCAGTCCCTGGCACGGAGCACAGATGCACCAGAAACAGCCATCATTGTTTATTATTTACCGCAAGGCGGCTGCAGGGCTGAATTCTGCAGGAAAACGAGTTTGCACAATGTTCCTTCCAAGGAGTTCCAAGCAACTTTGGGAAAGGCTGGGAGCAAATGCCAGTTGGTTCTCTTTTGTAGAGGGACAACAGAGGCCCTGGGATCGTGAGGACACAATGCAGCAGAAGACACGGGCTCTGGGACCCAGAGGCCTTTCTGTGTGGCCTGAAGGATATCGCTTCCGTCCTGGGGCCTCCGTTTCTCCATCTGAAAAGGAGAGGGTAGAAGACAAGGCATTCTCAGGTCCTATTCGGTTCTTCCTCCAGTTGTGTGGTCTCAGGGGAAATCTGAGTCAGAGCCCTAAAACAAAGGTGGGAGCCTGATCTCCCAGGGGGCACAGCCACCTAATCAATCTTACTCCTTAGGGACCAGGTAGGGAGCCAGGGGCTCTGTTTCCAAAAGGGACAGGGGACTCATCTCCCACCAGAGTCATTGCTGATCACAGACTTCTATCTGTCCACGCACCAGCCCCAATGTGAATCACATCTGCCTTAGATGAGTGCTGGCCAGGAGGTCACCGGAGAGAGAACACAGAAGGAAGCCAGACAGCGCCTCCTTGCAGAAAGCAGCCAAACCAGGAGGAACAGCTGCCAACCCCAGATGATCGGAAAGGTGGGGTTAACATTTCACGCAGAAGCTCCCCAGACAGCAGAGAGCTCATGTCTGGGGGTGGATGCCGCAAAATGAAAATAACAGACCATGGGGCGCCTGGGTGGCTCAGTGGGTTAAAGCCTCTGCTTCGGCTCAGGTCATGATCTCAGGGTCCTGGGATCGAGCCCCGCGTCAGGCTCTCCGCTCAGCAGGGAGCCTGCTTCCTCCTCTCTCTGCCTGCCTCTCTGCCTACTTGTGATCTCTCTCTCTCTGTGTCAAATAAATAAATAAGATCTTTAAAAAAAAGAAAGAAAGAAAAGAAAATAACAGACCACCTGCCTGGCGTCATTGAGTACTTACTCAGCTGTGATGCCAGGCATCACTCCGTCCCCAGGCTCCTCTAGGACCTCGCCCCTCTACCTGGCATTCCTCGTGGTTCCTTTCCCATAACACAGGCATTCCTGGAAAACTGTGCCCACAGCATCATGTCTGATTCCAAACCATGAGTCAGGATTGGGAAGGAATTATGAATTCCATTGTCTTACACTTTGAGTCCCTCCCAGCAACTTCTTCTGAGGTCCTTAAAAGTCATGACTGATAAACTTATCAGGAACTTACTTGGGACCCCTGGGTGGCTCAGTCGGTTAAGCACCTGACTCTTGATTTTGGCTCAGGTCATGATCTCAGGGTCCTGGGATGGAGCCCATCCTCAGGCTCCACATTCAGCAGGGAGTCTGCTTGAGATTCTTTCCTTTCCCTCTGCCCCCCGCTCCATGTCTCTCTCTCTCTCTCTCAAATAAATAAATAAATCTTAAAAACAAAAAAACTTATTCTCCCTCGACGCACACAAGACACTGTGCAGAAGAGGATCCTCACGGACGGGGCCGGGGACCAGACCAGCCCGGCGTCTCCGTGCTGAGGATTGGCTCCCTCTAGTGGACCGTCGGTGCAGGTGCGGGAAATCCTGAAAAGTCACTCTTCAAAAACACTTTTCATGGGGGTATAGCTCAGTGGTAGAGCATTTGACTGCAAAAACACTTTTCATGCATCAATCCATTTGACCCTCACAACTTGTGTTAGCCCCATTTCCAGAAGGGGAAACCGAGCTCCAGCTCCTTACTCCCCATCCTTTCCGACATCCCATGGTTGATGAGCACAGGCTTTTATCTAGTAGACACAGTAGGCATTTCCCCTGGTCGCAGGACAGGAGTGTTCTGGGCCTTTACCTCAAGGACGCTCCTAGAGGGAAGGAGCTGCATAATTTGAAGACCATAGCCCTTGACCTATTGATGTGACATCCACAAGAGGTGTCCAGTCCCCCTGGGCAGAGCCCCTGTGCCATTTACACATGCATGTGTCTTTCATAGATCTTCAATGAAGACTGTCTGCTGGGACAGAAGGACCCTAGTCCAAAGCAGGGATGAGCACAGAATGTGGGGTATCAGGACAAATGTCCCTAAAATGCGTCCACGCCGGTGTTTGCTGCAGTGTTCCATTTGCCAGGAGCACACGATTTCCCGCGTCTGCAGCAACTGTCCACTAGAGGGAGCCAATTCCCGGCCCCTAGAAAGCACGTGGCCCTCGGTCCATGACTATGGCCTCCTAAACCCTGTCTCGATGTGTGTGCGGGGAACGAGGAGCTTAACTGGATCAGTGCATCTCCTGCCCAGCCGCTCGCCGGAGCTCTGGCTGTGAGGGACAGGGGTCTCCGAGGGACAGGGGCCTCCAATTTCTGCATCATACAGACCGCTCCACTTGCCCTGGCTGATAGATTGGGATTCCCCCTACAGTCCCACTTGGGGAAATGCTTTGCCAACTACAGCATTTAGTTGTAGTTTGTCAACTACAGCATGTGGAACTTGGAAAACCACAGCACTCGGAAATCTTTATCTGCCACCCCACTTGATAGCCTCTGATGCTGAGCTCCAAGACCCTCAAAACTGTAGGATTCCGGAAATCCTTCATCCAGCCAAAGTTCTAACTTAACACGGTCCTGGGTTCTAGCAAAGTTGGCCGGGTTTGTCCCACGCCTCTGCTTGGCATCCAGGCACAGTGCTGAGCCCCTGGCAGGAACGGCTCCCCTCTCTGGTGACCACTTTCCCTTCTTCCTCTTTTCTGGAGCACAGGCTTTTCAGTAAAGAGGAAGTGGAACCTTGAAGATGAGCCAACACCAAACATCTCCTGGTCTTAGATTGGGGTGACTACACCTCCCCTTTTTATCTTCCCCCCTGCCCCCGCCCGGCACTGGGTGGAAAATGTGTTGTGTCCTAGTCCCAGCCCACTGCTTCCCTTTCTTACATCCTGGAGGCCATCCCGGGGCCCATTGCCTACTCTGCAATTTCAGATCTCATTTCATCATTCCATGACAGTGACCCTGCCAAACGAAAGGCTTCCCCTGCCTAACTCTCCACTTCTTAACTCTCCACTTCTAACTCTAACTCTCTACTAACTCTCCACTTCTTATAAAATAATGGATTGCAACTCTATAAAAATTGGGCAGAGCCCCCAGAGGAGTAGAGAGGCTGAGATAAACCCAGACACCTTCATGGGTTTAGGAAGTGGGGGCCATGCTCTGATGAGTGGCCTTTTGACGTGGCCGGTCTCCACACAGGTGCAAGAGAGGCAGGGCTGGTCTAGCACCCAGTGCCAGCTTGCACCCATCCCTTCCCTGCCCGCCACTTCTCCCTCCTGCCAGCCAAAGTCTCCCATTCGATTGCCCGCTGTAGCCTTCGGAATGTTCTCCTTACCTCTAGTCGTCCCACCCATCTATCCTCAGCCCCAGAGAAATGCCAATCTTCCGTGAACTGAGATCTCAGAGGAAGGCTAGGGGACAATATATTTAATGACCAAGTGACACTTTCCCTGAAAAAGAGGCATAACAGGATCTTTCTTAAGGAGGAGATGAGATGAGAGGAGAATGTTCTTCAGCATTGGCTCAGGATGGCCAATGAGAAGAGGAGGTGAGAAGCAGAACTTGGCTGGGATTTGGTCCAGGATTGGAGAAAGCACTAGAAAGTTTAGGATGCAAGCTTCGAGTCATGTTTTAGAGGATCTTAGAGGAAAGTCAGGATGGACAGTTTGGGTGCAATTCTGAAGGCGAGAGAAAGACACAAAAGGTGTTTGTCCTGCAGGGAAGGGAAATGCCATAATCAGAAGTGTGTCTGAGCGAGAGAAAGCAGGGCGGCTGTGGGCAGGAGGGGCTGTGAAAGGGGGGACTCAAGTGCGGGTCTCGGCCATGATCCAGGCAAGAAGTAATGGGGAGGGTGGAAGAGAGGAGGCAGTTTCAGGAAGGATGGAAAACACTGGGACTTACTAAAGATATTTAGTAGGGGACAGAGAGGGAAGGGCAGGGACTCAGGTCCTAGAACCAGCTCCCCAGTATCGTAAGGCAGTCTTTAGGAGGATACTCACCTGAAATCCAAATGTCTTCCATCACTATCCCCGAAACCCCAACTACAGAGGTTCAGGGACATGCATTTTAGGGACAGCGTCTGCCCTTCTTGGGGGGCCCCCTAAGATTCCACCCTAGTACATGAACTTTGCCAGCTCCTCTTTCCAAAACCGGACCGACTTGTATGGAAACCAGCCTCCTCACCAAAGGTAAAGACCAACTAGCCAGACTCATGCCTGCCAGTCTCGGGGAAAGACGGTTGCTGTGGATTATGGCACACTTAGCAGCCTGGGGCACTGGAAAAGTCCCAGCCTGGGCGGCAGGAGACATCGGTGCTGATTACAGAAGCAGCCCAGACTCCCCCAAGCACTGAAGCCTACCAAGTTCCCCTTCCGGGACTCAGTTTTCCTCTCCATTAAATGGGCGATGACGCTGTGTCACAGGCAGGAAGTGAGGGAATCCGGCACATGACCTCACAAGTTCCCCCCCAGCTCTAAAAACCATGTCTCTTGGCAAAACATTGTCACGTGCATTGGCTGGGGAGGAGATGGAAGGAAAAGTGTTTCAAATTTACACTCAGGGCCTGGGTTACCATGAACTCCTTCCTAACTCAGCCATAGCCAGCCCCGACAGAGTTTCTATCAAAGTCCCCAAAAGACATCCAAAGTCCTGGGAGCCCTCAGCAACCAGATTAACTTATTTCATCCTCCTGCCAGGTCCCATAGTTCCGTGTGTCTTCTGCCACCAAGATCGCATCTTTGAACGCTAATCAGAAGGGACCTGGAAGCCCCCGCCAAGCGTAGGAGCACACAGCGGGTTGGAGTACAAATGACTTAGATGTCACAACGTGTACGGATACTCAGAAATCACTCCGGCCCGGGGCAGAAGGGAGGGCATGGTAAGGAAGGGAGGGGGGAGGGGGGTCCACATGCACGACCACAGATGGAATTCACTTGCACCTGGCCTTATTCTGAGATGCTGGGTCAGGACACTGGGCATCTGGAAAAGTGCCTCATTCAGGTTTTTACCTAGTTTCCCTGGGGAGCTGCGGCACAGGCTGGTCCGGAACCAGGCACTGGAGGCTCCGAGATTCCCTCGTACCCTCGCCTTTAGGTCCTGCCTGCTCTGTGTTGAAATTGCACGGTAGTCTTTGCAATGACCTGCTTGACTCTCCCATACGCCACTGGTCATTGCCACTCCTGACTCATCACGGGCTAGCTTTGTAAACTGCCAGAAAGCACGTCACCTTTTTCTTTTAACGTCTCTCCCCATTTGTTGCTATGATGTTGTGACCTCTGGATAAATCTGGGGGAAGACTGTAAAAGGTAGCCAGGACCTTAAATTCCAGGATATTCTTCCATGTGATCCTGACCTTGACATTCCCTGGGAGGCACTTATGAAGATGGAGATGAGCTTCCACTGCAGGAGACTCCTTTCTTTCCTATGCTCATCTATCCCTGTCCACTACTGACCTATTGCCTAGACCACAGTCTCACCGTCCAGCTCCTAGAGGAAAGCACACGGTCGTGCAGGCTTCGGCTAACTACAAAGAGGACAGAGAGGGAGGGGGCAGGGTGACCCCTTCCCTGGGAACAGAGCAGCTGCAGAAACTTGGACAATCCTGAGTTTCGTTTTAGCTTTCACACTGAGATTTCCCAAATCCAACTTAAAACCAAAACCAAAGAAGGAAAATTGCGAAATCAAGGGGATTTGCTGGCCACAGCCTTTGATCTCCCTGCAGAACCTGGCCGTGGTACCTCCCCGTGTCTGCTCTCCCTGGGGATCTGTCTCCCAGCCCCTCTGTGTCCAGAGCATTCTGTGCCTCTGGTTCATCCGGGGACCCAGGGCCCCCATTCTCCCCTATATCCGGGAGACTCGTTATTTCCTCATGGACTGCACAGGTTTGCTGAGGGCCCATCTCTGCCCTCTGTCCTCATCGGGAAACATGAAAACAGCCAAAGGAACACTTCGGTTCGGTAGCCCACGCAAGGGGCCCCTCCTCCTGTCACCGCACCCACTCGTTATGAATATGCATAACAGCTAACTTATTAAATACCTACGAAATGCCAACAACTCACCATTCAATGCCCTTTTCCTGGGTCAACTTGTTTCACCCACACTCACTTCACCAATAAGGAAACTGAGACACAGAGGTAGAAATAAGCATCCAAAACCTGGCGGTCTGGTTCCAGAGTTCATTACTGTGACCACCATCCTGCCGGTCCTAGAGCCAAGCAGCAAGGAACTCCTTCCAGCCGATTCCTGGATGTCCGGGTCTCGAACTGGACCCATTGCAAGAAGATAATCATGGAAGAATAAAATAGAGGGAAGCACAGGTATCTCCTGGACTAGAAATGGACCACATGTCCCCAAGCTGGGATCATCCCCGACCTCGTGCCCACAGAGGACTTCAGTAAAGAGTCACACCGCTATTTCTCATAGAGCAAGGTGAGGCCTCACTGTGTTTCCAACCGCACTCTTGGGTGGACACGTGCACTGGGACAATTGGCCATCCCTGATATTGTCATCCCCACATTGCATGGATGAGGCAGAGTGGACCTAACCAAATCTAGTTTGGTCACATAGCTACTTGGGACACAGGCCAGGGTTAGGCTTGCTTTTCCACAAACACATTTGTCATCCTCATAATGGACTTCTGCGGCTGTCTCTCATTCTTGGCTTTGGCACCAAGCCACGTCGCTGGAGAATAAATACAGCCGGGACTTTTCAGCAGAGCGGTGGC
The DNA here is from genome assembly GCA_028534135.1 of Potos flavus. Classification (NCBI taxonomy): domain Eukaryota; kingdom Metazoa; phylum Chordata; class Mammalia; order Carnivora; family Procyonidae; genus Potos; species Potos flavus. The sequence continues at coordinate 33,445,100 of CM052891.1, read as the reverse complement.
CTTGCGCCTTCTGTGTGGGTCAGTGCTGTGTGATGCAATCCGCGGGGACAGTCCCAGAAGCTTAAAAAAAGCTGCCATCCTGAAGGCCTCGAGTTCCGTTTTCCTCGAAAAGGAAATCCTGAGGCCAGGGGCGTGTGTCCCCGTTTGTAACCACTGTCTCGTTGAGACATGATGCCGTGTTCTCAACGCACGGAATACACAAAAGGTAGACGTTGTCATGCCTCGTATGAAGAAATAAGAAAAAGAATTGAACTCCTAAACTAAGGAGACGATCAGAGAATTCACGAGATAAAAACGTAAGCCACTGAGCATGCCCAGAAACATACCAACCGACAATAAACATTTGAAGAGGAAGGTACTACAATGGCCTCCCTTCACTTCCTTCTTACCAAGGTCATACGTTCCTACCATAAAGTTCAATAAAGTTAAGTCGGTATTGTACGTGCAGACACTCCACATATCCACGCCCCAGGTCAACGTTTGTAGAACTTTTCCAAACCCCAGAGGCTTCCTCGTGCCCTCATGCCCTGCCAGTTGATACCTATAGAAGGGGGTCGCTAGGATGAATCCTATCCTTGTAGGTTAGTTTTGCCTGTGCATATGATAATATTTTACTAACAAAGCGTCAGACGTTTTTAAAGGATAATGTATTGCTTTTCTACTCTTGTCATAATAAGTCAGCACAGAGGTAATGACTTAAGGAACATAAAATTATTATCTTACAGGGCTAGAGGTCAGAGGTCGGCCATAGGTCTCATCCCACTAAATCAAGCTGTGTTGCTTTCCAGGAGCTCTAGAGGAAGATCAGTTTTCCTGATCATTTGGGTGGTTGGCAGAATTCAGTTCCTTTGGGTCATGGGACTGAGGTCCTTGTTTTCTTGATGACTGTCAGGTAAGGGCTATTCCCAGCTTCTAGAAGCTGCTGTAATCCTTGGCTCAGAGCCCACTTCCTCCATCTTTAAAGCCAGCAATGTGGGCCAAGTCCCCCTCAGCATGAATCTCTTCTTCCTTTTCCTGTCACCTGAAGCAGCAGGAAAGGGCGTCCACACTTTTAAGGACTCTTGTGAGTAGATCAAGCCCACCTGGAAAATTCAGGGTACTTTCCCGCTTCCCAGGTCCGTACCCTGACTCACATCTGCAAAGACCCCTTTGCCATGTAAGGTGACATAATCCCAGGTTCCAGGGACTAGGAGTGGAGATTGCCGGGGGGGAGGGGGGGGGAGGGTGTCCATTCTGCTTATTACGAATAATAAATGTTGTCCAGGGTAAAACTTTCTAGAAAGTGATATGGCAATATGCAAAGCTTCAGCATTTCATATCTTGTGATATATTAACTCTACAGCTACAGAAATAAATAAAGTTATGGGTCAAGATTTTTAAATTGGCTTTTTCATCATGTTAATTAAAATTATTTTAAAAGCAAAAGCAAATAATATATATATACCCAACTATAATGAAATGCTTTACTACATATATATTACACACACACACATATAACACCAGTATGAAGCCTTTAAAAGTTAAGCAATTGAAGGATATCTAATGACTTAGAAGAATATATGATCAATTTTAAGTGAAAAGAAGACACATATAAGTCTGTATATGTGTGCATAGAAAAATGGATATATGGGTTGTAGATAGGTGTATGTATATAATATACATATATATTATATACATGTATATATATAATTTGCATATAAATATGTTTATACATATGTATATGTACCCACAGTGAAAGGAAGAGAGAAGAAAGGAATAAAACGAGCAAGTTTAATCTTAATATATATTATTATTTTTTCAATCTTAGTATTTAAAACATAAATGGGGGGCACCTGGGTGTCTCAATCGGTTAAGGGTGGAACGTGGGACTTTTGCTTTTGGTTCAGGTCATGATCTCAGGGTCATGGGATCAAGCCCAGGGTAATGAGATCGACCCCATGCATAGCGTCAAATGGGGCTCTATGCTCAGCAGGGAGTCTCCTTGAGATTCTCTCCCTCTGCCCCTCACCCATGTGTGCGTGTGCTCTCTCTCTCAAATAAATAAGTAAACCTTTAAAAAAAAAATGCTCACACAAATAGGGTGACCAACTGTCCCTCCAAAGAGGGCACTGAGGATTTCCAGGGACATTGGACTTGTAGTGCTAAAAACGAGAAATTCCAGACCTGGTTTGGTGCACCAGGTCTTACCAGGACAAGTTGGTCACCCTAAATGCAGACACCACCCGTCCTCTCTTTTAGGCACTTCTGTTTCTCTTTTTTATGTTTCCTACAAAGAGTGTGCAACCATTAAAAACCATTAAAAGTCCATTGGTGTCTTATTCTGAGTTGGGGAAGATGTCAGTCTGGGCCTGGGAAACATTCCAGAAGTCGTTCTTAGACAGCTCTCGGCAAGGCTGGAGAGGAGGGAAAGAAGTGTGCTCTCCAAATGTCAGACCCGACGTGCCAGGGCAGGAAGCACCATATTCCCAACGATGGCAGCGGCCCCAGGTAAGCAAACCAGAATTACATCAGAACCCTGCCATTCTGGATGGTGAGCGCAACCTCAGAGATCGGGGTGGGAAACACAATTGAACTAAACCCCACAAAGCTAAACATGGACACTTGGGAGCTGTAAGTTGCGAGAACAATCTCTCATTGGCGATCCCTAGCGTGGATCCAGGGTCCAGGGAGGCCAGCTCGGCCTCCGCAGGCGGGCATGCGCGGTGCGCTTCCGGGGCGGGGCTGACGCCGGGACCGCCCACTGCCTCGCACCTGTCTTGGCGAATGCCTTGAAGGGGATGCTTCACATTTGCACGCATACAATTCATACATTCGTGTGGCGGAATACAGTCGTGTGTATTATACTGACCCGAAGTTGCTACAATCGACTTAACGTTCTGCATTCTTACCTTTAAAAAATAAAAACCGAAAATAAATAAATAGAATAAAAACCAGTTGTTAATTTTTTGACATAAGGATCATAAAGCCCGTTTGGTCGAGAACGTTATGGAGTATAATCTTAAATTAAAATCTTAAATCTTAAATCTTATAGTCTTAAATTAGATAGCCTCCATGGTCCTGCTTTTTTAATAAAATGCTGATATAAAGAAAACGGTGACTATTTTGTATGTGATGTGGACTATTTTATGGCACAGTGACTCCTTCTCGTTCCTCGGTGGTTATTAATGTAGCGGCTCTTGGGCTTTATAAATTTAATTATGATCTTCATAAATAATAAAATCAAAATGTTGCCCTCAGGGGACCAGTTAACACCTGTCTCCATCAAGGGCTTTGTTATAAGTTCCCACTTTACAGAGTTGATGTGGATAACACGTTACTAATGACTACATTAGTAAGTTCCCTCACATTTACATAAAAGTCAGTGTTGGGGGGGGCCAAAAATAATACATCCTTTTAAATTTAGAATGCTATGAGGCGCACTAAAGATGATGGGACCCCCCCCCCCCATCTGCCTCAGGTTAAAACAAAAAAATTTTTTTTTTTTTATAGTCAAGAGTGGACTATTTCTGACTGTGAAGTAATAGAAATTGTTTAATCCAGGAATATTGCACAGAACAGTAGCTTCTTTACCAAGTTCAGCAGTTAATAAACCGTGGTGGATACCATGGAGTGTGTGGTGGTGACCAGAGAGACATCCCCTGAAACTTCCAGTTCTTGTTCTTGTGCCGAAGGGTAGGATTAGACTTCCATGCCATCTCAAAGACAGGCAAGCTGTATGACCCACTTTGATCAAGAAAATGTCAGTGGAAGTGACGTGTGTCACTCCAGGCAGAGCTGCTCTAAGAACCTCCGTGTCTCTGACCTGCCATGGTGACCAGGGTGTTCCTGGTGATGAAGACTCCAACAGCCCCAGTGAGGAAAGAATGGAGCAGTACCAGAGCCCTGCCCTCCGTGATTACTGAAGAAGCTACTGGAAGCTGGGAAAGGGGCACCCCATGCGATGCTGTGCTGTACCACCCTGGTCCATGGTCCCCAGCAGAGACAGAGTAGGGTGATCCACACCATCAAGCCCTCTAGGAACCTGGGATCACAGCAAATGCGCCCAACAAAACCGACAGAGCAGGCCCAGAGACTTCTACCCACATCCCAGTGGCTCCCCACAAAGACCCAGGAACAATTGAAGAGCTCGCTATTATTAAGACAGTGTCCTCGTTCCCAAAATAGCACAGTCTGGCCCTCACATTAAGTCCGACGACCCTGCTTACCTCTCTTCCTCACACCCAGCCCTTATCCCCAAATACCGTTCAGGAGTTTATCCCAAAATTCTAGTCAGTTCCATGGGGTTTACTGAGTCTCAGAAGATCCTCTGTGCCAAGCAAATCTTCCACATCGAGTGGGAATGAATATGTCAAGGGCTTGGTGGGCTTATCCCACCAAGGTACATGTCCTCAAGCACGAACAGAATCTGTTCATGCTGATCTTGTTAAGACCTATCAAGTGATCCTCCGTCAAATCATTGACACTCCAGCTGGGCCCACAGTCACTCCTCCCGGCAAAATGGACTTACAGACACAAAACACTGGCGATCCTGGGGCCTCTGCTAGAATAAGACCCTGCCTGTAGCAGGCACCAAGCAAAGGGGCTCAGCTCATAACTAGGCATGGTGACTGCCTCTCTGAGTTCTGGTATTGGTTCTTTACCAAATTGTCCAAATGATTCTGGGTGAATCATTTTCCTACACTGTGCCTCGGTTTACACATCTGTAAATGAGCCATTTGAGCTATAATCTAATGGCTCCCGAACTGACTGTGACTAAAAATCACTCTGAGCATTTCAAAAACAGGATTCTAGACCTCATCTCCAAAGATTCTGAGTCATTATATTGAAGTGGTGAAGGCATATCTTATTAACAATTGCCCAGAGAATCCTGATCTTATAGGCAGATCGAGGCACCGGGACATTAGATGGTCCCTGGGCTTTCTGGGCACCTGTCTGCAGTTTTCTGCCTGCCCCTTCTCTTCTAACTTTGAATTGCATGATGGCTTTCATCCAGACATGGGCACTCACAAGTCTTGGTTTGTCATGTAGCTGTAAGACCCATGGCAAATCATTTCACTTTTATAATTCTTTCTCTCATTGTAAGGACTCAATTTAAGTGGACTACATTTGATGCAAACGTCTCTTCCAATGCATCCTATAGTTTTATGACCACTGGGGACACTTGGGACAGAGCTGGAAAATGGAGGCAGCAATTCTGATTCCCAAGATGCTGTCTCATCCCATTGCATCCCTCAAGAACCACCCAAGAATCCAGATCTCTTTCCATAGCAGGATGCTCGTTTCCTGCCTGCTAGTTGCAGGTAGAGGCTCCCCTCCACAGACACTGAGCTGTAGGTGGGTTGCCAAAACTGCTTTAAGAATATGCTTTCTGGGAAAGCAATCACGGGGAAAAGAAAGAGAAGAGGCCGAATGACCACTTCCTTGAACCGCACAGCCAAGCTGCTGGGTAGAATGGTCGCTGAGCTTGCAGGGTCTAAAGTTTCGTTTTAACTTTTTGTGTTGGGATTTCTCGAATTCAGTTTAAAAAAAAGAAATAAGAAAAGGAAATTGCATAATCGACATGACTTACTGGCTAAGATCTCTGAACTCCCTGTAGAATTAAGACCCTGGTGCCCTTTGCCATATCAACCGTGGGATCTGACCCCCAGCTCCTCCGAGGCCCCACAACATTCCTTTCTCCTATTCATGCTGGGACCCTAGAACCCCACTTCTTTTCAGTTTCCGGGAGACTCCTTTTTTTCTTCATCTATAGCACAGGCATTCCCAGAGGCCTGTCCTGACACATATCTTTGCTTGGAAGCAACTTTAGGGAGAACTGGTGCAAGAGACCAAAAACCACACTCTGAGTCTCTTCCTAGCTTGTTCTAGATATGACACTCATCTTATTTCACTATTGCTAACAGCTAGCTTATTGAACACTTACTATATGCCACTCACTCTGCCAAGTAAGTTTTTGGTGTCAGATGATTCAATATTCTCAGTAATCTCGATTTCCACATAAGAAAAACAAAGAACAGGTGAGGAATTTAAACTATAAAGAAATTAGGTTACTTGAGTCTTCTCTGACACAGATATTAGCTAGCGATCCTAGTATCCAAATCCAGATTTTAACTACTGTGCTACTCTGCCTCTCTCCTAGGACTGAGAGTTGAAAACATTGCCGTGCCAGTTCCTGTCATCTTAGCCTCCCTGGTCTCTGATTGGGTCCTTTGCATATAATCATAGACGAAGTAAGTTACAGAAGAGCTGAAGTATTATTTAGCCCAGGAATAGAAATTGTGTTACGTAGGAAATACCACTTCCCATTGCTGTACCCATGGCTGACATCAGTAATTAATCATGGCATTACATTCAGTAACCCAAATTAAGGCCTCACCGTTGGTTGGTTGATTGGTTTTTCCAACAAAACTGTCTGATTATCCACCATAAATCTATCAAGCTAATACACGATTGAAAACTATTTGCCATCCCTGAACTTGTCAATACCGCATACTTTATAGATGAGGACAGTGAATCTCAGAGTCAAAGTTTGTCCATGGTCACATTGAAGAAGTCATTGGCTAGTTATTGGCTAAATCAGGATTAGACTCAGGATATGACACTTAATTCCCTTCATTTGATGAATCCTTTTAGATTCCCAAGAACTGTGATTTTCACTACTCTTTCTGTCATCTGTGCTTGATGCACTTTCCATATTAAGGCAGCTCAGAGGAGAAATTAACGAGGTCTTGAGGGTATTTTGTAAGGCCGTCACTTTATTTCCAATTGAAAAATACATGCAAACTTGACTCGTTAGCCAACATAGCCCCACAAGGATCAGTGCTACATGGACTACCTGGCAGGGGGACTGTCCCCAAAGCAATAAAAAAGCTGTCATCCTAGAAGAACCAATGGAAAACTACAGACCAATTTCATGAACGTGATGCAAAAGTTCTCCACACAGTATGAGCAAATAAAATTCAATAATGCGTGGAAAGAATTATACAACACGACCAAGTGGGAATTATTCCAAGTACACAAGACTGCTTAGATATTTGAAAATCAATTTATCTAATCCATAGCATCAACAGCCTGAGGGAGAAAAAAATCTTCTGATGATATCAATATGATGATACCAATAGAAAGCATTTAACAAAATCCAACAACCGTTCATGAAAAAACTTTCGGCATACAAGTAATGGAGAGGTACTTCCTCAACTTGATAAAGAACATCTACAAAAGGCCTACAGCTAACATCATACTTATTGATACTGAAATGATGAAATGATAATGATGAAAAAATGCTTTTTCCCTAAGACTGGGAACAAGGCAAGGTTGTTCCCTGTAACCATCCTTATTCAGTATCATACTAGAAGTCCTAGCTAATGTGATGAGATAAGACAAGGCAATGAAAAGATATACAGATTGAAAAGAAAGAAATAAAATTGCCTTTGTTTGTAGAAAACATAATTGTCTATGTAGAAAAAAAATCACATAAACGCACACACACACACACACACACACACACACACACATACAACCCTCCTGCAACTAAAAAGCAAGGTTGCAGGCTACAAAGTTAATATGTAAAACTCAATTACTTCTCTATATACCAACAATGAACAATCGCAATTTGAAATTAATAATGTAAAAATAAAGTACTTAGGAATGAATCTAGGAAAAATATGTATAATATCAACATGTGGGAAACCACGAAATTCTAATAAAAGAACAAAAAACTAAATAAATAGATATACCATATTCATGGATAGAAAGAATCAATATTGTAGCAGCAAAGGCAATTCAATAGAAAAGGAAGTCTTGCAACAAATGGTTCTGGACATCTACATGCAAAAAAAGAAATCTAGATACAGGTCTTACACCTTTCACAAAAATTAACTCAAAATGGATCATAGGCTTAAATGTAAAATTCAAATCTATGAAACTTCTAGAGGATAACATAGAAGAAAATTGAGATGACTTTGGGTTTGGTGATGACTTTATAGATACACCATGAAAAGCCTGATCCATGAAATTAATAATTGATAAATTGGATTTCATTACAATGAAAAACTACTGTGTGAAAGACACCATTAAAAGAGTGAGAGGAGCGGCCACATACTGGAAGAGAATCTTTGTGAAACACATATCCATTAAAGCACTTATGTCCAAAATGTACAAAAAATCAAAATTCAATAACAAGAAACTCAATAATAAGAAAACAAACAACCCGATTTAAAAATAGGTCAAAGACCTCACCAAGGCACCTCCCCAAAGAAGATAAGCAAATGGAAGATTAGCATATGAAAACACATTCAACATCGTATGTCATTAGGGAACTGCAAATTCAAACGCTAAGATACCACTATCCTCCCAGTAAAGTGGCTAAAATCCAAAATACTGACAAGAGCAAATGCTGACAAAGATGTCGAACAATAGGAACTCTCATTCACTGCGGGTGGGAATGCACAAGGGTACAGGCATTTTGAAAGACCTTTTGGCAGCTTATAAAGCTAGCCATAGTCTTACCATATGATCTAGCCATCACACTCCCAAATGAGTTGAAAATTTATGTCCATACAAAAGCCTGCACAAAAACGTTTAGAGCAGGCTTTAATTCAGAATTGCCGCAAACTGGAAGCAATCAAGACATCCCTCAATAGATGAATGGATAAACAAACTGATACATACATACAGTGGAATATTATTCAGCAAGAAAAAGAAATGAGCTACCAAACCACGAAAAGACACAAAGGAACCTTAAATGCATATCTCTAAGTGAAAGCAGCCAATTTGAAAGGGCTACATACTGTATGATTCCGACTAGATGACATTCTGGAAAGCAAATGTATAGAGACAGTACAAAGATTTGAGGGGAGGAGCACAGGGGAGCTTCAGGGCAGTGTAATTTCCGCAGGATACTGTAATAGCAGGCACAGGAGGGGAGGAGAGCACAAGAGGTCAGTGGTTTGCAAGCCTAGCTCCTTCCCTTCCCTCCCTGCCCCTGCCCCCACTGTGTGTAAACAAAGGGAACTGAAGGCCTCTCTTAAATAGACCCATTCTACCTAAATCTGCATGAAATATCAGGCTTCTCCAAATGATCTCACCTGGAAAGAAACTTGAGCATCTAAAGAAAATATTTGGAAACCACCACCCTACGAGGTCAGTATGTGCTGTCCGGTCCTCACATTCCATGACATAAGACTCCAGGGCATCAAGACTTGAGGATTTTCCTGGACTCCACCATCCCACCGGGGTTCCACCAGGCTACCTGCGTGGGGTTCTAAAAGAGCCCGACTAGTTTAGAATACCAGGGCCCTGAGTCTGATAGAAAGCACAGGCAAAGACTTAAGGCCCCATCCTAGGCCTCCTGGGCCCCAGAGAGGGCCAGGCCTTTGTCTTCCCTCCACTAAGACCTCAGTTTCCATGCTTCCTTTCCAAAAGATCATTTTCCATTTCGCAGAACTCATAGCCCTTATCCGTCCCGTGAGGTCACTTCCTACACTTTGCTAGGCCCAACACATTCCCTTTCACCTCTGTTCCACAGAGTCCAAGCGAAACACTGAAACTAGTCAGCTTCCTTCTTCCCGCATTCGGAAATCACCCCCAGAATCTGGTGCCTAGTCAGCTCATTCCAAGTCCTATGTCAGGGCCCTGCCCATGCTCTCTGTTCTCTATAAAAGGCAGGCAGGGCGGCCCGAGGAACCAGAGGAGCAGAGAAGCTGAGACCAACCCAGATACCTCCAGCTCTCACAACCCAAGCTCCCTGCTCCCCGCCGACATGAAGGTCTCCGCCACACTTCTGTGCCTGCTGCTCACGGCCGCCGCCTGTGGCATCCACGTGCTCGCCCAGCCAGGTAAGCCCCTCTCTTCCTATGGCTTACCATTGTAACTGTTGTTACTGTCACCCCGGCATGAGTCAGGCCATGCTTGCTGCCTAGCCTCCCTGACAGAAATGGAGAAAGTGAAACCAACAAGGGCGAGGGGAAGAGCCGACATGGCACGGTTAGCCAGAGCGAGAACCAGATCCCTGGGCCACCGAGGCCAGTCCCCATGGTCCTTCCCGACACCAGCCTGGGGGAAGAGACACGAAATGCAGCCACTACTTCAATGACCCTTGCATCGTTTGGGGATGGGGGGACCGTTTCTCATTGAGGATGTGAAGGGCATTTCAGGCAGTAGTGGAGAGGAAGAAAAAAAAAAATCTCTTGTTTGGGGCTTCAAATTTTGGATTACAGCCAGTGTACCCGTGGCCACATAAGGAGGAAGAGGACCCAGAGGCCTGTGACACAGGTTGGCTTTAGAGCCCATGGGGACAGAATGCTGGGAAGCAAGGTCTTAGAACTTATCTATTTGGTGTCAGAGGTTTTGGGTCAGTAGACCTTCCTAATGACACTACAGGCTTAGTGTCATTTCTCTTCCCCAGTCAACAGCGAGGAGCCCTGTAGTTCCATAGAGGAAACAGACTCCCGGCCACCATTTTATCTGTGGAATGTGGACTAAGGCACTGGACTTAGGAGGATTCGGTCCTGGTTGGAAATTGCGTGTCTGCTTTGTCTTTTCCCACCTTCACTTGCCCTTGCAAATGCATGCTTACGATGCCTTATAACTCTCGTTCTTTGCAAAACATTTTCCAGGTTCGGTTTCCATCCCAATCACCTGCTGCTTCAGTATGGTCAAAAGGAAGGTCCCCTTGCAGAAGCTGGAGAGCTACACGAGGGTCACCAACAGCCAGTGTCCCCAGGAAGCTGTGATGTAAGTGGACCGTGCTCTAGCGCCCTCTGTCAAAAGTTCTGAGTTCTATCCAAAAGAAAGAGATCAGGAGTCAGATAAATATACCATCTAATCCAAAGGGACCTTTACCCATGGAGAAACTGAGCCCGCAGGAGGGATAGCCATACTCCCTCCAGACTCCCCTTCTAGGAGCTTGGTCAAATCATCCAAGTCCCTTCAGCCAGCTGCCTGAGGGTCCCCCCTGGGATAGCACGAGCAATTTTCTTTTGAGCCCTTCCTCCCATCCTTCCCCTCCCACCTGTCCCCATCCAGCCCCCTCACTTAAGAGCTCCTCAGTTTAGGGGCCAACAGGCAGCTCGAGGGGCTCCGTCTAACTGCCCTCTCTCTCCACAACAGCTTCAAGACCAAAGCATCCAGGGAGATCTGTGCTGACCCCAAGCTGAAGTGGGTCCAGGATAACATGAAGCACCTGGACCGGAAGTCCCAAACCCAGAAACCTTGAACCTGGACCGAGAGACAGAGCCTGAAGAAAATCTTATTTATTTCCCCCCAACCCTCCCCAAGTGCAGAGCGATCTTACTTTATTACAATGTACAACAAGAGGCACTTTGTATCATAATTTAAAGCACAGTTCTCAAATAATATTTAATGATATTTAAGTTATTAACATTTTGACTGTATTCGCTGTAAATCCTAGTGAGCGTAAAGCACAGAATCCGGTGGCGTGCTTTCTTTTCTGTGAGCTCAGTCAAGTTCACGGCAGGATGTCGTTGTTCTCCCTCCAATGTGTCTACAGTATTGCGAGGTCCTTCCGTGGATCATCAGAGTGAAAGATTTCTGTATTCTTATGAATCAGTGCTTCTGTACGTCCAATGTCTGCTGTGTAGTGTGGTTGAACTTAATGTTATTTAATGACTATGGAATTTTCAAAGAAAAAAATATATGACTTTAAGCTACTTGGTCTTATTATTAGCAGGCTGGTCATGGGGGTGATGTTGGGTTGGATGGGCAAGATGGAGTGGTATGTCAAAGGTTGGAGAGGGAAACCATTGGACCCGGGACATAGACCTTCTCTTACAATCTCACAAAGCAACTATTTAGAGGGCTGGTGCCCTCGAGACCCAGAATGAAATTATCTCCAGCCCCAATCCCCCAAATTTGCAAGCACCTGTTTGAAGGCATGGGACCTCCTTTCCTTAATGGCCTCTTAAGGTCGAGATTCCCTTGTATGCATGAACATAGCTGGCTCCATTTTCAGATATGAGGCCCACCATAGTAAGGCACCAACACCAGACTCCTCATGCAGGGAAAGAGGACAATTTTCTTGATGACCCAGCTCTGCAGGGCCTGCCATTGTTGATCATGTGGAGAGATGCCACAATCTCAGCGCACCAGGAAGCACAGCACTTGGGTTCTGGTCCCAGAACCGACCCTGACTCTGCGTCACTTAGGGCAAGTCAATGTCAATCTCTCTCTCTGGCATTAAGATGCCCCATACAAAAGTGAAGCCGGTACTGTGTCACAGGTAGAAAGCGAGGGGACCTAGCAGATGACCTCACAAGCCCTCTCCAGTTCTAGGAGCCATGTCTCTTGGAAACGTGGCCGTGCCTGCTGGCTGGGGTAGAATGGGGAAGTAAGGAACCTCGATTAAAATCATCGAGCCAGCCAGGAGCCCAGCCTACTGGCAAACATCAGTCAGATATATCACCTGTCTGAAGAGAAGCTTTCCACTAACGTCCAAGGTAGCACGCCCAAGCCCCAGAAGCAATGAGGTGGCTGGGAGTCAGCTGGGTGAGAGGAGCACTTCCGGCCACAAAGGCTCCATCCGGTTCCAATCTCTCCTCCACAGCCTCGAGGACAAGCTGGCTAATGAGGCCTGGGCCTCTGGTCTCTTGGAAGAGCTGCACCACAAATCTCCAATTAAGGCATGGAGACTCAGCCTAAACTGACCCCCAGGCCACAATCAAGACATGGCCCGTTTGTTTTCCCTGAGCTTTGCCCAGCTAGCTGCACCCCGGGATTGTGTCATTATATTTAACTCACAACAAACTTTGTTCACAACATTACACATAATTATCTTAAGTAATGTGTCATCGCATTTACGTTATTGATGTTTTCCGCGGCCTAACTTGGATCTCAGTGCTTCGAAATATCCGCTGACATTAAGTGGTTCATCTCTGTGAAGAGATGGGACCTCCTTTATTCCATTTATTCCCTTGTCAACTGGGGGGAAAGACGGGGGAAGTCACTGGAAGCTGGCACGCCTCCTCTTGGGCACACCTCTGGTCTTGCCCTCGGCTCACAGCTAGCTGCAGGCCGTGATTCACTCCACTTTCTCAGCATCCGCTGCCCATGTCCTCCTCACGTCTTGCTTTCTACCCACAGGCTCCTCTTTGGGCGCCTTCTCAGGTCAAGAGTTGGCTCAGCCTACACATTTGCCCTAGGCTCAGAAGTGTGGGGGGGGAAACACTCTGGGTGACAACGTTCCACCGGTGAAGGATGGAGGCAGATGGCCAAACACCTCTGCCACTCTTCTTTCCAGAGGTGGATTCTGGGAGCCCTTCCATAGGCTTCTCAGGTGATCTCAGGAGACTCAGTCCCCATTGTCCGCTAAGCTGACCTGAATTATGCATACTCGTTGGCTTCTCCTCCTTCATCATCTCTGCCGCCTACTCAGCCCTGGTCCCTGGGATCACTTCCAAAGGGACTATGGGCACACAGGTCCTTCTCTAGGCTCTGCTTTATGGTTTCATAGAGTCACTATCTCTTCTCCTTCCCTTGGGTCAATGCTTGGATCTCAACAGACAAGTTCACTGGGTCAGGGCCAGGAAATGAGCTGGGCATTTGGTTGCTGTGTTCACCAATTCTGGGACTAGGACCAGAATCAGGGACTTGCCCAGTGTGTTCTTTGGGACCAGGGCTGGCGCAAGACCATGGACTTAACTACATATTTTATAGGACTGGGTCCAAGAGGGTGGCCCCCACATCAGGGCCAACAAGACTGGGACTAAGTTAGCCACCTAACTAGGAGAATGTTGACATAGGGATTTAGCAAGTAAGTAAATGTATTGAAGATAACGGAAGTCAAGTCACTTACTGTTGGAGAAGTTTCCATAGACTAAACACAAGAATGTCAGAAAGCTAGAGAGAGAAAAAACCAAAAACACATGTTATGTTGACTTCAAATTGCATATGTATATTTTCAACCACCAAACCCTTTTTCAAATACTGCTGAATATTTTTCAAACCTGTCACATCAATTTACATCCACACCCACCAGCAATGTATGAGGGCTAGAGTTTTTCCACATTCGGCATTGCAACACTTCTCTCTGTCAATTCTTTTTAAGTTAGCCATTCTGCATGAGTGTAATTTCCCATAATGTGCAAAGTTGTGGTTTAAAATTCCATTTTATTCATGACTAAGGAGGTTGAGCATCTTATTCAAGTGTCTGTCAGATATCTTCTTTTTTTTTTTTTCAGAGATTTTATTTATTTATTTGACAGAGAGAAAGAGATCACAAGTAGGCAGAGAGGGAGGCAGAGGGAGAGGGGGAAGCAGGCTCCCTGCTGAGCACAGAGCCCAATGCGGGGCTCGATCCCAGGACCCTGAGATCATGACCTGAGCCGAAGGCAGAGGCTTTGATCCACTGAGCCACCCAGGCGCGCCTGTCGGATATCTTCTATCATGAAGTTTCAGGCCACATCTTTTGTCCATTTTTTAGATTGCTTAGATTTAGATTTTGTCCATTTGTAGATTTTCTGTCCTTTTGTTATGAATTAGTAGAAGTATTTTCTGTATTCTGAACAGGAATTGTCAGGTGTGCAAATTGAAATACCTTCTTATAATCTGTGATTTTTCCTTTCCACTCCCTTAAAGATGCCTTTCCATGAAAACAGCCTCCTGATTTTAATATGGCCCACTTATCAGTGTGTTCCTTTATGGTTTGTCCTTCGGTTTTCTGTTTAAGAAAACTTCTTTAAACCATCCATTTTAGAGCAATCTGAAATGTGAAATCTGTGTGGGCCGGAAGCCTTCACAACCAGACACAATTTTTTT
>CM052891.1:33357857-33429828 GCA_028534135.1 Potos flavus | reverse complement strand
GAGTAGGGATAACACACAAGGCTCAGGCGGTCCAATTCGTTGATCTAGGCATCCTTGCTGAAAATTCAGGATTCAGTGTGTTGGCACAAGCACCCACAAGTGATGTTAATGCTCGGTTAGATGGGCTGATCGGAGGCTAGGCTTGAAAAGATGCCTGCAGTTATCGAAACTATAATGCTGGGACTTCCCCGGGATGTTAGGAAGGAGTCCAAAGGCTCGGGGAAGGGGATCTGGTTGAAATGGATGTATGTGCTCAAGCAGCCCAGCCATCCACTAACTGCACTCCCCGGGGAGGCCGGCAGACACATCCCTTGTCAGGGATCTCTGGTGGCTTTGCTAGAGATCGGAGATGGCCACGGGTATGCTGTAACTCCGTGATTCTCAAACTTGAGTGCACACCAGAATCACCCGCGGGCTTGTTAGAACACAGTCTGCCACACCCGTGATGATTTAAGTAATCACGGTACCAACAGATGCTTTTATGGGGCTTCCAAAATACATGAGCAACCCAATCCCCGAATCCCACGTGGAAGGACCATTTCCAGGAACTGCTTCCAGTCCTGGGTCCAAACCTATGCCAGTCAGGGTCCTAGTAAGGAATGGGTTACACTTAAATTTGAATGACCTGGGAACAGACTGATAAAGAGACTGTTTAGCAAGATGTGGGCTGAGTGTGGAGAAACCAAAGGATGTTCTAGAAATCTTAGGCTAGTAACAGTGTGGGGACTGCCCCTAGACCCAAGGAGGAAAGGACAGGCCATGCCCTTCCCACCTTGAAATGAAAGCCATTGGTTGAAGGCCCAGGAGAGGCAGCAAAGACAACAGCAGCTCACCTTACTCTTCTCTCCCTCCCACGCCCCGAGGGGCTCCCTAGTGCCCAAGCCCAAGCCGGACCCAGAAGACTTGCAGTCACGCTGTTGTAATCCACACAGGTCGGCTTCCCGGGCCAGAGCAGAGGATGGACAAGAACGGAATGTGTGTCCGGAGGGAAAGCCTTCCTTTCTCATGTCGCTCTTACCAAGTGTTTGTGTCAAAGTTACAGAAGACTCGTAACATGTGTTGGAGTGCACACTCTTTTGATTTTCTCGGGAACAAATTGTGTAAGACTGGAATTATTAGTTTTTGGAATGCTTGAAGGAACTAGCTATTAAAGCCTTTGGAGCCAGAGGATGTTTTATGGGAGGATTTTCAATGCCTGATTCCATTTTTCAGTAGTTTTAGAATTACTCTTTTTTTTTTTTTTTTCATTTCTCTTTGGCAGTCTGGTAAGTTATATTTTTTAGGAAATCATCCATTTCATCTAAACTAAATTTATTGGCATAAGGGTCTGATTTTCTTTCTGGCGTGCACGGACTCTGTGGTGACACCCTCTTCCTTTGTCCTGCTGTGGAGATCTGTACTTTTCGCTTTTGTCCACGGTCAGTTTCAGGAGAGCATTATAGGCTTGTCTAAGAACCAACTCTGAGTGTCATCCATCCTTTCTGGTATATATGATTTTCTGTTTCACTAATCCTAGCTTTTCATTCTTGTGCTTTTACCCTCATGGGACTCGTTTTGCTAGAGGGGAAAGACCCACTAGACTAGAAAGCCGAGGGGAAAGGATTCCAGGCAGGTGCAAAACGTAAGCAAAGTCTGGGAGCCAGGAGGAAGGAAGCGTGGGGAAAGGACCCCATGCTCAGGCCAAGGGGCTTGCCAGGTGGTCTCCTGCAGCCCAAGGCCTCTCCCCCTCCCACCGAGCCCATGGGGACCCCTGCCCCAAGCCCCAGCTCAGCTACAAGTTCCTTGCAGATGGGGAGCAGGGGGCAGGCACAGAAGCAAAAAGCCCGCTCTGCTCTACCCTGTGATTCCCTTCCCGACAACAGCTCTAGAAGCCCCGTGGTCTTTCCAGAAAACAAGGGGCCTGGACACATCAGTGGGCTTCAAACCAGAGTCCCCTGGGCCTGAGTGGCAGAAGGGGACACTAAGCCCCTGTCCTCAGAAGCTGGCTTTGATTCGTCTCGGGTATGAGACTTGCACATAAAACTGCTCAGACAAAGTCTTCTGCGCTCAAGACGGTGAGGGAGGCCAAGGTGACCGGATGTAAACAGAGCACCTTTCTCTTCCAGCGCCACCACTCATTTCCTGCAAGGCTCTGGGCCGGTGACTTCAGGTCCCCGGGCCTCAGCGTCTTCACCCGCGAATAGGCATGATGGCAACGGGGTGCACCCGGTCAGGACTGAACACGCCGCCCGTGTAAAGCCCTCACGCCGCGCTCTTTCTCTGGTTGTGCAGAAAGCAAGGCCACGGCACGGCTCCTTGGATCACACCCGTGGCGAGTGGTGGCCCATCTGTGCTCCTGCTTCCTCTCTGTGGCCTGGGCAGCTGGAAGGAAACAGTGCCTGCCCTACTGCAGCCCACAGCTTCCTTCTTGAAATTCCTGGAAAACTCGGGTAGCCAGCCTCCAGCTCAGCACATTCAGGAGTGCCCTGCTTCTTAACTTGACCGTGACCCTGCCCAGGCAGACACCCCTCTGGGGAGCTCCTACCGTCTCTGCTCCCTATAAAAGGCACGCGGAGCCTCCCGCGTTGCAGAGAGGCTGAGACCGGCCCAGACACCCCCAGCTCTCACGCCCAAGCTCCCTGCTCCCCGCCGACATGAAGGTCTCCGCCACACTTCTGTGCCTGCTGCTCACGGCCGCCGCCTTCGGCATCCACGTGCTCGCCCAGCCAGGTAAGCCCCTCTCTCCCTCCTTCCCATCCTCTCACCTTCCTTTTGTTTTCTTCTCCTTCTAAGAAGCCTGAAGCTGAAATGCCCCACTTCTGAGCCTATCTGAGCAGCGGGAGTCCTCAGAGCTTCACATGAATATCGGATTTAAAGACAGGAGGCCCAAGGCCAAGTTGGGGACGGGAGGGGTCCTACGCACCCACCTCCAGCCATTGCAGAGCCGGAGGAAAACCTAAGCCGCTCACTCCGAACCCAGGGCCTTTACTCTGACCCCGGCTGAGCTTCCCAAACTCTGCGCCTAGAGCACTAGAGCCAGGACCTGTCCCACGGGCCTGCCCCGGTCAGCAACGGTGCGTCCCCCACCACACAGCTAGGATGTTCCCATTCTCCCCCCATCTCAGGGCTCCGGGCAGGAGCGCTGGACCTGAGGTGGATCAGATCCACGTCGACCTCTTCCCTTCCCTTCCCTTCCCTTCCCTTCCCTTCCCTTCCTGTCCCTTCCCTTCCCTTCCCTTTCCTTTCCCTATAGGCACTTCCTGCTGCATTCAAGCTGATAAAACCTCGCTTTTTCTCTGTGACCTTATTTCTAGATGCGCTCAGCTCCCTATTCACTTGCTGTTTCACATTTAACAATAAGAAGATCCCCTTGCGGAAGCTGGAGAGCTATCGAATCACCAGCAGCCACTGTCCCCGGGAGGCTGTCATGTAAGTAGAAAAACCCGGCTCACCCCCTCCCTGACCGCACCCCACCCCATTCCCATGTCCCCTGATCCAAAGTTCCAGCCCAGAAGACAGGCATCAGACCCATTTGGGATCTCATACTCTGGGGGTAAGATGTTACCAGGCTATGATGGCATCATAAACGAGCCCAGAGAGGGCCGGCTCCTCCATCTGCTTCCTGAATGGGCGCTGGCTTCCAGTCTCCACGTGGCTTTGGCCAAGGCCAGGCCAGCTTCTTCGGTGCCTCCGAGAAAAGTGTCTACCTCCAGAGTCCCCTGCTTTCCACACCCCGACTTCCTCCTGTCCCGGGGAGGATCCCTTCCCTGCAGCAGGTGGATCAGGCGGGTTCAAGAGCCTACTGAGGCATCTCTTGGGCAAAACCCTGATTTCCACCTAACTGTGTAGCCCTCCTTCGTCCATAGCTTCAGCACAAAACTGGCCAAGGCTATCTGCGCCGACCCAAAGGAGAACTGGGTCCAGGATTATATGAAACGCCTCGATCAAAAATCTCATGGCCTGAGGACTGGAACTCTTCCAGCCACACTAAGACCAAGCCAAGTATGAGAAACAGACTGTTTATCCTCCTCCAGCCTCCCCAGCTAGACCCTGGACTAATTTTACTGTAGTTTCAAATAGGGTGCTTTCTGTTTTGTGATGCAAAAAAAATGTACTATGTCTTAAGTACTATTTAATGTTATTTGAATTGTTGCTGGTTTGGGGTTTATTTTGAATATTGGGGACTTTTTTTTTTTAAGCAAGGCCTTGAGCTGGTTGCTTCCTGCCATAAGCCCCGGTTCCATCCCTTGTAAGCTGAAGGCAGTGGGTCTAACTCCTGCCTAACTCCCCAGCCTTTGCGTGTACCTACAAATCCCGGATATGAAGGGCTACCGCAATCTGGGGAGGGAAGGGCCTTGTGAATGTGAGGTGCAGCTAGATATGTTAGTACAGAAAGGAGAATGCCATTCGTAGGATTGTTGACTTTTTGCAGAAAATACACCGTGTTTAAAATCTCTCGTGGTGGTGTTTTCTTGGGGGACGGTAACTTCCAACCAGTAGGGGGCGCTCCAAGGCAGGGAGGGGCAGGTGGCTGGCAGAGAGTGCTGGAGGAATGTGGCCCTGGGGAGGACCTCAGGGTCGTTGGTGGCTGACCTGAGCTCATCTGACTGTTGCAGAGGACCCAACCCAGCAGCCCAGCATGTTCTACAACAATGACTTCAGCCCCTAGCATCAGCTTCTAACTAGTCTCTGCCACCATGCCTCCCCGCTCCAAGCAGTCCTTGGAGTGGTCCAGACACTGCATGCATCTGATCTTCAGGGGGGAAATGAGATGACCTGGTCCTCGTTAGCATCGCCCTGGGAGAATGCCAGAACACAGTCATAGAGTCTTCTAGAGAAGGCCCGGGATGGAAAGGCCAGGAGAGGGCCTGGAGGGAATATCCCCTATGGTCAGGGTTTGGGTTCCGGAACAGAAAAGGTAGAGTCCTTTAGAAAGGAAGCTGGAGGTGTGGTTGTAGAGAATTGGAGGAGCGAGGTGCAGAGCTTGGAGTCAGTCCTGCTTTCTGCTTCACCGTGCCTTCCGCTGCTGTCGGGGGAAGCCGTGAATCCATATGATGGCCCTGACGCAGCGTTCATCCCCATCCGCCCCCCAAAAGACAAAGCCAGTCAGCTGAGACGTGTAAGCCATTTATTGGCTCTTAGGGACAAGAAATCAGTTCTTTGGGCGTCAGTGCCAACATGTCTCCCCCCCGGCCACCAGCCCCTTGGCCCCAGCTTCTCACTGCTAATCAAGTTTATACCCCGAAATCCCTATGGGATCCGAGAAGCCCAGGGAAACAGGGATTGAAGATTCTAGCATTTAAATATATAAAGTGCAACAACATAGCTTATCAGGACTGAGCAACTGAGCAGACGCTCCGTGACCCGGCGAAGCTGGGCAGAAGGACTGGGGTGGGGTGGGGGGTTGGGGGACAGGGGCAGCCACGCCATCTTCGGAGTCCAGGATGGAAAGAAATCCTCTCACGTTCACTTTAGCGGGCACGGCTTCACAGTTTTTAAATGATGCTTAACCCATGGGGCCGAGTCCAAGACACATGTCTCTTGGCCACCCTTCAGCTTGATTCTGTGGACAAAGAACAAAGGGGGAGCTGAGTCACATGATTTGCCCCCCCAAGTCCCATCGCCCCCTCTGGGGTGCCCCCAAGCTGCTGGCTCTGCACCTGTAAAATGAAGTCATTGAAGGAGACCCGGGCGATGGGGGGGGGGGGGGGCGGTGCACACTGGGAGGAACACCCAAGCTTCAGGGAGAGTTTATTAAATTGAGTTTCTCCCTTTTCCAGAGAGTGTGATTCATTGTATTAGGGTGGGGTAAAATCTGCAGACACTCTAAGGATTAGCTAGTATGGAAATTTCCCTCCTAGAATATCTCCGAGGGGCCTCGATCCATCTTTTCATGTGTCTATGTCCATCCAGAACCCTCCCTCATTGCTTTAGATTCACTCTGTGTGTGTGTGTGTATTTATTTTCTGACCTGCCCACCCCTTTAACTTGGCAACTGTCCAACCAAACTATAGACCAATTCTAACTGTAATTATCTGGCTGACCGCAGACAAATCTCTCTACTTCCCTGAACTTCGGTGTTCATGATAATGAAAAAGGGTGCCGCAAGAGGGTTAGCCAAGATAATATACATGAATGTTTTATAGATCCCGAGCAGCAGGGATAAGCCACCTCGGTCTAACTTTGTAATGACCCTGTGATGCAGCTCCCGTCTTTACTCCACTTCACAGATAAGGACTGCAGAGGAGTACCCAGATAATGAGCTCCAGAAGAATCACCTGCCCAAGGTCACCCAAGACTCGAGGCTGGCAAATCTGGAACCAAGAACTAATTGTGACGCCCTCACTTTTCCCACTGCACAGTAATTCTAGAGCTTTTAAGCCATTCCTTCTTCTGGGCATAAAATATTAAGATATAATACTCGGCTCCTTGGGGTTCCGAGAAACACAAGTCACTGCGGGAGCATGGGGGACTTGGGGGGGGGGGTGGCTGTCTTTCCTGGCATCTGCTACGGAGCGCGGCGCTCCCCCTAGCGCCCATGCTGGGTTCTGCACCCAGATTTTGGCGGCTTCGCTACAGGTTTAGAAACCTGTATCTGGTGGGACAGCGCCATCTAGCGACTGCCTTTCTAATTCCAGGAGGGCTGGTTTCTGCTCCGTGGAGGAGGGAGTCAGCAATTGACCGGGTAGGAACACTCACATTAGACTCTTGTGGAAGCAGGTGGAGCTAGTGTGTTTGTAACACCGGATTATCTGCTGGGGAATCCTTTTCTCCGCAAAAACGAAGCAACAGTTGGAGGACGACACATGCACTAGAAGAGAAGCACAAAAACGGTTTGCGTCTGTTTCTTAAAATGGACTTTGTTCCTCTCATCCCAGTGGTTTAAAAAAAAAATCCCTTTTGGGGACAGGCCCCGGGCGTGGGGACCACATCCAGCCTGGTGGCTGTGTCATCAGTCACCTAGTCCTGTATGTGGGCAGAGGGTCGGAATACTGGGGTTCAGATCCCGGCTCCCTGCAAACCAGTTGTGTGGCCTTCATCAGGATGAGCCCTCGCCTGGGCCCCAGACTTCCCATCTGTCAAATAGGATTCTTGAAACTGATTTCTAAAGGTGCTTCCAGTTCTGACGTCCCACCTTCAGTGCACGGTTCTAGCCCAATATTTGGGTTCAAGGGCTCTGGACTCCACACTCCAGGGGCCCAGTGAGTCTGGTGCATGCAGGACAGCTGTGGTCCGTGGCTTTGGGGTCAGATTAGGAACTGCTCAAGGAGTTCCAACTAATGGAATGACAAGGAAAGAGGAACTAAGAGGCTTCCCACCCTCTCTCTAGAATGCCCTCTACCCAGGCCCGTAGCTCTGTCCGGGCTCCCCACCCCACTGTGCGGGTTTGCACTCTCTCCCACACCCCCCTCCCAAGAGACTCGAATTCCAAGCCTGGTTCCTTCCTCCTAGTTTTATTGTTTGCACAACGTCTTTCATGTGCCTGGAATTAGGTCAGTCTTCTCCCGAGAGCCCTGAGGTCCCATTTTACCAACAGGGAATGCACAGTTGGGGAGGTAAAGTGACTAGACCGAGTCACTGGCCCAACATTTGCCCAACAGTAACGAGCCAACTGTTCCAGTCCCAGTCCTGACTGCTGGCTCTCTCTGTGTTATCTGCTACTGGGTGGAGCCAAGACCCAGTCCTTCCTTTGTACCTTCGGCCTCCCAGTTTGGCCTAAAGAGCCTCAGAGCTCCCTGGATGAGGCAGGGCCTCCTTTGGCTAAAGTCTGCAGCTTGGACATTGTGCTCACCCAGATACCTGTTCTTACCGGCCTCTGTCCCCACCCCATCCAATTTCTCCTTTTTCGGAGAAATTCTTCCCAGAGGAGGAGAGATAGAGGCATTGGGTTCAGGGCGACCCTTGCCCACAAGCCCAGAGTGCCTGCCTCGGTGTCTGCCCCGACCCCCCAAGGAGGAGCAAAACGACTCCAACCACACTCACTGCTCCTGCCGTCCACGTCTCGAAGCCACAGCCCAGCCAGCAGCAGGCACGCCAGGGCCGTGGTGACGAGCTTCATCCTGCAGAGTGTGGCTCAGACCTCTTTGCAGTGGTCTTGATGTGTCTGGTGAAGCTAAGGCCGATCCCGCAGCACCCGGAGCTTTTATTAGAAGACCTGAGTGGGGTTTCCCAGGGCCTGGTGCAGAGGTGGGGAAGTCACTGGGAGGAGAGATACTTACTCATGCCCAGTGACCACATGGAACACTCCCCCCACCTCTCCTGGGTCGTGTGAGAGGGATGGGGAAACTTCCCCGAGTGCGGGAGCAGATAAGGATCTTCAGAAAATGAGTAGGAGTTGTCCCAGCTGAGTGGGAAGTGGAGAGAGGTGAGGGAGGGGAAGTTGCCTGTGGCTTCTCTGACCCCACGTGTTTCCCTCCCGGGCTGGAGCTGCTGGCCCCGAACACGGGCCAGAGGAGGACCCAGGCTGAGGCATACCTTTGTTGAATCCCAGGTCTGCCGATCGGCGGTCACCCAAAGTCACATATCCCCAGTCACATATGCCCCGCAAGGTGGCAAGACTGACATGCGTCCTGAGGAGACACTGCAGCGAGAGTTCAGCGAGATTCCCTAGGTCCAGGGCCCAGGCCAGATCCCCGCTATTTCTATTTGTTCAATCAGTCAATGCCCCTCGGCACCGTGCTCTGCTCTGGGTCCTCGGTGAGCCCCAGGAAGGACAGCCACCATTCGGAGGCAGCGCCTGACCTCGAGCCGCTGCCTTCGGAATCACAGATTCACAAGTAAAAGCCACAGCATGTAAGGTGAGCGGCACATGTGCCATCTGGAGGGGCCAGGCGAGGATGGGGAGCGGCCCAGCAGCATCAGAGAGGGCCTCCCGTGGGAATGCTGCCCAAGCAGAGCCTCCTGCAGGTGGGCTGAAGCGGAAAGGGGCACGCCGCCAGAGGAAGGGGCTTGCGTACGGGCGGGGAGGCTCGGAGGGACCCCGCACCTTTGGAGATGCCAGGCAGATCGTGGGGTCAGGAGAGTGAGTTGCGTGGGGAAATGGCAGGAAAGGCATGTGCCTCTATAGCTACGAAGCGGCCGGGTCACGGAGACCTTGTGAGCCGTGCTTGGCATGAAGGGCATGTTAGTAGGTGCTCCAGAAGGGGTGCCTGGGCCGAATGCATGTATGAAAATCGTGAGGCGTGATGTAACCACAGAGGGTTGGGAGGCTAATCTCTGATCATGGACTCCCTAGCTCAGGGGTGTACATGGCTCCCCATTGCCAACTGGAGGACGCCCAAGGACCTCACCTGGAGATTTGTGACTCCTCGTGCTATGTCTGTCTCTGTTGTGGAAACTGGACTTGATCCTGGCAGAACCAAGCGGCACTTGGAGACTTTGGAGGATTGGAGATTTATTTAACACCTTCTCCAAAGGTCTGAGCCCTGAGCACAAGCAGGGAGGGTAATTTATATCCTCCTACTTCCACATACTTGGTATTTTGGCGCGCGCGGGAAACAGGGTAGGAAAGAAGAACCGGAAAGGGCTTTGAGACAGGGACTGGAGTTCCCTTGCCGGTTTGGTTGGCCATCTTAGAGTACAGTTTTTTCCTTATCATCTCCACGTTTGAATATTTGCGTGGCCTGAACAGGCCAGTGGTTTTCCTACTGCTGGGATGCTGCTCCCATGGTGACCTCCCCCTGCAAGGCCCACCTCACTGTCTCCCTCTGGGGGCTCTCTTCTACCCTTTCCAAATGCCACGGTCCCCATAGAGAGCCTCCTGCTATCTCCAGCAGAAGGACACTCAGCCTCCTTTGAAGCCCCCTGTGCCTGGACCGCCCACCTGCCCACCCCGGCCCCAGTGTATTCTCCAAACTAACACCTGCGTGGGGGAGGGGAGCGTCCCGACATGCCAGAGCTGCACGGGCCCTCATAGACCATCATCAGCAGGGGCTTTTGAAGCTTCCTGGGAGAGCCTTGTGTCCAGGATGGTCTCTCCATATTACAGATGGGCAAAAAGGAGCCTCGGAAAGAAGCAACGGGCTTGCCCAAGGGCAAACAGAGAATTCGTCGTGGAGACGGGACAGGCGACTCTGAGACCATCTGATCATGTGAGCTCCACGCGTGGCCGCCTCTGAGAACCCACGTCCAGCAAGGACTACAGCTAGGGGCTGCTCTGTCCCAGTTCCCATGCATCCCCCCAGCTGCTGCCTGCCCCCCATAAAGTACCTCTAGTCCTAGAAATCACTAACCTGCTGCTGCTGCTCCGTGAGTCTACTTGTCCTTGCAGACCAACGCATTTGTGTCCCTTTACCATCGTTTTTGCAGGTCTTGGGGGAGAAGGGAGATACGGGGGCTAACTGTGACCACGTAACTCCAGGGCTTTCAGACTCACTTGGGACACCGAGAGAAGCCGCTGGTCCCCCAGGAAATTCCTCGCTCTTCCCTTCCTCGCAGGCATGCTGCCTGGCCCACTCCAGAAGGGGACGGGGCCGGCCCTCCAGAAACTTACTTCCCTTCCTCTCCCTCACTGTGGCCGCCGTGAGCCCAGGATGGGAGAAGAGGGTCGGACAGAGTTGGTCTTTCCCTCCCCTCCCCCGCAGCACTGGGCGGGCCGGCTGGAGGCCCCGAAGGCATAGACACCCCGGGCTCCACAGGGGTATCGCCCACACCCTAAATGGACGAGCACCAAGGAATAACTCAATAAAACAGGTTTGCACCTGCCCAGGATGGGGCCCGGTGGCCTAGGAGGGATTGATAGATGAGAAATACTCAGCACAAGCACTGAACCAGTTAATCCAGCCACGCATAAGCCTTTCCTTAGTGAGAGGTTTGAAAACCGGGAAGTGCTTGTAGGAAGATTTTCTTATTAGTTGTCTTTTACAAAGCAGCTGCCCGCTGACTGGGGATGCTTAGAGGCCAGACAGAGCTCAGCCGATGGAGATCGTTTCCTCCAGGGCCGCCCAGGAGTGGCCTTGAATGGACTGCAGCCTGAACCTGCCTGCTGGTACGCTTCAGCCTGATCCTCACCGACCAGGACACAGAAGCCCATGGCGACGAGTCCTTTGTCCAGCAGCGCGGCTGCAGAGATCCTGGCCCATCGTTGTCCATCCTGGGGGCCAAATCTTTTTAGTTCCCTCACTTAGGGAGGAAGTGTGTTATGGATTCTAAGATGACTGGGTCAGATCTTAGCTCTACCTCCTGTTAGCTGTGTGACCTTGGGCAAGGAACTTAACGCTCCTGAGCCTTAGTTCCATGATTATGAAATCTGCTGCTAGCTGGACGGGTACAAGCTCCCTCCCCTCCCCCATTATTTTGAAGACAAGCTCCCAACACCTTAACCCAACTTTGTGCTATTTGAAGGATTACATGAGCTTTCTCACCTGGTCTTGGAACAGGGGAGGAAGAAAGGAAGGGAGGGAGAAAAAGAAGGAGGAAGGGAGGGAGGGGAGAGGAAAAGAAAAGAAATTTGAATCATTCAAAATCATTGCGAGGCACCTGCTATGCACGAGCTCCTGGGGATACGCGGGCACAAGGCAGACACTGGCCCCGCCCTCATGGGGGGCTTCCAGCTCGCTCGGAGAGGCAGGCACTGAGAATTATGGTAGGTCATAAATGCTCCGAAGGAGACGTAGCATCTGATCTGAGGCTTCATCCCATGTCCCGGGCACTGCCACCACCTCCCCACCCAGAGCAGTTTCCTGGTCCCTTTTCCTTCCACCCGCTGCTGCCTGACACCCAGGCAAGCTTTCTGGGGTCGCCCACGTGAGCAGAGCGCCTTCTCCGGCCCCCAGCCCTGCACCAGCCCTGGCTTCTCCTGTGAGCAGGAGGCCAGCCCACAGCACGGCCCCCCCAGGATCCACACCTTGGGGTCCAAACCCTTGTCTGGTATTTTCTTTTTTTCTTTCTTTTAAGATTTTATTTATTTATTTGACAGAAAGAGAGAGAGAGCACAAGCAGGGGGAGCAGCAGAGGGAGAGAGGGAGAAGCAGTCGCCCTGTTGAGCAAGAAGCCTGAAGTGGGACTCGATCCCAGGACCCTGGAATCATGACCTGAGCCGAAGGCAGGCGCCTAACGGACAGAGCCACCCAGGCGCCCTCTTGTCTGGTGTTTTACAGCATTTCTCTCCCTCTGTCAAGGTCCCCTTGTCCCCTATTTGTCTCCAACATTCAACACTTCCGTTCTTTTCAGGGGGCCTCTCTTATCTGGTTCTCGGGGACCACATGAAGGAGACATCAAACTTCTCTCAGAGCTGCAGGCAAACCTGGGGTGCCCGAAGAATGTCACCACAGGGACTGTCACCGCAGGGACCGTCACCGGCTTTTCAATGTGAGTCCACAGCTGTTGAGCTACGGAGCTGACGAGAGCTCGCCCCACTGTGCCGCGGCGAGGTGCAGACGTCTCGGCGTGGCTTATGAAGTCCTGCCGGACGCAGCCCCCAGAGTTCCAGCCACGGGACACGGTCGCCGTTCTGCACCTGTGCTGGGACTTCACCGCCCTGCTGCCGGGGCCCCCCTGTTTCAGCCCGCGGTGGTCCCAGCCGAGCCCCCAGGGCCAGCCGAGCCCACTCCTCCTGGGGGGCAGCTCGCACTCCAGTCACTGCCTGGTCTGGAGGCTCCCAGAGGGCAGGCGTCCCTCCACTGTGGTCTCTGCATTTCATGCCCCAGTGCCCGAACCCAGGGTGGGCATCCGGTGACTCTTTGCTGAAGGAGGAAGGAGGGGTCCTATCACCGTGGTCGTCCCCGTGCCACCGATGAGGCATGGAAGCCCTGGGCCTTATAGGGAGTCAGGCCGGTAGCGAGTGACAGAATGAGGATGGGGGGCTCTGGCCCAAATCCTGTGCTCGTTGGTACGACCCTGCGCTCGCTCTCCCGCCTCCTGCACATGCATGGACATCAGGCTGTTTGCAGTCTCTGAGTGTGATGATGGGCCCCCTTCCCGGTGCCGGGTCTGAGTTCCTTATGCATCCGTTCCTTCATTCCTTCATTCATTCACTCACTCGGCGGACATCTTCCAAGGGCCCGCGCTGTCAGCTCCCAGGCAGACAGCAGGCTTGGAGAGGAGATCTGACTGCAACAGCCAGAGTCTAGAGAGAGGGAAAGAGACATAAAAACCAGCAAGGGGCACAGACACGCCAGGACCGTCGCCGTGTGCAGCCCAGAGGCTATGCACGCCCAGTCCTGGGAGCGGGGGTACAGGGTGGCATTTGGACCGACTGGGGCGGGGAGGACAAAGGCGGCATTTGCTGGGCGGGGATGGACAGCGTGGAGGGAGCTCTGGGGAGACGCCTGACTTCGCGCCTCCCCTGCTCCACTCTGTGCGCTGCTGGAATGACTAACGTTTCCTGGATGCTCCCCCCAGAACCGGGATAAGGAAACCTGTGAGAGGCTTGTGTGACAAGGAACGTGACATACTTCTTAAGGACAAATGAACAGTTGCTTCGCAGTGTGCTGGCAGCCAGTGTGGGCTGCTGTGTCCAGAGCGTCGGGGCTGCAGGAAATGACTGGAAGTGAAGGCGGGAGGGCCACGGGACAGGTTTCCCAAGACCCTGTTTATGAGACTCTATTGGCAGGAGAGTATCGCAAGCAATCTCATGCTCGGTACGGGGGTATAGTCAGATTTGTGGTTTGGCCAGAAGCCTTTTGTTAGAGGCTGAAGGACAGAGTGGGAAAAGGCAGGAGGACTGGAGGTTCGAGCAGGTCCAGAAGGGGTGACAGGTGAGAAGGTGGGGTTCCATGTGAAAATCAGGATATGAGGTCTCTGGGCTCTGCTGCTCATTTTCTGTGGGACCCTGGGCAGGTTGCTTCTTCTCTCTGGACCTCAATTTCCTCACCTAACAAGTGAGAGTGTGGACCTAAATCAGGGACTCTTTCCCCAGAGATGGGATTCATAATGGATCATTTGGGAAGCTTTTATCAAAAGGGACTACTGAGTAGCTCAGTGGGTTAAGCCTCTGCCTTCGGCTCAGGTCATGATCTCAGGGTCCTGGGATCGAGTCCCGCATCGGGTTCTCGGCTCAGCAGGGAGCCTGCTTCCCCCACTCTCTCTGCCTGCCTCTCTGCCTACTTGTGCTCTCTCTCTGTCAAATAAATAAATAAATAAAATCTTAAAAAAAAAAAAAAAAAGACAGGTGCTAGAACCCCACTCTGGGGAGTAGGGGAGGCTATTCTGAGCCTAGGGCCGTTTCAGGGCCTCCAGATAATCCGGCCCCACCACATCACTCCATCCGAAGCCCCTAGCCTGGATGCCCACTGAGACCCTCTCTGGTTTGACATTAATGACTCTGAGTCTTCAAGTTCAGGTGCACTCCTGCCCATGCCCCAAAGAGCCCCCTTACCCACCCCCAGTGGATGGTGGGTCAGATGGTGGGGTCTGATGGTGGATCAGACCCAGTCTGATCCAAGGACAGATCTATTACCCTGAGGGGGATGGCTGGGGCGGGGGGGGGGGGTGGTCACCCTTCCCCTTCTGGTGAGGATCAAGCACAGCAGAGCCTCATAGGGCCGATGCTAGTCCCTGAGCCATGCCAGTCCCTCCTCCCACCCTAGGAGCCACCGGCCACATTTAAAACTTAGAAAGCACCTAGAAGTCAGAAGCTCAAAGAAGCCTGGGAGGCAAGACCGGGGCTTGGACTCAGAATGTGTCGTCGACTCGGTGTTGTGCTTCCTGAGCTCTCTGGCCCTGAATCAGAAATACCCACCTTGCAAAGCCCCGGTGAGCATTCGAGCTGCTGGCGGGGGTCAGGTGTGCTCCACAGCCAGCCGGCACCCAGCAGAGTACCAGCCCTTTCGTCCTCCTCCCCAACCCCCACAGAGCAGGAAGAGCCCCTAGGAAGAATTGCGGTGGGTCATCTCCCGTTACGGACGAGGATGTGGAGGTCCCTAAGGGAAGAGTGAGCTGTCACATGGAGACCCGGTGACAGAGCCCTGGAGACAGCCCCACCTCTTAACTCCCAGGTCAGGCTCTTGCTCTGTGCTCTTCTGGCTTTGTGCTCATGTTCAAATTGCTGAGCTGTGGCCAGACACAGAAGGTGGGCATGATCAGGGCCCCAAAGATGCTGGAAAGCCCGCGGCTCACCTGGAGGCCAGGGCATGGTGCCAATTTTGCAGGGAGTGGTGGAAAAAATGCCCCAACCTTTCCACCCTGCAGAGCGAAGATGCAGGGACAGGAAGTGGCAGCAATATGACCCTCTAATATGCCCACCGAAATTAACAACGCCACTGTGATTCAGGTGACACGCCCACAGACGGCTGGGAAAGCCCCCTGGGGAGCCCGTCCCTTCCCATGGTGGCAGGTGGACAGCCTGGGCCCCACCGCAGCCCACCCCACTCCCGGTGCATCCTGTGCCCGAAGCCCTGCGAGGCCAGGTCGGCGTAGGCAAAGATGCTCTTTTGTCTGTGTCCCTCCGGCCTGGCTCCGGGGCTCCTCTCAGAGCTGGCCCTCCCCTGGGGATGCTTCTGCCACCAGGGCTGGACCCCTGGGCTCCCGAGGACGCTGAACCCACTACAGACTGTGCACGGAGCTCAGATCCCTCGTCCTGCAGAACGGGAACCATGCCTCGGACACACTAGCCAGCAGAACAAGGACAGCCAGGCCTCCTGGCCTCCAGCTCAGTCCTCTACTGAAGTGGGAGGAGCACTGGACACGGGGTCCAGACCGCTGCATTTTGTCCAGGTTGCCATTTACTAGCACCAGGTCAATTCTAATCATCTTCTTGAAGCTCTCAGTCATCATTGCTGAAACTGGTGTCACGGTGCCTCTGTCTTAGGACGCGTGTGCAAAGGCCCCCAGCGCAGAGCCCGGCTCATCTGTCGTGGTTTCTGAGAACACTCTGGGTTTCCTCCCTCTCCACTTGCTTTGTCTCAGGCACCTTCACCGCTGCTCTGAAAAGGTGCTTCTAAACTGGCCAAGTCCTATTTCTCAGCACCCGCTGGCTCCCTGAGCTTTGTCAGGGGCGGGTGAATTTCAGGGGCCAAGTTCACATGGGGAGCATCTGAAGCCAGGGCTGCCATCTGCCGGAGCCCGCCAAAGTCCACAGTCTCTGGGTGTCCCACCCACTGCCTGTGCCTGTTGCCAGGATAGGTCACATCGTTTGCAGGAACTAGTGCAAAATAAGGGATCCTTGTTCAAAAACTGAGCATGGCGAGATGGCCACGGCGGAGACGGCACAGGAAGTGTGCCATGAAGGCTGTCCTGCCCCCACCAGCCCTCTGGGCATGTTTCCGCTTCGTGCTGGTTGGGCATCCGTTGGTTTAGTCCCTGGAATCTCCCCTAGCCCACTCTGGGTCTCCTCTACCCTGGTTTGCAAGGTGACTTTC
Organism: Potos flavus; assembly: GCA_028534135.1. NCBI lineage: Eukaryota > Metazoa > Chordata > Mammalia > Carnivora > Procyonidae > Potos > Potos flavus. Next base: position 33,413,551 of record CM052891.1, on the reverse strand, counting down.
CAAAATCACACCGTTACGGTTTTAGCGTTCCAAAGTTCTCAACATAAAGACATCTCCCAAATGAGCCAGAAGCATGCATTTCAGTTCCCACCAGCATGCTCCAAGTGACACGTCACCTTCAAGTCATGCCCCCCCACCTCGCAGCAGAGCCAAAGATCAGAGCTGCTGCCGGCCCCCCGATCTACTGAGGCAGAGAAGGGATTGCAGAGAAGGGGCCGATGGGAGAAATCGACAGTGTTCCTTCTGCCGACCTGAGGTCCATGCTGCCCACCCTTTCTAGCTGGAGCCGGAAATCTTAACAAAGACTTCTACCCAGATAGGAAGTGATTCAGCATACGTTAGGCACTCGTTAAAGGAATCTATCAGCACCTTCCTCTGCCCACCGTCAGTGGATGGATCCACTTGGAGATCCAGGGGTGATAAAGCAGGTAGAGGGCACTAAGCTCCCCATGCCCTCTGGCCTGCTCTCTTGCACACAATCTCTTGCAAGCATCTTGAAAAGGAAGAGGAAATGAGTAGCCTGGCTTTTGTCCCAGCTCTGCCGCTCTTGATCTCTGCCAACCTAAGTGTATTTGTTTAGAAGTTGTGGGTCCTACTCTTCCTCCTGCTTCGCTGACCGAAGGTCATGAGCCTCGCAGCAGACAACGGTGGGGTAGAATGGGGGTTTGGCAAAACAGAGGGCTACCAACCCTGCCGTGCCTCCCCCGCTGCTGCCTGTCGCTTGCATCCCTCCCCAGCCAAACAGCTGAAATGCTTCACCCCCTGGCTCGGCTTCCTCCCCGCCTGCCTCTTCTTACACTGCACGCCGGACTCTGACCCTATGACATCACGAAAACCAAAGTGGCCAAAAACACGGGTAACCTGCCTGTTGCTAAGTCCAAGGCACCCTTGGCTTTGCCTTGCCTGACCCCTCGGTACCCTTGAGCCTGTTGACCCTTCTGGAAACTTCCTCTTGCCCTGGCTTCTAAGGCATATGGCCCTCCTTGTTTTCCTCCAAACTCTATGGCTCTTACTTCGGAGACTTGGTTAGAGGCTCCTTGTCTTCTGTTCATCCCTTAATCTTGATGTCCCCTAGCCCTCCAAGGAATGACAGTAGTCAATAGCTATCTTTACTGCGTACCAGGCACTACTCTAAGCCCTGTACACGTGTTAGTCTGTTTAATGTTCGTCAACACCCTGGAAGTAGAGAGCAATACCACATTTCACAGATAAGGAAACTGAGGCTTAGAGGAACTGCCCAGGATTACTCAGCTAGTCATCAGGCAGGTGGGTACAAACACGGGCAGTGGGGCTCCAATTCTGAACCAATACTTTGCACTGCCTCTGGGTGCTACCCAAACAGCTTAGTTTACCCCGTGCCATCCCTCCCAATCTGGCCACGACCTACACCACCTATAGTCCCGTATATATACTCGATGTCCCCAGCCTGGATTCCACACGCTGGTCTTTGCACACGAGCCCCTGTCTAAGGGAGTAGCCTTTGCCAGTTCCACTCCCTGCTCTGTGTCCTCTCTTGTTCAAAAACACCTAGTCTACGAGGCCCTCTCCCTTCCTCCCAGACCCTGCACTGCTCTGGATCTCAGGCCCCATGCGTCCCTCCCTGTGCATCCACCGTACTGCATCACAGCATAACTTGTCGGTCCCCAAACCTTGCCTTCTTGTCTAGGCTCTGAGCTCCTGGCTGAACCCCGGGCATGCGGTACTGCTAACAAAAGGGAGGGGACCCAGTGAGCTGGCCCACACTTCAACGGAGGCAGAGACTTGAATCTGATGGAACCGAGCCCAAAACCTCAGTCTTGTCACTCAGGTCCGCAGTCCTCTCATAGGCATATGAACATGCGCACACATGCATGCCCACTCCCAGCTCGGAGGCCCTCTCTGCAGCCCCAGCTCTCACAGGGCATGGTCCTGCTTCTGCACAGGCTTCCAGGCATCTGAAACCCTGCCTTTTCCACGATGCTTCAACTCAACCCCGAGACACCCGAGTTTTGCATTCTTCCATATTCCGGTCATTTCATGGGGCCGAACAGTGACAGCCTGACCACTGAGACATGTCTCGAGTACATGGGACTGTCTCGGGTACATGGGACAATAGTCTTTCTATGTTCACAGCGATTTGTGGCTTGCTTGGTCCCTTACACTATGTGCAACTTTCAGCCTCCCCACAAGGTATGGAATTGTTACTATAAATCTATTTTACAAACAAGGAAATCATGGCACATAGAGATTAATAACACACAGAGGCTTGCCTCCCCCGAATGTCCTCAGCAAGGAGCGGGGCACTGGGAGGCCCATGTCAAAGCAGCTTCATGCCAAGTGAACATAGGATGGGCTGAGGCGCATAGAAGATGAGCTTTCTCCCAAGGATGGTACACAGAGCATTCTTTGTGGCCCCCCGCCTCTGTATGTCCTTGCTAGCATCTGACCTGTGTCGTAAAGCCAAGCAGGTAAGTGCGATGTGGGGCTTTGTGAATTCAGGCACATCCTCGGAGGCAAGTTGAATTTAAGACTTATTAAATAAATGTGGTTTCCTACTTTGAACCATCCATAATTCCCTCTAACAGTATTATTGGGCTGGCGGTACTGAGAAGATATGCTTTAATGGAGAGTTTATCGGGATTTGTAATTAGCAGAGCAATGGTGAGCCCTTTAAAGTAGCTGGAAGCAGATTAAGTCCACGAAAGAGAACCGACCACTCACAAACACAATCGCAATATCCATTTACATGCCAACAATTGCTGGGTCGATTATAAATGCATACACTCAAACAGCTACTGTAGATCTTATTCCTGAGGCAGTCACTGGCATCCCTCCCAGCAAAAAACACTCATTAACCAAGTCAACAAATCTTTAAAGGATGCCTACTACGTGCCAGATGCTCTCCTGGGTCCTGGGAACCAGGAGACACCACCAGGACACACAAGGCCCTTGTCCCCGTAGAGCTAACATCCTGCGACAGAGACATCACCGTCAAGGCTCATCATATGAACAAGATAACTTCAAAAAGGATCGGCATTTGGGCTGAGACCTGAATGACAAGAAGAAATGAAGATGGAGGGGTGGAACGTTCTAGGCAGGGAGCCTAGGGGGCCAAGGCCCGATGCGGTGTCTTAGCTTACACCAGCCTCTGCATAAGGCACGAGACAAGCATTGAAGTGACGGTAATTTATTTGGGACGTGCAGGAGAGATGAGTAAGGGAGTGGGGTACAAAACAAGAATGGGGGAACACTAAATAAAGAATATCAGGACAGCTGTTCTGTGGGTGACTGGAACTTAACCTCCAGGGGACACTGTGGGAGACCGTGCAAAGCAAGGTCCTGGGTTATCCCACCCAGGAGCGAGGGAGCGGGGGTATTTGTACTCCGGCTCCTGCTGGCCCTTGGTGGGGCTGCTCCCTGACGCTTCTGTCCCACCCGGCTTGTATGCAGAGTCGGCTTCCATGGCTGGAGTCCGCTGGTGAGCCCTGGAATGGAATGCCTCGCTGAGGGATGTGAGCAGGGATTGGCCACATCTGCCAGGTGCAGAGACCAGCCTGGACTGTTCCAGAAAGAAAGTCAGTGAGGGTGGCATATAGAACTCGTGGGGAGACGATGGTAGGAAATGAAGACAGAGGAAGGCAGAGAGCAGCACATGTGAAGCCTGGTAGCCGTGATGAGTCTGAATTATATTCAAGGTACACTGGGAAGGCAGCTGAGAAATTTAGTCAGGGAGAAGAACTGACTTAAAAAAAAAATAATAAGATTTTTCTTTTAGTTATGTGGGAAACAGATTTTTTGGAGAGCAAGAGAGAATGTAGGAGGATCAGTAAAGAAATAATGGCTGAAGTCCAGGCAAGAGGTGCTGTTGGCTTCTGAGGATGGGGGTCGGTGCTAAGTGGATGAACCTCGGTGTGTCTAAGTGGATGGACACAGGTGTGTCTCCGTGGATGGACACAGGTGTGTCTCCATGGATGGACACAGGTGTGTCTCAGTGGATGGACAAAGGTGTGTCTCCATGGATGGACACAGGTGTGTCTCCATTGATGGACACAGGTGTGTCTAAGTGGATGACCCAGGTGTGTCTCAGTGGATGACCCAGGTGTGTCTAAGTGGATGACCCAGGTGTGGGTAGCAGAGTGGGACTGACGGAGAACTTACTATAGGGAGAGTCAAGAAGGAGGGAGCCTTGGCCAGGGTGTGTGAGACAGGAGGATTACAGAACAAGTAGGCTGGGCCGAGACACTCAGGAATTGGATGACTTGGGTCACTCATTCTCCCGTTCTGGCCTCTGTTTTCTCATCTAGAAAATAAAGGAATAGAACAAGCCAACTTCTAAGGATGCTTTTAACTCTAATAGTCTATGATTTTAAGAGAGCAATCAGAACAATCATTTTTAAAGTTTCACTTTTTTTCCCCCTTCTGGGATGCAAATTCTTCAAATGCTTTCTTTTTTTTTTTTCATGTTTAGATCCTGATAAATGGACTTTATGAGCCCTGTGTGTTCCTCCTTGACCATGCCTCCTACCCAACCCTAGAAGTAACCATTATTCTGGTTTTTAATTATACTATTCTCTTGATTTTCCTTATTGGTTTTACAACTTAAGTATCTTCAAACATATATATATTTTTTTATTTTTATTTTTTACTTTTTCAGTTTTGCACTTTATATAAATGGAATCACACAGTGGGTTCTCTTTTATGATTTGCTTTCCTTTTTCTCAACAAGATGTTTTGGAGACTCTGCATATTATATAGGCAGTAGTTCATTAATTTTCTCTGCAGCTTTAGTATTCATGTTGACACAATTCATGCATTCTACTATTGATGGACTTTTGTCTGTTTCCAGTTTTCACTCTTTTTTTAAAATTTTATTTTAATTCCAGTTACATTCAGTTAATATACGGTGTCATATTAGTTTTGGGTGTACAATATAGTGATTCAACCCTTCCATACATTACTCTGTGCTCATCACGGTGAATGTACTCTTAATTCCCCCTCACCTATTTCCCCCATCCTCCCACCCACACCTCCCCTCTGGTCACCAGCAGTTTGTTTTCTGTAGTCAAGAGCCTGTTTTTAACACTTTTTAATAACCCCATAAACCCACAGGAACCACCACACAAAACCAAAGCTAGCACCTTGTCAGTAACCTCCTTCTGTCCGTGTCTTCTTTCTTCTTTCTTCTTTCTTCTACTCTGTCTGAGTCTTCCAACCCACAGTAATCAACACCCCGAATTCCCTCACTTTCTCTTTCTATAGCTTTAATCTAGATGGATTTCTTTTTTTTTTCAAGTTTTTTTAAGGTTTTATTTATTTATTTGAGAGAGAGAGAGAGAGAGCACAAGCAGAGGGAGCAGCAGGCAGAGGAAGAAGCAGGCTCCCTGCTGAGCAAGGAGCCCAATGTGGGACTCGATCCCAGGACCCCGGGATCGGGAGCTGAGCCAAAGGCAGACGCTTAACCAATTGAACCATCCAGGCTTCCCTTAATCTAGATGGATTTCTAAGATGCATATAGTTTTACTTAGGTTAACTGTACTTTACTATGAAGGTATCATACTGCTTATAATTGTTGGGACTCACTCTTTGCTATATCGTATTTTGCCAGGATACATTCCTGCTATTGAGTGCCACGGAAGTTCCTTTGTTTTAACCGCTGTAGGATACTACGTTGGTTAAGTATAGTCCTATTTATTCATCCACTTCCTCTTGATGGGCATTTGAGTTTTTCCAGATTTTTGCCACTGTAAACGGCACAGCTCTGGACGTGTTTGTATATGCGGACTTCTATCAAGCATATATAAAAAAGGGAATTGTTGGTCTAGAATATTTACTATTACGAGATTGTTCCGGTCATTTTCCTAACCAGCTGCATGAAAACACCAGCAGAATAGATTGTGTAGGTCCATTTTCTCTCCAGCACCTGGTACTGTCTGAGTTCTCAGTTTTTGCTAACCGATCAGTTTTCACGGAGATCACTTTCTGTCTGGATTTGCATTTCTTTGACCAACAGTGAGGTTAAACATTTCTTCGTCTATCAGCCATAGTGTTTCCTCTTCTGTGAAATGCCTGTTCCTGTTTTTTGATGTTTTTCTTCCGAGTATTTGTGTTTTTCATATCGATACCATCAGCCTGCTTCCTGCCTGTAGAATGCCGGGGCTCAAGATCATTTTGTTGCTCTGAAAAGTCAGTGTTATTTTGTCTACACCGGCTGCACTTTTGGCAATATCAGTCTCTCAAAAACTTTTTTTGGAGTGGCAATAGCCAACCCCGTGGTTGCGTTTGAGCCATGCCTTTCTTTTTCTCTCTAGCGGTAATGTCAACCACATTGACACTATCGGGCTTTTTAAGATCCAGTTTGTTTTCCTTGCATCATCCCCTCGGTTTGGCCTTGACCTCAAGGCTTGAGTGTTCATAACGATGCCTTTGTTTTCATTGTTCCTCCCAAAGCTGTGTCCGATTTTGAGCATATCTTGCAACTGAAGAGGTTGGAAATAAGAGATGATTGCACCTTCCAACTCTGGAAGCCCCAGAATTTCTAGACTTTCTATGTTCCCTTTCACTTCTGCTTGCAAAGAAGCCAATTCTTCTCTTTTCAGGAACCTTATAAGATGCAGCTAATGACGACTAATTCATGCAAACAAGGTTCTGTCTAAAACCTCTTCCAAAGCCGTACATTCAGTCGGTATGTTTCCTGCCTTCCAAATTATCACATGTGATGTTTACCAAATATTTTGCTACCAGCTTACATAGCTTACCATTCTTTCAGTTCCCCATAATAATTTCTTTGCTGCTTGCCACTCAGCCCCGAAGCCAAAACCACACATTTCATTCTTTGGTGTGTGCAGTACCCCACTTCTAGGTACTAGTTTCTGTAATGGTCAGCTTTTGCTGCAGTAACAAACAACCCCAAAATATCAGTGGCTTATAACAAGAAGCATTGCTTTTTTGCTCTCAAGTCCGCAGGTCTGTTGAATCTCTGCTCTGAGCTATAAGTCATGTCTGATCCTTGTGCTCTGCCTTCCCACTCCCGGGACCACACTGAAAGAACATCTCCTGCTTAGGACAAGTCATGCTCCTGGCGAGGGTCCAGGAAAAAGTGGATTGGCAGAAACTTGCAATGCTTTTAAAGCTTCTGCTAGGATATGGCATGGGTCACACCTGCTCACATTCTATTGGCTCAAAGAAGTTCCATGGCTGAGCCCAAACAAAGCCGATGATGTAGGGAATATATTCCAAATCATTTTAAACAAGAATGGAGTCTCCCACAGATAGGAGTTCTTGACACATTCTTGCATCAATCCTTCATTAGTATGTATATTGTAACATATTCTCCCATCTGTAGCTTACTTTTGAGGTGTCTTTTTAAGAGGAGAAATTTGGGGAGCCTGGGTGGCACAGTCGGTTAGGCGGCTGACCTTTAGTTTCTGCTTAGATTGTGATCTCAGGGTCGTGAGATCGAGCCTCAAGTTGGGCTCTGTGCTGAGCATAGAGTCTGCTTAAGACTCCCTCTCCCCCTCCCCCTAGCTCTCTCTCAAATAAATAAATCTTAAAAAAAAAAAAAAAGAAAGAAAAAACTCATAGTTTTAATACAGAAAGCGCTTGTGCGCTTTCTCTCTCTGTCACAACATAAATAAAATTTTTTTTTTAAAGATTTTATTTATTTGACAGAGAGAGAGATCACAAGTAGGCAGAGAGGCAGGCAGAGAGAGAGGGGGAAGCAGGCTCCCCACTGAGCAGGGAGCCCGATGTGGGGCTCGATCCCAGGACCCTGAGATCATGACCTGAGCCGAAGGCAGAGGCTTTAACCGATTGAACCACCCAGGCACCCCAAATAAAATCTTTTTTAAAAAAGAATTTTTAAAACTTTTTTAGGACATTTAAGCATCCGGACTTGATCTCTGTATATAGTGTGATGTAAGAATCCAATTTAATCTTTCTTCCATATGGATTGCCACTATCCCAGGCCTAATTTTGAACAGTCTCTCCTTTCCCCCTTGGCGGAACAAACTAGATCGCTTGCGATGTCTTCATACATAAGTGGTTCTGTTTTCAGGCTCTCCCGTTTCATTTCTTTGGTCAACTTGTCAACCGCTGCATTGACTTGCAACTCATAGTAAGTCATGGTCTCTGGGAGAGTGATGTCTCTCTGCTCTGTCTCTTTGCTTGTTGTTTGTTTTTTACTTTTCAACCAAAAGTGTGCTGGCTGTTTTTACCCCTTTACTCTTCGATATATATTTCTGAGCCAGATCACCACGTTCTAGGAAAAATTCTGCCAGGCACCAGGCTCTGCTCTTCCATTTGCGAGCTCACCGAACCCTCACCATTACCCAGGGAAGTTCAGAGTTCTTTTCGGCCAGGCTACAGAAGAGGAAACGAGAGGCCCAGAGATGCCGGCCCACAGCGCCATGCAGCAGCTCCGAATTCAAACCCAGGCCCGTCGAACTCCGGAGTCCCAGTTGTCCCCACATCACAGAGTTTGGGGTGGAAGTGCTCAGCTAGAAGATGCTGAATCAAATGTGCCCTCTGGTTCCCACAAGAAAGGGGAGGTTGCCGAGCCTCAGCAAACACCTGGCATTTCCTCTCTCACTCATCTGCACGCTCCCAGCTCTTGGCTCGCCCAGGCAGCCCGGGAGGGGAGGTGTAGGGGGGCGCGTGACCGCACACTGAGCCTGAGGCCACAAAGTCTGGTGCCTCTGCAGAGTCCCTAGCAGTGCATGCTGTCGCTTTGCTGAGCACTCCTGGTGACAGCGGGAGCCACACAGGTAGGCTGCCAATGAGTTGGCTCATTGGCCCCGGCCAAGAGAAAGGACAGGGGCCTCACACCTGCAGGGCGTTCCTATTTGAAGAAGGCAGGCAGGCGGTCCCCACAATAGACGAGAGTGTATGTTGGGGGATGGCAGGTGTGTGTGCGTGTGTGTGTGTGCACGTGGTGTGTGTGTGGGGGGGTGTGTGTGAGCTGGCATAGGCATCAGAGCAAGTTTGACCAGTATCCGCATTGGCCCTTTCCTACCCATTCCGTCCTTTAGTCCCTGAAAGAGGAGATAATCTGATGACTCTGTCTCAGATGCAGTGAAACGAAGGCCACTCAATGATTTGCCGGACACACGTGTCCTCTGTCCCCTTAGTTTGCAGGAGTGATAATTAAGGTGAGGTTATTCTGAGAGACAAGATAATAGCTGTAGAGCAGTGACTCTTCATACGGGGGCGCCGCAGCGCTGGCAGCACCTGGGAACGTGTTAGAAATCCAGGTGCTCGGCCCCCACCCCAGACGTACTGAAAGTTATGGCACTCTGGGGGTGAGGCCCGGCCATCTCTAGTAACATTTTCCCCAGTGATGCTGGGGCTTCTAAACTTTGAGAAGCGCTGGCCAGGAGACTCCCCCACGGCCTGCAGCAGGGTCTATTCTCAATGAAGGCTGACAACTGTGGCTGAAAGTTACAGAGCCAGTTTACGGAGAGTCAAGGACTTGGTCTGCAGCCCTACCGATCCTAGACAACTTTTTCCACCAAGCGTAGAGATGGGCATATCTGGGAAGATCAGTGTAAGGTCATACATCGGTGTTAAATAGAGATGAAATACTCAAGTGCGGGGCTTGGTAGAATAACAATGGATGCTTCGTAGCTTGTCATTTAAGCCAAAGTCAAATGTACACGTGGCATTCTTCCCTGTGCACATGTCTGTATGTACGGCTCTTCCTGCATACGAGCTGCTAAGTCTCCATTATCCACAAATGGGTTAAATCTCTGCTGCAGTTATCAGGTGGGCTTAGATTGGGTTTATCTTTTATACTATAGATAGCTTCTAGAACTGCAATCATTTATAATGGCATTAAAGTAAACACAAAAAAAACAAATCAATAAGGGTCCTCTCGCCCTCAAAGAATTGTTCCTTTCTCACTTTGCATTGCTTAGCTCCTCGTAGACAAATCTTATCATCCCAATCACAGCAAACACCGAATTCCATGCTGTCCTTTTTCACTGGCTTTATCAGAAATATTTTCTATGATGCCCCCTGGTCTCTGTAATTGCCGTTGTGATGACTGAAAAATAGTCCCCCAAACTGAGTGGACATGATTTAATTACAGACATTAGTCGGGCTCCCACTCTCACGGAAATAACACTATTTTTGCCTACTTTTCTATGAGTCACTATTTCACCTTGTGATGTTTTTCTTTAGATTACTTCCTAGAAGTGGAATTATAGGAACAGGAGGTATGAATCTGACTACTGAAACATACAGGAAAAAATGTTTCCCAAAGAAATGTAACAGTTTACTCTGTTAGCGGGGATCCATCGATACACCTGTTTTACGAAAAGTCTGTTCTCAGCATTGGATGTGTTATTCCAGTCTCCACCCCTCCTTTCTTTGCCAGTGTAATGAGAATGCACTTGTTAGGGCACCCGGTGGCTCGGTGGGTTAAAGCCTCTGCCTTCGGCTCCGGTCATGATCTCAGGGTCCTGGGATCGAGCCCCGCATCAGGCTCCCTGCTCAGTAGGGAGCCTGCTTCCTCTGCCTCCCCTGCCTGCCTCTCTGCCTACTTGTGATCTCTCTCCTCTCTGTCAAATAAATAAATAAAATCTTTGAAAAAAAAGAGAGAGAATGCACTTGTATCCTCTTGTGGGCATCATTTCCCTTTTTGTAAATCTCAGTTCTCTTTCTTTTCCAGGGACAGAGCTGGTCAAACTGGCTTCAAAGAAAATTCTTTCCAATTAGTATGCATGTGTGTGTGTGCATGTCATGGGCTTGTATCTAGAAACATATATATGTGCATAAGTATATAACCACCTCTGGGAGAGTACCCATTTCATGTTTATGTCCCAAAGAAAACACGTGCTATGGAGTATCCATAGCTGAGGGTCTTTTGCAAACACCGTGTTTCTGAGCATGCATTCTCTTGGAATATGTTTACGTGGATCTGAGAATACCTTGCACTGTGGGACCATGGATGCAATGTAATAAGTATCCATGGGCAAAAGATAGTCTAAAGGTCCTCATGGTGTAGGGGGGGGGGGGGAGTTGGAAATCATTGAGAGAGATCTGAACCTTTTAGAAACCAACAGAACTTCTCTCCTCCTTGCACTTTTATCCATACAACTCTTAAAGGGAACCCCAAACTGTAAAAGGGGGTGAGAGATACAGGCTTCCAGTTATGGAATGAAGCAGTGGCGGGGATGAAAGGCACAGCATAGGGAACAGAGTCAGTGGGGCCATCATAGCACTGTATGGAGACAGATGGGAGCTACACCTGTGGGGGGCACAGCATAAATATAGATGGGAGTCACTGCGTTGGACACCTGAAATTGACCTAACAATGTGTGGCAACTATACTTCAATTAAAAAAGGAACTAGTTTCCAAACTAGGAAACGGTTGGGGGTAGAGGTGGAGGAGGGGTGGGGGAGGGGTGGGCTGCCCTCCCTGGACTCTGATGAGGGGCCCCTGAAGCATTTCCACACACCCTGCAGCTCCCCAGGTGAAAACCGTGCATCTAGGTGACCCCCCGGGGACCCCATCCACCCCGCCATCCTCAAAGGTTAAGTCACAATTTCCAAGCAGCAATCACAGAACCAGCTACATTTATGGAGAGCTTTTCTGCATGCCAGGTTGTGTGCTCAGCTCCCAGGAGGAAGATCCCGATGGCACCATTAAGAATGCCGTTCCAGGAGCGCCTGGGTGACTCAGTCAGTGAAGGGTCTGACTCTTGGTTTCGGCTCAGATCGTGATCTCAGAGTCAGGAGATCAAGCCCCACATTGGGCTCCACATTCAGCACAGAGTCTGCTGGAGATTCTCTCTCTCCCTCTGCCCTTCCTCCCTTCTAGAATAAATAAATAAATCTTGAGGAAAAAAAAAAGAAGAAGAAGACCATTCCACAGTCGAGGAATGCAAAGCCCAAAACAAGACTATCGACATTATAAAAAATGTGCCCAAGTTCATTCATCTCGTATGTTATGGAACCAAGAAGCAAACCTAGATTGTCTGGGTCCAGAATGCTGTGTTCTTAACCCTTCTCTAGAAAGCCTCCCTTTTGGGGTTAAATGGCATCTTTTCGTTTTTAACTTCCCAATTCCCCATCAATAGATCCATTTTTTGTTTTGGGTTTTTTTTTAATTTTTTGTTTTTCTTTGCTTTATTTTTAAGTAGAGGTATGGGAGTGGCCCCAAATTATCCTCAATCTTTTCCCTAAAACCCTCTGTGATTAGAATAAAAGAATGCAGCCCAGAGATATTGCCTAACCTGAGTATCCAGCCATTGACCTTGACAATACCCATGGCTCCGGGTGAAGGCGGTTCCTGCACCTGTCTGTTTGATGATGGGGCAAGGTGGGCATGGAGATAGGGAGTAGCATCTGATACCTTTCAGTGTTTTACAAAACCTCTTATTTAATAGCCATAATACTCCAGGGAAATGGATATGATTGTTTTTAAATCACAGATGGCAAAACTGAGGCTCCGAGAAAATTTGCTGGAGATCCCCCAGCTCAGACATGGCCGAACCCAGATTTGAAACCCGCATTTGAAACCCGCAGCCTTGGACCTGACATCACACTGCACTAGATTTGGTGGCCTTTGGAGGCAGCAGGCCCTTAACCTTCTTCGGAGCCCTCCTCGAAGCTACCAGAGTCCCTCCTTTGCCTGCTTCCATTATAACCCTTGTCACCCAGCTCTGCCAATGCTGTGGCCAAGTCTGTCTCTCCTGCTAGCCGGGGGTCCTTGATGGCAAAGTGCAGATGTGCAGATGGTCCTCAGTGAGGGTTTGCTAGGGAACGAGCTGCCCAGTCCAAGTCATTGACCTCCGAGTCATTGGGAAACTCTCCCCAGCACCTCTGGACTCCAGGCTTTGATGCTCTCAGTTCTGAGAAACCCTCAGGCCCCTGAAAATTCACACTTCCTTCCTCCCACACACGGTGGCCCTCTTCACTCTGGGAAATTCCAGGGCTACTTTTGGGCTCAAAGTGCGTGCAAAGGAGCCAAATTTTCCCTGAAAGTTGAATGAGCAAGAGGGCATTCAAACTCTCCCAGCTTTAAGGACTCATGTCTGTCCTTCCCTCTGCTGCAGGACCAAATATCACATGAGATAATTTGCTTAGGAGCCTGGGAATGTGGAGTCAGCCAGATGTGGGTTCGAGTCCTACCTCTACCACTTAACTGCTTCTGTGATTCGGGGGCAAATTCCCTAGCTTGCTTGAGCCTCTAAGAGGAAACAATTAGTAACTGATCATGACCACACGGTGATGTCGTGAGAGTAAGATAGCACATGGAAAGTGCTTAGCCTAGTGCCTGGCTCTGAGTGGGTGCTCGGGGGGTGGGGGTGGGGGGCTGAGGTTCACCTCTGCCCTCCCTCAGAGGCTCTGGGCAGCCGGCAGAAGAAGAAGAAGGTGGTCAGAGTGGACAGGGTGGAGCTCACCTTGGTAGGGGTTGGGGACAGGAAGGCGACCAAGAGAAGCCCATTGCTGAGTCAGCGGGAGCTGGGGAGGGGACAATGACTCAGACAGATGTCCCCACTCAGAGAATCTGCCCAAATATTAACCACAGGAAGCAGATAAGGGTTTAGGCAGAAGAGCTTTTCCATGGTGGAAAAGAATGGGCAGTTTGCTAGAGAGGGAGGTGAGGAGAGGAACTCCAGGTGGGTAGGGAGAGGAAGGAGACTAAATTCAGGCGGGAAAGCAGGGAGGAAGGCATGAGTCACAGGAGGTCGAGGAGGCCGAAAGGTCCCGGGGAGGAGGCTGCTTTCACTCCAGCGGACCGTCCCTTTGCTTTAAGCCAAGACTCTGCCCCAGGGTCTGAGGCCAGAAGGCCCTTGCTGAAGCCAAGAAAGAGAAGAAAGGAAGGCAGTTAACGGAGTCCCTACCTCTGTGCGCAGGGCCAGACTATAACAAGGCTCGTCTCTGGATAAACACGAGCCAACACACCTTACGCACCTAGGAGCTCCTGGGGGAACCCCACCCCACCAGCTGGACAGAGGCAGAGAGGGGTTCAAACCCACGCCTACAGCATTCTCAGACTCATGCTTTTCCTTCGCAGGCAGCCCCTTCCTTAGGCCCTGGGGCTGCCTGAACCAAGGTCAAGTTCATCTTTCTGCCAACTGTGAGATGTGTAACCGCAGACAAGTCCCTCGCCTCTCTGGACCTCAGTCTCCCTGGCTATAAGCCAACGACAGTCTCCACTGCTCTGAGTGGCGTGACGATTGAGGAAGCTAGAGCCACACCCGGCAGAGAGTCCGTGTTCAACTTATGTCAACTGCGGTGCTCCCGTTCGTAAGAAAAGCAACTCGTCGGGAGAGTGGAAGAAAGCACGCGGGCTGCAGTGGGGAGAGCACTGGGCTTGGGGTCTACAGACCTGAGTCGGGAGCTCGGCTCTACAGCTTACCAGGGTTTTGACCTTCAACGAGTCCCGAGACCTCTCTGAACTTCAGTGTCCTCATCTCTAGAATGAGGATGATCATACTACCAGCGGCACGGGGTCATGGTGGGACATCGTGCATGTGACAGGACGTGGTGCCAGTCAGAGCGGAGCAGAGACCAGGAGGCCAGCTCTGGAATTTCCCTGTGGTGGAGGGCACGGATCTGCGGGCAGTGAGAGGGAGAGGGGAAGGTGCGCGGAGAAAGGTTCACACGCCTGGGAAGATCCAAATCCCTCCTGCAAAACCAAGGTGGGCATTTCCCCAGCCACACAGAGAGATTCTGACATGCGTGGAGCAAAGATGAATGGGAACCTTACGGGGCTGGGGTCTTTACCTTTTCCTGTCACCTTCTCCCCAAGACGGCCACCACAGAGACCTTCCCGCTGTGCAACCCAGGGGGAGTCGCTCACCCACTCTGTTCCTTTTCTTTTTGGTGTCCACACTAGGAGACAGTGATGGTCACAAATCTCCTGGGTGGGAAGGGTGACAGGAGGAGGATAAAGTACTTAAAAAGAAAGAGATAGAAGGCCTGGGCAAAGCCCCGCCCAGTGCCCTATGAGGGATATCTCTCTGCCTTTGGTGTGGCTAGGGGGCGGGGGTGGGAGGACTTCACAGGAAGGTGTGACTGAGGAGGACCAAGCCGCAGAGACCGAAATTAGCAACAGGGTCAGACAGGGAAACCCTTCGTGGGTGCAGTTCTGCCTCCCCCTAACAGCGCGGAGGGGGAGGAAGTCAGCGCTGCTGGGGGGGCAGGGTGTTGACTGTAGCTCTGGGCCCCCTTCTTTCCCCCAGCTCCCACCAGGTCAAAGTGGAAGCAGCAGGGGCCGGGGGAGGGGGGGGGGCGAGAACATCTGGGATGAGGTTGCAGCTGTGTCTTTTTGCAGCCTATGGCTGTGGCCCAAACCTAACCTTCCTGAGACTTCATTTTCCCATCTCTGAAATGGGCCGATAATACCCGCCTGCTGAGGGCTTAGCAGATGAAAACGCAGCTCTAAGAACAGTACCTGCTGGTGTGCGCCAGGATACACGCTCTCTCGCTCATCACAGCACCGACCCCGGCTTGCAGATGCTTTTATCCGCACTTCCAGAGGAAACAACTCAGAGAGGGGAAGGGACGTGCTCAAGTCCCACAGCTGGCAAACAGCAGGCTGCACGTCAGGTTCCAGGTCTGCGGGCCTCTAGTCACACCTGACAGTCTAGCACACGGTGATTCATTTTCCCCTCTTGGTCTCTGCTCCCCAGACTCTGCCCCATTGCTGGCCTCACTCCTTGGCCTCTGTCTGGGCCCTGGGACTCCCGGGGCAGGCCCCTATCCCAGAGGGCTATTTACTCTTGCCCCCACCTGCTTCTGGCTTGTGGCCCC
This sequence comes from Potos flavus, assembly GCA_028534135.1. Classification (NCBI taxonomy): domain Eukaryota; kingdom Metazoa; phylum Chordata; class Mammalia; order Carnivora; family Procyonidae; genus Potos; species Potos flavus. The sequence continues at coordinate 33,397,810 of CM052891.1, read as the reverse complement.
TCAGCCCAGTCCTGCACACCCCAGTGGTGACAGATGTCAGGGAGATGATCGAACAGGAGGAAGTAGATGACCCAAAAGGTCAGCTTCGTGGCTGTGAGCTTGAGCTCAGGTGTCCTTCAATGCAGCATCTTCTGTCTGCTGGAATGTCGAAGTGTGTGATCACGGCATGAAAACGGACTCAAAAAGGATAGGACGGAAGGTCCTGAATCCGAAGGCGCATCACAAGAGCTCATCCTAGGCACCTCTCAGGCCCTCCGCCCCGGAGAAAACAGGCAGCCACCGGTCTCTGTCCTCCCCCGACAGGATGTGGCAAGGACACTCCGGGGTGTAGGAGGGAAGGGAATGGACTTTCCCCCAAGCTCCCCTGCATACCACAGGCTACAGTAAGAGCTGACAGGAGCACCCTCATCGAGGCCCGCAGCCGGGAGAGCAGGCATAGTGGTCCCCCAGGAGAAAAGAAAGAACTAAGGCTTGAAGAAATGTATCAAGGTACCAAAGGCCACCAGCTGGCGAGGGACAGAGTGGCCTGTGTGCCTTCCACGCCCACACTCTTTCCCTTACACAAGGACCTCGGTGAGACCGCCTTGTTACCGGGGGCGACCGAGGGTGTCAGACTAGCCACACGAGGGTAGGCAGAACCCCTCATGGCGACTTTCTTCATTGTCAGAACTTTCTCCGCCCCTCTGTCTCCATCCTGTGTTGAACCACAAGATCCTCCATTCGACCAACGTGTCGTGAACACTCATTACACCGAGGGCCCTGTTCTAGAAGCAGGACGAGGGTGTACCACGAGGGAGACCAAGGGCCTGACCTCAGAGAGCTTAGCCGAGAAGACGCCCACAAGGCTGACCAGGGAGGCCTCCGCGAAACGCTGCGGGGAGCCACGGGGGCAGAGATGGGAAGGGAAGGGGATCCGGGTCACGTGTCCGATCCAGAGCGAGGATCACTGCAGTCAGAAGGGGTCTGAGAGAGTTTCTGACTCAACTTCTCATTTTCCAGATAAGAAAAGTGAGAGCCCAGGAAAGGGAGTTCTTTGCGTCAAGCCACATAGTTACCCAGGTCCCCGACTTGTCAGGCCCGTCCGTGGCATGGTCACAGTTCTGTGGATGCTGCTATCCGAGCTGACAGGTGACCCGGCAACGAGAGCCCAAGCAGCCCAGCACAACCCGGCCATGAGCATAAGAACCCAGCGCGCTCAACTGTTGGCTTTTCGCATCAGCTAACACTCCACTCAGCTGTGCGAAGAAACCCGGAACATTCCCGGCGTCAGCACAGTAGTTTTTGATCTCGCCGGTAAAAGTCTGGAGGCATAAGGTCCAGGCTGCTAAGCGAGCTCCACTCTGCAAAGTTGGCAGGGACCCAGGCTCCTCCAGCGCGCCCTCTACCATCCCGAAGGCATGGCCTTTATCCTACAGCCCAAACTGAAAGCACCTGCCTTCCAGGCAGCAGGGAAGGGTGGGGGAGAAGAGGGGTGATGGGTGCATACCCTACCTTTGCACAACGGTTGCTGCAAACTATCACAGACACATCCCTTTATAGCCTGGGAGTCCGAGCCTAGTCAAGTGGGATGCTGGACAATGTGATTTCTGTGGGTAGCCGTGAGCCCAGCTAACAAGTTCTGTTGCAATGCCAAAAGGGAAGAGTGGATACCTGCCTTTGGTTTTCACTCCTAAATTCACTCTCTGGGCCCTGTGTCTTCTTCCCCTGATCCTAGACACCCGCAGTGGGCCCTTCGCTCAGTACACTGCTTATCAACGGTTTGGGGTGTGACCACCCTCCCACCCCCAGTCCCACCCTTGCCCCTTCCCAGAGAGGTGGGCGGGGCCCGTGGTGGACGGGCATCTGAGTTCTCATTCTGACTTAGCGAGCTCATCACTCGCTCTGTAATGTGAGCCTAATTACACCCTCTCTCCTGGCCAGGAGTCAGGTCCACAGAAAACAAAAATTACAGGGAAGACATCCCCCAATGTACCTTGTGCATAGACCCAAAGATGTGTATATCAACTTTTGAACACTCAAGAAAGCTTTAGTAATAGCAAATATTGGAAACACCTAAATACCCATTCGCTGGGAACTGGGTAAGCACATACTAACTCCGTGCGATAGAACGTTCTGCAACCATTCAGAAGAATGAGACCACCTTATGTGCATCTGTGCATGCTTATACGGAACCACGTCCAAAATATAGCAGGTAAGAAGGATAAGGGATGGATGGTGTGTGCAGCGTGAAACTGCCGGTGTGGAATCACAGGCACTCAGCTCTGTGCATTCACCTGTCCGTGTGTGGACCTCCTCCAGAAGGCTGTGCGGGAAACTGTCTCTAAAGAGAGGAACTAGGGACTGGGGAGACAGAGAGACACTTATCTCTCGCTATGAGTTTTCTGCATTTAATCCCGGAAGCACCTGCAGTAAGAGATAAGAAAGGAACAGGAAGCATTTAGTGATAATTCTGGGATCATTCTTTCATCTTGGACCCAGACAGTTTTCTTCTCCGGACTCTGACCATCCCTCTAGAAAAGGCGAGACCCCCGGTAGACAGCCTGAGGGAGACGGCTGACAGTTCCTCGTACGGAGTGGGGAGAAGCACTGTGACAGGCAGGGAGGCTCCCTTAAATTGCTGACCTAGTTGATAGACTCATATAACCCAGGGAAAGAACTGGTTTGGGGGGACATCGGATCAGGAGCCTCCACCACTGTCAGAATGCAATCCAGCCCGTCTTTTCTTCGTGCGTGTTCTTGACTTCCCCCAGACAGGACACTCAGACCACAACAATGTGGCCACCAGCAGCTCCAGGCTCACGGCCAAAAACCCAGCTTACCTGGGAGAAAGGGATCACTTTCTCCCACACCCTGTTGGACAATGCCCAGAGTCACTGGCCTAACAGGAGTCTCATGGCCACTTCCGCACCAATCAGTGCGCTCAGAGGAGTAGGTCCCTCCCCCATCAGTCCCAGCTCAACTGTCACCTCCTCCAAGAAGCCTTCCCAGATCCTCTTGATTAAACTCTCATTGCACTGAGGATCTCTCTCCTCTGCACCACTTATCTGAGCTTGACTTGTGCACATCTTTGTGCAATTATTTGATTGGCATTTGTCTCCCCCATGAAATAGAAGCTTCATGAGGGTGAGTGCCACTGTGGTATCTGTGGCACTTGGTGCACAGGCTGGCACACAGTGACAGGGAGTGGAAATAGTGGGTTCAGAGCATGACGACAAATATAATGGTGTGGCTGCTTTCAGGCCTGGCCACATTTCCTTTTTGACTTGAGAAAATGGATCAAATGCCCCTACATCCCGATACTCTTCTGGGTATTGGGATACATGGAGAGAAACCTCTTTTCTGGCAGGAGAGACTGATGAGAGACAAAATGAATACGGCTGCACTTCTGAAATGGGTGGTCAGGAAAGGCTTCATGAAAAAGTGACATTTAAGCAAAGCCTAGAAGGAGATGAAGGAGGGAACCGTATGGCCATCAGGGGAGAAACATTCTGGGTGGAAAAAACTTGCCAGTGCAAAGGCCCTGGGGCAGAAGCACATCTAGAGGAACAACAAGGAGCCGGTGCACCTGCAGTGGGTGAGAGTGAGAAGTCCAGGGAGGAAACAGAGACCAGATCTCTACAGAGACTGAGAGGCCATTGTAAGAACTCTGACTTTCATTCTGAGTAAGTCAAAGTTTCTGAGCAAAGGAGTGATGTGATGTAAATTGTATTTTCACAGGAGTCCCTGGGGTTCTTTACGGGGTGAGGACCGAAGCAAGGATATTAGGTAGGAAGTTACTGCATAAGCCAAATGAGACATAGTAATGGCTCAGTCACCACGTGGTGGAGACGGTCAATGTTGTCAGGGTTGGATATATTTTGAAGTTAGAGTCAAAAAGATTTACACATGGAGTGGATGTTGGTCATCAGAGAAATGGAGGATTCAAGAATAACTCCAAGGATTTTTAGCAGAAGAACTAAAAAAAAAAAAAAGAAAGAAAGAAATTGCCATTAACTAAAATAAGCAAGAATGCAGGAGGAACAGACATGGTGGGGGACAGGATGGTGGCAGGGGATTATCAGGACTTTGGTATGGGTCAAGCCATGCTTGTAATACCTCTTTGACATCCAAAAGAAAAGATCAAGCTCAATATATAGGTAGACGGAGGTATCTGGAGTTCACGGGTAATCACATTTGGGAATCATTGGGTTTAATCCTATGAAAATGCAGACATTCAGCCATTTTGACCTTCAAAATGGTGATTTTTTTATGGTTCAGCCTAGAGATGGTTATTAAAACCACAGCATTGGTTCGGATCACCAAGGACCGGATGGAGGTAAAGAAAGGACAAGGTCCATCGATCAAGCTCTGGTTTTCTCCATGGCTAAAGTGCCGGGAACGTGAGGAGAGCCAGGAGAGAACACGAAGAAGGAACAGGGACAGCGGAGGGGAGGGTGGGGTGTGTGCAGGGGCAACAGGAAAACTAGGGTAATATGGCGCCCTGGAAGCCAAGGGAAGAAAGCATTTCAGGAAGGAAGGAGTGACCAGCCGAGCCAAATGCTTTCGAGAGTTCGAGGAGAATGAGGACTGAGAATTGACCTTTGTATTTGGCTTTGGTCCCTGGTGACGCTGACAAGCGTTATCAGGATGGATTCAAGAGAGAATGGAAGAAAAGAATTGGAGACAGCTATTTCCAGAGTTTATCTCTTTCTTACTACCCCAAAGGGCTGCCATATTTGAAGATAAGCAAAGGACTGAGAATAGAATCTTTATAATCATACTACATAGCCTAAAATTCAGGTAATTGGCTTTCAATTCGTCCTCACCAGCAATTAGTGAATCCCTTGGCTAAGAAAATTATTTCTGTGTGTACAGCCCACTCAGATCCTTCTTCTCTTCGCCCGGGACCCACCAAAACTTGACCCAGGCTGGTCTGTTCCCACACTAGTCTGGGCTGAGAAGGTCACTTCTTTTTTTTTTTTTTTTTTTTTTTAAGATTTTACTTATTTATTTGACAGAGAGAGAGAGAGAGATCACAAGTAGGCAGAGAGGCAGGCAGAGAGAGGGGGGGAAGCAGGCTCCCTGCTGAGCAGAGAGCCCGATGCGGGGCTCGATCCCAAGACCCTGAGATCATGACCTGAGCTGAAGGCAGAGGCTTTAACCCACTGAGCCACCCAGGCGCCCTGAGAAGGTCACTTCTACGTGTCAAAATGTTTAATGTTAATTACAAAAATTTATCAGTCTCGGTGTACAATTGTTCAAAGTTGCAATTTTAAGCAGAATTCTTACCCCCTCTATTTATATTTACGTATCTAGAGGGTTGCTCTTCGTTAAGCTTGCAAAACATCTATTATCCGGAAAGACTGCTTTGTCTGGCCCTACAGCTCCCCCTGGGAGTTTATTAATGACACCAAGGAATGAACGCAGGCCTTTAGACATCAAGCGCCATGCCCTTCCCACTATGAGGCCCTGGCTTTTGAGCCATTCTCCGAGATCTTGAGGGAAGTCGCATGTGCGATGTAATTGATATGTTCTTCCGTAGTTTACTCTGTGCTCTGACCCTGCCTTTCCCCAGAGCCTTTGGATAAATCATGACAGCTAGAAGGTCAAACGGGAATTTTTACAACCACAAGAGATGATAATTCTTTAGACCTTCTCATCTGGTAAGAACCAAGGACTCGGTCACCCGAGACAGATGTGTCCGTGAGAATCTGTTAGACCCCAAGATCTGCTGTCCCCCACACTGACCATTTGGGCCGATGAAGTTCTTCCCGTCAGCAGGTGGACTATCCAGACTAATAAAGAACACGCCATCCGTATCAGGGCTGTTTGTTTGCTTCAGTTTTTTTAAAGGTCATTGTTTAAAGGGCAGCCCCCTATGGGGAAAGAATGCACGAGAATTCTGTTGAATTTTTTAAACCTGTGACATTTAGGCATTAAATGATATTTGAAGGCTCTCTCTTTCTACTTCTGTCTGTATCCTGGCCCCTTTCTCTCTCTCTCTCTCTCCCTCTCTCTCTCTGCCTCCCCCAGAGACTTTATAGGGGAAAAAAGAGTATTTAAATAATATATGAATGTTTTATTATATAAGATATTAAACTTACAAATTATACAATAACACTGAGGTTTTTTTTTTAAATCACCCTTGTGGTTGTCCTTGTTGCCCGAGGGCTTGTTGCCCTGTGGCTCAGGTGGAGGGACACTTCTAACTCACAGCTCAGTTGCAGAGATTTAGTGGTTTGCCTCCCCTAAGACTTGCTAGGGATTACCCTCTGGGTTTGATCTCCGCTCCACTCCTCCTTGGTTGGGGACTTTCTTCCTTAGTCCCATCCCCAGTGGCAAGCTAGAACCAAGGAAGATGGGAAGACAGCTTTCCCCAGTCGCTGAGATTTTTGATAGCAACTGCATGGTAGTTAAGACCCACCGTGGCTTCCAAAATGAACCCAAGGTGGGCTGGGAGTCTCTGTTGTTTGTTGAAAGACCAGTGACCCCTAGCAAAGATGTTGCTGTGACGATGAGACCCTAAGGTTCTGAGTGGGGTCTCTGCCTTGCGTAGAACGTCACGCTAATTCTGCTGCACTGGGCTTTGGGATGCCTTGCGCCCAGCCCATTATTCTTTTGCAAAGTCACCTGGATGCTCTGCAGGGCCCAATCACATACCAGGCTGGTGCTCCCCAGAGGTCATCAGCATGGACGGTAGCAAAGTCAACCTTACGTGGATAACGTGAAGATACCCACCACTGAGCAGTCACCCAACCCACAGCACGCACCAATATCATCCCCTTCACAGCCATAAATTGCAGCCACTAGGAAAGTAAGCAGGCTGCCTTGTTGGATAGAATTGCTTAGTATTAACCACCTGGACGCCCATAGTGCACCTGCCGACATGAAAACCTTTGCATTGGTCTCCATCACCACCACCAACGGTACTCACTGAGCACCTACTCTAGACCACGCACGTAGAGCTCAGTGCTTACGTGCATCATCTCAATGAAGCTTCACGACCAACACAAGTGCTAGTTATCATTATAATTATCCTCATTTCACAGAGAAGGACACTGAGGCTCACAAAGTAAGTTAATTAAGGTCATCTACCCAGAGGCGACGAAGCGAGGATTTGAGCCCATGTTTCCTTGGCCCCCAAAGTCTATTTTTATAATTACTATGTTTTACTTCCTTAAAAGTCAGGAGCAGCAGCAAATTCCTCAATCTTACCATAGAGGTTGGTAGTGCCCCCTTCGTGGGATAGCACAGTATGCTCATGTACCTCCTGGTCTTAGCCGAATGCAGACGAGTTTTGACAATTCTCTCCCCCGGTGAAGTGCTGTGGAAAGAGCTCAGATAAGGGTATATTTCCTAGCTCCTCTGATTCTGGCAAAGGGCCCTTAGTTTAGGCTCACCGGTACCCCCCTTGTCCTCCACATTCATACCTGTGAAATGAACATAATACCTACAAGTGTCTCTGGTTTGGGTCGTAAGTGACAGAAACAGAAGTCAGTTCTTTATTCAGCACAGTGCTTGGCAAAGAGTTGTTCCATAACTATGTGTTAAATGAATGAATGGGGATCTTGGGTACAGAGGAAGGGTGTCAGGAGCAAACTGGGGCATCTCAGAGCATCAAAGAGAAACCGGGAGGTCAAAGCCTCAGGAAGATCAGGAATCCTGGGCCGCTCTGGTGACAGCAGAAGGGGGAGTTCCTGGCAGAGCGAGGGCTGGGACTGGGATTTTAACCTAGACCTGGGCTCTTGGGCACCCAGGTTCAAGTCGTTTCCCCGTTGTGTGAACTTGGCCATGTCAGTTAACCTCTCTGACTTCAACTCCCTCTTCTGCAGAACAGGGATAAGAATGATAACTAACTTGTCAGGTTGTTGTGGGGACACAACTAGCTTAAAAGAGCGCCGGACACTGACACGGTACTCGGCCCAGGTCGGTGGCAATTTTCATGGCTTTCAGCTGTACGCTCCTTTGAACATTCTGTCCTTTTGATAAAATGTATTAAATCTCCTCTTTTCTTCTGTAAGGAACAGCCAGTGGGATTGTCACTTCTGCTTCTCAAATAGGAAAAGTCTGCCTGTGTGGTCGAGAATGGAAGAAACAGCCTGAGTTCTGAAATCAAACCCTAATCCGATAGCAGGGGGCTTGAAATGAGAGAAGGAAGCCTCGCTTAGGAAAAGAGATCTCTCTGTGCCCAGCAGGATGCAGGCATTATCACGGGAAGGAGCTTATCCCCAGATCTTATCTTATCCACCAAAGATCACAGGCAAAGACTAAAACGTTCAGCACTGAGGAGTGTTTTCTTAACTAGTTGGATGTCGATGCGATGGAATGTTATGAAATTCTCAGATCTCCGCTATACAAAGGCATTAAAAGTCTCTCTCTCACACACACAAACACACACACAGGCACCTGTGAAATTGGTTAAAATGCAAAAAGCATGAAACAAAACAGTGACTTGACAATGATGCCACCATGGGCAACAAGGACGGTCTGTGAGTATGTATAGAGAAAGAGAAAGATATAGTGACATGTGTTCAAGTCTAGGGAATATGGATAATTTTTAGAACCCTCTTTTGATAGTTTTTTTCTGAAAAGTAAAATATTGAAGAATAGAACTACGTTGTACATTTATACAAAAAAACCACACTAATGCAAATCTCATTGCTTTTCCTTCGCGGAAAATTAATTTAAAACATACATATGTACATATATAGTTTTACATATATTTATCATACCTATATAAAAATATAAAAAGTCATTTACATACACACCCACAGAAACTTACAGAAGGTCGAGGGGCTTCCAAGCATCACTGTAATAGGAAGCTGTTGCTAATTAAGAACCCCTAAGTGATTGACAGAAAGAGAGGCTCTACTATGTGCCAAATGCTTTGCACCGGTTTCCTGTGGAATCCCCTTATGATCCCTACAGAGCAGGTATCACATGAGAAAATGAGGCTCAGAGAGATAAAGTGACCTGCCCACATCACACAGCCCACGGGTGTGGGTTCCTCCTCACCACACCAGGATAGGCAACCCCCGCAGCACCATAGGATTCCAGCTCAGTGGGTTTGCAGATTTCCTTCATCGGCCTCAACTCATTATAACCCTCTCTTTGCAAAGCAGCCCTCTCCTTCCCCGTGTCAGAGCTGTGGCTCCCTCCCCTCCCCAGCCCGCGAGCCCCAGAAATGCCGGCACCCCGCCTTTCTCATCTCTGGCAGTGGGCTCGGCAAGAGGAAAAGATGGGCAAAAAGACGACAATTTCCAAGTCTTCCCTGGCTTCTCCCCCATGACGCGGAAACCCTGAGTTACCACGACGTTCCCTGCCACACAATGGCAGTCAGCCATCTGTGGCTTTGAGTAGTGGAAATGTCATTCTAGCCACAGACTCTGTCACTGGTGATCGATAACTGGTGATTGATGTGAGTGGAAATTTTGAAGGACGGAACAAGATACGGGAGAAGGTCTCAGAAATAAACATGGCGAGATGGGGGGTGGGGTCTGTTCCTCGGAAGCGGGAGACTTTAGCCTGGAGATGATGCTGGCCTGGCCAGTCCGCGCGTGACCAGCGCCTGACCCACAACATTGTCACATTAGGCACTCAGTAAATATTTGTTAAATGGATGGATGAATTACTATTCTGTCCTGAATCCACACAAATTTGGCTTGGTGAGCTCACAGGCGTATCAAAGTCAGTATGCCCCAAACTTAATTTATCATCTCCTCCTCCTTCTGCAAACCTTCTCCCCATCCTTATCTCTTCTTACAGATGGAGGAGGATGGGTCCATTGGTCACCGACTCAGAATCTAGCTGTCACCTTTGATTCTTTCCTCTCCCTCACCAGCCCCATCTCGCCAGCCACCGAATGCTGGTCATTCTCTCTCTTGAGTGCCATTCAACCCCTCTGTCTCTTCACCTTGAAGGCCACCATTTTGGTTAAGAGGTGACAGTGCCTGAGATCATAGGCTCAGGAACCAGACCGCCTGGCCCGCCATATGCTGGCTTTGTGGCCTTCGGTAAATTACTCAACCTCTGGGGCCCTCGGGCTCCTGTAAAAGGGAGGAAATAATAGTATCAACCTTAGAGGATAACTATGAGAATGCAGGGGGGGGAGCAAGTCATTGTCCATCTGATTTAATACAAGATCTTATTGATTAATCTCCCTGTTTTGTGTCCTGACCCCTTCTTCTCAGAGTAGACGGAAGACCTAATCTGCAATGTAAGTTCTCTGTCACTCATAGTCTAGGAGGAAGAGCCTGATTTTTGGAATCGTACAATCCTAGATTCAGATTCACGCGGGCCCGTGAAGGCAGCTACTTAGACTCTCTCACCCTCGGCTTCCTTATCCCAAAATGCCACTAAGTTTTGGTGTACTTTGAGGATTAAATGGGATAAAGTGAGTGGGCCCTTAGCCCGGGACCTGGTCTCTTCTGGGAACTCGGCCCGTCTTAGCTCTTCTTCCTCTGCCTCCTCCCTTATCAGAGGCAAGGGGAAAGGGCAGGGGGAATTTAGGATGAAAGTGACGTCAAGCCCAGGGAGGAGGGTCCCAGTCAGTGGGGAAAGGGAAGGTGGCCGCTGATGAGTCAGGTCTGCAGCCCTTCTGGGGAGCCCATCTTGTTTCACTGGGACACCACAAAGGGACCCGGCCCCACTGCAGAGCTCTGGTTCCCAGAGCCAGCCACCCATCAGAAGCCCTAGCCGAGCCACTAGGTTCTAGCCGCTTCCACCCACCCCATCTCGTGCCATTCCTAACATCCCCATGGGCCAGTCTGGAAATCTGCATTTTAATGTGCATCTTGGATAATCCCAGGGGTTGGCTAGGTTTGGAACACCTGCTCGGAATGTTTGGCTTTGGTTAGGAGGTGTCCCAGTAGCCTCCCTACTGAAGCTACTCCCCGGCCGCCGTCTTAGCCGGATCTCAGAAATGGACAATATGGTTTCCAATGGACAGGTTTTCACTAATTTCAAGACAAAAATTCAAGTCTAGACGTTTTAAAAAGCCACAGGGAGAAGGAAACCAAGAATACCAGCTTTCTGCCTCTGACCTCTTGGCTCTCAGCACACGATTAAGAGACTAGGACAGAGACGGTCAGGGCTGGCCTGGGACTGGGATGGTTCTAGGGTGACTCTGACCATCAGGGAGCCCTTTCTCTGGCCTGGGACAGCATCTTTTGTCAACTGTCTGATGTCCTCATCTATCCTGGCACCCAGTTAAATGGCATCTGGGGAGACAATTTGGTGCCTGAATTCTAATAGCTAAGCTATGAAAGAATTGTTTTTGGAGAATGGTTCCAGAGACCCCATACCTACTATTCTTCCAATCTCATGGAACCTGACACAGCTGCCATAGGTCAGCATAAGGAAACCCTCCCAGGTGCAGAAAGGGTACTCACACTTTCCAGGTGCTGACCAGGCATCAGGCACCGTGCTAGGCTGTGTTTGTGTGTGTGCGTGTATGTTTGTATACACATCTACATATATATACATAAGCATACATGAATATGTGTTTTGCATAAATGTGTATGTATATATACACATTCATATTTGTATATGTATATGTATTTATGTATACAGACATCTGGATATACGTACATACACGCACACATACGTGAAACTGCCAAGGTCACAAAGATGGATTGGATTCCAAACGCTCATGACTTTGAAGCTCATGTTCCTTCTACACTGTCTGCTTTCCTAAAAACAAAGTGTAATTAGACACATGACAGGTCTAGCTCCCCGGGATACGTTCTTCTAAATTCTGTGCACATTGCGATGGTAGGTACAGTGTCCTACCATCTTCAGGGTGGGGAGGGAGGAGGTAGCTTGCTGGGGCTATGCCAGGTAGCCCCGGGGGACCGGGCGGGAAGACTCAAGAACCGGTTTCAAATGAGCGACCTGATGAGCCCCGCACCACCCTCCCTCCTAACCCTTCTCCATCTGCCCCATGTTATAGGGCCAGATCATCTGTAATAAAACGTTCAGACTCCCTCGCCTGGGCTTAGGAGGAAGTGTTTCAGAGTGAAGAGTCTGGAGCCCAAATTTCCCTTCCGTTTCCGTCATCACTTTGGATGTTACAAACAGCCTCCTTGTAAACTCTAAATAATGCATGGATCTCCAATGATTACTGAACAGAAGGGGTTTTTTTTTCTACAACATCCTGTGGTCTATTATCAGTCTCTGACATTTTAATATTCTTAGTCACCGTCGGTTTAGCATCTCTGGGCTGCTGTGCACACTGCAAAGTGGTTTCTGGGCTAACCCCATGCTCATAACCCCCGGCAGGTGAGTGGGTTTCCCGCAGCACAGACGGGGAGCCCACATTCTTGTGTGGGTGCCCCCGGACTGTAAGTTCTACGCAGCGCAGAGTCAGTGTCTCAGGGCTCAGAGGCACACAGAAGGCACTCAGTATTTATTGGGTAAACAGAAGGTGAAGGGATGGGTGAGCATGGGGAGGTTATATTGTAAATATTGAAAGCAGAGTCTGAAGGCGGGTCTGTGACTCTGAAGTCCCTATTCCCCCACTCTATTTTGCTGTCTTGCCTTTGTATTTTGTTTCCTGTGATCCTTTTTCTTCAATCGCACTCTTCAAAATCCGTGCGTGCCATTTATTGGACTGGTTCTATGTATTTAGCGGGGAGGAGATTCGCATTTTCAAAGTTCATGTCCTTGTTTTTAAGTCAAGGTTTTTTTCTGCGTATAATCTCTCCAGGCCTTCACTTTCCACTTTTCATTGTCATATTCAGAATTTCACACTTCTCCAAGGGGCCACTGGATGATCGGTGCCAAGGGGGTCAAGGGCACCAGTCCTATGGGCGATGAGACGTGGGTGATGCCGCTGGCCCGTCCCTGGGCTGCCCATCCAAGAGACCCCGGGCCTCCGTGTCCTCCACTGGCATGGACAGAGGCCCAGCCTTGTCTGCCACCATCCTCCCACACACCCCCAATTTGGGGATGGATGATGACTCAGCGGTACCAGCGGTACCAGTACCCAACGGTTATGCTGTGGTAAGGGCAACCCAAATCTCAGAGTTTAACAAGAACAATGGTCTATTGTTTGTTGATGTTCCATGTCCAGCAGGGGGCCTCCAAGGGTTCTGCTCCCTCCCCACCCCCGGGGCAGGTGGAGCAGTCACCATCTGGCACGCTGACAGCTACCAGGAAAGAGGGGATGAGAACTCTATGGGGTCTTACCCCAGCAATGAGACGCTTGACCCGGAAATAACAGATGTCACTTCCACTCATGTCTCCCCAGCCAAAGTCATTCATGGGATCCCATCCAAGGACAAGGAGGCCCGGAAATGTGGTGCCACCAAGGGCCGAGAAAGGAGAGCCAGAAATAACAGACAAATAGCACTAATAACTGTGCATCTGCCAAGACCACTCCCCGTCTTAAAACCCTTCCCAACTTTCTCTCACCACCAAGATCGAGTACAAGCCCCAGAGCAGAGCACACAAGACCTTCCAAATGTGGTCTCATCCTGCCCCACATGCCTTATCCCCCCTGCTCCCCAAAATGCCCTCCAGTCTCCAGTGACCCAGATGACTGAGTGTCATGCGGGGCCTTTCCACAAGTCCTTTCTGCTGCCTGATCTGCCTGTGAGCTCACTCATGAAGACTTGGTGCAGATGACTCCTCTTCCAGGCAGCCTCCTCTGACTGCACCAGTAGTTAGAGTTGAGACCCCACCTCCACACTCCTCCCCTTCCTTCACGCGTATGTCTCCTTCTCCACCGGTCAGACTCCATGGGAAGTGACCACGTACTACTCGTTTCAGAATACCCAGACTTAACACTGTCCTCAGTCTCGGTGAGATATTCAACATATTCTTGAACGTGTTTGGTGATGACTCCTTCGACAGCGCCTCCTACCAGGCATGCCTTCTCCATTTTTAAAAATATTATGAATATGGGCTCTAGGGCTTATGGCTTATTCCACAGTTTTCCAAAGGATGGGCCATCTCGCTCATTGTTGCTGCAAACTGTGCCCATCTCCATGGCCATTTGGCCGCACAATCGGATTTGACCTTGAGAAGCAGAAAGATAGGTCACAGAGAAGGAAGTAGAGTCTGAGTCATAGGACGGACCTCTATCATACCAGGACCCAAAAAATATCATTGTCACCAAGGCACAGAGGGTGTGACTCCTGCAACTTCGTTCTTACTTCTCTTTTAGGATAAGAGTGGATAATGACATTGGGAGCCTGGGCCTGGAGTGAGAGGAACTAAGTAAATGTGTGAATTAGCTATTCTTCCTTTGATGTATGGGACAAGAACGCTGCTCAAACCAGCTTACACTTGAAGGGAAAATAATATAAGTGCATTTCCAAGGGCAGGAAGCAACTGGGTCATAGGACAAAAAGAAGCAAGGACCTGAATTACACTGGGCTTTCCTCTTCTCTCTGGCATCTGTGCCTTCAGCCCTCTCTCTCCAAAGACCAGCTTCCTCCCCTTTTCTACTCCACAAGGTGGGAGACATGGTGGCAGGGAGCATAAAGTTTCATAGATAACAGTCCAGACCATGAGAGGGAGGCCATACAACTCTCCAGGCTCCAAATCCAAAAATCCCAGAGAAAGGACACACGGGCCCAGCCCAGGTCAACTGTCCATTCTTAGACCAATTAGCTGTGTCTAGATGCTGGGGTCCCCTTGTGACCTAGCTATTCCCACCACGTGGAGGAAAGAAAGGATGAGGGTTACCAAGAGTCACGTTGGCCAAGGACCCCGTAAGTCTCATGAGAGAATCAGTGTAGACAATGGCTCTCAACGCCAGAGGACAGAAAGGTGAATACGGTGGGTGTAGAACAGTCATGAGGGGAATTTGTCAGGAATCCAGATCCAGCCCCCTGCCCTGCCATGAGTCTGATTCAGTAGGTCTGAGCTCCAGCTGGAACATTCATGGCTGAAGCAAGCATCCCAGGTAATTCTGATGCATGGCCAGGTTAGGAAGGCACTGTCTTAGTTTGTGCTTAAAGTTCAGTTTTATGTCTCTGTTTTATTCATTTCTGTTTGGGGGTTTATTACTCTTCCCACTTTCCTTTCACTTGATAATTTGTACCCCTTCTGGGTTATTTAGGTGGAGACTTAATTCCCGGTTTTTCTTCCTTCTCGCTAATAGAGGCCATCACTAGCAATACTTTCTTCTCTAAGTACCAGCCTGGCAGCATCCCATAAATTTATGTGTTATGCTGTGTTTATATCTTTGTTCTTTAAATACTCTATTCTGAATTGCTTCTCTTTCCGTGGCTTTATTTAGGAGCGCTAACTTCTCTGTGACTGGATAACCCCTGCTTGTTTGTGAGATTTATTTCTAACTTCATCGAACCGCGGTCTTAGGATACGGAAGGCAAAATGTTTCTGTCTTCTCTTATTGAATAAGTGTCTTTGTTTTCTAGTAAGTGATATGGTTCTTGAAGAATCCATCCAGGAAGGCTAACTGCTCAAGTTCAAGATTTGGGTGTTGCTCTTCTAGCACCCCGCCCCCATCGAACTATCGCCCTTTAGCACACGCGTGTTTAAAAATGTAGCAGGCGGCAGGATGTGGTGAAAAGAGCGGGTCCTTGGAGTTGAGTCCTGGCTGTGCTTCTAATTAGCTGTGTGCAACCGCAAAACAATGCACCTCTTCCACGTCCATTCCCTCGTCTGGGGAAACCATGAGTGAAGACAGGCATGCACAACACGATACGTCAGTTACGGGCAGCATTTGCCCTGCAGGATCAGCCGGGTTTATTTAGATGAGTGAAGACATTGAAGGGGTTCTGAGAAAGGGGAGCGGTGGTCAGTATCCCAGGTGTGCGTCGCATCTTTCAGCGGAATGGAGCTGATGGGAGGGGTAAAAATTGTCAGTGAAAGGAGGCATAAGGGTTGTCTCTGCTTAGCTGCTTTTGGGCATATGGAAGAATATGAGAAATATTACATGAGTGTCTCTCCTTTCCTCCATTCCTGTCCAGCTCTTGCTTTAAAAAACAAAAAAACGAAAACCTTGGCTCAGAGTCAGTTCCCCCAGGAAGTATTTACCCATCCCCTCCTCTGCCTCCATCCCGTATCATTGATTCTCATACACACAGGCCACCTTGCGTCAGCCCCACTGTCTTCACCTGCTTCCTTGTACGTCCCCACCATTGCACTGAGCTTCTTAGTGGCAAGGACTGGGAATTATTTAGAGGAGAATGAGTGAGAGAGAAGGATCCTGCTATTCAGTACCGGGTGTTAAGCAGAGGAATGTACTGAAAAGCATGGGTAGAGTGTGCATATTGCCACAGTATGTGGAATGATATATTTATTCAGCAAATAGTTATGGAGCGCTAATACACGCTCCATAGCATCGCGATACTTAGGGGGGAATATAGTCTTCTGAACAGACCGGTATGAAGGGAGGCTCAGGGATGGGTAAAGTTCAGGGTGCTACGGGAGGATAAAGGACTAGGCATCCCTTCCCACACTGGGAGATCAAAGAAGTTACCAGAAGGATATGGCTTTTGATATGATCTCCAAAGATGAGTAGTTAGTAATGCCTAAAGAAGGGACAGGAAAAGACTTTCAGGCAAAGGGAAGAGCAGGTGAAAATGCCAGGGGTCAGAGTGGGTGCAAGAAAAGGAGTCACATTTAGAGTGGCTGGATGCTAGAGGGTGGGGAAGGCGTGGAAAGATCAATGAGCAGCACCGCGCCAGATGGGAACCTGTAAACCACGCTGAGGGGTTTGTATGTTCAGAGCAGTGGGGACTGAAGAGCTCGGGGGGCAGACCTAAGTGGGAGACGATGGTGGCCGGAGGGTGGGGACCGCGGGGGTGGGTAATGGGATGAGGAGAGATGTTTAGAAGGTAGATGCATGGGTTTAGTGATTGGCTGGCCACGGGGAAAAGGATAGAAGGACAGTCGAGGATGTTTCGAGACCTCAGTGGTATCATCCACCAAAAAGGAAAGGAACACATGGGGAGATGAAGATTTTGGAGGCTAGGTGAACATGGCAAGTTCGATTTGGACAGGTGACACTCAATATGTCTTCAGGCCACCTAAAGGAGATGACATTCCAGCAAACAGTTGGCTCTTCATAATAATAATGACAACGACTCAATGTAGCCCTCTCTAGAAGTCTAGGAGGGGAACACCGAGGCACAAATGTCAAGGAATTTGCCCAAGGTCACATAGCAGAGGCAGTTTCATACACAGACATTCCAGTTCCAGAGGTCATAGTAGGGGGGAAAAATTCAGGACCGAGGTATCACAGGCCTGCAGATATAACTGTAAAGTCATCCACACACAGACAGAGGGCCACTGAACCACAAGAATGGAAGTAATGACCAAGGAAAAGAGTGTCGAGGGGGGAGAATCAAGGGCATACACAGCACCCCAAAAGACACCAACATTGAAGGACCAGACAGAGGAAGAGAAGCCAAAAGAGGAGACTGAGAAGGGAGGGTGTTAGGTGAGAAGGTGCGTGGAAAGCCAAGAGAGGAGGCTGTCCCCAAGGCAGTGGTAAAAGATGTTTAAAGGAGGAGAGAACAGCATTGTCATAGGCTGCTTGAAAGTCAAGAAGATGAGAACTCAGAAGTGAGTACTGGATTTAGAAATAAGGAAGCCATTAGTTATGTTGGTAAAAAATAGTTTCTGTAGAGCAATAAGAGCAAAAAATCCTTAAGGTCATGAGCTGCGAAGCTACTTACAAATGAAGAGTAGATGACAGGTGTAGACAAGGTCATGAGCTGAGAAGCTAGTTGCAATCGAAGGAATGAGACAAGAGATATAGACAAAAGGTGTATGCCTGTGACAGAGAAGGGGGCTGAAGAGGACAATGGCTAAAGGGGGTCACACGGCTTTAATGGAGAGGATCTTCCCTTACTGTTTACCATTAACAGTGTGTTATGCTGACTATGAGAAGAACGTTCAAGTCCTAAAACATCTAAACAACGAAGATAGTATATTTAGGCATCGATGAAGAAGAAGCAATAGAGAAGGGCAGTTTGAGGATGCAGGACAGAGAGCATATAATAAGGAGAGTGAGGTCCCTGCTGAAAAAGGAAGGTGTGAGCTCCAGGAGGAATAGATCCCCACCTGAGCAAGGACACTGCTCCCAGTGGAACAGGAAGGAGAGAGAAAAGGTGGGCTGGAAGAGAGAAAGCAGACCACAGAAACAGAGCAGGATCGCCAACCCTACTGAGCTTGGAGACCATGAATTTTGGGCAGCGTCAATGTGGGTGGTTATGTGGTCTTCCTTCGGGTGTGCTCAGCAGCCCGGGGGTGACGGAGGAGAAGGTATACAAGTGGGGGCTTCACCGGGAGGGTGGGACCAAAAGACACGTGGGCAGAAGAATTGAAAATACTGGCGTTAAAATAGTGGGAGTCGTGTGCCATGACTCCAGGCTGATCAGAGGGGCTATGAATCCTCTATTGCCATCCCCACCCCAACCCACCACTCACCCACCAACACCTTTACCATAGGACTCAATAGGGTGTAGTCAAAATTCCCTCTTGGGTCTTCTTGCTCTGCATATGTCCAGCTCACCATCCTGGGGTGGGGCGTGGGGGAGGCTACCGAATAACCACATTACTCAAAATGATTACCCCAACCCTTTGGGACATATCCCAGTTTGGTCCCATCCGAAGGAAACTTGAGTCTTCCCGTTGTCTGAAGCTCTGAGGTCTTTGGGGAGCTTTCCAGCTGTGTTCTAATTGTAATCCCTAAGTACACATGCTCTGTCCCAGAGTCAATATATAGAGTGAATGCAATACCAATGTAAATCCCCGTAAGTCCTCTAATAGAATTCGATGGCTCTGAGTTTGGGATGCTTATTCTTCCAAGTGGAGAACCATCAAAGGATTCGTCTTTTAATGGCAGTGAGATCCGATCCCTCCTGAGCGATTAAGATGTGACTTGTCAATCACTGCCCTCATCCCGCGCTGAGTCGAAAGCAGCGGAGTTCACGAGAGGAGATTCCCCGAGATGAATTTGGACTCTAGTAAAACTAACAGTAGGCCAGCGAAAGAGCACATTGGGGAAAGAAATTGTTATTTAATAAACATCGCTGGGATAGTTGGCTAACGGGCTGGGGGAGAGTTCATTTAAATTCATACAGCATGCCTGTCAAGTTCAGTTGTCTCATACCGTTAATCTGTGACAATCCTGGAGACAAGGGACCGGCATCGCCATCCCTGTTGCCGCCAATGAGGAGATAAATTCCCAGCTATTGAAGGAACAGATACCATCAGGGGTCTGATGGATGGGTTCAAATATATAAGAATGAAAATTTTTGCACCAGAATGTAATAAAAATAAATATTAAAAGGAAAGCAGTGGCATCCATTATGTCTGTCACATTCCCCATCCCAGGTCTGCTTACTGCCCAAAACAGATAATGGATGGGCTGCCGTGTGATTCCCCCCGATAAGTGGTCAAAGGAGATGAACAGAATCACACCGGGAAATGGGGGTGGTAAATCACCGTGGGGAAACATGTGCGATCTCGCCAGCTATGAAATAAAATTGAGATCCAAGCAACTTTCAGGTCCCATTACATGCCTATTAAAGCCGCAAAAAATAAATATGAGGAAAACCCAAGATTGGCAGCCAGCGGAAGCCCATCCTTCAGCACTGCTTTCTAGAAATACTGGGGACCAATTTACATAAGCAATCAGGCAACGTGAATGAAAGCCGAGGCACTGTTGTTACTCTCTGACCCAGTAATTCTCTCTTTGGTAACAAACCCCATGGTATTAGCCCAAAAGAAAGGAAAACACATCTATAGCGGCATTATCCATAACAACCAGAAATTGTCAACAACCCAAAGGCCAGAGAAGAGGGGGCTGACCAAGCAAAACAGAATGTATTCACACAGTGCCATTAATAACATGAATAACACGAGGCCATTATAAATGACAAATATGGGGACTTGGTAGATTCTGGAACGCTTCTATGAAATATGCATGGTCATCATTAGTGTGCATATCAAATGTCTTCCTGGATATTGATAAAGAAAAGACTCCGGATGGGATAAAATTCTCCGAGAGTTTAATGTTCGTTAAGATTTCATGATGAGTTGGAAGCTAATTTTAACCATTCATTCAACATTCATCGAGTATTGACCACACGCCGGACGCTAAGGATACTAAGCTGCAGAAGCAACGCTTTCTGTTCACAAAAGACCACTGGCAACAGGGAAGGTAGAGTGATAGACAGAAAGACACATACACACACCCACTACAGTCAACTGTGGCCAGTGGTACAAGAGGTGTAGATAGGGTGTGGTGTGCAGAGCGGAAGGGGTGTGGATGGTAGATCATAGATCTTCATTCTCTGAACTAGGATAGTTCGCAGACTGGGCAGAAGTGGAAAATGCGTTCCATGCAGAGGGAATAAAGTCATATAGGCAGTGGCCATAGAGACCTGAGATGTGTGTGTGTGTGTGTGTGTGTGTGTTTCTCTATTCCACTAGATCTTTAGGACCTGAAGAGTCTGGGTCCCATGAAAGAATTATTCAACTTATCCATCCAATCATCCAACTCAATCCCAATTATACAACTCAACCCTGCCATTTCCTATCACTACATTCCACCCTCAATCACCCTCCTTGCCCCACCTCCCCACACCACACACCTCCCTCTCTGAATCATTTAGATCCCTTTGCCCTGGGTAAAGATGCTCTCGTTGTGTTGTATGCTACATGAATAGGATTATTCTGAAAACCCTCTTAAATAGGAAAGGATTCTTACTTTATATAGTCCACTTCTTACTCACCGTGGAGTATTCTTCCTTAAAAGGATGCTTGGATAAGATCCAACCATATTAAAAGGAATCACGGAATCCTAAGTGGAATTACCCTGTTGCTGGTTTCCTGAATGGGCTGGCTGTGTAAACCATTGTTAATAAATTTAGTAAAGTGGAAAAAGTAATCAGCAATGCAGTCCCCCAGCTCAGATAAATATTAACAGACATGCGGGGTATAGAATATCATCAATGGGAAATCATGGGAGCAAGTAGCCACACGTTGGCATTTGAATGCTGATGCCTTGAAAGCTGGGGGCGTCCTTGTAATTCGACATATAGTTTGGCTTGACGATGCACAGCTTGGCATTTAGAAACTAGCGTGTGTGTGAGACGGAGAGCTGGGAGCTTTGAGAAACCAGGACATAAATCAAGAGATTCTTAGGTGATAATAAGAAAAGAAGGGCTTGGTGAAAGGGTGTGATTATCAACACATCGGCATGAACTTGTGACTTTGAAAAAAGTCCCCCTGTCTGCTGAGATGCCCTCACCTTGCATGTAACCAGTAAGCCCAGAACGCCATCCTCCTTTACTGTCATCCGAGCAGAGAAGGGCTCTCTGAAGGACAGAGCTTTCCAGAGATGGGTTCAGGGAAGAAAGCTGGGGCAGGAGCATCGAGGGGTCGGAGAGTTTGGGGGGCCCTGCTGGACCGCCGTGTGGGCTGTCTGGGGAGAGGATCCCTCCTGTGCAAGTCGTCACCCAGGAGCAAGTGGAACGTCAGCTTGATCATCAAGGCAATGATTACAGCCAACTGAGCAGGCTGAGAGTCTATAAAAGATACTTGAGTTTGAGATGATCCTTTGAAAAGGAAGGCGAATGTGGAGTGAGCTGACGAGATGGAGTCACGGCAGCTGCGGTGTTGTTAAGAGAAGTCAGGAAATGCTAGACAGCGATCACACTATGTTATCAGAAATCCATCCCCGAGTTTCCGCCTGCCTGCAAGTTACAAATCAGTTTCTCTCGCCCGACAGGCTTTCAGACATCCCAAGCGGTTCAGCCGTGGCTTCAATGATGCTATCAGGATGCCTTTAAATCATGCGTCGTGGGTGTGAGAGAAGCAATGAGTGGGAGGTAGTGACTCAAGAAGTCTCTGGGGCTCGTGCACAAACCGGGTCCCCTGCCTTTGTCCTGGGAATGGGTCATGGTCAGTCAAGGGTGCTAGATGGAACCAGCGCTCCAGGGACGACTGGAAGGGAGTCTCAGCGGGTCAGTACCAGCAGCAGGGGCTGCCCGCCCCCCTGCCCGCCCGGCCATGCTTCCTCTGCTGACATGCATCCATGTCCTCAGCTTCCTCTTCGAATGGTCCGGGCTCGTAATTTGGATTGGGACCGTATGCCACAGACCGTTCTCTGCTCGCCAAAATCTGGCTCTTGCCCTTTGCCCACAGCTAGAGTGTATTTCCTGTCTCTCCGCCAGTTATGGGTGGCCTTGAGATTAAGTTCCTCCCTGGCCAGTGGGAGAGAAGCAGAAACAGGTGTCACGTACAAGACATCTCCTACACGGCTTGCGTGGGTGCTCCTCTTGGCTGGGGCTCCTCTCTGCCTGGCTGACGTCGAGACACCCCTCGGATCCTCTTGGAAGCCCTGAGTTGAAAGTGCTAGAACATCCAGGAACTTGGAACCCAGAGACAACATGACCCGATCACACACCAGACCTGTAACAGAGGGGAAAAAATAGCTTCTGTCACCTTAACCCACTCCGATGGCAGAGAGACTTGAAACCATAGCCACACAGCTCTGACTCTGATTGAGTCCAGCTAACGGATGATTTCACTGACTCCTCGCTTGCTTTGGGTGATGGGAGGAATGGCGGTATCATATGCTTGAGGCTGGCCGACAAGGGAAGGTTGGTGGCTATTTGGAATGGCAGCCCCCTAGGGCTACCCAAAGTAACCAGAGCTGCACGAAGTGCTGCAGGGTCCCCAAGACAAGATGATCCATCCATGTGCTACCTCAACCATGATCTACTGGATCCATAATGGGCTGGATGCAGTCCCAGGAACAGAGGCTAGCTCTGAGCACCAGAAACAGGAGCAGCAGAAGAAGGATCTTGCAGGGAGGCCCATGCACTTGACCGAACAGTGGGCACCATTTGCCTGTGGCTACATAAAATGCTCCTCCTAGAAAAGGAGCCCTTCAGTTACATGTGATCAATCTCCTTGTAAGTCACACACCCTGGAGCTTGTTGCTTTTGCTTTCAGAGCCCTGAAATTGGCTAAAAGAGCAATTCACACGAGCCACAAGGGAAGGGACAACTTGGACTGGAAACAACCCCCTCCATAGCTGGGCAGGTGTTTAAAGAGGAGGCTTGGATATCGGTGGAAAGACTTCTCAAGACTTCAGCCTCACGGTCAGTTCTTGACTCTGATCAACAACTCTGAGGAAGCCAGCCAATGGCAAAGAGATAGGAAACCAAGCCGCATACAACGAACTCCAGAGGCTGTCTCGTGGAGTGAAAAAAAGCCCCCAGGAGACTGTGATGTCAGTCTTTACCTATCTGAGGATCTTTAAGATGGGTCCGGGGTGGGGGGCGGGGTGGGCAGTGTCCATGTACAGTTAGATGGATAGACAGATTTGAACACTCAGTGGAGAGAAGAATTAATTCTCTTAAGGCCACAGCTATCCCAGGGCAGAGAGATACAGTGATCCAGGATGGTCTGGTTACAGGTGAGCTCCCTATCATTAGAGGGATGCAGACAGAAGTGGAATGGCTATCTCTCAGAGAGGTTGTAACAGGGGTCCTCTTTGTCTGGGATAGTAGGGAGATGTGTTTGCAGGACCCTTCAGATCTAAAATCTTATGCTTCTGAGACAGGAGTCTTTCCCCAGAGTAGCATCTAGTGTTTTGTGTTCTCCAGTCCAGTATCTACTCTCTTTTCTTGGGATAATCAATGCCCCAAGCATACTCTGCAGGGACCATCTCTCCCAGTCTATGGGCTCTGGGACAACCCCTGTCCCAGGCACAAAACATATCCTCCATGTCCACTAAGCTTGGGGTCAGGACATATCTCTGGTGGCACTGATTAGTTCAGGAGTGAGTGAGCAACCTAAGTTAGTCTGATCAAAGTGAATTCTGGGGCTTATGTAGGAGCTACCAGGGAGAATATCTTGTTCTCTCTTGTAGGCCTAGAAACAGGCAGACTGAAACCAATGCCAGCATGCAAAGCCTGAAGATGGAACCACCAACAGAACTGGGCTAAGAAGCAGTGAAAAACCAGGTCCTGATCACACTGCCTAAGCACCTGGATCCAGCTATACTTGAAGCCAATGTCTTTTCATTTTATTAAACCATTATAATCCATTTTCGATCAATATACTTTGGGATGTGATTTTTTTCCCCTTCACTTTCAACCGACAGAGTGTCCTTGCTAATGTGACAGGTTTTAATGGAGGAGTCTTAGGAAATCATTTATAGGTCATGAGGAAGTAATGAGAATAAAAAATCAACACAGACCTCGGGGAAGGCTGCAGAAAGAGGAGAGGGGACCTGTTATCGTTCTGCATGGGACCCCCACGGCTGGGCCAGCCGTGGGAGAGCCAAACACAGGAGCACCTAGGGTATACATTATCAGTACTCTCTCTCTCAATTTCCAGCCCAGTAAAATCATCCTAAATATTCAAAGCCATCCTACACAAAGCTTCTCTTTGAAGCATCAGGTGTAGCAGTGAAAAATCTGAAACAGTCTAAACGTCCACCCATCAGGAGTCGGTCCAGTGAGCTTGCTGCCTTCAGAATGACACTTAGGTAGAGCAGGTAACAACACGGAAAATACTTAACCATAGTGAGTGAGACCAGGTCATGAAATTGTAGAGTCAAAGGAAGTAAATGTCCCCCAAAGTGAATGCCTAAGCAGTGGGACCATTTTTCTTTCAATTTTGCTTTATTTTCTGAAGTCTCTTTGTGTTTTTATAATGGAAGAAAGTTTTTGTGATGTCGGCTCATGGTGTACGTAGAGAGAGACACACGTGCACAACCGATTTCTGAAATAAGCGACATCCCTACCCCTCTGCCCAGCTGGAGGCGGGAGACCCTATTAGGGCAGTCAGATACGGCCCCAGAGACTTTGCTCGGTAGCTGGATGACCCGTGGCCGATCTGTGTGTCCCTCTACACGCCAGAATCCTCCTCTATCAAAGACAAGGTGTCGGGATAGTGCCAGAAACAAACACTAAACAGGAGTCAGAGAGCCCAGGTCCCGTGCCCCACGTGCTCAGCCAGAAACTTGCTGAGCGAACTCCCCCCAGGATCCCAGTGCCATCCATGGGGACCACCCCAGCACTCTGCCCACATGGGCTGCGAGTCACCGTTCATGGATGGGAGATTGTCTGGACAGAAAGCCCTTGGCCACCCCAGGGCCGCCCGGACCCCATCTGCTGTCATCTCTGCTCACTCGTGTTAAGCCGTCTGTAAATAGCAAGGCAGCGTTCTCTCTCATGGCTCTTGGGGCTGTGCCCGTTCCGATTTTCCCATGGCAAAGCCTGTTTACCCACTCTACAGGACCACGGTTGGGCAGACCAGAGCCTGGAAGCCATGGGGGCGCAGACCCCAGAAAGAGAGCATCCTGGGTCGTTCACCACCGTAGATTCAAGTGTGATCTCGGGGCGCCCTGGCAGAGCGCCTGAGGATATATTTCTTAAAGGGCTGCCTTCTCCAAGGGGATAACCTGTCTTCATTTCATTAAAGACCTCAGGCCTGGAAGGGGGGTTGGCGTGGTCACACTGGCTGATCGGAAAACAAAGCTCCAGAAATGCACCTGTCAGAGGGGCTCGGGAGTAGAATGTGCAAGAACACAGGAGTTGAGGACTGGAAGGGTCATAGGGAGGATCTGCCCGTCTGCTCCTGGTGCAGATGGAGAAACCAAAGCCAGAAGGAGCTGCGACCAGGTGCCACGGCTCGTTTGCAGCCAGGTTCTGGCCAACACCAACTCTCCCGACCCCTGCTTTTGCGCCGACCCAATCAGCACCTCTCCCTGGGACGGGGAGGGAGGGAGAGCCTGCTCAAGGCAGAAGGCCAAATGACTGGGGCCCTGTGCCTTGTGCTGGGAGTGTTTTCATTTGTCCTTAAGTGTGGAGCCCTTAAGCCCTGTTCTCTCCAAACTTCACCCAAGACTGGTATTCTCAGAGGCACAAGGGAAGGTCGCTGTTACTGTCCATGATGAGACTCTTGTCCGCTCTATTCTGGATGTTGATGGCATCCTCCACTCTGGTCTCTTGAGGAAAGACTCCTGCCTGCAAGGACCAGTGGGGTCCCATTGCTCTGTGCTAAAACCCAGCCCCTCCTCTTGACCTTCTCAGGTCCTCATGACCCAGCTCCCTTCTGTCCCCGACGCCATTCCAGCCGCATTGAGCCTGCTGAGTCTAGGATATCCACATACCCAATCGTCCCAACTGGAACACACTTGAGTGGAAGACAGATCTCCGAACACTGATGCCGGCACACCTTGCTTCAGCGCGGCCGTCCCAGACACACGCGGGCCTGTGGCCACTCTGGGCTCTCCTGGGACGTGATTTGAACGTGTTTCTATAATCCGTGTTCTATCTCTCCGCTTTCTACTTGGTGAAGCCCTACACATCTGGTAGTCTGGCTCTCCAGCGCTATTCAGTGAGTAAGTTCCCAATCACGACCACTAGAGGACAGAAAAGGCTTGCAGAAAAGTGACAAGCTGGTGCTTGGTAAGGCAGGGGAGCTGGGGTCTCTCCCTGCCTCTGGGGGCTGAGGTGCCAGAGCCTCAGTCTCCCTAGCTGCCTCCTCATCTTCTCCCTGCCCTATAAACATTCCTGCTCCGAGGGGCCCATCCTCAGACCTCCACTCTTTTCCATCTGTTCTCCTCCCTCGGTGATCTCATCCAGAGTACTGATTTTAAACACCATCCAAATTTATATCTGTAGTCGGACATCTCCTCAAGTTCAGGTGTGTATCCCAACTGCCTACCTGAACCTCCACTGGGGCATCTGGGCCTTGATAGGGCCGGACCTGAGCTCCTGACCTCCCCGCACCCCCCTGTACAAACCCCCCCACTCTTCCCCCACCAGAGTAAATGGCTCCTCGGTCCCTCCAGCTGCCCCAGCCTAAACCCTTGGGCTCACTCCTTTTTTGCCATCCTACACCCAATCTGTCAGCAAACACTGTTGGTTCTACCTTCAGAATACCCCGTGTCATCCATCACCCGAGCGCTCCGAACCATCTCGGACGCTAACACCGCCCGTGCCACAAGCCACAGTCAGCTGGACCTGCCGGATGATGGCCCCCCGCGCCCTCCCTTGCCCTGCGAGCAGCAAGGGCTTGGCCCTTCTCAAGAAGGGAATATGAATTCCTTCTCACCGGCGGCCTCCCCGCCCCAGACACAAGCTAAAGATCTCACAACAGCTGATGGGACACCCCCCCCCCCCGCCGCGCCCAGCTCCCCACTCTGCTCTGTCTCCGACCCCTTCTCCATCTCCTGCCCCTCAGCCGCATGCTCTCCTCTGCCTCCAGCTTCCCGGCTGTGTTGCTGGTGTTCCTCGGGCCCCGCACACCCTCTCCCCCCACACCCACGTGGCTCACCAGCTCGGTTCACCGTTCACAGGCACCTGCCTGGCCACGCATCCCTGACGTGCCCTCCAGCCTCCCGTCTCCGCTTTCTCCTTCCCCACAGGAGCTGGCACACGCCGAGGTACTTTATACTTTGCTTCGTTGCTTGTTTATTGCCTTTGCTTTGTTCCCCAATTATGGCCTCACGACAATCACAGCTACTGTCTGCTGAGGTGTGTCCCCGGGGCAGGGCACGTGCTCAGGCATAGTGTGGGATGGGGAGCAAAGGACGCAGTGAGTGAGGCGAAGTCGTCTGCGGAAGAGCCCCAAGTGGCCCGAGGAGAAATCCGTTTTCGGTCCAGTGGGCTTTCCGGAGAGGAGGGTCATCTACGGAAGAGGTGCTTTGTCCAAAACAGAACGCCCAATGTCCCCATTTGGGAAACGGGAAAGATGGGAGACTCCCCTTTTTGGACACCGGCGATGGGTTAAAAGGATGACTTCTGGGATGCCTGGGTGGCTCAGTCGGTTCAGCATCTGCCTTCAGCTCAGGTCGTGATCCCAGGGTCCTGGGATCGAGCCCTGCATCGGGCTCCCTGCTCAGTGGGGAGCCTACTTCTCCCTTTGCCGCTCCCCTGCTTATGCTCTCTCTCTCTCTGTCAAATGAATAAATAAAATCTTAAAAAAAAAAAAAAAGGATGAGCTCTGGAGTCCCACAGGTTGGTCTCAGCTTCCCCACTTCCTACCTGCGGGACCACAGTCAAGTCTGTGAATAGCTCCATGCCAGTTTCACAGCTGGAAACAGAGGGCGGTAGTAACAGCAGCCAGGAAGGGCTAGCACGAGGATGCAGGGAGTTAATGCATGTCAAGGGCATGGAAGTGATTGACATGCAGGGAGTGCTATGTAGCATTTGGCTACTGCAGGTGTCGGGTGCTTCGCACATTTCGTGGGATGCTTACAACAACAGTGTTGGGGAAGTGATATTATGAGCCCATTTTGCAGAAGGGAATGTTGAGGCTCAGAGGCAATCTGTCGCTTACCCAAGGCCTCACAGCTAGCGAGAGGCGATTCTAGCTCAGCTCATTCTTAATTCTGTTTCCATCAAGAGGGGGTGGGTCGCCAAGCAATGAGCTCCCTATCATACACTGAGTCCCTCCTTCCCCTCGCCCCGGCTTTGATTTCTGCTGCCGCCACCACCGGCAGGGCAGCCCGGTACTTAACGGCCTCTGCTTTATGGCTCTGGCCCAAGGGAAACAAAAACCCTTTCCCGGTTCTATTAGCGGCTGTGGGGCTGGCATCGTAAAGAGAAATTTGTTTGACATTAATGAAGTCAGGGTCCTAACTTGAGGGATTCCGATCCTGAGCTGAATCCCCACCCGCCCCCTCTTCATCCAGGTCCGGGGGAAAGAGCCCACCAGCCCCAGAGGCGACAGCACAGCGGAGGGCCCCCCTGGCCCAATCCACATCCCAAGAGGGGCCCAGAGTGGACATGTTGACAGGCTCCCCGGGAGGGGCGGGGGGGGTTTGTCTTGGGGACGTCTGAGAACCTCTGCCGTAGAACCGAAGGCGAGGACTCTGGTTAGAACATCCAACTTCAGATGCCAACTCCACCCTTGCCGTGTGACCCTGGACAGCTTCTCAACCTCTCTGACCCTCCTGGTTCCCTCTCTGTGAAACGTGCCTCACAGAAGCACCCAGCTGCTCGGGTTGCGTGAGGATGAACGGCAGTAGGCCCAGAGAGGCGCTGAAACAAACAAGCTCTTGTCGCTTCTGTGGTATTGTCTCTGGTGTC
This sequence comes from Potos flavus, assembly GCA_028534135.1. Taxonomy (NCBI): domain Eukaryota; kingdom Metazoa; phylum Chordata; class Mammalia; order Carnivora; family Procyonidae; genus Potos; species Potos flavus. Next base: position 33,368,786 of record CM052891.1, on the reverse strand, counting down.
ACCCAAAAGGAAGCGCTCCAGAGTCTCAGAGCCCCTTGGGCCCAAAGGCCAATGCCTCTTGCAGGCCCTCCATGCAGGAAGCCTCAGGAGTTCGGCCTCTGGGACCCAGCCTCGGGGTCCTAGGCCTGGGGATCCAGCCCGAGAGGCCCAGTGAGTCAGGGCATGTCCTCACCGTTGAGGGAGAGCTGACACATGTGGTCATTCAGGGAATATGTCCCTTGACCACACGAAGCCCACGCAGCCGGAACCGCACACACAGGAAGGAGGTAGCACTCTCAGACACTTCCGGCCGGGCCTGTGTTGAGGCGGGAAGTTACACAGAGGTGCCTGAGGCCGGCCACGGCCCCGTAGCCTGGAGGGAAGGTGGGGGGCAGGGAGGACCCTGGATACCTCCTCTTGGCCGCAGGGAGCCCTCTGTCTATGGCTAGATGCTGACCCACCGGCCTGTGTGACTGGGAAGCCAGCCTCCTTTGCCTGGAGACAAAGCTGCCCTTCAAGAAATCAGGGATCCCCGGGCTCAGGCTCTCTGCCCTTGGCCTTGCTGACCCTCCCCTCCCCAGCCCTCCTCTCCCACAAGCAGGCCAGCTGGAACAAGTTCTGGGGAAGGCCTGAAGAGCCTCACGTGGGGCTCAGAGCGGAGGCGGGGGGATGAAGGGACAGAGAGGGCGAGAGACAAGGAAAGCCTGGGCCATGCACTCTCATTCCTGCAGACTGCCAACCTCTCCCCTCCCCTCCACCCCCCTCCCTCACCTCTCCCTGCGCCCCTCTGCCTCGCAGCCTCCAGACCTCTCGCTGGCATCTGGGCCTTCACTCGAGCCCTGCTTTTAGGGAGATGTCTCCCACACAGACCCCCTTGTGCTGACTTGCCCAATTCGGCTTGTCCCTCAGGCTTCTGCCTGAGGTTCCCCCCTCCCCGCCCCCCCCCCCCGCAAAGCCTGCCCTGACCGCCCCCTCCCCCAGCCTGGTTGGTGTCCTCCTGGGACCCCCACACAAAAGCCCAGTCCTCACTACCCCACCATCATAACACTCCCCTCACGGTCATAACTACCCTTTGCGGGACTGTCTCCTCACACCGGACTGGGCTCTCGGTGGGGAGCAGGGAATCTGTCTGGTGGCCGGCTTTCTCCAGTGCCTCCCTCAGAGCCTGGCCTGAAGGAAGGACACCCCAGAAGTCCCCACCGGAAAACACACCGTCTGGCCTCTAGGCCACCCCTGAGTCGAGCCCCCTTCCCACCCCCCAGGCCACATTCCCTGTGTGGCACCTGTCTACCCTGGTGGCTCACCTCCCACCAAGCCCCACACCCAAAGCTACAGCCCCCCAGATGCCACAGAAGCAAGCGAATCAGTAGTCGCAGGCCTGGAAGAGGGGTTCCCTGAGACCCAGGGGCAGAGAGGCTCCCATCAGGCCACCCACTGCCGCGGCTGGAAACCTCTGGGTGCGAAAGACGCAGCCAGGAGCACAGAGTGACCAGCCGAGAGAGCCCGCCGGCAGCGGTCACCGGGGCCTGGAGACGTCAAACCTGCCAGCTAAAACGCCCCATGAATATTTAACAGCCGTCAATATTTAATTAGTGTAGACAGATTAACTCTGAAATCACACACACTTGGGCCCGGCTCCCCTCACTCCTGGAGGGGGAGTGCTAGAAGGAGGGGGCGGGCCTGGAGGGGGAGGCATGTTCAGCGCCAGATGGTCGGGGAGGCTACTCCCTTCCCCTCCCCACCGTCCCTAGCCGAGCCGCCTCCCCCCTGCAGAGAGCGCTACACCCAGAGCCGTCCTGGGGGAAGCGACCCCTGGGACTTGAGACCGCCCGAGGGGAAGGGTCTGCCTCACGGAAGGGATCTGGGAACCGTGAGGTGAGGGCCGTGCTGGGGTGCTCTGGGCCGGGCCTCGCACAGCCCAGCCTGACTTCCGGGAGCAGGTGTCGGTGTGTAATTACCTCTGTGCCTTTGGCATCCCTGGATTACGCTGTTTGTTTATTCCATCTGCGACAGGACCCGGGGTCTTTTATTCCTTTTGAGTTTCTTTGCGTTTTATCACATCTCGTGGCACTTTTTAATTTAATGGAGTATCCCCGGACTTCATCATCTGGTAATAAATTGCCATCGTTGGTGCCTCATTTTATAAAAACATTTGGTCAGGGACTTGTAAAATGTCAGAGCTGGACCCAGACTCCGCCCGCCTCTCCCTGCCGGGACTCACGTTCCAGCGCAGAGAGGGGCTCGGGCTCCACGGGTGTGCGGGCTTGCTTCACAGCCTCGCTCCTTCGGCCGTGCTGCACTTTGCACCTTGAGGGCCTTCCTGCCTCTTCTTTCTCCTCCAGGACTCCACGGAGAGGACTTTTCCTCCGCAAAGCTTTCCTTCACATCCTATTTTGTAACCATCTGTTTACCTCCCTGCCTGTCTCTGCCCCCCAGGCTAGCTCCTTGAAGACAGTAACCAAAACTTCTAAACACGTTATGCCTGACTTGGAAATGGTCACACAGTGGGTACTTCATGGTTTGTTTTTACTTTTATTAAACTGTGGTAAGAAGAGATTTTAGATGGGAACTCTAGATCTGTGAAAGCATACTGTGTAGATGACTGTGTATCAGTTAGCTACTGCTGCATGACAAACATGCACAAAAAAAATCTCAGCAGCGTGCCATAATAAACATTTATTTTCAAGGATATTCGGGTCAGCTGAAGTTTGGCTGGTCCAAGTTCATTTGGCCAATTTGCTTCCTGGGAGAGCTTGGCTTCTCTCTGAAAGACTGGGAGTTGGCTGGGGTGGACATTTCAGGGACATTTCAAGTCCTTGCTCTGCCACATTGCTGACGTCTCATGGTGAAACCCGAAGTCAAGAAACAGGGAAGCAAACTCTACATGAGATGAAGCCATGGCAAAGGATAGATGAGTAAAGAATCAGGGCCAATAATTTAATCTGTCACAGGTGGGTTCCCATCACACCGTGCTCAGGACCCTGGAATGACAGGACGCTGGTGGGACAGGAGAGAGATGAGTTCTACAGGCTTCTCCCACCATCATCCCCGCCACCTGCCCCGAGGCATCAGGACAACAAAACACCAACAGAAATAAGACCTGAGATGAAAGTAGCCACTGATAGGCAGTAAAGCAGAGGTAGAAGACAGAGCCAAAGCTGAGGATTAAAGTCAAGGCCAGTCTTTGGATGTCACAGGACGGAAGTCAGCGACAAGGGCGAATAGTAAGCTCAGGCCAAGAAATACAGAAAACGTAGCCTCGGACCTCAAGCCAACAGTCCTGGCTACGGGTCCCATCCCTGCTGTCATGTGGGGAAAGCCCCCCTGCCCCCCACCAGGCCTCAGTTTCCTATAGGTGCAATTAGGACTTTGGACTCTAGGAACCTGTACATTCTTGATGACTCTGACACCTCCCGCCCCGGGCCCACGTTCTTCAACCTCTACCCCGTTTCTTTCTCTTCAACATGTGAACGAAAACCTCTCTAAACATCACAAAATTAGAATCAGACAGCCCCCTCTCTGTCATTGTCATCAGAATCCCAAGGCTTTGGGACAAAAGACCGTCACTGGCAGCAGGTCACTGGCTGTGGAATCCAATATTGAGAGAGTTAGAATCAGCAGCTGGTAGAGGGCAGAGGTATCAGCTTTGGAATCAGGAAAACCCGGGTTCAAGGGGCGCCTGGGTGGATAGTCAGTTAATCGTCCAACTCTTGATTTCGGCTCAGGTCGTGATCTCCGAATCGTGAGATCGAGCCCCATGTCATGCTCCACGCTCAGCGGGGAGTCTGCTTGAAGATTCTCTCCCTCTGCCCCTTCCCCGCTCATGCTCTCCCCCGCTCTCTCTAAAATAAATAAATAAAATTAAAAAAAAAAAAAAAAGAAAGAAAAACGTGGGTTTGAATTCTGCCACCACCCTCTGCTGGTTGTGTAATCTCGGGGAGTCACAGAAACTCTCCGGGTCTCACTTTCTTGCCTGTAAAGGGTGCTAGTCACAGAAGCACACAGTGCTGCTGCGGGATTAAATGACGCCACAAGTATGAGGAACAGAGTCAGGCCCAAGGAACACACTCTTCCTCTTTTATCCTGAGCTCTCGTATTTTCACTGATTCTACCTCCCTCCTCAAAAAAAAAAAAAAATACACACACACACACACACACACACACATATATAATTAAAGTACCCGCCAAGGGTTTAATAATCTCACCAGCAATCCCCTTTAGCCCCCGAGGCCTATATCCGGATGCAGTGATGCGGACTGGGTCGGCATTATCCAATTTTTCTAAGTATTCTCTCTCCTACCTTTCATTAACTGTATTGACAAGGCGTCTGTTGCTTTCTAATTGCCCATCCCTTGGATTTTTTTCCTTTTCCTTGTTAAAGACTAATTTTACAAAGCACTTCAGCAGCTCAGCCATTTTAATCATCGTCATTAATTTTATTTCCCCTCTCATTTATTAATGGGCCAGCCGGCTCTCAAGGATCCCTTTTCGCCTGATATATTTGTAAAACGCCCTTCCTATTCCCTTTGGCGGCCCCAAGACTCTCCACAGCTTTTATTTCTTCCCTTGGCTGCCCTTCTGTTTCTCCAAAGGCTTTGCTGACTCCAGATCTTCCTTGCTGAGCCCCTCTCCCCATCTGCTTCTGCTTCCCCCGCCCTCCCCCGCCCAGACTGCACAGGCAGGCCTGGCTCTGGAAGCCGCCATGAACTTGAGGCCCACGGGGCCCCAGGAGCAGCAAGGGTTTGTGGGGCTCCTACCCAGCCCTATTCTGCTCCCACTGTGTGAGCAGAGAGGCCCTCCGATCCGTGTTGGCGGTCACAAGGGAGGGACCCCAGCCCTGCCCTGGTCCCCAGCCCCCAACCTCCCCAGGATTCCTGAGCAAGGGAGCGCTGCCTAAGAGCATCCATTCATTAATTTTTCACACCAACAATACCAAGGTACAGGCACACCTCATTCATCACACCTCACTTTATTGCACTTTGCAGATAATTGCGGTTTTTACAAATTGAAGAAGGTCTGCGGCAACCCCGCGTCAAGCGTGTCCTCGTGGAGCCATTTTTCCAACGGCATTTGCTCACGCAGCGTCTCTGTGTCACATCTGGGCCATTCTGGCGGTATTTCAAACTTTTTATTATGATTATCTTTGTTAGGGTGATCTGTGATCACCAATGACAGCTTCCCTGAAAACCTGGATGACGGTTAGCATTTGTTTTAGCAATAAAGCATTTTTTTTTAAAGATTTTATTTATTTATTTGACAGAGAGAGAGAGATCACAAGTAGGCAGAGAGGCAGGCAGAGAGACAGGGAGAAGCAGGCTCCCTACTGAGCAGAGAGCCGGATGCAGGGCTCGATCCCAGGACCCTGAACTCATGACCTGAGCCAAAGGCAGAGGCTTAACCCACTGAGCCACCCAGGCGCCCCTTGTTGTGGTTTTGATTTGCATTTCCTCGAGGACTATGGAGGTTGAGCACTTTTGCATGTGCTTTATTGACTCGTTGTTTTCCAATGGATGTTCATGGGATGGCTACTATACCAGAACTCTAACGAGGACCAGTGAACAAAATACCTAAAACTCTTCCTGGCACCTCTGTCCTTGCTGGGGAGACAGACAATATCCAAAACAGTAATGTATGTGAAAGGTGAGATGGAGAGAACTTCCAGAGAGAAAAGAGAGTGAAGCAGGAAAGGGAGATATGAAACGTTACGGGGTAGAGATCTCAGAGACGGCAGTCAGAAAGACCCCACTGAGGAAAGACTGGACTGGAATGAAGGAGCTCACTACATGGGTACTGAGGAGAAGAGCTTTTCAGAAAAAGGCAACAGCGTGTGCAAAGGTCCTGAGGTGGGAGCGTGACAGGTCCACTCAAGGACTAGCCAGGAGGCCAGTGTGGGAGAAAATGAGGAAGAAAGTAATAGAAGATAAAGTCAGAGAGGTAACAGGGAGCCGGATCTTGCTGGGTCTTGTAAGTCATAGGAAGGGGTGTGTGTGTGAGACAGAGACAGAGACAGAGACACAGAGTGTCATTAAGGAGCATTAAAGCGTTTGGTGCAGATTAGCGACACGGTCTGCCCTCCAGGTTCACAGAGCCACTCTGGTCAAGAACGGCCCCCGGCGTGGGGAGCCGGGGCAAGGGTAGAAGCCAAAAGAGCAGGCAGATGAGTCAGGAGGCTCCCCAGGGACCCGTGACACAAGAGACGATGACGACAGGGCAGGAGGGACAGAGGCCAGGGCTTGGACTCTGGACACACGCGAGATGCAGAGTCGACAGAAAACGTCAGCTAACGGAAGGCAAGCTGAGAGAAAAAGGAAGTCATGCATGCCACCAAGGCCTTCAGCCTGGGAAGCCGGAGGGAAGGACTTGCCATTCACTGAGATGGGTCCGGCAGCAGGGCAGCAGGTCTGGAAAGAGAAGATCAGCAGCTCAGTTAGGCCGCGTGAAAAATGGCGTGCTTAGTAGATGGCCTTAGAAGATGCCAAGTAGACCGTGGGACCTATAGACCCGAAGCCCGGAGAGAGATTTGAAGATTGTCAGCAGATAGCTAGTATTTACAGCCAGGAGACATGAGCAGAATGGAAACCAAAGGGATATTTTCTTTCTATCTGAGCACCACTACTCCGTAACCCCCGGTGTAGGTCTTTCTGGTATAACCGACTTGGGGAACATGCTGGAGGCCTGGAGGCCTGACACGGCTTCTTCCTTCCTTCCCTTGAATCTGAAAGTAGGCCTACACAGACACTCAATTTGGGGTCCAGAGGACAAAGCCAGGCCTGAGTCTTTGAGGCCTGCCTTGTCCGCTTACGGTCTGCACATGAAACACAGAAAGAGGGGCCCCCACGATGTGCATCCACACGGATACACAAAGTACCAGGAGGGGGCACCTGGGTGGCTCAGTGGGTTAAAGCCTCTGCCTTCAGCTCAGGTCATGATCTCAGAGTCCTGGGATCGAGCCCCGCATCGGGCTCTCTGCTCAGCAGGGAGCCTGCTTCCCCCTCTCTCTCTGCCTGCCTCTCTGCCTACTTGTGATCTCTCTGTCAAATAAGTAAATAAAATCTTAAAAAAAAAAAAAAGTACCGGGAGGGGTATGGGAATCTTGCAAAGTTTCTAATGATCCCATGAGAGTCCAGAACTTGAGCCATCACATCACAACTCCTCTTCCCTGCGGGGGCATTAGTACAAGCGGGGGCGAAAAAGTGGAGCATGAAGAAATGGAGCTCCCCAGCAAAATTCTCTCAAAGGGAAGAAGGAAGTAGGCCCTTTATTCTGCATAACAATAGTGGTTGTGATAATGCAAGAATGGCCAATCCTGTGCCATCCCCTGCTCTGTCTCCCGCAGCAGGTGTTATTAACACATAGGGACACGGGCTGCAGGGACATGAACAGTCTGACTCCTGCTCGCCAGGGACATGAACAGTCCCCGAACCCAGACTTCCTACCTCGCTCCAGCCGCCAAGTCATGCACAGAGCTCCCACCCTGACTGTTGACCATCATGGTCGGGGACTCCTTGCCCTTCTCATTCTCCACTACATACTCTAATAGAGTCTCTTAGATTTGAACCTTATCGATCTCTCTAATGTGTTCTCCCCACCTTGCCCTTTGAACTTGGTTTTGCCCTGGCCCTTCCTAGGGTTAGGAACTTGGCAGTCTCTCGCCTATGATTTGACCTTTTGCTTTATCTAAATGTCTCTGGGGGTGCCTGGGTGGCTCAGTCGGTTAAGCATCTACCTTCGGCTCAGGTCATGATCCCAGAATCCTGGGATGGAGCCCTACATCGGGCTCCTTGCTCAGCAGGAAGCCTGCTTCTCCCTCTCCTACTCCCCCTGCTTGTGTTCCCTCTCTCGCTGTCTCTCTCTCTGTCAAATAAATAAAAATAAAAATAAAAATTTAAAAATAAAATAAAATAAAATAATGGTCTCAGGACACCTTGAGGGTCACCGTCTGTCCCTCCCCCCCTTCCAACCCCCCTCTTTCATTCCCACCAGCTCATCTGGCCTGTGGGGTTTTTTTTATAGGAATGAACACTCTTCAAACCAAGTCATAGTAACAGATACAGAAAAGCAAAGAGACACAATCTCGTAAAGGAAATATCTTCTTCTCCAAATTATGGTGCCTGTGGAATAGAACACCTATTACCCTGTAGACCAAAAAAAAAAAAGTTATTAAATTTAAGCACCGGGTTGAGGTATTTGACTTTCAAAGAATGTCTGTGCTAAGCAGGAAAAAAAAATTGTCCCAAGATTGAGAAGAGAGTTGATACAAATGATAACTGACAAAGTACAACCCGATGGTCCTCAGACTTTAGGATTTTGTAGTTCAGCAAAATTTTTAAAGATAAAATTGGAGGATTCAACATACAGATTGCCGGCTTTGTGCTCTGCCAAGTGTGGATACACGCAAGAAATCAAGTCCACGTTCACCACTGTTTCCTAGATGAAAGGATGTTTCCACACCAAGGAAGGAAAGATAGAATCTCAGAAAAAAGGACAATCCAATTTGAAAATGAGTACATTTAGCTTTTTGAAACACTCACTTATGTTTTCTCACTTCTCCGCGAGCTGATGGAAACTTTGGCATGGCGCTCCGCGTGCCTAAATTAAACACACATCAACTCCCACAGAACGTGCACAGCCCGGGGGCGCTCAGCCCTCTCCCAGACATTGAATTCCTAATCTGCATGCAGAGCCAGAGGCCCCGAGTTGAGGGCATGGGCAGGGCGGGGTGGGGGGGGGGGAGGGGCAGCCAGGGATCCTGTCTTGCCCGGGGGTCATCCTTCCTTTGAGAACTGCCTTGTCTATTGGGAACAGATGACTTTGAATGGGCCATCACCATTCTTGGTCTCCCCAGGCTGCCAGCAAGCCCCTTACTTTCCCATAACCCATTTTCCCCCACCAAGTTCTGATAAAAATCCAACACCACGTTCTAAGCAACCGGTGTCTGGGTTTCCAAGAATGGCCACACCTTGGAAGACACTAGCACGTTTGGGGCTGAGGGGAAGGCAGCTCCCCGTGGGTTCTGCAGCATCTCTTGGTCATGCACGCGTGGGGCCATACCCCTCGCCCTCCACCTGCACTGCTCTGTTTTATTTTTCACTGGCATCTAGGTTACTATTAATATATGTGGAATGGAACATAGTGGGAGTAAATGGTATGAGGGAGGAAGTTGCTTGAAGGTCCACAAAAGTCTTGCTATCATAGAATTCTGTGACTTCTGAGTCACAAGGAATGGGAAAGTCTGCAGCTACTGTGGGTGTGAAAATCCCATGAGCCGAGAGAGAGGGGGGAGCCAGCGGGATCGAGAGGAGGGCGGTGTGGGTTCCAACCCCAGCTCTGATGGCCACGCGGGTGAACAAGTCACTTTACTAACCCTTGGTGTCTTCACCTGCCACAAAACATCTATTACGATGGCGCCTGTTGCATCGCGGGAGGGGCAGACAGGTTTGTGACTTGGCCTGAGTCACCAGCTGGTACCCGAGAGACTCCACACCCCAAGCGGGTTTGCCCTTGTTCCGTGCGCGCCCCCTTTGCCCCTGCCGAGGAAAGGGACAAGGGACGGTGCCGGAGAGAAATGGGCAGGACGGCTCTCCCAGCAAGGCTGCTGCTCAAGGAGAGGCACTCCTGAGACACTCCCCCTGTGTTTCCCAGAGTGAACCTCAAAGAGGGGGCCAAGGGGTGCATTACTTGGGGGGGCGCTATTTAGGTACAGAACCAAATATAAGAGGACATGGACAGATGCCATGGAAAGGAGGGGTGATGGAAAGGGAAAGCAGAATCTTTATCCCTCTCTCCCTCCCTTTCTTCCCCCTCCCCTTTCACCTTTTTCTCCTCCCTCCTCTTCCCTCTACCTCCCCTTCCTTCTCCCTCCCACCTCCTCACTCTTTTCCCTCCCCTTTCACCTTTTCCCTTCTCTCCTCTTCCCTTCCTCTCCCACCTCCTCACCCTTCCCCCTACCCCATCCCCTTCCCCTTTCCTTCCCCTCTGTTCTCCCTCCCCCTCCCTCCCTCCTCTCCCATCTCTTCACCCTCCCCCACCTTCTTACTCTTCCCTCTTCCCCCTTCACCTTTCCTTCCCCTCCTTTCTCCTCCCTCCCCTTCCCTCTCACCTCCCCCCACCTCCTCACTCTCCTCACTCTCCCTCCTCCAACACAGGAGCATCGAGGAATCCCCCCACCCCTGCCACAGCTCCTGCCTCCTCCCCCCCAGGACACTGGCTTGTCCTTCTCACCACAGGCCCAAGAGAGCATTCTGCCACCTTCCATTCCCTCCATCAACTTACCTCTTCTAATAATTGCACATTTCCCTGAGAGAAATTCAAAGGCCAAGGAGAGATTAGATGACTTCTCAGTCAATAACCCCTTGAGCAAGTTTCTCAAAAGGATGCTTTCCTGACAAACTCGTAAGCCTTGTTTTCTCTGTGATTTCAAATGAAAGCCCTGTCACTTCCCCTCCACCGATCAGCGATCAGCCATCGCCGAGTGCCAGCTACGTGCACTTTACATATATTGATATATTGTGGCATTCAATCCTCAGAACGACCCAGGGATCCCCTCTATCCCCTTCCCCCGATTATACAGAAGAAACTGAGGCTCAGAAAAGTGAAAGGATTTGCCCCCAGTCACACAGCCGGCAGGTAACGGGGGCCGACACAGAACAGGTTCATTAGAAGAAAGTTCCTGCGTGGGTCATCGAGGCGTGTACAGGTATGGAGGTATACCAGCCGGCCTTCTGAACTACAAGCAATGGAACACATTCTAGTTCGTGCGAGTGAAAGGCACTTTCCTGGCAATGTATCTGAGGCCCAGAGGATCAGCAGGAAGGCTGGAGAAGGGGGCCCAGACGGGGGTGGGACCAAGGACCACTGGGACCGTCCTGAGGGTCCACGAGCTCCCCCATTTTGGGGAGCCTGGTGGTTCTTCTCTTCTCCAGAGGATGCTTTCAAATGACCATGTTTGCC
>CM052891.1:33248856-33357357 GCA_028534135.1 Potos flavus | reverse complement strand
CGAAGGGTGAAGAGGAACCACCCAGAAATGGAGGAGGGGTACCCCAGGAGGGGGGACAGTATGTGCAAAGGCCCGAGCGGGGAAATGGCCTGGCGTCAGGGCCAGCCTGGGTGGGATCAGTGCAGCGGAGGGCGCAGCTGGAGGGAAGATAGGGACAGAGGCAGGCCCAGACCAGGCAGGGCCATGGCGGTTCTAGAGGTTCTAGATTTTCTAATAAGTGTGAGGGGAAGCCTCTGCCACAGGTCACTCGGGTCAGTTAGACACCGGAGATGTCTGGTGTCTTACAGCTTCCCACACTGTCCCCTCCACCCCTGTGCTGCTCCTCCCATGAGAGCGGCAGGAAATTACAAGTCACCTCCTTGATCACCGGGGGCGGGGGCGGGGCAGAATGAGGGTGCTGGGGATCCCCAGCGGGGGGGTTTCTTCTCCTAGTCACAGAGCCGGGCCAATGTCCTTCTGATTTTAAACTCCCAAGTTACCCAGGATGGGGCCCAAAGAGAAAGAATCCCCCACCCCCACCCCAAACGAGTCCTCCTGGACCACCGGAAAGACTGCCTCGGGCTTCTGAGGCTCATCTCTCACTGCCCAGGAATCTCTCTGGGGGTGAGAGGGACAGAGAAAGATCGGAGCCCCTAAGCTTGTGAGCTCACGTAGGAACGGGATCTGGGAGGGGTCCCAGTCCAGGTGGGGAGCACGGCTAGACTCGATCCTTACCTGCTGCATGACCTGAAGCGAGCTTCTGAACCTCACTATGCCTTCGTTTCCCCCCCCCCCCGGAAACTGAATAAAGAGTCTCCGTGGAGGGGTGATGAGGACGGAGGGCGGTCAGGCCCCCAGCCCCAGGTCCGCACTTCGTAGATGCCTAGCCGATGCACAGCGACATTATCGTGATCCTGATCGGCTTCTAGACCACTCCTCTCTCCAGCCAGTCAGCATCAGCCCTGCATCTCCCACTGTCCCAGAGCTTTGCGCATGTGGTTTCAAATCCCTTGTTAAAATAAACTTTAAAGGGGTGCCTGGGTTAAGCATCGACCTTCGGCTCGGGTCATGATCCCTGAGTCCTGGGATCCAGCCCCGTGTCGGGCTCTCTGCTGCTTCTCCCTCTCCCCCCTGCTTGTGCCCTCTCTCTCTCTTGCTCACTATCTCTCTCTCTCTCAAATAAATAAATAAAATCTTAAAAAAAAAAAAAAAAGCTAGAAGAGGAGGTGGGGAAAGGAAAAAAAAAAAAGGGAGAGAGAGAGGGAGAGAGAAGGAAGGAGCTTTTTCCCCTGAAGCCAGACCACTAATTCTGCTGGTGGCCAGGGACAGCGCTGCCGACAGCCCCTCTTGCAAATCAAAGGCCGCAGGGAAATCAGCTACAAATAAAGCACTGGGCTCTTAGAGGGCGAGAAGCCAGAAGGGAGCTCTCGCCTTCCTCCTGGGCTCACGGCAGTGCCTCGGTGGGTCCTAGCTGCAGGCACGGAACTAGTGGGGAGGACAGAGGAGGGCGGTCAGCGCCCATGGCAGGTCAGGGGGCGGGAGGAGACGTGAGACCAGCGCTGGTGGTACAGTCAGACCTGAGTCCTCGCCCGAGATTCTGGCCTGTCACACACGCCCCGAGGCCTCCATCCTTTCGTCTGTGAAATGGGCTCCTGGCAGCCTCCTTGAGCGGTGCTTCTCACCGACTCTCCTCTCTCTGCAGGCCAAACGGAGGGATGGAGTGGGTCCAGGTGCCTAATTGCCAAGCGTGCTTGTCCCTCCTCTGTTCCCTAGAGGCAACTTCCTGGCGACAAGCCACACGGCTCTCACGGCCTCCAGCGTCCCCCAGGCCCACCTCTCACATAACTGCAGATCCGCTTCCCAGAAGCCCGGGTCCACCTGTCTGCATCGTCTGCGCCAAGCTCAGCCACACCGCCCATCTCCCGCCGCTCCTCTTGGTGCGCCTGGCCTGCGGAATGCCCAGCACAGCGCCTGCTACAAAGCTGGCACTCAGCCAACGGCTAACCTCTCTCACTGAATCCTCCTCTCACTCGGCCACACTGCCCTTCCCGAGACTCACACGACCCTCCCCCGCCTTTGTGTCTTTGCCCATGCTGTCCCTTCCCCCTGGAAGGCCCACCATCCTTCAGCGTCCAGCTAACACACCTTCTTCTTCCAGAACCCTACCAACCAGAATATTCTCCTCCTTACGCCGTGCGGAATCCAGACCCTTTGTCCTAGCTTCCAGCAAAGTCCACCTCTAACAGGGTGATTTTGCACCGATGGATAATTTGCTAAGGGAGCGTTAAGTCCGTCCAGGGACCAGGAACGTTGGGTCTCACCGAGGTACGGATACGAGCCCCAGGAACAGAGCGCGCGTGAGCGAGGGCTGCCCCCGGGCGCTCACGGGAGGCGCGGTGTGCGTTGCCGGGGGTGGAGAGCGAGGGACAGCAATGACTGAGTGTGTGTGTTCCACAGTTCACAAGTACACATGTGGGACCCTTAGTGCGCAGGACTCCCTGCACCGCCAACACACAGACCTCTCTCTCTTACACACACACACACGCACACACATGGCACACAGATATCTTGTAAATCTTCACATCCTTAAACCCGATGATTGGTAAAAATAAATCAACGCATACCGAGTGATATTCAGCGAAGCTTGACAGGCATCAGTCCTGCCGGGCCCATCAAAACACTTCTAGTAACTGAATAACAAAATAATGAGTAATGACAACCTGCCCTTCCCTTTACGGCTTGTTTTTCACAACAGTGACCTCAGAGTCCTCACGGTCCGGTCAGGCGTGGAAGCCAGCGAGCGCGGTCTGCCTGAGGCAGGGCTGGGGTTCAAGCCCCATCTTTGGGCTCTGATCCCAAACCCCGGAAGGCGGGACCTGTGGCTGGTTGGGGATTTAGCTGGGAGTGGAACTCCTCCAAGCCTGAAGATCTATGCTTCCTTCTTCTGTGAGACCAGAAATTGGAATGTTCCATTCGGGTTAAGTGATGGGGGGTATGAACATCGCATGTCCTCCATCAAGGCTGGGCTCAGAACAACTTCCCCCAAGAAACCTTTCCTGAGAATCTCCCCTTACCCCCAGGCTCCAGTAGGTTCCCCATAGCTGCAAACCCCAGCAGGTGACGTGGGGCCTGTTTGCTCTCCCTCACCTCGTCCTGCAGCAGCCCTTGAGCTTGAACGACGTGGACAGGCTCTCATTCGCCTTGGTCCCCCCTCCAGTGCCCAGCACAGTGCCCGGCACATCTTAGACATTTACCAAACCTTTACTGAGCATATGAATGAAGGAGAGGAGGGAGGGAGGGAGGGTAAGGAGGAGGAGGGAGGGAGGGAGGGTAAGGAGGAGGAGGGAGGGAGGGAGGGTAAGGAGGAGGAGGGAGGGAGGGAGGGTACGGAGGAGGAGGGAGGGAGGGAATGAACAGAGGATTAGCCCAGGATTCACAGCAACTCTGTGCACAGCTATGTTCACAGAACCAAGGCCCACGACACGTGCGTATCAGGGGAGAGGGCGGTGGAGGAGGAACGTGCTAGAGAGAGAGCGGGTTCAGGAGCCTGACTCAACCCTCATCTCTTTAACCCGGCAATTTTCCCAAGGAAGGATGGGTTAGGTTAGCCTTCTGAGGATGGAACACGGGAGGAATAGGGAAGGAAGCCTGTCGGCCTTGGGTTTGGTCCACAGAAGGGGGCCCAGCCCTCAGCCCAGGTGCCCCCCTGAGCCCTAGGGAAGATCAGCCTGGATCAGACAAAGCCAGCATTCTCTGTCGCTAAGCCTACCAGGGGACAGGGGTCTCTCCTGCCCCTTCCCCCAGCTCCCCTGGCTGCAAATCACGAGGGGTTTTCCTTCCTCAAGTACTTAGATCTACAGGAATGGGAGAAAAGCCCTCTGCCAACCTGACAGAGGCTTGGAGAAGTTCATTTCCCATCCTATCTGTGGCCAGTAGCCAACTGCGAGCGAGTTCATTAATATTAATGTTAATAATCTCCTACATTTGCTTCACGCTTTCCCGCTTACGAAGCACTTCCAGATCTATCATCTCATCCGATCCTCGACACCAGCCCGGGAGGTCAGCGGGGCGGCGATGACCATCCCCATTGTCCCCCGGAGAGAGCCAAGACCCGGTGTGAGAAGGGGTCCGCCCCAGGCTGTCACAGCAGTCGGCTGCGGGAGAGCTGGGAGTGGAGGCCCGGCGCCCTGACCCCCAGGCCTGTGCTTCTCGCCGCCGCCAGCGTCTTTCCCTGTCCCCCTCATCTATGTCATCGTTGGCATCGTCTCCGCCTGGTTCAGGTGATCTGTGCTCAGCCATTACAAAGACGGGCTTAAAATAAACAAGAAAGCCAGGCTCTAGCCATCTGCTAAAATGGTAAAGTGACCTGCCAGCAATTTGCGGTGTGACCTTGGGCTAGACGCTTGGTTCTCTGGGCCGCCATCTCCTTGCGTGTCAAGTGTGAGGGCGTGGCCCGTTGGCCTCCTCCCGCCCTGCCCCTCCATCTGAAGGGCCTGCCCCGGTTGCCAGGCTCCGGGGGGCAGCAGTCATGCCTCTGAGGCCCCCTCCTCAGCATTCTGGAGTGGGAGGACAGCCGCCTCTCATGAGCGATCGGCCACCAGGAGAGAGAGCTATGAAGTACCAGTATTCCCAGGGCTCTCCGGAAGATGGGGCCAGAGTTAACCAAAATTGCTATCCTGTGGGCTACCCCGTGACAAGTGCTTTACACACATTATCAGCCTGCCTCAAGATAGCCCTCCCAGAAGGCAATTTTCTTCTTCTTTCTCCGGGAAACTTGAGAGATGAAAACATCTTTAGACGAGAAACTCAAAGCTCAGAGAGGTTCGTTGGCTTGCCCAAAGTCACACAGCAAACAGCAGAGGCAAGTTCCAAACCCAGATCTGGCCTGATTTCTCAGTCCCAAATGCTAACAATCCAGAGGGTAGCCTGGGAGGGGTGCCCCTGGAGCCTCTCGGTCCTCCTCGGGTCTCTTTCTTTCCGGCAGCCTCACCTTCTTCTCTCCCCAGCCCCCGCCCCGGGCTTCCCCTGAAGCTTCAGCCCTAGGCGGGTCCTCCTCCTCTGCTGCCTCAGCTCCCCTGTCATCTCAGCCCGGGCTGAGATTTATGGATCTCACTTCAAGGATTTTTCTTTAATAATAACATTTATAATCATTTTAGAAATTAAGAGCTGAAGATGCAAAGCATTTTAATTAAAATAATCCGCAGTTGATAATTATAGGACTCTCCTAGCTGGAACCATCTTCTTTCAATCTGTCACACTCCCCGAGGAAGGCAGGAGATGACTGGGAGCACGCAGTCTGGTACCTGTGTGTGGCACGGAGTGGCCGAGGGGTCACTCTCAGAGGCCGCCTGCCGGGGAGGGGGTCTTGGGGGTGAGCCAGGCCGGCACCGACTGGGGGTTGTGGTGGCCCGTGGCCCAGGCAGGGCTGGTTTCCCCTGTAGGCTCAGAGGGGTCGAGGCCCCAGGCACGAAGGGACCCATGAAGGCTGTGGTGAGAAGCAGAGCTCTCCCTCCCCAGCCCATCCTCCCTCCCACCCCAGGCACCGTCCTGCCTGCGGCAGTCAGGAGAGGGCAGCG
This sequence comes from Potos flavus, assembly GCA_028534135.1. Taxonomy (NCBI): domain Eukaryota; kingdom Metazoa; phylum Chordata; class Mammalia; order Carnivora; family Procyonidae; genus Potos; species Potos flavus. Next base: position 33,351,802 of record CM052891.1, on the reverse strand, counting down.
AAGGCCACCAAATGCAGACCCGGAGGCTGGACTGGAAGATGGGGCATAAAGGACAGGAGAGGAGCCCGGCTTGGCCAGGATGGGCACTGACAAGTCAAGACGGCCCCATACTACACCTGCCCAGCTTTGGCCCCTCCACTGTCCGCAGGCAACGTGGGAAAAGGAGACAGCACTTCCCCTCCGGAGCTCACATTCCCTCAGACGATAAATGTGTCAAGCAGCCACAAGAGAAAGCCACTGGTGCCCGAGATGAAGCTGCGTCCACGGGGCCAGACACCAGGTGTGTGTGTGTGTGTGTGTGTGTGTGTGTGTGTGGCCATCGGAGGGGTTTTTTCATTCACAGGGAATGGGATGCCTGGGCAGGGCTGTGAGGGATGAATAGGAGTGCACCGGCCCAATGATCGTTATAACCACCGGGATTTCTTGACTACTGGCTGGGCAGCAGGCCATAGGCAGACGGTTGGCTGCCGCATCTCCTTCAAACTTCACAACGAGTCTGAATGATCAGCTTTATGATAAGCGCCTCTGTGACTTTCCAGACACAGAAACAGGCCTGGAGAGGTTGTGCCACGTGCCGGAGGTCACACAGTAAAGAGAGGCAGAGTCGGGCCCGGCCCCCAAACCACGCATGCCGGCCTTGTGCTTAGACCGGGGAAGTCCGGGGTGACACACTTCTGGGTAGGACCCTTCCCCAGAGAAGGGGACATGTGCGCGGGCTCCGGGGTCCAAAGTGGGTGGCGGGATCTCATAGGATAGAAAGCCAGAGCGACGGGTGGGTATTATCCTGCCAATCCGTTTTAGGAAATCTTAGCTGAGTGACTTCCCTCTGTGAGCCTTAGTTTCCCCTCCAATACATCGAGAGTGGGGCTTTCTCTAGAAACCCCGCTGGCTTGGGGGATCTTCGGCATCCAGGCTCCCTGCTGCATCTCAAGCTCTGGATGGCGTGTCCCTCCCCTCCCCCAGCCCCTAGCCCTAAGGAGGAGAAGGGGGTGCTGGGCAGATGCTCCCCACCAGAGTTCCACCCCAAATCCACTGAGATTAAAAACCTGATGGGGAAAGGGGTCCTGAGAGTGGCCTCGAAGTGACCTCCCTTGGGCTGGTGAATGCCTCTGTTTCCTCCTGGCGGAAATGAGCGACATTGGCTGGTCAGCCAAGGGGACTGCTTAGATATCTCCACCGGGAGGGGGTGGCTGGCTATCCTGGCAGCTGAGGCCAGACCCGTCCCCCGCCCCCCCCAGGCCACTCTGTGGCCCAGGAGTGGCTCAGGTCTCCCAGCCCAGGCGGCGTCCCTCCCCGCCCCCAGTGCAGCCTCCCCAAGCAGTGGACAGGGACGGGAAGAGGATTATGCAGACTCACTCATGGATAAAATTGGTTCTCGGGCTGAGGTGCCGCGAGGGGGGAATTCACTATGAACATCTTGGAGGGCCGGGGGCTAGGGCACTGGCAGAGAGGCGGTCTGGGGCGGGGGTGGCTCCTGCCAGTCCCAAGTGTGACGCCGGGGCTGCCTTCCGTCTCAGTAATTACATCGCGGGCAGTACCCTGGGGAAGGCACCTGCTCGGCACCCTCCAGAGGGCAGATGTTGGCTGGGGTCACTGGGAATAAACTTGGCTAGCCAGACCCTGGGCTTCTGGGGAGCAGCTCTGGGTGGTCATGGAGGGTACACTAGTTTTATAAGGCTCCAGGCTTTGGACAAGGATGCATTAAGGGAGGGCTTAGAAGGAGGGGGGTTATCTAGAAAGCCCACCGTCCTAAATCCTGCCCAGCAAAGCACAGCCTTCACGCCATTTCCTTAGATAGTGGCCTCTCTGGACAGGGAATTCCCTTCCCGCTCTCCCCCCTCCCCCCACTTTCAGAGAACACTGGAGGCCAAGGTGATTTCAGTAACAGAGTTTAATTGCAGCTAAAAATAACGGAGCAACCCACTTTTCATTTCCTGTATTCTATGACTTCCCCAAACAGGGAAAGGGGTGGGGATCAGCAAAAATTCAGGAGAACTGGAAAATATTTAGATGCAATAAGATAAGTATGTAACAAAGAAAGCAAGTAAGGGGCAGATGTAGGATTCAGAATGATGGTTACTTTGGATGGGGGAAGGCAGACATGGGATGGGCCAGAGAAAGTCATACAATGAAGCAATGATCATTACCAAGGTGTTAGCTTTTATGTTGGGTGATGGATTTATAATAAGTATTAGATTTTGAACATGAATGAATGAACGAATGAATGAAAAATACGACCAAACGTGGACCAATGCGGAGAATATTACAAAGGCGGTAATTATTCAAATTCTATATATCTGAGCTTCAAAAAAATTGGGCAAAAATATTAAAGAGAAACATGAATTCTGAGATTGCACTCGCCTGGATCCCCCGAGCCTTCCCAGCCTTCCCAGTAGAGTCTTAAAACCCAGCTTATCCAGCAAATTCCCTCTTCTTCTTCTTCTACTTTTTTAGGGGGGAGGGGCAGAAGGAGAAAGAGAGTCTTAAGCAGGCTCCACGCCCAGTGCGGAGCCCCCGACGCAGGGCTCCGTCTCATGACCCTGAGATCATGACCTGAGCTGAAATCAAGAGTCAGATGCTTAACCACCTGAGCCACCCAGGCGCCCCCAGAAAATGTCCTCTTCTTGAAGCAAGATCCAACTCTGTTCCTTTAGTGTCCTGGACATCACAAGGAAAAAAATCTAATTTTAAAGTTTAAAAAATGATCCTATATGCTGCAAGCCAAATGGCGTCTGCTCCCCTGGGACCCAAGGGGCCAGGCTCCAGGAGAGGCAGGTGCCAAGGATACCGAATGTGAGGGGCAATGGAGCCGGAGGGACTGCTGGCATTAATTCTCTCTCTGGGCTTCAGCATTCCTGCCCCGGGAGTCCTGGCCCCAGCTTGTGTCTCAGTAGGCCGGGTTCCCTTACCCCTGCCATCCCCCTCCAAGGCTAGGACAGCGGGAACTAGCCCTCTCCTGACTTGTCTCCATCTCTCTTTCATCCTCCCCTCCCAGCACCCCTGCCCCATCCAGAGCCGAGAAGAGCCGGTGCTTTTGTAGAGATGGGGAAGGCGGGAAGGCCAGCTCGGAGGCCGGAGAGAAGGCTCCCATGCGGCCAAGAAAGGCCCTGGTACCAAGACTCGTGGAAAAAAATTTCAGACAGAAGATGGGGTGTGATCCTGGCTCTGTCTGTTTTTAGCTGTGGTATCCAGGCCTGGTCACTTACCTTCTTTGAGTTTCAGGGTCCCCCTGTGCAAAATGAGATTTTGATTACTCATCCTCCTGCCTCAAAGAGCTACACTGAGAATTAAACGTGATACGATGTGTGGCAAAGAGCGTCCTAAGTGGCCGCGGTCGGCTCTAGGAGCTAACCCTTCCCTGCTGGTATCATCCCAACAGAGGGAATGAATAGTGGGAAGAGAAGGCAGTCCCGATTGGTGGGGGCGTCCCAGGCCAGGCCGTTCTGTGAATATGCCCTAGGCATGGACCGTGTACCGGGCACTGCGCTGGGTGCCGGGGACGGAGGGGTTAAATGATCAGTGTGACCCCTGCTTTCTCGGAGCTTAGGCTCTAACTCAGTGACCCTCAGCCAGGGGGGTGCCGTAGGATCTCCCAGAGGGGGTGATAAAAATAATACTCGACCCTCATTCCAGACCAACTGAAACTGATTCTGTACTTTTTTCTTTTTCTTTCTTTTTTTTTTTTTTTTTTTTGAAGCTCCCAAGCAATTCTCATCTGCAGTCAGGATGAGACAAGAAAATCAGCAATTACGGTACATTCTCATCTTTGCTCTGCTCAGGAAAGTACAGGGAGAACCTTGGAAAGGTGCCTAAGTCAGACTTTTGTGGTGGTGCTGGTGGTAAGGGGAGGCTCAGGGAAGGCTTTCCGGAAGAAATGACAGATGACCCCTGGCCACGTATGGCCAGTTGGAAGGACTGAAGGCAGTCCCGCTGGACCGAGCTGAGAGTGATGGGAAAATACATGAGATAAGCCTGGAAAAGGCAGCCAGGGCCAGATCACAGAGGCACGCATGCCCTATGAGGGAGTTGCACAGACCCCCAGGGCAATGGGGTACATCAGAAGGTTTTAACCAAGGAGTGACATGGTCAGATGGCTGCTGTCTGCCTGGGAATGTATGATTTTGTCCGGGGGGCAAAGAGTTCCCAGGAGGATGGGGTTCAGGACCTCCTCTGCTACTGCCCCCTGATGTATGGGGAGGGCAGAAGCTCTCCCGAGGGTCCCTGAGTGCTCCCAGTTTAATCTGAGTTCCACGGTGCATTAGCAAGGGGCTCCTGGGCCAGCCAAGTCCCTGGTACTAATCGGCCACTGAAGCGGGATCGATGGCAACTGCATTGATCCTGCCTCTCTTTGGCTCCTTAAAGAGCTTATTGACCAGAGAGCCTCAGGGGGCTGGGACGTGAGGCAGAAACCCGAGACTCATCCAAATGTGGGAGGAAGGCAAAGAAGAAGAATGTGAGGAGTGGGCCCCATCCCTGGCCCCCGCCACCTCGGTCAGGTTCCCACTCATTCTGGAGCCCCACCCCTATGCCTCCAGTGGTTGCGGTCACATTCAGAGCTCGAGCCTAACCGCGCCCCCCACCCCAGGTTCTAGCCATACAGAAAGGCTTCTCTTCTCCACTCCTTTGCCTCTAGGTATGCTGTTCTCTCAGTCAAGGATGTGCTCTCTACCTCCGTTGCCCCAATCCAACCTACTCCTTCCGGGTCCAGCTCAGATATCACCTCCTCTTGCAAGCCCCCCGGGCCTAACCTCATCCCTCAAGTAGGAATCGGGTCTTCTGTTCACCCACAGCAGGCGATACTCAGCTACACGTGCAACACGTGTCACGCTTTTTACAACCATTTACTGTATCCCTCCCGGAATACAAGTTCCTCAAAGACAGTAACCTTGTCATTCACCTTTGCATCCCCAGCGCAGCACCTCGCATAGAGAGGATGCCCAATAAAGCATTTGGAAATGAATGCCGAACAAATGAATCAAGGAATAAATGAATGCTTTAAAATGTCCTAAGGACTTCCTTCTTTAATGCTACCCCGGCACAGCCCCCTGAGGGTAGCGAATAGTAGAGACCGTGCTTAATCGAATACAAATGGCCCAGCATCAGATCTAGACCCTGAGATATTAGAACTGGAAGGACACTTGTGTCTTGTTGTCACCAAGTTCAATGTCCTATTTTACAGTCGAGGTCCTGGGTCCAGAGAGAAGAGACAGCTCACTCAAATTTCACAAATCAGGTGGCAGGCCCAGGACCTTCCGGATGCTGCTTTATTTGGATCCGGCAGTGGGAACATTGGAATGGCATTGGCATTGGCACTGGCAGTGGGAATGACCTCCAGACGTTCCCATCCATTACCTTGACTTCCTGTGGCATCCTTTGTCTCTTCAGGTGGGTCTGGCAGAGAAGGTATCTATTATCTGGGCCACAGGAAGGAGGCTCCCAGAAGACCAAAGTTCTTTCTTATCTTGACTCATTATGTGACAAAGGACAAGTTACTTTTGGTCTACAGGCCTCAGTTTCCCAATTATTAAAGTGGAGACAAAGACTCTCTGTCTTTTCTCTCCTGGCGTTGGCAGAGGTGACGTCTGCCGTTCTTTGAAAACCATCTTCAGAAGGTCAATGAGAAAGGGCAAGAGAGCCTGGGGTCTGGGAACTCAAATTGGGGAACATAGCCCGTTTTTGTTAACTTTTTGTTGAAATACAACAGACACACAGAAAAATGCACTGATCATAAGTGTGAAGCTTAGTAAGATGTTCAAAACTGAACCATCTAGGTAACCAATGCCCAGATCAAGGAACAGAACCTCCCTAGACCCTGAAAAGTTCTTCTTTTGCTCCTTCCGCTCACCGCCACCCAAGACCCTCATGCTGCCTTCAACCACCATAGATTAGCTGTACCTCTTTTTGTACTTTGTATAAATGGAAACCTACAATATGTGCTCCTTCGTGTATGCCTTCTCTTATGCAACATTGTTATTCTGAGATTCATCCAATGTTGCATGTCATTGGTGGGTGCCCTTTCTCATTGTTAGGTAGTATTCCATTGTGTGAACATACTATAATTTATTTATCCACTCTATTATCAAAAGGCATTTGGGTAGTTTCCAGTTTGGAGCTATTACAGACAGCGATAAAATAACCTGTTTTTAATATTGTAAATAACCATTTTAGAAGGCAGATGCTTTAAAATAACCAAGAAGAAAATAATTTTGCACTGATTTCCTCATTTCATAAGTATCTATGAAGCACCTACTACGCCCCAGAATGATCTTTTCCCCTCCTCTCCTGAGCATAGCCTTTATAGACCACGGGATATCCCACCTCCTATAGATAGTCTTTCGTGATGGCTCCCAATTCACAGAAGCCCCAACGTGGGGCTTCCAAGAACGAACAGTAGACTTTGAACTCACGTGCCGATCCTGCTCCTGCTGCTTCTCTGAGCTCATTTCCAGATGGGCGCTCCTGAAGAGCCCGTGCGGGGTCTCACGTGTCTCTGCCTTCCACAGTGCCATGCACAGCATTAGACACATCACTAAACTCACCAATTAGGAACTGAATTTAGCCATATCTCAGTTATAGGAAGGTGGCATAGACAAATGCAGATCCTCACTCTCTATCCACGTCCATAAGGATAAGATTTAGGCAAAACAAACCAAAAAAATATGCAGACCATGGGCAAAACCCACAGACAGCAATGGACAGGACAATATATTTATTTATTTATTTATTTGCTAAGATTAGTTCTATCTTTACATTCATTGTAAGCATATTTTCTTTACATCCTTGAGCACAATTGTTAAGAGTTGCTTTAAAATCTTTGCAATATATTTATTTATTTATTTATTTGCTAAGATTAGTTCTATCTTTACATTCATTGTAAGCATATTTTCTTTACATCCTTGAGCACAATTGTTAAGAGTTGCTTTAAAATCTTTGCTCCGGGTCATTTTAAGACTCATCTCCACTGGGGCGCCTGGGTGGCTCAGTCATTAAGTGTCTGCCTTTGGCTCAGGTCATGATCCTGAGGTCCTGGGATCAAGCCCCGCATCAGGCTCCCTGCTCAGCGGGAAGTCTGCTTCTCCCTCTCCCACTCCCCCTGCTGTGTTCCCTCTCTCGCTGTGTCTCTCTCTGTCAAATAAATAAATAAAATCTTAAAAAAAAAAAAAAACTCATCTCCACTATTTCCTGTGGGCCCCCTTTTCTTGTTTCTTTTTAAGTCAACAGTTTTGGACTGTATCCTGGGTATTGTGCATGCTAGCGCATAGAGACTTTGAATTCTTCACGTTGCTATAAAGAGTATGGGGGTTGTTTGTTTCTTTATTTCATTTAGTAGGTAACTTGACAGAACTGTTCCCTGCAAAACGGTCACTCCTTCAGTGGATCGAAGCCGAAATTTCTGTTCAGTTCCTTCTGGGCTCTGCTGGGCAGCTGGGCTACACACCTGCATTGGTTCAGAGGGTGACAATAATTTTCAGGCAGAGTTTCTACCCAGAATCTGGAGTTCCCCTCTCTGGTTCCTGAGTTTCCTCCTTCATTTTCCACCTGCTATAGTTGCTTGGAAATCTATTCCCTCATTCTTCAGACCGGTAGGACTGCAGGTTTCTATCCAGGTTTTAGCCATCCGGCATGGGAGGATGGGGGAGTCTTTATGCCTGAGATCATCATTCTGTAAATACAGGGTTTGTTCTTGAAGGCCTTCCGTCTATATGGTACCATCCTACCCGCACAAGATCTCTAAAGGATCCGCAGGGTATGCATTACTCCTCCTCCTTATAGGCAAGAAAACGAAGGTTCGGAGGAACTATGGACCCACCCAAGGCCACATAGCTAATCGGTAGCAGAGGCTGGACCAGCCCCTGTCTTTACTAATGGCAATCCCAGATAGGTTGGGGGGAGGATTTATCCCACAATCCCGGTCTCTTTACAGACCAGTCCTAGGGGTATGGATGGACGTGTCTTTCTGGGCCCAGCCTCACCCCAGGTGTGAAGTCTTGCAGACTGCAAGGGTCGAGCCCGTCTGGGTGTGCACACCCCTGTGAGTTTACGCTCAGGACCTCTGGGGATCCCTGCACTTACGGCGAGCCCAGGCAGGGGGCGCTGTGCTGTCATTGCATTGGCAAAACCACCCTGGCCGGAGCCAACACACTCGATGCCTTGGGGGATTAAGCCCACTTTCCTAACCCGTTAAACGGGAAAAACATCCACTCCGCAGTTCTGTGGGTTTATTGTATCCCTGAGATTATGTGAAGGATGCAAGAGGATTCTGTAGACGAACGGTGTATTGCTGTAAGACTGCGTGTCTATAGGGCAGTGCCACCGTGATCCTTAAGTCCCCACCGCTCAGAGAGACCCAGGACCCTGCCCTCGCCGCGGCGCAGTGACATGGGGCCGAGCGCCCGAGGCGAACCCACTCAAAGAGGACGTTTAGCAGATCAGGGCTCGGGGGTCGCTTGGCAACACTGACTTCAGGTCTTTGCGGCTTTGCTGTGCACCTTGGGGCGAATTACTTCGCTTCTCAGAACCTCCACTTCTTGCCCTAAAAAATGAGACTAGTAATAATAATGGTAGCAGTAGTAAATAAATCATAAGGTTATTATGAGGATAAAATGTGATTATGTATGTTAAGTGGTTTGCATCATGTCAGGCAGATGGTAAGTATTCAATAAATAATAGCTAATAATAAAAATAGCAAATGTTACCTGTGGGCACACTTTGACATAGGTTCTGAGCTGCCTGACGACTCGATGGGAACCACAAATAGCCGGCTGGACTCTCCCTGGCCTGGTGCTGCCCATGACCCGCCGTGTAACCTGTGACCCTGAGAAACGTGCTCCCGTCTCCGGACCGCAGCGCGCCATCTGAAACAGGAGGGGCTTAGACTCGGTCCCGACTCCCAGGTTCCACATTCTGCTGCTGGATGGGTTCCAGCCCCTCTTAGGTAATAAGGCAAGACGCGTGGGGAAGAAGGAGGGATTGGTGAACTCAGGAACCCAGGCCCTGCCCCAGGCCGAGCCCTGCGGGGACGGGAAGGCGTCCAGACTGTGCTGAGCTCAGGAAATGTGGCCTAGGGCGTGTGGGCTGCAGGAAAGCCCAGGGGAGGGATACATTTCCCACACAGAAGGGGCGAGGGCACCACCGAGAAAACAGAGCAGGCCCCAGCCAGGGCACGGGAGCCAGAGGCCCCCAGAGTGGAAGCTGGGATTTCAACCACAAATCCAACCCGCTCAGGCCTCCCCCGCAAAGTCTCCCCCAGCCTCCCCTTCTGATGCAAGCGGGTTTCAGTTCCATCCTGAAGTGAGCTAATTCCTGGGCCTGGCCCAGCAGGGCCTTACATAGCACATCCTTTCCTGGCCCTACCCTCTCTCTTCTCGCTCCTCCAGCCGGAACCCCGGCTTCCCCACTTACTGCTCTGTGACCTTGGGCAAGTGTCCTAGTCCGTCTGGGCTGCTCCTGCAAAATGCCATAGAGCGGGGGGCTTACAGCCCAAACCGTGATTCCTGCTGGTTCTGGAGGCTGGGAAGTCCAAGATCAGGGTGCTGGCAGGTCCGGTGTCGGGCAAGGGCCCCGCTTCCTGGTCGGCAGGTGTCTGGCTGTCCTCTCCTCGCAGCCGCACACGGTGAAGAGCAGGGAGCAGGAGAAGACCTTCCCCCAGCACCCGAAGCCCAAAGGGCTTGCTCTCCTGTCTCTTCTTGCGAGGGCGCTTAATCCATTCGTGAGGGCTCCACGCTCATGACCTAACTACTTCCTAACAGCCCCAGCTCCTCCTATCGTCACACTGGGGATTAGGGTTTCAACGTATGACTTTGTGGGGGTCACAAGCATGTGGTCCGTAACGAGTGTCTCTATGCCTCCATATCCACATCTAAGAGCGAGGGATAATGATCCAACTGTTATAAGGTTTCAACAAAACACTGTTTTTATTTTTTATTTTTTTTAAGTTTTTATTTGTTTATTTGAGCAAGAGTGAGAGCTGGGGCCAGGGCATAGGAAGGAGGAGAAGCAGGCTCCCCGCTGAGCAGGGAGCCCAACACGGGGCTCGATCCCAGGACCCTGGGATCATGATCTGAGCTGAAGGCAGACGCCCAACGACTGAGCCACCCAGGCGCCCCTCCAGTATCTTATTTAAATGCGGGTAGTGTTTAAATGTAGGTCTGGGATGGGGCCTGAGATTGTGCATTTCTAACAAGGTCTCGGATGCCACTGACGCTGCTGGTCCGTGGACCACACTTTGAGTAGCCAGAGGCTAGACACTAGGACTACCATTCTAAGTAAGATACATCTAGCTTCTTGAAGTTCAGCATCTAGTGGGAGACAAGAGGCAACAGACATGCAGTGGGTGAGAGTGTCACCTTCAGAGAGGGTGACAGGGACCCACCTGAACTTCAGAAGGCTTGGAGGGCACCGCAGGGAAGAGGGCGCATGGGGTCCTGAATGATTACTGAGGAGTCAGGTCAAGGGGAGAAGACGGGGGGGATGGGAGGAAATTGGCGGGGCAAAGAGAAGAGACAGGGGGAGCTCTTAGGCCTGTGCCTCTTTCATTCCGTCCTATCACCTAGGGCCTTGGAGCCCTTCATCTGAGCTCAGTCTGGTGGGAGACGGGGAGCCTTTGAAGGATTTTGAGCAAAGAAGTGGCATGATCAGGCTGAGGGTTTGGAAAGCTCCCTCTGGCTTCTGCAAAGAGAACAGCTCACGGGCACACCCCAGGCTGAGCCCCTGCAGGCAGAGAGGGCCTGTCCTGCTTTTATAGGCATCGCCCTTCCCCCTCTTTCCCTCCTACTTTCCCACCACCCCTGTCCCCACAGCCTGCAACAGCCACACCAGCCCAGGCGAGCAAGCAAACAGGGCACGGGAGCCTCAAATGCCACCCCGCCCCAACCAAGCACTCGGGGTGTCGGAACTCCAGCCAAGATCTTGGAAAGGAAGAAGAAAGAACTGGGGGAAGGCATCTCAGATTTGCTGCTGGAATGGAGGAAGGGGCAGAATTTAAGGCAAGGGGGAAACGCTTCTACCTAGGCTAGCAAGCAAGATATCCCAAACCTGGACAACCAGGGGGGACTTAAGATCCTTCTGGAAGGTCCAAGCTGCTGTAGTGGCCACTTTTCTATCTTGGGTACCCGGCGCGTGTTAACTGGAGGAGGAGAAGCAGCTGCCCTCCGGGGATCCAAATCCTCCTCTGGAGTGTCCCAGTCTCTGGGCTTGCTCCTAGTGTCAGTGCTGTCCCTGTGAGGCGGTTGGGTTCGAGTCGCTCTTACGTTTGTAATTTTTTTTTTTTTTTTTTTTTTTGCTTATAATTTTTGATCACCTGTGTGGCTAGGAGATTGCGCTACCTGATGTTAACACCAGTGCATCCGCCTCTGGGGTTCTGTGAAAACCGTCAGCAACTCGGACCCTGTGCCCCGGGGGCCCCATGGCTCCAGGCAAGAGACCACAGACTCCCAGGAGGGGCTTGAGTCTCACAGACCCAGGCCAGAGGTCAAGACCCGGGCGCTCAGGAGAGTTAGCGCAGAAGGACAAGAGATGTGTTTTTACCAGGGGACCAGGTGACAGGGTCTGAGGACCAGCGGTGTGGGCATATTTGAGAGCAGGTGGAATTTCTGAAAGCCTGTTAAGATGACCTGATCACAGGCCGGGACACCTTCCGAGCAGACCCCATGCACCCTCAAATCCGACGCTTCTAACCCCTCATGTCTGCCCACGTGCCCTGATCGTCCCGGCAAGCGTCGTGCTGTGGGGACCCCCGCGGTCTGAGCAAGGCAGAAGGTGGGACACGGGCTAGACCGTGTGCTCAAGGGCCCGAACATCTGTGTAGGCAGGGTCTCGACACGCAGAGGTGACACAATGAGATGACAGCTGTCCCGGGCACCTGTGCCCCCGGAGGGTAGCAGGCATGGAACCGAGGCAGGGGATGCTGGGGTATCTGGAGAGAGAGAGTCGCAGGCATCACGGGCACCTGGGAACACCAGCCCCGGGGGCGGGAAGGTTCCTCACAAGCTGAGTGTAGTGAGACCGGAGGAGGAGGACCGGGGTGGGGACTCAGGCCTAGCCACTCATGTTGGCCAAGAGCTGGCGTTTGTCTCCTCACCTGCAGCCTCAGGCCTGTCACACAAATCAGTAGCGAGCTCTGAAGAGATTAGGGAGAAGCAGACAGACCCGAGTTCAAGCACCACCTCTGGCCCACCACCTCTGAGGCCTTGGGCAGATCAACTCACCTATCTGAGCCCCACTTCCCTCCCGGGCCTCGTGGGAAAGGAGGGCCTCATGGGCCTGGCCCAGGATGGCTGGGATTATCACACGGGAGAACGTCCAGAACACACGACAGGCCGTGGACCTTGGTGTCGGGGGTGGAGAGGGCTTGTGGCTGCTCTGCATGCGGCCGCGTGGAACTCCTCCTCCCCCCGGAGACCAGAGCAAGGCGGGGACCCAGATACTGGGGAGCGTGTGGAACTAGAGGGGACAGCAGGGCCAGTGTCCTGCCCAGGGCCGGGACAAGGGCAACCTCAAGTAAGGGCCAGAGCCATGGTTTCCAGCAGACAAAACCCGCAGACCCGACTCCTTGCTCCAGGGGCACCAGTCCTGCTGGTGGGGAACGAGGTGCAGGGACCTGAGCACAGGAGGTCCGCCTCACCCCTCCACACGCCCCCCATCCCTCTCCCCCTCCCACTTTGGTGCCCGCTATCCTCACCTTCCTCTGCTCCCCAGATCCTGAGCTCCACTCCGGTCCCGGGTGCCCCGGCCCGGCAGCCCGCCCCCGCCCCCAGAGGCACCCCCAGCAGTGGGCCCTGATCATCCAGGAGACGGTGGGCTGAAGCCCACCTCCTCCCTTCCTCCCCTGTCCGCCTTCCCCGAGACCTGTCACGGGCCACTCAGCGTTCCCTCACTTCTCTGCTTGACAATTAAGCGTCCTTGTCCTTGGTCCCCTTCCTAATCTATTCTTCATGAGTCATTAGTGGATAATTGGACAGAACTGAAGAAACGTGACAGCTCCAAGCCAGACTCAGAGGACCTTCCCCATGGGCTTTCCAGCCTCCTTCACTGTTGCTCCAAGCCAGCGCTTGGAGGGCCCACAGCATGTCCCCCCTGCCAGGTTTCCTTCCCTTCCCCGCCTCCCAGTCCACGGCAAGACGGTGAGCAGAGACCTCACTTTACCCAGCTCAGCATCCCGATTCCACGCCCTTTTCCTGGCAGATACTAGGTGCTTAATAAACATTTGCCGAATGGATGAATGAGTAAGTGAGTGAATGAATGAGTGAGTGAAATCCTCTGTCAAGATGGGCAAGCCAGGAGCCAAGGAGGCGAATCTTAGACCTGGCTGCCCAGGACAGGCCTAGAGACCACTGCCCTATCGGGAGGGACAATCTGATGTCACTCCTGTGGTCCAGCGCTGCCCATTCTCGGCCCAGTAGGCTACAGTAGAGCTCTGGCTTTTTTTCAATGTTTCCCTTACTTCTTCGACAAGAACAGGCCACCTACGGGGGGGAAACGTCTTTACAGACATTACCTTACTGACATTCTCAACAAACAGAAGATGCGCCATTATCCCCACTTTATAGATGGAGAAACAGAGGCGCACGAGGGCTAAGAGGGCGCGCGAAGATTTCACACTAATCGGTGATGACCCCCGGGCTGCTTGACTCTGTCCTTAACGCAGAGGCCAATACAAAACAGAAGAGATGTTGCCATCTGCTGCCTCCTTTGTTCCCTCCACCGCACCCCTGCCCGGTCCCTACACACAGAGACCTTCTGTGGGCGCCTCTGCGGGGCTCTCGGCATCTAAGCACACGTATGATACCAGCAGCCCTCTCGGCCTTGGGGCTCCAGCTGGGGCCAGTCTGGCTGAGCTGGGGGACGAACCAAGGGGCCGAGCCTCGAGGACAGTGGGCTGAGCGCTGGGAAGCCAGCAGTGGTAACAGCGGAGGCGGCGAGCTCCAATCCCCAGAATGGGATGAATGCGCATGCTGATCCCTCTGGAGGGCTCTCTTGGATTCTGTGGGCCAGGATTTGGGTGCCTGAATTGTCAGATGACAGGTTCTAGGAGACTCCCTCGCAGCCACTGAGCAGCTGAACCCAGCACAGGCCGGACCTCCATCCCCGGGGCAGATGAGCAGGAGCCCATCAGGGGCACAGGTGTGGGGGAGTCACACCTGTGCCTAGCTCCGAAGTCCTGGGCAAGAGGCAGAGCCCAAGGGATCCGAGCAGAGCGGTGCCCAAACTCCCCTGTCCATCCTCAACTTCCTTCCTTACCCTCTGACGGGGAATAAGGTTGCTCCAGAGTCTAAAGTCAAGTTGCCCCCTGGGTGGATGGGTTAGAGAAATGGGTGCATCACAGCGGGGTATAAAGGTGGCCAGGTCACATCTCAGCAAGAATAATCACACCCTCCCCCTGGACCACGGGGACAGTGATCAGAGGAACACCGTGGAGAATGTTCCAGCTCAGACTGTCACCCTGCCGGGCATCCCCCCGCCCCCACATTCCTCGAAAGGACTTTTCGTCATTAACCATGTCATGCTTAGCGAAGGTCCATGCCTTAAACTCTAATCACAATCCGATCGGCTCAACTGCAAACTTACACATGAAGTCCCCAGAAACACTGGGCAGGGGAAAGCAGGCATGGCAGGGAGAGGACCGGGGAATCATCCAAAAGCAAACAAAAGATAGCAAGGGGACCTCATGTGGCTCCTTTGTTCCTCATAACACTCTGCGAGGCAGGAGCTATTATACTTACTTTAAAGCCAAGAAAAATGAAGTTCACGAAGGTGAACTGGCTTCTCGAGATCACACGTAGCGGAGACCACATGAACGTCCCCTAAGAGATTTCTGGTTTTGATTCCGTGCAAGGCAATCGATGGACACAAACATTCTTGTATGGGGTTTCTTTTTCTTCAGATCTTTGAGGGTCCTGCCCACACCAAATTCAACAGCAACTTTTTAGCAACCGGCCCAGAGCATTAAGTTAATTACCGCAGAAACATAACTCTTTTCCGCACTCCTATTCAATAGGCTTGTTCATGCTTGGTTAAATTATCTGCACAGCGGCCATAGACAGGTTTGGGAACACACATAACATGGGCAAACGGGAAAGGAAAGGAATCAGGAATCGTCTACTTCTCCAAGTGGCAGGATTTATGGATTCACGGAGGGAGTTCGAGAGGTCAATTTATCTAGGCATCAGTGAAGTTGGATGAGTTAAGAGGATTTGAACCCTAGTCTGGCCAGCTTCTTTCCGCTACACCACACGGACCCACACGGCCAGCTCTGTACTTCTGCACGGGGTCAGCCCTCTGTGCGTCTGAACTCTTAGGAGTTAATTTTTCCGGTTAGATGTAGGTGGTTTCCCCAGCCCTTGGCACCCCTTGTCCTCGCCCCATAATGCTCCCCAATGGCCGTTCCCAAGAAAAGGATGGGCAGGGAGTGTCCCATTTAGCAGCACTGGTTAGGACAGTGTGAGACGACTGGAGAGGGAGCTTTGACTACCCTCTCACACCTTGGAGCAAGGCTACCTCACCTTCCCACCTGCACAAGGTGGGCCAGAGGGAAGCCTCCCCCCTTCCCTTGAGCCGGCCCATCGTTCAGTGTCCTCATCAGCCAGTGGGGGAATTCACACCCACCCCACAGTGGAGCTGTGGGATCAGAAAGGTGACACAGAACTGGGCATGTAGGAAGAGCTTTAAAACACCATTTTCTCCCCCGTCCTCCTACATTAGAGAAAAGAAGTTCTAGATTCTTCAGACGCGGAGACTCACGGGAGTGGCGAGAATCTTGCAGAAGGACCTGTAGTCTACTATTTTGCAAACTTTGTTGCAGGAACCATTCCTTCCTTTGGGATGAAACTGGGCGGTTTGAGAAAACAAGGCTGTTGAGAATTCTTACCAGCCCCATTTGGGGGATCCTCCCTGCCCACCCTTTTCCCGGGAGAAGAGAAGAGAAGGCCCAAGAGGGGCACCAAGGAGGGTTGTAGCCTTTGCAAATGTTCACAACCCAGGGGCGGAGGGGTCCCCAGGAACCCAGAATTCGGGGACACTTCTGGTGAGGAGTTGGCTTCTCCTGGTTCGGCATGATCCCATGGGAAACTCAAGAGACTTGCCTGCAGAGTCCTTGGGCCTGTGAGCTTTAGTCTGTCTCGCCCAGGGCTGTCTGTCCCCGGGGACTCTTCTCTGCTGGCCCAAGGCTATGGAAAGAGAGCCAGAGACAGTGCCCACATTCTCTCTACGGCAAAGGCGTTTTGCCCGAGCAGCCCCTGCTCTTGGTGGTGGTGTAGTGGGGAGCCGTGTCTCATTAGAATTGTCCACAGTCCAGTTGGGGAGCAGAGGGGAGGAAGGGAGGGGTCAAGGTCACGCTCATGTGGCCTCCTGGCCAAGTAGCCCCAGCCCCTGTCTGTCTGCCTCCCTGAACCGTGGCTGCCCATCGCAACGGCCCCAGATGACCCCCAGGCGGTGCCGGGCAAAGAGGTCGAGCTGGCAAATCAGCGCCGCCCGCCCCACCACCTGTTCACGGGCACACCCAGGGCCGCTCCTGTCTCCGAGCCCGAGCCTTCAGGCGGGTGCCCCTGTGCCTCCCGGCCTCCCGGTACCGGTCCCTGTCCCTCTATAATGGCACCAAGTCCAAGTGGGTCCTCCGTGATGCACACCACACTGCTGCAGCTCATAGACCGACACGCTGGGGGCCTCGGCCGCCGTGCACCCCCACAGCCGCTCCTGCTCTTTGGGCCCCACGTCCCTCCTGCAGCATCTACCTGGGTCCCTTCTACCCCCTTCTCACTCCTCCAGGCCACACCTTCCCTTTCTGGAGGATCTGCCCATGGCCAACTCTGGGTGGGGCCAATAGGCTTACGTAAAGGGGGTTGTTATAATGGGGACATCCCAGCCATGGCTGACCCACGAGGGAAAGAACTCGGTGGCCGGCCATCTGCCTCTTCCATGAAGCCGCCCCCCCCTTACCTCCCTCTGCTCCACCGTGGCTCAGAGCCCCCTCCTCTGTGTCCCAGAGCCCCCGTTCCCCTCTATCAGTGCCCTTGCCCCATTATGGGAATTACTGCTTCTCATCTGCTTCCCCCCGCTTGGCTGGGGTCCCAGGAGAGAGGGGCTAAGCCTTCTTTAGCCTTCTGTCCCCAGCACATTGCGTGGACACACGACATCCCACGGGCTCCTGCTGTTTGAACATCTTGATCAAACAACGGAGTGTATCTTTTCTTACAGGCAGCTGGGGAGGGTAAAAATAAGTCTCCCCAAAGGGCACAGAGGATGAGGCATGTGCCCAGGAAGGGCTTGGAAGGCCTAGGAGGGGACGGCGACACTGGCTGGACGAGCTGGTCCGAGACTCTGAAACTCAATGTTCCAATTCACTTTGGCAACCCCTGACGGCTTGTCGTGCCAAGGAAGTTATTGACATTGAAATTGAAATTGAAATTGAGTTAGGAGAGGGGAGGGAAGCCTGCGGGAGCCATGCAAATCAGTGTGAGGGAGATGGAGACATTCCTATTCTGGGAAGCTCTTTATTATCCCAAGTTCCCAGCTCCTGTTTATTCATAACCTGTTGCCACTAATTGGCCTTTCATCTTTCTCCAGCTCGAAGGCTGCGGGATTGGGCCGAGGTCACTTCATCCAAGCTCCTCCCAACAGCGGCTCTGGTTGGGAGACCCTCCCGTCTGCCAGGAGCCGTGGAAAGCACTTTACGGGGATCGGTGCTACCAGCCATGATCTTAAACCCCGGCCCTTCTCGACCACCCAGTCTTACCCCACTCCTTACTTGGGAATCCCCACCGTAGCAGCCCTGACAGGTGGGCGGCCAGCCCGTAATTGAATGACTTCAATGACAGGGAGATCACTACCTCACTCACAGCCTGTTTTGTTTGTTGGACAGCTCCATTGTTATAGACGTTCTTCTTGAGCTGAAATGTGCCTCTCCAGTGGTTGCCATGGGTACTGTGCCTCCCCCGTCCCCCCCCACCCCAACCCGAGCCTCCGCAGGGAACACCCCTGTCTGCGGTCAGGGAGGCAGACAGACGGTGCTTTGAGGTGAGATGGATGGTGCTCTGGGCACCCCTCTGGGGTTGGGGAGACCCTGAGTGACCCTGTCTCCAAGAAGACAACCCAACTGTCACTCCCCTGCATGTGCACGTGTTCCAGCCCCCCTACGTGCACTCCCGTCTGTCACTCGCTTGCTCTCATTTATCACCTCTCTGTCACCCAGGCATCATAAAACGGAGCCCAGGTGCGAGAGAGTCAGCTGCAATCAGAGGGATGGGAAGGCAGATTGCAGGCAGACTGACACACGGACAGGAAGTCGGGCGGCCTTCCGGAGAGATGAGTGCAGCAGGCGGGAACAAGTCTAACAATCTTTCCTGAGGACCAACGGACACACAGCTAGGCCGGAAAGACAGAGAGCGGGCATGGAGCAGGGGCAGAGTCGGGCAGATACCTGGACAGGTAAGACGAGTGGGCGTCTCTGCTGGAGAAAGGGGCCCTTGTGCCCCTGAGATCCCAGGCTGCTCTCCTGGGCTCTGAGGCCTGCTTCGCTGAGAAGTTCCTAAGGAGGAGTCTGAGCACTGCGGGGAGAGAACATGCCCGCCTCACATCCCAGGAGGGCCAGATTCCCCAGCCGGGTGGACAGTCTCTGTCCTCATCCTCCCAACACCCTCTCTGCCCTCCCAAGGCAGCCTCCTGTGGGCCACCCACCGCAAAGGGACCAGAAGGGGAATCTACATCACCTTCTGGAAGCTTCCACAGATTGGCCACTGGGAGTATATCCTCTAAGAGAGGGGAACCAAAGGAGATGAGCTTTGGTGTTCACTGAGCACCTGCAGTGAGCCGGACTCCTCGCACTTACCGTCTCCCTCAGTGGCACTTCTACCCCTCACGGGTGTGACTACCCATTCAAGGAAATGGAACATCCGAGAAGTAAAATGACTTGACCAAAGCCCTTCGGCTAACGAGGGGCAGAGGTTAGATTTGCACCTGGGTCCGCGTGACTTCAGGATCACACATTCTCTCCACTCCCCATGCCATCTCCAGAGGACGCCCACGTGCGTGGATTCCCTATTTTCTCGGGAGGATGAGGCAGCCATGTGAAGACGCGGGTGATTTATGTCCTCAAGGAAGTTCCCACTGGAGGAGGCTGCGAATTGGCCCAGAAATAGCAGATGATGTCAGCCAGGGCATCCCCCCCCCCCCGGGCCCTTGGCATCGCCCTCATGGGACCGTCACCAGAATTGATGCCCCAACAATTACAGAATTGGATTTGCCCTTCTCTGGCTCGGCTTGCTCAGACGTCATCCCTGGGGCTCAGGGAACACTTGTCTAGTTGCCCAGCTCCCCCATCGTCACGTACACCCTCCCCGCCTCCCCGGCCAGGAGCAGCAGGAGGCTATAATGTATTCTGGCTGCGTTGGGCCGTCCACGCATCACCCAGCAGAAGCAGTTTCTATCCTGAACCGCCTGACCTGGCCCCACTTTTACGTCACACTTCCCAAACTGTTTCTCATTCTCCAAGTGCCTCATTTCCTGGCTCTTTTTTCCACTTTAGAGCCTCACCTGTCGCTCAGCCCCAGGGCTCGGCACTCTTGGCTGCACCTTTTGCTCCTTGCCCGACCTTGACTTAGATTCCTCCTCGGACTGCTGTCATTGGTCATTTAGGATAAAGGCAGGGATGAGCTGGAGCCTCTCTCTTCCAGCTCGCAAGAGCCAGCTGTGCACATCTCTCTCTCCACGTTCAGGGGTTTCGTGCTCGTGAACTGAAATCAGTCACGGTAGGAGTGTTTACACCAGAGAAATTGACAGACCGCAGATCGGGGCCTTATTCTTGCAGGGAGACAGCCAGGCGTTAGCCATTTATGAGCGCATCTCTGGATAAAGGACTTGCCCAACCAACACCAGCCACAGAAGTCCCACATTCAGCATAGTGGATAACAATCCAATTACCTTCACCCCAGACCTCTGATGGGGCTCCTGGTGAGACAGCTTGGCCCCATTCCACCTGGAAAAACTGAGGCTACGAGGAGATCCAGCCCGAGGTCATCTCATAGGTCAAGGTCAGGGCCAGAATTGGGACTCTGTGGCCTGAGTGAGGCCTCTCACACCCTCTGCAGGCTGCCTCTTGGGTCAGGTCTCAGGAACAGCAGGATCAAGATGGCTTTGGCCCAGGTCAGAGCCTTTGGCAGATCCTGTCTGGAATGGTGTAGGGCCAGCCTTGGCATGGCGATGAGGGGTCCTCTTCTGTCCTGCAACCAGTAACAGAGGCTTCACACACAGCATCCTCCTACCAGCTGCTAAGGAAACAGGAAAGAGTTGCACTAGTCCCGCAGGTCCAAGCCATTCCCAGGTCATCTAAAAGCTCAAGGGCAAGAGTGGACGATGGCAATGGGCACGGTGTGGGGTGGGGAAGCCCGAAGAGGATGGACATAGCCCATCCCACGGTGTCCTATGTAGAGTGTCCATGTCGCTAGAAGGTGTGGTGGCGAAAGATGGACTTAAAGTGGCTGGAGGCCACACACACACACACTCACACACATTCATGGGCACAAAGTGTCATGATTCCTGGGGCAGGCACGCATACTCCTCCACGGCAAGACAAAACTCACGCACCCTGAGCCATGCTGGCAAACAGACACACAGAAGCCTGCTCGCTCCCAAATGTGTACACGCAGAGAAGTAAACATCCAACTGGAGACGCGCTTACACAGCCGCACACGCTGAGAACATTTGCTCTTCGGCAGCCCCTCTTAGCAACCAACCTGAGGCTGCCCGTTCCCCTGGATTCCGCACTGACCCCCTCCCTGGCCTCCTGGCCTCCAGTCTCGGACTCTGCACTGGAGACACAAGATTCTGATCTTGACCGTCTCCCCCATGGAGGGTTTCAATGGCCCCTCGCTGCCTCTGGCATGAAGAACTCAGACCCGCATTCAAAGCCCTGGGAAATCCAGTCCTTCTATCTACCCGGCTGCTGCCTCCCCGCCCATCTCCGCATCTCCCCATCCCTCACCTCTCACCGTCCCTGCATTGCTTCTCCTCCAGCTCCCTCCAGGGCAATCCTCCGTGTTACAAAGATCAATACTTCGCTAACACCTATCACTGTCCCAGATAGAAGAGGTCGCTGGTGCCTCTGAGCAAACCTGTGTCCTTGTCTGTCCTCTTCTGGGGCCCTTGGCCATGTCCGGCTTGCGTGAGAGAGACTGGGGCCATGCCCTGCCTTGCCCACTGCCCTATAGGCTCTCCACAGCTCATTTCCTGTCTGTCTGAGATTCTGGCACGCACTAGGGCCCTCCAAAAAGTTTTGTAGGCAGGTGAGTTGGACCATTGCCCCCTTCTCATCACCTCCTCCCTTGCGTTCCCTCTTCTCTTATTTTTGATGGGTCTGGCTCTCTGTGTTCGAGAAGGTTCTCTGGAAGTGAAGCCCCCCCTCCATGCTGGAAGGATTTGGGAAGGCCTGTCAGTCACCCCACGGCCTGGCAGCAATCCTCAGACTAGAGGGAGCCTCCAGGGACCACTAAATCCTCCCCTTCTGTGTGCAGGCACTTGATTGGTCACTAGCAGATCTCAGAGACAACTACAGATTGTCCCACTCCGCTCCCCAAATCCTGCAGGAATCTCTGGGGAGCTTTGCTCCTGGAATATCCCGCCTCATGCTTGACTTCAGGAGATAGAGAATTGTAGCATTTAGAGAGACTTTAGCCAATCTCTTATCTCACCCAGACTCAGAGCCTCCTCCCATGCTGTGCCGGCTCCTGGAATGTCTCCAGGGCCGGGGAGCTCGCTCCTGCCAAGGTCTCCTTGCCTCCTAGGACCCATCGCTGATCCAGCGCAACCCTCGGAGGCCACAGCACTCTTCAGCAGCCCGCAGGCCTCTGAATATCACGAGCAAATGGCACAGCTGTGTCGGCTCACTCGACCATTGCCACAGCACGGATTCCGCGCCCTTGCCCTTGTCTGGGTGCCTGTCCATTTGCCATACCTTTCTCAAGGCAGCAGATAAAATCAGCCCTGCTACCAGGGCCAGTCTTCCCCCACTACCTCTGACTCGGCACAACCTGGGGCTCTCAGCCCTCCCTGCTGCCTCCAGCTCTTGTCCCACCCCTCCCACCTGACCGATGTCCATGGTCCTTTGGTCCATTTCCAAGGCACCCGAGGGCTCCTGGCAGGGAGGTATCTCTTACCCCTGGGACAAGAGCTCTGGGTTTGGACTGAAGGTAGACCGGGGTTCAACCATGTGCTCAGCTGCTGATTGTGTGTGAGCTGAGGCAAGGTGCCCCACCTCTCCGAGCTCCTCTTCCCTTCTGGAGTGAGGAGAGTCACCCCTTCCTTGCTGAGTGCTCTGGGGATTAAATGCAATAGTAGACCTAAAGTCCCCAAGACAGTGCCTAGCCCAGAAGCTCATTAAACCTCCCCTGCACCCCAACCCTCCCACTGGGGAGCCTAGCGATGCCGGCCCCTTCCAACCCTGGGTGGAATGGATTTAGCGAGCATCTGTGCAACCCTCTATCAGGGGCTCTGGTAAAAGCAAGATTCATAATGTCTAATGTGTTTCTTTCAACTACTAATTTAATAATTCTGCTAAAAAATGAGCTCGTTTGGCCCTCGATTGGCTTCCCAGAGGCCTAACTCCTATTGCTCATGACTTCATTAACTTCCAGACACACACATTCTCCCCGCCACCCCTTGTTTTTAAGGAGGCAAGACTGCATTTGATCAATTGTAATGCTCCTGGCTCTTCCCTGCCCCTCCTCGCCATGCGTCTCCTTGGGAAGATCAGGGCAGGCAGGCTCTCCTCTGCCTTCTCGTCGCTCCTTCCCTCTCCTTATCAGCCGAGAGAACGAGCTTCTGCCCATCGGACCAAGGTCTCAACATCCAGGAGGACCAGCGGGTTCTGGTTACAAGAGCTCGGCCGAGTGCGAGGATGAGCTTTCGTCCCGAGCTGTGTGCTCCTGCAAGAGCCCAGTGTGATACACCGTAGTGAGTTTCATGGGCCTGAAGATACCATACACAACCGGCCAGCTGTATGCCATCGGGCAGCGCATTCTCATCGTTGGAAGGTCTGATGTTTGAGAGATTTGACTTTTACTCCTATCTCCTTGCCAGGCACCTTGTACCATGTTTTCCATCCCTTTCTCAGCTCCAGCCTCACCAGCAATGGAATCTGAACCTTGGGTCCATGGATCCTTGAGGGATGGATGGGTGGGACTCAAGGGGGCACCGGTCCTCATGAAATTAAGCGCAGAATGTTCTGTACTTGGGCATGTATTCAAACCTCTTCATCGGATTCTCAAAGGTATCTCTAATCCAAAAAAGAAAAGATTAAGAGCCAATGCTAGACCAGGCGTAAGCAGATAGAAAATACTATAGGCTTTGAGGATAATACGGTCCCAAATACTCAACGCTGTTGCTATAGTGCAAAGGTGGCCATAAGGAAGAGGTCTACAAACGGACATCGCAGTGTTCCAATAAAACTTTATTCACACAATCAGGTATCTGGCAGGGTTCAGTCCACAGGCTAGTTTGTCGACCCCTATTATAGAAGGATTTCTGGTTTTGAGGAGGAGATTAGAGTAGGTCCCCCTTCAGATGCTCTCCAGATCATCCATTCATTTAAACCTTCATTCATTCAATTTGTTATCTAAATGTATACCAAGGTGCTGCCATGTGCTAGGCCTTCTGCTCAGTACAGAAGAAGGGATAAGACACTAACACTCCCCTCAAAGATTCTGCAGCCCAGTAGGAGAGACCTTCACAGAAACAAGTGTCCTTTGGTACAATAAGGACTATGATGGAAATTTGTACAAAAGACAGTAGTGACCAAAAAGAGACCTCAGGGAATAAGGGAGAGGCCTAGACAGGTGCTGACAGAGTAGGAGACACTGGAGGCATGATCACAAGAAGGAAGGGGAATTTTCCAAGCGGGTGACCGGGCGGGTACCCCAGGCAGAGGACCACAGTGAAGGCAAAGGCACTGAGGCATGAGTGGTGTTTAGGTAACGGTAAGAAAAAGCCTAGAACTAGAGTGTGGGGTGCAGGTGGGTGTCAAAGGGAAGGGGAGCTAGAGGAAAAGACAAGGCGATGGTCTTTCAACCCAAGGTGAGGACTTTTGGTTCATTCTGAAGACGACAAGTATATAAGTATAATTTCTCCCCTCATCTCCCTTCTTCTGACATTGTTACATTTGGTACTAACTCAGGTTTTACTACGCCATGACTTTGATTTTTCCCAGTTCAAGCCAAAGCGCAGGAAGTTGGATTTGGTGAGGGAGGGGTTGGTTACCCTCCAAATGACTGAAAAGCAAATCCAACTTGCCCAAATCAAGGGCTCCAGTATTCTCCATCTCTCTCCCCTTCTCCTCCCTTTGTCACTCTCTTTCTTTATCTGGGTCTTTTTCACTGATTGGATTAGGTGCTCAGAAGAAGGATAGCACAAAGTCACCAGGAAAATGTCTGTAAAAATGTAATCAAAATGAAACATTCCCATTCATAAGAGCGCACTACGGAGACAATATTCATGCACTCCAAAGACTTTAGAGTGAGTCCTTGGTTCTTCCCCAGGAATGGCTTCAGTTCCAGAGGCTTCTAATCTTTGAGGGCTGTGGGTGAAGGTAGAGGCAGGAATCAGAAAACGTGTAATTGCGCTGACCTCTGACTTCCTACGGGCAGCCCCGACCTTGAGGCAACAGGAGTGAATACAAAAACCACCCAGTGCAGCCACAGACGGCGTCTTCTTTCCCTGGGTGGTCACTTTCCACCTCGGATCTAGGATTTCAAATCCTTATGCTAGTGCGTACTTTACTGTTTCTTAGATGGTTGTTGGCTCCCTTAGGGATGGGGCCGTGTCCCTCTCGTATTCCCAGCATTCAGCATAGCCTGGGGGAACAGCTGGGGGCTCAGATGAATTCGTGTGCAGCCTGTCTACTCCCCGTTTCTTCCAGGATCCAGTTCGTGATGTTATGATCTTAAACGAACATGACCCACAGGCTCGGAGCTCTGGAATATGGGTCACAGAAGACCTGGAAGGTCGACCACACCCCTCCCCTTCTGGCTCTCCATGGCTAACTCTTCAGTGGCTCTCATTAGTGCCATTCATCAAGTGTTTCCAGCTCTCTGACTTCGAGGCACGTGATAGGATTGTATTTCCTGGTCCTCCATTGTTGGAGGTATCACGTGACTAGTTCCAACCAATGACGCATGAATAAAAGTAGCCACGTGACTGGTTCTGGCCTATGGGGTGTGAGTGCAAGTGTCGCTTTCAGGCTACTTAATTTCTAGGGTGAGACCTCAAAGTGCTCTTCTGTCTGACACAGGGACTAGTGATGTCCAGGATTGTGGCTGTTGCATCATCCCAGGTACTTGAGTCTATAGGAGTCACCCAAATGAGAAAAGCCCATAGAGATGTGTGCATGAGTGAGAAATAAACCTTTGTTGCTTTAAGCCACTGAGATCTGGGGCTTGTTTGTTACCGCAGCATAACCTAGCCTCATCCTAACTTATCATTTCCCCCTAATTCCTCTCCTTCCTTCCACTCAGCCAGGCAACCCAAGATCCCCTCTCTCCCCAGCTGGCTATGTAACCAACTTTATCCTCTCTTCTCCATGCAGTTATTCATCTCTTTAACAAACATGCACCGAGCATCAGCTCCCAGGAGACAGGATGGTAAGAGCTAGAGAGACAGAGATGGACCAGACGAGTCCCCAGGGACTCACAGTCTGTGCCCTGGCCTGTGCACCTCTCCACTTCTGATCTCGGTCACTCCAGTGCTCCCACCACTGCCATCTGGCTTGTCCTTGGAGATGGAGGTCGAGGTCAGGAAGCTCCCTCCTCCTCCGCCAAGGGCCCTTGTCACCCCCAGGGTCTCTGATGATCCCTGAGCCTTTCTTGGAAAAAGTTCCTTTACTGTGAGGTTGGATGGCCCAAGAGGCCTGGGTCCCTGCACAGAAGCCCGGGACCCCACGGTGAGACAGTGTGATGGAGCGTGGGATGCCGGCGAAGTCTTTGATTCTTTTACTGGTAAAGAAACCAAAACCCAGAGAGGAGCAACGATGTGCCCGGGGTCACCCAGCAGGATGGTCACAGGGTCAGACCTGGAATTAAGACCGTCTGCCTTTGAAAGAAAGGATTCCTGCCCTGCACCTCAGTGCATCCTTAGCACAATAAGAGAACAGCCAAGGATGCGAGAAGAAGCCACTTTTTCCCTGTAGATACAAGGCCTGAAGACACGAGCAGCAGGGGGCTATGTGGGGAGGGACATATCTATGAGTCTGGGGAGAGAGGACAGTCACATTCAAGGGAGGGGATAGAGAGCCGTGATGTCACTAAGGAGAGGCAAAATGAAGAGGAGGTCTTGGCCCATGTCAACCATTCCCTTACCTCCAAGCAGGTGCCCCTCTGGGCCACCACCCCTCCACTTCACGCTGTCCCCCGGAAAAGACCCCTCCTCCAACCTGAGACAGGCTTGGCACATCCCCTACAGGTGTCCGGGCAACTAGGGGGTTGACTCTTTTCAAGGATCTTCAAGTCCTGAGACGAATCCTCTGCGCTTTTAAATCCAGGAGTGGAGGAAGGAAGAGGGGCAGAGGGCCAGATCTGGGTACTGAGTCCCTCATACCTAGTGTCCTCCCTGTGGGGGCCACAGCACCCTTCAGCCTGCTCCCATCTTCAGCCCCTCCCACCTCCTGTGCAGACAGGGGTAACGTTATGTGGCAAGGTGACCCTGTCCCCAGTTCTGAGGTAGATGGGGAAGCTGAAGACTAAGCAATTAACACACAGTCGGGAGTAGAGGTGCCCAGGGAAATTTCCCGCAGAAGCGAGCCTGGCAGATGAGGAGGCTCAGCAGGGGCAAGCAGCGGGTGGGGGCAAGGCAGGGAAAGCCACAGGCAGCCGCCATTGCACATTGCCTGCTTCTTCTTCTCTGGAAAGAAGCCACTCTGGTGGGGGCAGCGGGGCCAGGGAGAAGAAAGATATGGGGTCCTGGACAGAGAAGGGTCCCCACAGGGGCACTGGAGCTCAGGCCTGCGGGGAGGACTTCCCCTCTGTGTCCTTCCCTGGGGAGGGGCGGCCGCATGGGTCCCTGACTCCCAGGAGCTAGCTCTGAGGAGCTCACGGCGCTCTGAAGTCACGGTACACACCCAACATGGCAACGGCAAACACACGTCCTCTACGGCAGCACACATGATGCACAGCGCCACGGCGGGCACACACACTCAGCCACACACACCACACACAGCAAGAAGCACGCAAGCACAGCCACGCATAGAGCCGCATACAATACTACACACACTCACACACGCAATCACACACATGTACGTGCGCGTGCGCACGCACACATGTGCACAGGGGTGCTATTACTGCCGAAGTTTCCCCAGGCCCCCCTCCCACGTGTCCCCAAGAGGAACCGCAGCCCTGGAGCCACCTCCTCAGAGAGGACTCTCCCCTCCTGTGCCTCCCCCCTGCATGACTCACTCCCAGCAGACAGTGTGAGTGGCTCTGAGCCGCACTCCAGGCACAGGAAACACAGGTCCATGGCCTGGCTCTGCTGCTCTCTGCCTGGGAGATGGTGGCGGGGGTGCGGAGTGGCAAGTCACAATGTCTCTGGGCCACCGTTTCCTCCTCTGTCCAATGGGGTCATAGGAGGAATAAGAAAGAACAGCGCCTACCTGTGGGATTGGGATGAGGTCTAATGAAAGGTGAGGTGAGGCAATCCCCAGACCTGCGAGCAGAGGCCCAGCCCTCAGGCACGTGCAGACATCCCAGGGCCCTCTCTGCTGGAACCCTCGTCAGCCAGCCGGGTCTGGTCTGATCCTGATTAACCTCGAGGCAAAACCGTCATCCACAAAGACCCTCTCATTCCAGGTTTGACTCTGTGTCTAACACGTGCTCATTCATTCATCCATTCAACAGTCAAGGAATCCTGGATGCAAGGTGCTGTGTATGATATTAGGACACGGTACCCATACCAATGTATGGGGTTTTCCCCCACCCCACCGTGCAACCTTCCAACACCAGCTGGGTATCCTATAATTCAACTCAATTCTGGCACGATTTACCTGGAGAGAGCCTCAGACCCCCCAGGTTGAGGGCTCAGACCTACAAGACTGTCTCCTCCACTTCCCCACCCCCCCCCCCACAGGTGTCACCTGTGCTTTGACTGACCAGCTCTAGACTGGAGGTTCCGACGCTGCCCACTTCTTGAGTTTGGTGAATTCGTCGGAGCAGCTCACAGATCTCAAAGAAACATTTTCCTTGCTGGATTATTGGTTTATTATAAAAGGATACAACTCCAGAACAGCCAGATGGAAGAGATGCATAGGACGAGGTCTATAGAAATGGCGCAGAAATTCCATGCTCTCAGAACGTCCCATGCTCCCTGCAGTCGCTACATGTCCACTTACCTGGAAGCGCTCAGAATCCACCTTGTTGGTGTTTATGGAAATTCCAATCCATGAGCATGGTTGGTTAAATCACTGGCCATTGGCAATGGCGCACAATCTCCAGCCTCTCCCCTCTCCTCTCTCCAGAAGTTAGGGAGGGACTCAAAGTTCCAACTTTCTAATCACAGGGTTGGCTCCCCTGGTAACCAGTCCCTCTCCTTAAGTGACTTAGGGGTCTTCCAAAAGTCACCTCATTAACATAAAATTACACCTTTTAGGGAGAGGTGGGGGGGGAATGGGGTAACCGGGCGATGGGCATTAGAGAAGGCACGTGATGTGATGAGCACAGGGTGTTTGTTATATGCAACTGATGAATTATTGAATACTACATCTGAAACTAATGATGTACTATATGTTGGCTAATTGAATTAAAATTTTAAAAAAGACACTTTTGCTCTAATCACTTAGGAAATTCCAAGGGTTTTAGGAAATCTCTGTGTCTGAAATGGGACGAAGACCAACTGTATCTTTCTTAGTGTAAATCACAATATCACACATTTAAAAACGGGCGGTGCCTCTCCGGCGGCTCACGGGCCAACTCAGCATTCTCGGCCCTGGTTATCTGATAGAATCCTGGCCTGGGAGGCTTTTAAAAACACTGGCGCCTGGACCCCATCCCCAGAGAATCGTAGTTAATTGATCTGAAATAGGGCCCAGGCAACCATTTTTAAAAAGCCACCGCCCCCCGCCAGATGATTCTAATGCACAGAGCTTGAGACCCACCCACCTGGTGGGAAAGTTAGACATACACCAAAAGACAGAAGGGGACATTTTTGCAAGATACACACACAGTAATAAGAGCTAACCTCTACTGAGCCATTCTGGGTGTGTGTGTGTGTGTGTGTGTGTGTGTGACCAGCAAGGTGCCAAGTCCTATGTGAGCATATATGATTTTCCCCCAAGCCCAGGAAGGCATGCCCCGTGCACCCATTTTACAGAAGAATAAATGAAACTCAAGAGATCAGGAATTACTCTGGGGCAGGACCTCTTCAAAAAGGCGGCATTCGTGTTAAAATTTTAAAGATAGAATTTTGCCTGAGATGGAGAAACAGAAAGATGCAGCGTTCTCGACTATGTCTGGCAATTAGAATCCATGACCTGGGGAGCTCATCAGATGCACAAGAGGGTGGGCTGGGGGTACGGAGGCACTGCTGTCTGGGATGTCCCCACCGAAGGGGACGAGTGGGAGCTTAGATCACAGAGGCTGGTGGAGGCCGTGTTATGGGAAGAGAACATTAGAGGACAAATAAAAGGCAGAGCTCTTGTCCCCGGCAGGTAACAATTCCGACCCCTTGTCATTATCCCCAGAGGTGGCAAGGATGAACACAGAATGTCAAAATAGGGTCAGCGATGCTAGACCCTGCAGGAGTTCGTGGGGAGGACATTGAAATTATATCCTTAACTTTTTTGAAACGGCGAAATGGAAATCAACCACATACCTTCTATTCAGAAGTAACAAAGTGTGGAAGGGAGAGATTTGAACTAGGGGTCAAAGGCCAAGTTCATTTTGCTCTCCTAGCCTGGGCTCAGTCATCTGTCAAATGAGGGCGGGGATGGTTGCGTCTCAGGGTTTTCAAAGCAAGTGCTGGAGATCCCCGTCTCCAAGGGATACTGGCGTGGAGAGAGTAAGTGGGGGTCTCCAGGCCCCACCCCACTCTACAACAGGGCACTTCTGGTTCCTTCTGTTTTCCGTATGGGCTGCCATGTGCATGGAAATCTAAGCAGAAATCACTGAGAACCCCAGGCTCCATAAATCATAGAACTCCTTGCTGCTGTCTGCTGTATTGGGGAAAAAATTGCTATGAATACAAAAAAAAAAGTTTCAAATACCAACATGATGTCCAGTTATAAAAGCAGAAGCCCCACCCAGGACTCCACCCTAAAGTCCCCCTTTCCACAAACTTCCACACTAAACTGCCACTCAGTTTCTCAGTATCACACGTTTATTTGAGAAGAGATCCCACAATGGACAATGGGGAACTAGGGTTTCGTGCCGGGCGCTAGGGATGGATGTTTCCAGGTGATTTCCATGCGGTGACTTTTCTAATGCTCCCAGTAATAGCTCAGGTAGGCTACTATTTCTGTTCCCATTTTACAGATGAGGACTCTGAGGAAGAAAGAAGCCCAGCCCAAAAACAGTCATCTAGTTAGTAAGCCATGGAATAGAGCTATGCACCTAGGCGGTCACCCGCAAGTCTACATTCTAGAACACCATGCTGTGAGCTCTTACCACGAAGTGAGAGGTCAAGCAGAACAAAGGCAGGTGTATGACCCGGGTCGAGGGATAATGTAAGGAATTGTAAATCTTGCTTCTTTGCAATCACCAGACCAAGAACATGCCTGGACTAGCCCACTCACCCAACAACGAGAGCGAGACACATCTAGAGCGAGCTACACTCCACCAGCCAACCCCATCCTAGGTCAGCCCCCCACTGACCTCCTCCCAGGTGTATGGGGAGCCCAGCCAACACTGCCACACAACCACGGTTGGCTTAAATCAGTGACTCTCCACGTGAGAGTAAGTCCTTCTATTTTAAGGTTTGTTAAAGTAACATTGTTGCCGCCATGCTTAACTCAGGCAGATATCAACCCAGGAGCTGAGACCCAGCTAACAGAGGAAATGGAAGGAGAGGAATTATCGAAGACACAATTCAAGTATATTTCCCAGCACTAAAGGATAAGAACCTCCAGATCAAAGGACCGGCCAAGTACACAGAACAATCCATAGACCCACCCCAAGGCACTCTGCTGTAAAATGCCAGAACTTATGGACAAAGAGAGGATCCTAAGAGCTTTCAGCAAGGAAAAAGCAGATTTCATAGAAAGGAACATGAGTCAGGATGGCTATAAGGCTTTTCAAGAGCAAAACTGCCTACTAGGTAACAGTAAATTCTTTTAAATTCTTTTTTTAAGATTTTTTTTATTTATTTGACAGAGAGAGAGATCAAAGTAGGCAGAGAGGCGGGCGGGGGGAGCAGGTTCCCTGCTAAGCAAAGAGCCCGATGCGGGGCTCGATCCCAGGACCCTGAGATCATGACCTGAGCCGAAGGCAGAGGCTTTAATCCACCGAGCCCCTCTTTTAAATCCTTTTAAACAGTGAATTCTTTTAAATTCTTGGGAGACATTGTTTTCAATAAAGAATTCTATACCTAGACACACAATTAAGGTATAAGTTGATTATAAGTATTTTTTTAGATATGGAAGGATTCCAAAACTTCACTTGGCACACCTTTTCACTTAGTAAGCTATCAGATGATATGTTCCAGCCAAAGTAGGACGTAGATCTAAAAAATAGAATCCAGGAAACAGGATATTAGGCATAGGAGGCTGGCAGAGGAAACTCCCAGGATGAAAACTTTGCAGCAGGCCTCCAGAGTCACAGGTCAGAGGGAAACAAGAAATTCAGGGCTCCAGGAGGGAAGAATCCAAAGAAACAGGAGGGATTTCTAGAGCTGATATAAGACCATGCTTGTGAACAAAATATTGATAATAACGATATGGCAGATCTGAGGCTCCATTTGGAAAAAGTTTCAAAAACAATGCAGTTAAGGGACGCCTCGGTGGCTCAGTCAGTTAAGCATCTGCCTTCGGCTCAGGTCATGATCTTGGGGTCCTGGGATTGAGCCCCACATCGGGCTCCCTGCTCAGCGGGGATTCTGCTTCTCCCTCTCCCTCTGCCCCTGTTTGTGCTCTGTCTCTCTATGTGGCAAATAAATGAATAACATCTTCAAAAAACAATGCAGTTGAAAGCGTGAGGTGCTTGTTACCTCCGGGTACATTTTTCCGAGTGGTTAATACTAGATGTCAGTGATAGACAGTAAGAGTTTATTCCTCAATTACATCATGTTCCCGCACGGGGCAGCCAGTGCTCCCTTTGGAGGACCCCGTGGAGCCCACAGCCTACAAGCAAGGGCTTCTCCTCGTGAGGGAAGAGAGAGATGGGAGAGGCAGACAACCTTTTCAGGACCGTAGCCCAAAGGGAGAACTCTAGTCACACAGCCCCTACCTAACTGGAACAGAAGTGGAGAAATGTAAGGACCAGACAAATCAGCTGAACAACACCAACTTTCTTTGCCACGATAGAAAAAAATATGAGAAAGAAAATCGTAATCCATGGCTCGCCTCTCAGCAGCATCGTCACGTTCTAGATTTGACTAAAATGTACGGTCTATCTGTATAAGGAAGAAGAGACAGAAGTGAGGTGGGCATCAGAGCGAAATCCCTGCCTACCGTAGCGGGAAGTCAATAGATGGTATCTAAAACTGATAAAGCCAGAAACAGCATCGTATTTGTATTACTTCAAAATACGAAGGCGCACAGCAAACAGGATGCCGAAAGAGCTAAAAATATGCTATCCCTGTGAAAAGCAAGAGTAGAAGGAGGAAGGGTAGGGAAAGTCTGTGCTTTCTTATTATAAGCCTCTTGGTATTAAAAAAAATTTTTTTTTTGATTTGCAGATATATTATTTGGACAATTTTTAAGGCAAACCAAAAAAGCAAATGCTAAAAATAAAATCCCCTGCATTTGCTAATCATTAAGGACTGCTCAGTTCTGACCTTCTAAGGTTCTTGAAGTCTAAGCATCCAGGGGAGAAAGCTTGTGTCACAGTTGAGATTTGTCTGAATGCAAACTGTCGCAGGCCCTGGACGGAGAAGTCGAAACAAAGAAAGGTCACCGTGTCGTCCTGAGCACGTGAGGTCATCGTGGGATCTCGCACTTGAGCTGCAGCCAAGGGGATCTGGAATGGGCAAGACCCAATCCTGGCACCGAGGAAACTTCCGGAGTCCCCCGGGACCCCACCGGACCTGGCACCAGCCTCCCTGGGGCTCTGGAGAAGAACACGGCCCGTTAATGCCCCATGGCCCCCTGGCAGGTACGGTGGGCACCAGCTCTAATGAGAAGTGACAGGTACAGTTGCTGGGAAAACATCCCGGCCTAGAGCTCAAGCTGCCCAGAGCGGCTGGGGGCTTCTCAAGCTGTCAGGAGGGTCCCCACACGCTTCGATGCCACAGCCAATCTGGTCTTGAGCATTAGCATCTCATTAACCTAGGCTGAGGCCAACCTGGGGCCTGGTGCCCAGCCCAGCTTCGAGTGGAAGGGACACTGAGACCCCGGGTGGACAGAGGGGAGGAGCCCAATGGTGGCACCCTGCTCCAGAGCCCTGTCCCGTGTCAGAGGAGACCCAGCGCAGCCCTGTGCGCAGTCTGGGCACGGACACTGCCTTTGCTGTCCTCCCAGAGCACTCTCCCTAGTATCACAAGAATGTAAATGGGAGCTCCTAGAGGCCAAGGGTCTCACCTAAGCCATCCGGCCATTCCTAGCTTTGGACCCTTCAGAGGCTGCAGATGACGTCAGCATTGGCCCTCCAGAGTTTGGCCCCTGCCTCCTGCTCCCACCTCATCACTCCCTAGCCCTGGTCCTAGCTCCGCCCTCTCTTCCAGGTGAGATGAATGCAAGCCACGCCCACTCCTGGGCAACAACGGGGATGCTACCTGATGCGGAGAACCGGAAGCAAACCGGAGGCCCAGAAAGGGTTTTGCTTATGTTCACGAGGGATTCCCAACCATGCCCGCAAATCCCTCTTTTGGGGATTTATCCCCACCTGTCTCCTGCCAGCAAGAAAAGCAGTCAGGGTGCTCTGGTCCCGAACCCTCATGGGAGGAGGGGGCCTGAGCGCTCCCCCCTCACCTCCCTGCAAAATGCACCTGGGCCACCTCCACCAAGCTCCAGTGTCTATATTCAGGGGAGGGGCAGGAAGGACGGGTCAGCCTCGGGACTTAGCTGGGCGTGGGAGACCGGGGTTCTGGGACGGCTCCGTGACTGACTACCCCATCAGCCCAGGCCAGTTCGTCCCGTCCCTAGACTCTGTTCCCCTAACCGAGGGGGGCAGGGTGTTGCCAGCTGTGACATTCTCGCAGGGCCCTTCCCGCCGCGACAGGCTGACTCTCGGCTTCCTCTTGGTCCCCATTTCCACAGAAACCCAGAAACCGAGATGAGAGGAGCTGAAAGGTCACTGGCCCCATCCTCAGTTCCCGGGAAAAACAGCCCTTGAGAGATCGCAGAAAGCTGTCCAACCCCGCAGACTCCAGGAGGGGGCCGAGGACATGGGCTTGGGAGACCTCCTTCGCAGGTGCCTCTCTCGGTCCCTCTCCCCGTGGGGAGATTCTCCCAGAAGCACACTCCCATAGACAGCGGGAGAGACGCACCGTGCTGAGCACCAGACACCGGATGGATGAGATAATCATAAATCCACAAACTGCAACAAGATAAAATTATCATTAGATGAAGTTAAATTATTAATTAGCACCTCCAAAAAAAGAACAGCACCACCTGGTCTTGAATCCTGGAAGCTGTCTTTTTTGAAAGCAACAGAAATACCCA
Source organism: Potos flavus (assembly GCA_028534135.1). Lineage (NCBI taxonomy): Eukaryota > Metazoa > Chordata > Mammalia > Carnivora > Procyonidae > Potos > Potos flavus. The sequence continues at coordinate 33,317,028 of CM052891.1, read as the reverse complement.
AATAGTCGATGAGTGCTCCACATTATGGGGATGCTCCCCCCATGTCTGGGGCTTCCAGAAGCATGGTGACCAGGGGTCCCCTCCCCCAAGGCAGGCCCGGGGGAGGGGCCAGGACTAGCCAGTCTTAGATGAGCAACTCGGGAGACCCAGTTTTGCAGTTGGGGAAACCGAGGCAAAGAATGCCGTAGAAGGACCGCGGAAGCTGGGCTGGGGCAGACTGAGGCATGCTGGGTTGAGAAGGGGTAAGTCCTGAGTCTGTCCCGTTGTCTAAGGACTGGGGACACTCACCCATTTGGTAGACGTCTACCGAGGGCTTACTGAGTGCCAGGCAGCAGGAATCCTGGGAAGCCTTAATTCCTTGCCTGTGATAAGCTGGACCACAGGGTCAGCTGTTTCTTCTGTCTACCTCACCCCATCTCACCTCATAGGATTTATCCCTTTTATCGCCATCATCACCATCATCATCCCCTACCACCACCAACTCCAACAGCCCACATGGATTCATTAAATCCGAGGGCCGCTGCAGCTTAATGAATGGGGAGGAGTGGGGAGGAGTGGGGAGTGGGGAGGAGCCTGAAGAAGCACCTTTCTAACCAGGGCATCCATCATCGCTGTGAAATGCCCGGCAACTTGTGGCCCCGTAGAACGTTCCTGACCATAGGAGCAGTTTCCTCACTGCTCCATAAATCAGCCCGTTGCCTCTCTGGAGAGCAATTTCTCACTCGTTCATTTATTCATTCACTCAGGAAGCATTCACCAAGCATCTACTAGGGCCACCTCAGGAGTAGTTCTGGGAGAAAAGAAAGATTTTCTCTTGCTGAGAGAAATACAAGCCAGTACCTTCTTACAGAGAGCTCTGGGGAGGGTGGGAAAGGCAAACAGGTAGCCGGGCAATGAAAACACGGTGTGCCGCGTGGGTCGAACATGCGACACGTCCCGGTATATTAGAGGTCCGGTCTTGTCCGCTCTGCACGGCAGTCTGTGCGAGGCAGGCACTCTTATCCCCATTTGACAGATGAAAACACTGAGCACAGGGAGGTTAGGGAACTTGCCCGAGGTTACTCAGCCTCAAGGTGGATGGAGCTGGATTTACACCGAGGCTGTCGGACTCCTGGGCCGTGTTCCCGGCCCCTCTGACAGAATGTGTCATCCCCTCGCTGATGGCCGTAGGCCCGGCGATCCCAGCCCCCGCAGCCCGGAAGACGGACAGTGAGCTGTGTGCGCGTCTCTGTGCTTCAGGCTTGGGGACCGCTCACCGAGGCACGCGGCTCCCTGGAGCTCGCAGCTGGCAGAGGACTCTGGAGCCCACAGCTCAGATGGCACTGGGAACGGAGGTCTCGCTGTCTCCCCCGTGCGCCTTTCCCGCGGCCCCAGATGGGACGAACGACATGGCCCAGACTCTCCTCCAGCCCCAATATCTACCCCGGCTCCAGCCAAATGAGGCCTGAATAATTCATGGCCAGTGCACACGGCCCAGGCCTGGAGCAGCTTTCCGGTGGCCAAATTGGAGGTGGGGGGGGGGCGGGTGTGTGGAGGCCAGGGCAGCTGGACCTGGGAGGAGGCTGTGGTGGGGTTTTGAGAGCCACTAACAGCCAGGAAGAGTAAACAAGGCTCGATGAATTATTCAGCCAGACAGCTGCTGATGCAGCCTGGGGGTGGCCGTGGCATGACAATGTGCTAAGTCTGATATCACCACTCACCAGGGGCAGCCCGGGGGACCCCGGAGGGCCAGGGGTCACTGAGAGCAGGTACAGCACAGCCCCACCCAGGAAAGTGCCAGGGGCCAGAGCCAGGAAGAGCCTGAGTCCCGGCCCGGGCCTGCCTGAAAGTGCACGGGGAAGGTGACCTGGTCCCGGGAGAAGGGTGGGGCCCCCGGAGGCCGGGAGAGCCGGCTTCCGAGCAGGGTCAAAGCAGGGCGGCCTTGGAGGAACCATTCAACCTCGCCAAGCCTCAGTTTTCTCGACTGGAAAATGGGAACCAGGAGATGGCCAGGATAATCACTTTACCACGATCGAATCCCCGATTCCTGGCCTGGCCCTGAGCCCACGGCTGGGCACACGGTGAATGGCAGCGCCCCTTCCGTCCCTCGGGTCAGTAAGGCCAGCTCGCTGGGCCTTCGGGAGCCCTTCCATCCCTCCCTGCTGTCTTCCCAGCCTACGTCACAGGGCGTGCCGGCGCTCTGCTGGGGCCCCCGCTGCAAATGTGCACTCAAGGAGACGGTCAAGATGTTTACAGGTCCGGGGCCCCTCGGTGGTTCAGTCGGTTAAGCATCTGCCTTTGGCTCAGGTCATAATCTCCAGGTCCTGGGATCAAGTCCCGAGTGGGGGCTCCCTGCTCAGCGGGGAATCTGCTTCTCCCTCTGCCCCTCCTCCTACTTGTGCGCTCTCTCACTCCTGATCTCTCACCCTCTCTCAAATAAATAAATAAAATTTTTACGAAAAAAAAAAAAGATGCTTACAGATCCTCTACTGAGCCTCAGGGCCAGCAACCGGGGGGACCCCAATCCTCCACTGATTGCTGTGTGATTTTGCACGACCCTTATCCTTCTCTGGGCCTTAGCAGCTAGACAGGTAGGTCCCTCAGGCTCCTCTGGCTCTGACCTCAGTGACAATAAGACGGGGGAGGGGAGGGGCTGATTGACTGTCCCCTCCAGCTCGGGTTGGAGGTGGTAGAGGCTAAGCTTTTCTGGGATTTGCAGGATGGGGAGTCAGGTCTGCCTTCAGAAGTTTCCAGCTCTCCAGTTTCTCTCTTCTCCTGAGAGTACCATGCTCTACCGATATGGGTGAAACCGTGACCAGGAACGGTAAGGGCTCCTCAGAACGGCCCCCCTTCACAACACAGGGCTCACGGCCACACCAGGCAGGATGGTTCCCGTGGCTTTGACTCCCAGGGTAAGGAGGGGGCAGCAGCTGCTCAGAGAAGCTGGGTGCTTGGTCCAAGGCCACACAGCCATCGGGGATCGAGTCCATCCTGGAACCCCAGACCAGGCCTGCGGTCTCCATCACCCGTGAGCAAGGCTGGCTTCTAAAGCAGAACCACCCACGTAGCCCCTGATCTTGCTAGAACCAAATTCCCCCTTCTCCTCCCCAGCGCAGCTCCAAGCAGGCTGGGAGGCTGCTCAGGGACTCAGGTCACTCCATGAACTTGCCTGGGGTCCAGGCCTGGCTCTGCCACTTACCACCCGTGTGGCCCTGAGTGAGTCTCTTACAGTGTCTGAGAGGCAGGTTCCTGAGCTGGAATGTCGGGGTCACGACGACCCTGCTAGCCCCCCCCCCATGACTCCGTGTGGCTGTGATGGGCTTCCCTTTGTGCTCGCCCCTCGGGTGGCAGGGGCAGCTCAGGACAGAATTGGCTGGAGCAGAGAGGAGGCGGCCTGGGCCAGGAGACGGGCCGGCTGGACGGGAAAAGGCAGGCAGGCGCTCTGGGCAGAAGCCCAGAACAGCTGCCTAAGTGCTCAGTAATAAATAAGTGATACTGGCCACCGCCTAGTGTTTCCACAGTGCCGGCCAGCTGGGGCGGGAGGGGACGGTTATCACAGACCCAGCCGTCTCTTGGTCTCACCCACGTATTGAACCTCATGCATCCCTAAGGAGCTCAAGGCGACAGGCTAACCCTAAGGGCGCAGGGCCTTCCCCAGAGCTGGAGGATGAAGGCCTCTGGGGCCGCTGTCCCCTCTGGTCCTCAGCAATGCTGACTCCTGGGGGCAGATGGCAGGGGCTCAGCAGGGGCCGGGGTGCCCCGTGCCTCTCCAGTCATGGCGAGGACACAGAGGCAAGGTGCGGGGTGCCCCTGTGTGGGCAGCCTGGAAGCCTACATGCCCATCCATCCTCTTTGCCCTATTGTCATCCCCAGGGCCGTCATCTGCACCCCCCCGAAAGCAGAGAAGCTGGGAGCTGGGGTCCTGCCTCCCTCAGAGGGAACCCGTGAACACACCCCAGGAACAGAGGGGGATGGGGAGGATGGAGAGGAGCAAAGCTCCAGGGGTCCCGGGAGTTCCTCTGCCCCTTCTCAACTGTTATGGGAGGGTTAACTGAGGCCCGCCAAAACGAGAATAACTCACCTGGGATCACACAGCTAGGCCTAGAGTCTCCGTGCCGTGTTCTTTCCACACCATCCAGCCCCATCGTGCTGGGGCTTCGGAGACCAGAGGGAAGGACTCTGCCTCGAGACCTGACGCTCAGAATGGGGAAGGTTCCCGGAGCCCTGCGCAGCTAGAACGCAGGGGGCTGGGAGACTGCCTACCCACCGGCCCAGCTGATCGTGTGGCATCACGGTGTCTCTCTGGGCCCTTGTGTCCCCATCCACAGAATTACCATGTCTCCGTGAGGCATTCCCACAGCTGCCTTTCAGGGTACCAGAGGCACTCACCGAGATCCCTACGTTCGGACCTTGACTGGGACACCAATTCACATGACAAGCGGTAAGAAGGCTCTGTTGCTGGGATCCCATCTCCCTGTCCCCAAGCAGGCGTGTGTGGGTTTCTGAGCTGGGTCTCAGAGTCTGTGGCCAGAAATAGTATGGCGGTTCATTAAAAGATTAAAAATAGAATTACCGTCTGACCCAGTGATTCTACTTCTGGGTATGGACATGAAAGAATGACCAAGCAGAAACTCGAGTGGGTATCTCCACTCGTGTTCCTCGCAGCACTGCCGACCACAGCCAGTAGGTAGATGACACCAGGAGCCCACCAACAGACGAAGGAATAAGCAAGAGGGGGTACGTCCACACGAAGGAGCATTACTCAGCTCTCAAAGGAAGGACATTCCAACCTGTGCCGCAGCTTGGACAGACCACGAAGACATGATGCTGGATGAAACACGCCAGACACAAAAGGACAAACGCTGTATGATACCACTCATCGGAGGGACCTGGGCAGTCAAATTCACAGAGACAGAGTAGTAGAACAGTAGTTTCCAGGGGCGGGAGCAAAGGGAGACATAGAGAGTTGTTTTTTCAACTGGATTTAGAGTTTCCGTTGTCAAGAGGACATAGTTCTAGAGATCGGTTTCCCAACCAAGCGAACGGACTTAGCGCTACTAAACTATACACTTCAAAGTGGCTAAGAGAGGAAATCTTAGGTTGTGTATTAACCACAATTAAAAAAATTTTTTAAACCAAGAAAGAAACTATGACCAGGAGCTCAATGCAGAGGTCGGCCACATCTTTCAAACAAGTGTATTTCCGGGGCGCCTGAGTGGCTCAGATGGTTGGGCGTCTGCCTTCCGCTCAGGTCACGATCCCCAGGTCCTGGGATCGAGCTCCACATCAGGCTCCTGGCGGGCTCAGCAGGAAGCCTGCTTCTCCCTCTCCCTCTGCCTTTCCCCCTGCTTGTGTGCTCTCTCTGTCTCCCTCTTAGATGAATAAATAAAACCTCTAAAAAAAAAAAGTATATTTCCTTAAAAAAAATAAGAAGACACCAATGTCTGTAAAGGACATTTCCGCACATTGTGTGGTGGCGAACCCTCTCCGAGCATGAGGAAGCCTCCCCTCACCCAGCAGCTACAGACTACCAAGTTTTGCACACCGGATGCAGACTCTCCTCACAGTGCGATACACATCGAGCCTGCACCCCCCTCCTGGGGCGAGGTGGCCACATCAGATGGTTTGTTTTTTTTTTAATTTTATTTATTTATTTGACAGACTCAGAGATCATAAGGAGCAGAGAGGCAGGCAGAGAGAGAGGGGGAAGCAGGCTCCCTGCTGAGTAGAGAACCCGAGGCAGGGCTCGATCCCAGGACCCTGGGATCATGACCTGAGCCAAAGGCAGAGGCTTTAACCCATTGGAGCCACCCAGGCGCCCCCCACATCTGATGGTTTTTTCCTGCTGCTGGGGGAATAAGAGCCTGGGTCCTAGGTTCGGCATTCAAGGCCCTCTGTGGTCTGGCCCCAGGAAAACTGCAGACTCACACTCTCTCCACTCCGGAATCATCACCCACTTTGGGCATGTCCTTGCCCTATCCTGTGCCCTGCACATGTCGCCCCCTCAAGGACGCCCTGGACCCCATCAGAGCTAGTTTCTCCCTCCCTCTGCCCTTCCACTCCCTGCTCCCTTGGCCTCGTTAATCCTATGGTTCCACTCCCCAACCAACCAGACTTTGGGGGGGGGGCAGGGGGCGGTGCTAAGCTCCTTGAGGGATGGAGGGAGGGGCTGTGTCTTGTTCGAGGTGTCTTAACCTGGTTTCAGTACCGGCCCCCAGCCTGCCACAACACAGTGTTGGGAATAACATTGTGAAGACAAAGTGAGAATACTCTGCAACACATCTCCATGTCATCTACCCAGATGGAAACATGAAGTCCCACAGAGTCTGAATCTCCCAACTACGCCACTTTGGACAGGGGCATCTCATCTACCATCTCCCAATCAGAGCTACGGGCATAGGGAGTGCTCGCTGCGCCCCACACACTGGCTGGTGCTTTCCATGCTAATCCGTTAAAATCTTTCCAAGAGCCTTCTCAAGTAGGCACTACTGTGCCCATTTTACAGATAAGAAAGTTGAGGCTCGGAGAGATGAAGGCACTTGGATTGGTCTCTGTGCTGCTAAATGACAGCTGGGATTGGAACCCCGACGTGCAGGTCTCCCCAGCAGCAGCAAAAGTCTGCCTCTCGGAAGCAAATGACCGCAGGGGCTTCTCTCCAGGCTCCGCACGAGTGGCCCGGTGCTACCTCTCCAGGTTAGCCCCCTGACGGCGGAGTAACAGGCTGGCCGAGCGCACAGCTGCTGCTGCTGCCTCGGCAATTCTCTGATTTAGCTCCGCAGCTCAATAACCTATTGGAACAGTAAATGCCAACCGCAGAAGGTGGAGGGGAGGGACCCTCTCTCCCGCACCCACCTCTCCCTCCATTGCCTCCGCAAAGCACCTGCCCCTGCCTAGGGGGCCCTGTGGGGAGCCCCCAGCTGGAAGGGCCAAGCTGGAGGTCTCTGGGCCCCTAGAAGGGCTGGATTCCTGGCAAGTCAGGGCCGGGGGGTGGGTCTTGAGAGATTTCCTCCTGCCTCCTTCCAGGTGGGCCTTGACGCTGCAGTGGACCCTCCCCCACCCAGGATGGGTAGGATGGTGCTCTGCAGGCATCCCCAGCAATGCTGACAGGAAGCCCCCAAACAGCAGGCTGGGGTCCGGCCAGAAGGCTGACTGCTCACCTCAGTTCCCGGGGGCGGGGGGGGGCCCAACTGGGGCTTTCAAGGGAAACTGAGGTAGGGCTGCCTGCCCAAGCAGGGCACCTGATTGATGCTAACTGAGCACAGGGCTTAGCACAAAGCCTCTGGAGGGACACACACCGTGGGGCTTGATCCCTGCCCCTTGAGAGGGATGAGGCCAGGCACAAATGGCACAAGTCCAAGGCAGAAGGAGAAAAATCGATACCTTGTGTTGGTCCTGAGCTTGGAAATTTACAAAGCACTTTCACAGTCTCAATTAATCCCCAAGCAATCCTGAGATACTGCAGCATCCAATGCTTACTGAGCTCTAAGTTCCAGGCATTTTTCTAAATGTTCGGCATGTGTTATCTCATTTCACCCTCTCGACAATACTGTGGGCTAGGTAGCATTGCCAGCATCTCCGTGTTCCAGATGGAGACACCGAGGCACGGAAAGCTTGAGTAACTTTGCCAAGGTCCCCTGGATCCTCAGTGGCCGAGCTGGGATTGGAGCCCAGGCAGCCTGGCTCCGGAATCCAGGTGCCGTTTCTAATGGTGCTGGGCACTTGGCGAGGGTTTCTACTCATAATAACGGAGAGGAAACAGGCTCCTCCAATCAACCACCCGAGGCCTCACAGCCCAAGGTGAGTGCAGGATCTGAACCAGGTGACTCACCCGTGGTCACACCCTGCAAGCAGTTAGGGAGTAGAGCTGGGGTGTGAGCCCAAACCCTCGGGTTTAAAATCCAAGGAAGACATGGGTTCAGAGCAGGGAGAGAAATTCTGTTCACAAATCAGGAAAAGCTTTCTGAAGGGGGCAGCGTTAAAGACAGACCTTAGAGCGTGGAGCCAGGCAGAGGGGACCATGTGAGCAAAGGCACAGTAGTGGGGCAATGGGAGCAGCGAGCAATCCAGTTTGGACGAGGGTAGGACAAGTTTGGAAGGACGGTCCAGACAGAAGGCGAGACAAGTGTATGGGGAAGCCTTTTCCCCCTGACCTTAGGCAAGTCACTTCACCCCCCACCGTGCCTCCACTTCCTCATCTGGAAAATGGGGATGCCAATGGCACAGACCTCAGAGGAACTTGGGGGGCATAACAGAAAACAGGGAAAAAGTGCTTAAGTGCCTCCTATGTGCTGACCCCAGGTTCAAGGCTTAATGGAATATCATTTATATCACATTCGTTCTTTTTTTTTTTAAGATTTTACTTATTTGAGATAGAGAGAGTGCGAGTAGGAGGAGAGGCAGAGGGACATATAGACTCCCTGCTGAGTGGGGCTGGACTCGGGGCTCATGCAGGGCTCGATCCCAGGACCCCAAGATCATGACCTGAGCCGAATTCAGCCACTTGACCAACTGAGCCGCCCAGGCGCCCCTATATCACATTCATTCTGAATGGCAAGTATGAATAACCACATGTGACAGATGAGAAGACTGAGGCTCCATAAGATGAAGTATCTCAGCCGAGGTCTCAGAGCTATCAAATAGTGATGGGAGGATTCAAACTCTGGCTGAAATCCAGGAGAGGTGTGCCCGGGGGCGTCAGGAAACGTGGACCGGCCGGGCTAGGGCAGGTAGTCAGCGGGGCGTCCTGAGGTCTCCGGGGTTTGTGGGTGTACCAGCCAGTGGCCAAGGCTCTCCCTGGCTCAGGAAGTGAGGCTTGGGAAGCACCACCCCATCTCTTCACCTGCCACTCCTCATGTGTGCGCCGGAGACACTTCTTCCCATCCGGGCGCTAAGTAAATAAAAACAAAAATGCAGCTTAATTAAGACGGTGGAAAGCAGGTGCTGTCTCCTGCCAGCAGAGAGAAGATGAGAGCAATCAGATCAAAATGGAGGCAGATGTTCAGAACTGGGCACAGATGCTCCCCCCACACCCAGGCTCCTGGCCGCCATCGCTCACGGGTCTGCCCAAGGGAGTGGGGAAGGGGTGACCAGTGGTCCAGCCCGGGAGGAGGGCCCAGCCTGGTGAGGAAACCCTCAGCCCTGGGGCAGCCAGCACCCTCCGGGGCTGCATTTCTCCCCCACCCCCCCCACCCCCCTTGGTGGCTTGGACTCTGGAGCTAGACTAACTGGATTTGAATCCCTGTCCCTTTAGGCTGTGTAACCTTCAGAAGTCACTTAACTGCTCCATTCCTCAGTTTCCTCATCTGGCAAATGGGGATGCTGCTTAGATCTCCTAGGGGTTGAGGGAGGATGCAATGGAACACATCCTGCATGCTTAGAACGGCCTCTGAAACAGAACGAGCGCTGTGTGTGCAAGCCGCCACCATCGCCGTGCTCACTCGCAGACACGAGGCTCATTAACAACAGATGAAGTCCCAAGGCCTCCCTAATCGGGGCCAGACTCTCCCTTCTGGCTCATCCATAGCTCGGTGGTCCACACTTCCCTATGTGGGACACAGTCTACCGCCCGACCATCTAAGAGCCTCCTTCCCTAGACATGCCTCGCTGCTTCCCCAAGTCCTCCCTGCTTTGTGCATGCTCTCGTCATTCCCAGATGTCTTTACGCTTGCTCCCTCATTAACAGCATCCTTCAAGACCCACTTCTGGTGCCTCTTCTGTGAAGATCCCCAGTGGTCTCCCTCCAGACCTCTCACATCCTCCACGGCCACTCGTCTCCAGCAAGCATCCCTCCTCCCCAACCGTGCTGTGGTTACGTGCGCACAGAGCTGCCTTCACCAGGAGGAGTGCGTCTGAGGGGAGATCTGTGCCCACCTTCCTGTCCATACCCACACGCCCGCATCTGACACAGCACCTTCTACAGCTAGACACTCACAAATACGAGAGATGGGGGAGGCAGGGCGGGAAAACAAAGGGCGCTGATCCTACCCTGCACAGAAGGGTCTTGGAGTCCAGGAGGAGGAAGGGGGTCCAGGGGCAGTTGGAAACCTAGGCATCCCCACTATGGCCATAGCCTGACACCTCTAAGAAGTACAGGGACCTAAAGAAATAGAGCTGAAAGTTTTTTAGGCGTCAATAAGCCTGACTCTCTCATTTCACAGATGGGGAAACTGAGGCCCAGAGAGGGGCGGTGATTCCTCCTGGGTCATCCAGGGAACTAACATCAGAGCTGGGACCAGACCCCAGGCCTCTGTTGGGAGCTCTTTCCACTGTGCAATCTGGCTACTCCTGATCTCCAGGCCCTACGCCCTGCTGTCCTCACCCAAACATCCACAGGATGTTGAGGGGGTGTCCTGGGGCATGTGAGTGGGGAATCCGTTTGCAGGGAATCCTGAATTATAAGCCTGGGGCCCTTGGGGATGGCAAGGCTGGGGTGAGGTAGGAAGAAAGGCCATCGAAGGAGGCAGGCAGCTTCGGTCAGCAGGCCACGGGACCGAGAATGCTACTGCTGGAACAGACCTTCGAGATCGTCTGGTCACACCTGTCCACCTCTCAGAATAGGGAAGCAAGGCGATCCTCCCAGCCTTCCAGGTCCTGGGCCCCAGGCTGCAGCAAGGCCAGCAGGCCCCTGCCGGCCCCTCTCCTCCTGCACCAGCCCCTGCCCCAGGACTGTTTCCTGGGCCAGACATGATTGGTATTCCAGGCCCATCTATACTGCTTTCTCCTTAGCCGTCCTCCTTCCCCTTCCTACAACTCAGAGACAGAGAGTCCTTCTGCCCCTGCTCCAGGAGATGGGGTTGGCCAAGATCAAACCAAATGACAGTGGCGTTTAAAGTGGCGTTTAAACACACCAGCGGCTGGAATTAGTGAGGCAGAGCAGAAGCAGGGAACAGAACCGGTCCTGGTGGCCCATCCGTCCCCATCTACTGGGGCTGGCTCTGTCTCTGTCGGGGAGCTAAGAGAGGCGACAGCAGGGATCCCTGTCCTGCCTCCACACGAAGATGATGATGGTGGTGGAGACAAGGGAGAGGAGGACGAAGTCACATCCGCTGGGCCTCTTCTGAGCACGGGCCCTGCACCAGGCCCTGAACGGAGCACTTTGCCCAGTTACCTGCATTTTCTCATTTAATCCCCCGGACAGCCCACACGGTGGGTATTCATTTATGGATGAGGCTCAAAGAGGTTAATAACTCGCCCAGTGTCACAGAGCCAGAGTGTGGCAGAGCCGGGGTCGCAAATCCCATGCGACGAACAACCTGGTAGTGAGGAGCGGAAAACACAGAGCCGAATCGAGATGCAGGGCGGGACGGGAGAGGCACCGAGCCCTCCGCCAACCCCTATCGCCTTTCAGCATCAGACACCCAGCTCGGGAGGGGGGCACGGCTTGTCTAAGCTCACGCAGCAAAGCAGCAAGCCAGGCAGCCAGGACTCGAGCAAAGGTCCAGGGGCCGCAGAGCTCAGGGTCTCCCTGCAGTTCCACGGAGCCTCCGAGGCGCATGCGCAGTGGCCGCGGGGTGCGCACAGGAGGCAGCAGCCTGCGTCTCGCTGCCTGTGGCTCTACCCCTTCCAGGAATGGGTGTGGCTTCAGAAGCGACACCACCGCGGCACAGTCACAGAAGTGGAAGATTGGAACGAGCGGAGCTAAAGCTGGAGAGGGAGAACGGACTCCACCTGGCTCCCAGGGAGAACTGGGAAAAGGATGGAGAGCCACACTTTCGCAGGCTGCGGGGCTGTTCGTGAGCCCACGTGGAGGCGCGAACGTCCTGCTTTGCAAAAAGCCCAGACTTGCTGAGATCGCCTATGTCAGCCTGTCTGACATATACCAGACGCTCAAAAAACACGCATTTGTTTCCTTTTTACGCAAGGGGTGTTCCCATGTTAGAATAGTAAGTCCTCTGGAGGGAGCCCATTCATTCTTGACGCAAGAATTTATTGAGCACCTACTATGTGCAAGGTGCCCTGCTGGTGAAGCCCCTTCAAGCAGCCACTCTGAGCCCCTGTCAAGGGCCCTGTGGTGCCCAGCTTGGCCTTAGCCTGCTCATGGTGCCTCACCTTCTTCCTCCATCATGCTCTAGCTGGCCCCGGAACTTTCACTGTCCACCTCCAAGGACATGTCCAGCCTCATCTCGCCTCACCCATTCAGCATGGGGACCGATCCCCGGGGGTCCTTCCAGAGGCAGATTTCTTGAGCCCCACACAGGTGGGCAACCCAGCCAAGGTGAGAAAGATACAGACACATGATTTGTGTAGAACCACCATAAACAAAAGGCAAAGGTGACTTTAAAGACCATTCAAATGCTGCGATGCGCACTTCTGACTTCCTGAGCGTGACCCACGTGGTCCCTCAACCAGGATTCCCATGTGTCTCCGGTTCTGATGTCTCAGGCGGCCCTGGAAAGCCTCCTCCCCCTGGGGAAGAAGGGCCCTTCAGGGAGGCAGTTCTCCTGCCTGTTTTCCTGACCCATCCAAGGCAGAATCCAGCTACGAGTTGCTTTAGTCGCCCACGGTGGCCTCTCAGAGCCCTCCTGCAGCATGAGGAAAGAACTTCTGGGTCAGGGAGATCAGGTCCATATCCCAGTTCTGCCTCTGTCTAGCCGCGTGACTATAATAAGCAAGTTGCTTAACCTCTCTGAGCCTCGGTCCCCACAAAGGAAGATGATAGCAGGGCCCCTACCTGTCGCCCAGGCTTGGTGCGAGGATTAAATGAGATAATGCAACCGGGACAGCTTGCGTTTTGCCCGACTCATAGGAGGCGCTTGGGAAAAGAAAGCTGTGATTGTTCGAGGCTCTGTCTCCAATCAGTCGTCGTTTCGGAGTGCTCCCCATATGACGTCTGCTCGGTGCCCCCTGGGAAACAGCAGTGAGCCGAGTCCTTTCCCCAGGCTGGTCTCCACCCCCCAGTCTCTGAGGGTCAGGGCGGCCACACATGGCTGGGGACAGCTGCCGGTTCCATTAGCAGCCAGAGAAAGGAGCAGAGACGTGCATTCCCCTAAGAGCCAGCTTATTTTCCACTTCACCCGCCAATAATGGCAGCGGAGTGAACATGGGGCAGAGGGGGAGGGAGGCTGGGGAGAGGCAATGTTAATAGGACTGCCTACTACCCCCTAGGCACCTTTGCCCATGGCCCCAAAAGAGGCAGCTCCGAGACTCCAGACCAACCCCAGACTCCCAGGGAGAGACAAGCTATCAGCCGGGGTATGACCGCCCTCCAGGGTGACCATGAACGTGGCCTCAGCTCACGGGACAGGCAGGTGTTTCTTGACTTGCTAAGTCAGTCCACTTCTTCCTGCCTGCTTCCCCGGACTTGGCATTGCAGACACACATGAAGATGCCTGATGGAGGTGGCTTTGCCCCGCGGGCTCTGGGTCATAGACCTGTGTGCCTGACCACGGAGGGCTGCCGTCGAAGAGCACGCGGCATCGCCGCCTCCGTGGGAGGAGGTCCAGGCCGACCAACAGGAGCAGGCCAGATGAGGAGTTCTGGGCAGGCAAAGGCGGGGCGCTGTGGCTGCAGGAAGTAGGCAGACCACTGTGGAAACAGCGCTTCCCTTCTAGAAGAATGTTTATCCCAGAGGAAGCGGCTTTCCAACAGAGCTCGCAGGCAGGCCACTGACCACAAAGCAGGAAAGGGCCACGGCCCAAGGTCAGCAGTTCGCCTGAGTGGTCCCTCACATTCCCCTCTCCCTGGGGACAGAGCACGTCCGGCTCTGGGCACAGCAGAGGCCACAGAAAGGATAGGGGTTCCAGGTGATCCAGGGGCACACGCCTGGCATACATGGACCCTGGGGAGGGTGCGTGCACATCCCGTGCCCTGGGATATGCTCCCCACTGGGCAAAGGGCCTGGGCTCTGTCCATGAAGCAGGGACAGGCCAGAGAAGACGTGCTGCCCAGATGGGCTCCGGAGCGGGTCTCCCAGGTGCTGATAGAGGCAACGACGTTGTATGGAAGACAGCCAGGATCCTCAGAGAGCAAAGCCAGAGATGCGGGGCTAAGGCGGGGAGCCAGGAATAGCCCATCTGAAGTCAGAACGAAGCTTCCATCCAGCAAGGACTCAGTCTAGTTAACTCCCCGTACTTGGCATAGAGAAGGTGCTAACGAAATCTTCATTGGGTGAATGAATGAATGAATGAATGAACAAAGGAACGGACAAACCATTAAAGATGAAAGGCCACAAATGCTGGGATGTGTCTTCTTTCCCTGAATCCTTAGGGGACGTCATGTAGGTCCCAAGTACCCACCCATGCCTGACCCAGCCTCATAGCCAAGTACGTCTCCTATGTCCATGTCTTAAGTCTTCGGCAACCTGCTATTAACAGACAGAGCACCGTACCGGGAGTCATCCGCCCTGGGCTTGCCTCTTAACTCTTTCCGATGGATTGGAGGTCCTGGGCAAGTCATCCTGGGGCTTTCAGCACGTAATCGGTAAATGGTGGGGTAAGGGAAGATGATTCTCCAAGGGCCTTTCGAGTGTGGGTATCGTCTCATTCTGGAAAACACAAGGCAGGTGTTGATCCATGCTGAACAGCCCCTGGCATTCTCGCCTATGATTTTACTCATCAGGTGAGCTCCTGGGATAGAGCTGGGGCTTTGAACACCCCAGGTTCCCAGCAGTGCCCCGAACAGCCCGCGCGCTATGTTGAAATACGGATTTATCCTTTATCAGAGTCATAGCCCTCAGGGCTGGAAAGGACCTGGCGTGATCTGGTCCAGCCCAACACCATCAACAGATAATTCAGTTCAGAACTGCCAACATTTATTAAGTGCCTACCGTGTGCCAAGCACCACGCCAGGCGCAGTGGAACAAAGACGGCTGGGCCCAGGAAAAGATCTGCCAAGAAAGCACTGAGTCCCCTTACCTCTCCGTCCTCCTGCTGTGCTGAACTGACCCCCCCGCCCAGCCCCTCCACCATCACCCACATGGCCTGAGAAGAATGCCCCCAAACAGGAGGGAGGCTGAGCCCTCCGCCGCAGAAGGGGTCTGTGCGTGCTCGGCAAGAAGAGGCTGCTGACACCAGGCGTGCCGCGCTTGGCCGGGCAGACAGACTCGGAGGGGAAGACAACAGCTCCAAACAGCAAGTATTAGGAGATAAGCTATTAGAGGCATCCTATCGGGCTCTCTCTCCCTGGGCATTGCCACGCACCCGCCAGCCACCGGCATCCCTCCACGTCCAATTATGCATCTTCCCTGTTACGTTCCCCTCTGCCGGAGCTGGTGGAGACCGCAGGCAGCCCTGGGCTCAGGCAGCACTGTGGGAACCCAGTGGAACAGAGCGGGGGGCAGGGTGGGGGAGTCAGAAGCACCCTTCCAGAGGGGAGCAATGGGGCAGGGGAAAGAAGTTCCTGTCCCTCCTCCGAGAAGACACTTTGCCAAATCGACCTCCAGAATAATGGGGAAAGAGACAAGGGGAACAGGGAGGACAGGGTGATGGCTGGCTCCCCATTGGAAATGCGCTCGTCCTTCCTCCCATCTCCAGACTCCATTAAGCATTCTGGAAGAGAAGGGAAGTGATTATGGAGACAGAGGGGAAGAGAGAGAGCTCGCTCACGGGAGGGAGAGAGGGAGGGAAAAGTGGGGGATGAGAGCCGAGTCAGCCCGGGCACTCGCGCGTGCACGCATACAAACACACACAGATCCCCTTATCTGATTAAGGATCCAAGGGAACTCAAAAAGCTTCTGGAAAATTAAAATGACCCACTGGGTTAACCAGGCAAGATCTGCAGGCTGATTATGAAAACCAAGTTGAGGGGGGATTTCCTTGAGTGGGGTGAGTCCTCCAGGCTCTGCTCCTTAGGCCAGAGGACGGCAAGTCAGCCGGAGAGGGCAGTTAAGGACAGTCTTCGCCCTCACCAAGATTCCAGTTCTCACGCCGGCAGGCCCTGTGACTGGCGGCTGGGGCCTACACCTTTTGCTCTGGCTTCCAAGGTGCCAGCCAGGAGGAGAATGGGGACAAGGACAGGGGCTTATATTCTGCAAGAAGCCCGAGAAACGGATGCTGTCTCCCCCTTCATTCCCTGATGTCTGCTTCTGGCCTCTGCCAAAAATGCAGTGGTTCTTGGGACAGATGCAGCCTTTTTCCTAAACTCTGACCACCGAACAGAATGTCCAGGAATGCTGTGGGTAGCCTGGGTCTAGCCCTACTTCTGCCCTCACCTTGCCCCAAGGACTTTCAGCTAGTGCCCTTCCTATCTGGGCCTCCATTTGCCCTGCTGTAAAATGGGCAATAGGACTCGATGCTCTCGAAAGGGCCCTTTTAGCCCTGGCACTCCAGGCTTTGGGGACAGCCTGACGGTGGGGCTGCACCCTCCGCTGGGAGCTGGGCTGAGCTGACAGCTCCATTAACATTCTGTCCCCCTAGTGACAAAAAGGACGCCAGGAGACGAGGTGATCTGGGGGTCACCAAACCAGGCCTGGGTTAACCGGGGCAGTAGAGAGTTTAAAAGCCACAGATTAAACATCAGCTTAAAATGGGAGCAGCCTCTCCAGCATGCCTGCCGAGCTGTTTGCCGAGCCCCATAACATATTTGCAAACATCCCAGAATACACATATTAGGAAGCTAACAAGTTGCCTGGCATTGAAAATATATTATACAGTGTCAGATATACTTAATATGCATCCACAATGATCCCTTTTTTCCCCCTACTTGTGCAGCATATTTTGCTTGCCTTTTTTTTTTTTTTTTTTTTTTGGAGTTCATTTCCCTTGATGTTACAATCAGGCAGCGGTATTAACTCAGCAACTTGGCCAGACCTAGAACAGCGCCGAGCACACCATCAGCACTCAGCAGACGTTTGCGGGGGCAAATCACGCCACTGCGATACTGACCCTGGGCTCTCTATCCACCTGGAGCCAATGAGGGCTAGAGCTGCACGCTTCATTTCTCTCTGTTGGAGAAGGCAGCAAGAACCTTGGCTTTATTAGCTCTGGAAACGACGCTTCCTCCACTCAGAGAACTTCCTGTGTCTTGGCGAGTCTCTGCTGGAACCCCATCCCAGCCAAACCCTGAAGCTCTAAGTGTGGGATTTCTCGCATCCGGAGAAACGAGAGAGCGGCAGCACTGGTTTTTTCCCTGGCTTCAGGGATGCCTCCGGTTCCGGAGCTGCGGAAGCAAGACGTTAACGGCCATTTTCAGTGTGGCCGTGAGGATTCTATGAGACCGTGGACAGGGAAGGCGTCTGTAGTTCCTTATTTATATGTGCGCACGTCCCTTCAACACATGCCCCGTGGATTCCTGGCACATGCTGAGTACTGTGCTAGGCGGTGGGGACAGAGAAGAGGAAGGAAAGAAAGGCACGGCCCTTGCTCTTGAGGGATATGGTAGGGGAGGAAACACAACCAAAAGATCCTGATGCTTTATCAAAGGAAAAGCCACTTGGCTGAGAGGCTCTAAATCCCAAAGGCCTGGGTTCTAACTTTGCCTCCAGCCCTTGGGCGCTCTAAGATCTGGGGCAAACCGCTCAGCCTCCCTCAGCCTCAGCTGTCCCACCTCCAAAAGGGAAGAGGATTAGCTACCCCCTAGAGTCATTTTGAGGACAGGAATGATAAAATATAGCACAGCACAATGCCTGGCACAGATTGATGTCTGGGGAATAAACAGAGGTAGAAAGAAACACAGGGTTTCCAAACTGTGGAGAGGGGAGCTGATAACTTCCCTCCCAAAAGCCTGAGCCAGGCCTGTTAAACAAGGTGGGCTTCCGGTGAGATCTTATAGGAAAAGAAGATGTTTATCAGACACCATCAGGGGAGAGGTCCCAGGGTGGAGAACGAAGCCACAGAAGCATGGAAACACTAAGGGATTTGGGGGGACGGTACGGGGTTCGGAACTGCTAGGTGTCGATGTGCCCAGGGGAGGCACATGACCAGGCGAAAGGATCAGAGCTACAAAAGCTGCTCTACTCGCTCACGGCCTGTCACCTCAACCCACGAGAGTGAATGGCGAGGATTTGGCTTTCTGTTCTACTTGTCCCCAGCACCCAGAATCATGCCTGGCACTAGATGCTTCGTCCCCAGCACCTAGAATCATGCCTGGCACTAGATGCTTCGTCCCCAGCACCTAGAATCATGCCTGGCACATAGTAGGGACCCAGCAACATTTGCTGAATGAATGAATGAAGCTGGAGAAGATGAAAGGAGAGAGTTCCTGTTGAAATTGACAACCAGGAGGTCACTGGTGGCCTTCGCTGGACAGGGCTTGATAGGGACAGAAGGCTGGCTGCAGCAGGTAAGGAAGTGGGGTACGGCAAGAAAGAGAGTTGACCAGTAGGGAAAGCAGGGCTTTCAAGGACACTGAAGACTTCGACACATTCTTACGTGGAGGAAAAGGAGCCAACGAAGAGTGCAGGCTTGGAGATGCAGGAGAGAGGAAAAGGATCACTGATGGGCCAGGGGCCCAGAAGATGCAGAAAGAAATACAGATTGCGGTGCAAATAAAATAGGTTATTGCTTCCTTCTGTTTATCCTGGCCATGTATTAAGAGTGAAGATCATGCAGGTAGACAGACTGGGTTTGAGTTGTCCCTTACTTACCCCACCCCTTACTGGCTGAAACTTGCATAGGATTTAATCTTTCTATGCCTCAGTTTCCTCACCTGGAGTCTAAGGATGAGAATTCCTACCTTATATACTGCTGGGAGATTAGATGGGAGGATTTATTTGTAAGGTGCGGGGCACGTGGAGGCCCAAGTCTCTCAACAAATACCGGCTCCCATTCCCTTCACCATCTGCTCAGTCAAGAAGGAAATTTGACAGTACTTCCTTGACCTTGTCAGCCAACACCGGGACATCCTTTTCTCAAATGCTGCTGTTGAATGGAACTGACAACTCAGGCTCTCTGATGGACCTTCCCTACAGAAGCGGGAAGAAGGATGCTAACTGCCTCCCTTTCTTAGGACCTCAAGCTGCCGCCTGAGTGATGAGTGCAAGATACCGATCCCGGCCTAGCCAGGAGATCCACTAATGTGACCCTCCATTGCCCCCAGCCCTACGATGCCCAAGGCCACCACCCAAGAGCCCCAGATCCTAGGCTATAGGAGATTGGGCTGTGTTCCAGATATCTCAGTTTTCACTTTTCAGCTCTGTCCCTTAGCCAGCCATGCAACCTTGGACAAGTCCCTTATCTTCCCAGAGCCTCACAACCCTCCTACAAGGCAGATTTTATCCTCTCATTCTACCCATGGAGAAATTGAGATTCAAAGAGATAAAATCATTTACTCAGGGTCACTCAGTATATCTGTATCAGTCCGGGTCCCGGTAGGAAGCCAATGGCCGACGGAAACTGAAAAAGCCTGAGAAAAGTTTACTAAAAGGGTTATTTGCAAAGCCTTGAATAGGGCATAGGAAAATGGCAAGGGATATGAAAATACACGAGAGCAGGTAACAATAGGTGCCTTTACCTGAAGAAAAGATTCTCAGAAACCAAGGACAGAAAGGACTGTGTGGAGAGAACCACCTGTCAGGACCTATGATCTTAGTTGAGGGAGGAAGATGGAGAATTAAAAACCTTACCTTGCTCACCTCCCTCCTTATCTCCCACTGCTGCTCTCCATGGGATGAACTCACCTAGAAGCAAGGGGCAAGGGAGCCTACTGCCGCAGTCCATGCCAGTCAACCTCCCCGGGCACAGGCAGGGAGAGTGCATCTGGAGAGCAAATGGAAGATGTCCAACACACATAGAAAACTCTAAAGTGGCAGAGTGAGATTTGAATTGGGGCTATCGAGCCCTTTTCACTATAATGTCATTCCCCTTAGATTCTTAGTAAATGTTCACTGAATGTTGGAAAAAGGATGGATGGATGGATGGATGGATGGATGAATAGATGAGTAGATGGGTGGATGATGGGTGCATGGGTGGGTGGATGGAGGGGTGGGTAGATGGGTGGATGAGTGGACGAATGGATGGGTTGGTGGGTGGATAGGTGGGTGGATGAGAGGGCAGATGGGTGGATGGGTAGGTGGATGGGCGGTTAGATGGGTGGATGAATAGATGAGTGGGTAGGTAAATGGGTGGATGGATGGATGGATGGGTAGGTAGATGGGTGGATGGATGGATGGATGGATGGATGGATGGATGGATGGATGGATGAATGGATGTGTGGGTGGATGGATGGGTGGGTAGATGGCTAGATGGGTGGGTGGGTGGGTGGATGAATAGATAGGCAAATGATTGGATAACTCCTACAGACTTTATTCGTGTGGTTTCAACTAATCTTATCACCTGACTAGAAATATAAAGCTTGCTAGAAGGTTTATTTCTAAGCCATAAATGGGTTCTAAGAATAAAAGCCCTCTTCTCAGTTTCTAAATCCCTGTAGGAGTTGCTTGTCTCTCTCTGGCCTCTGGCTCATTTTTCCTGCTGCTGCTGGAGCTGCTCCTCTCTCCAAGATTCAAGGCTTGAGTCAGGCTGAGCTGCCTGCAGACAAAGCAAAGAGGAGGCAGAGGTCAGAGGGGGCTGCTGCCCTTGCTCCCCCTGGGCTAGAGTGCAAAGCTGAGCTGGCCATCCTCTCTGTTAGTCCAAGGGAGCCACGGGGGTGGAAGGAGGAGGGAAGTGGGAAGGCAGGATGTTCACTATAATTATTTTCATTGATTTGTCTAGTCGGATCCCAAGTGCCGCGAAGCCGTTGTGACATTTAATAAAAATAATTCAAGGTAAAAATACCTCTTCCTTCCTGCTCCCTCCTCCCCCTTCATCAACACCACGCCAGCTTCCATCTCCCCGTCCAGACTCGGGCGGCCTCCTGCTGGCTATTGGGTGGCCCGGACCAACTTCAAAATGAGTCAGGTGAAGGCGAGAATCTACCAAAGCAGAAAGAGCTGGGGACCGGGCATCTGGAGGCCTGGCTTTGAGACTCACTGCTACCAGCTGTCTAACCCCAGGCAACTTGCTGCCCCTGTGAGTTTTGCTTGTGCCATCTGGAAAATCAGGAGAAAATCTAAACATGTAGGGTCCTCGTTTGTGGCCCGTGGGCCAGGACCAGACCCTTCTGAGGCAAAGGGACTTGCTTTCCACGCATTTGCCTGCAGATCTTATTCCTATCTGCTGAGCTCATTTCTGATCTCCTGTCTTTGACCGTGGAAGGGCCCCCTCCCCCATACCACCATTTCTGGATGGTTTCCAGGCCGTGGTAGTTCATCCTTTCCTTCTCGGTCCTCAATTCGTTGTGAAACAAAGAGAATCAGCCCATTACACAGAGAGGAGAAATGTGGGTGCCAAGTGGTCATTACCTTGCCTTGCCTACCGATTGTATGTCTGATCCTTTAACTGTATGAACTTGTAGCCTGACAACAATTCTGCCCCTGTAGGGATTCTTGTGGAAACTGAGCCTCGGGGAGGTGAAAGCAGCTGCCTCGACAAACAGCTGGAAATTGGCAAAGCTGGAAACTGATGCATGGGACCGTGACTCTGGAGCCCACAGCCGATCCCACCCGGTCTGGCCGCCTCTCCCACAATGGGTCCAAGACTGGGCCTCCCCCAAACCCCCCGCCCCCTCAGCCTCCTGCCTTACCAGGTAGAGCAGCTCTGTGCCATGCCCTGACTCAGCAGAGTGAGAGGAGCGGGAGGGACCTGGGTTTGGAAAAGCTCCTCATTCAGGAAGTCTTCAGAGCACTGTGGAGCCATCCCGGGCTGTCAGGGGAAGATGTAATCAGGGTGACCTCATATGCTTCATGGATTCATTAAAGCCTGTGTTCTGGGGTAAATGATCGCTTTCCCCCCAGTCCTGCTGAAAAGAAAATCGATAGCCTCCTTGTAGATTTAGAACAGGACAGTTGGCAATTAGAAAACACTTCCCCAGGCAGGCGCTGGGGAAAGGGGTCTCATTCTACTTCCCATTCATTCTGGCAGTGACACACTGGCTGTGTCTGCTGGCTTGCAGCAGGCTGGGGAAGTCCTAGGCTGGGGCCTGGGGGACGGGGCGGACGCCTCACTGGGGGCCGCATGCTCTGGGTCCCATCGCTGCTGCCGAGGCTTTGCTGGGGCCTTCCTGCTTTCTCCTGTGCCCCCACCCTATCCCCGCCCCTGTCAGCTAATGGATTTTTCTCCGTCCAGCAAGATTTACTAAACAACAGAACTAGGATGCATTAAGTCTGCGGGTTTCGAGGTTTGTTTTAGAGCAATTCTTCGCCCGGAGAACTGGCCGCTGAAATTAAGATGCATTCTTCTCAGCAAATATTGATTTCAACTAGAAGCGAATCCGAGAAGCTCACTGCTCTCTGGGCTGGGGTGCTGGCAGCTGCAGTTCGGGCTGTGGGAGGGTTACCTCGCTGCTCCCCACCCGAGGCCCCGCACATGAGATCGAGAAGAATACTCAGACCTAAGCAAGAACTGAGATGCTCTTGGAGCCTTACAGTTGCTCGTGTCTATTACCAGATCGGGAAGGCGGCCTTTGTCCCACGGACAGTGTGGGCGTCCCCGGTGTAGGATCCCGTAGGAGACTGAGCTCGCACACACAGCCACGTGACAGGCACCCGGACTTTCTGTGTCCCTTCCAAATTGGACCCCAGAATTCCCTTCCTCCAGGAAGCCTTGATCTACTAAGTCCGTCTTTTCTCTCCATTTCCTCCCATATGCTCAGCAACCCGGAAAGGCCACGTCCACATGTGTCTTTGCCTAGCATCGTCTTGCACTGTCTGCATTGCTCCCAGAACCTTCCCAGGGATGGGACCACATGTGTATCTTCAGCATCTCCCACAGCACCGCAGGTCCACAGTGCAGAGAGCTCGGGACATGTACAAAGGAAATTAGCTCATCTATGATCTTGATCCAGTTCAGGAACCTTCTAGTCGCAGGATCTGGGCAAAAGCTTCTTCTCTCCAGGCCTCTGTTTTCTTATTTCGAAAAAGGCAGAGAAGTAGGATTGACTAGATGGCCTTGGAGAATTTTCACCGCTACAAAAATAGATCAGAAGTGCCATAGTTCTTACTTGGTGGATAACACCCACCTCCCCACCCCCCTCTTCTCAACTTGTGGCAAAGATTTTGGGTGGAGCAACCTTCAAACAATGCCTTCCCCCAGACCCCTCAGGCAAGGGATCAAAGTTGTTAAGATGCCTGACAATTTCACAGGCATGAAAGAGGCAACCGCTTCGGTAAAGGGGCATTTGGACACCTCGCTGAAGATCTAGGGATGGCAAATCAGCATGTAAGAAGATATTCCGCATCGTTGGTCCTGTGCCAAAATACGCCTCCTAGCAGGGCCAAGAAAATGTTTCAAACTGACGATGCGAATGCTGATGAGGATTGGAACATTCCTACAAAATATACAGCCCCTCTGGGGACATCCTGGCAGTTTCCTATCAAGTTAAACATACATGGGGCGCCTGGGTGGCTCAGTGGGTTGAGCCTCTGCCTTCAGGTTGGGTCGTGATCTCGGGGTCCTGGGATCGAGCCCCAAATCTGGGCTCTCTGCTCAGCAGGGAGCCTGCTTCCTCCTCTCTCTCTGCCTGCCTGTCTGCTTGTGATCTCTTTGTCTCTGTCAAATAAATAAATAAAATCTTAAAAAAAAAAAAGTTAAACATACATTATCGCATGACCTAGGAATCCTACATTTAGGTATTTGCCCAAGAAAAAGAAACTTCTGTTCACCCGGAAGTCTACAGTATGAATGTATAGAGCGGCTTTGTAAGTTAATTGCCAAAACCTGGAAACAATGTGAATGACCTTCCTCTGGTGAATGGATAAACAAAGCGTGGTGTAGCCATGTCAGTGGAATACTACTCAGCAATAAAAAAGTGAGCCTACTGATAGAGGCAAGGAGGCCATAGAGGAATCTCAAATGCATTTTGCTAAGTGAGAGGAGCCTGGACCGGAAGGCTGTGTGCTGTATGCTTCCATTTCTTTTTTTCCTTTTTTTTTAAGTTTTTATACATTTATTCAACAGAGAGAGCACAAACAGGGGGAGAGGGGGCAGAGGGAAGACCAGGCTCCCCACTGAGCAGGAAGCCCGATGCGGGGCTCGATCCCAGGACCCGGAGATCATGACCTGAGCCCAAGGCAGATGTTTAACCCATGAGCCACCCGAGAGCCCCTGCATGCTTCCATTTCTATGACTTTCTGGAAAAGGCACTACGGGGATGGATCACATATCGGCGATTGCCAAGCAGAGGCTCACGGGGAGAGGCTGACTACAGGAGGCCAACGCATGGGAATTTGGGGAGTGACTGACCTCTTCTGTGTCACGATTGTGGTAGCGGACATGTGACACTTTGCACTTGTCGAAACTCGTACAACCGTATGCGACAAAGAGCAAAATTTTCTGTGTGTGAATTAAAAAACATATTTTAGAAAATGAAAACAAAATGCCGAAGAGAAATTGTTAACATGGCCATGTCGACAGTTGTGTTAAAATAGCGGCCTCGAGCTGGCCGGGTCACACCATCCTGCTGCACACCCCACCCCCCCTTCCCTCCATCCCTGCGCATCTCTGGTCTCCGGGATGGAGAGGGGGTATTTTTCAGGGTGAGCAAAGAAGCGATCAAGTCTGCCTCCTCTCTCCTTCAGCTACTCTCGTCTTCCCTTGATGTGGTCTTTGGTGGTCAGGCTGAAGCGGGGTGGGGGGGGGGTGTCTCTGCAGGGATAGAGAATTCTGCTGCAACAGGCTGGGCATACAAGGAGCTGGCCACTCTGGCGGGGAGGGCAAGGGTCCGGGTTTCCTTCTACTTTGTCCCACCTGAAATCCGAGAGAGGCAGACACCGGTTTAGGGCAGAAGCGCTGAGGGGTGTAGAGGGAAAAGGAATCCCCTCTAAATTCCCATGGTGGAGGAGGAGGAGAGGAAAGAGGGGAAGGAGATTCTCAGCATTGGTGTTCATCCACCAGCCTGATCAGCCCATTCCATCTTTCCACTTCCTTGTTTGTTATGCTATCTTAAGCGAATTGCCTGTTGCTGGTTAAGGTAGGTTAAAGCTTCAGGCTGGCTTCTTCATCTGTAAAAATGGAAAAATAATAGTACCTACCAAACCTCAGAAAGTTATTGGGATTATTAAGTGAGTTAATATTTATTCGTTGGCTGAACAAATATTTTTTGCTCATCTATTATGTACCTGTCACTGACTTAGGTGCGTAAAAATTCAGATTTTCATGAGATTCGCAAGGCACGTACAGAGACAGTGACAGAGAGTAAATCTATAATCCGGTAGGGGGCAGGAATGCCGTGAAGAAAAGGAGCTGGAAGGTGACAGCCCAAAGGGGCTATGTGATCCAGAATGACCAGGAAAGAGGGGTGCATTCACCGAGGAGCTAGTGTTTGAGCAGAGACGGGAGGAATGAGAGCCTGGGGCGGGGCGGGAGCATTGCTCACAAAGGGAACAGCATCTGCGAAGACTCTGAGGCCCGAGGGCACTAGTTGGAGTTGAGAAATAGTGAGGGGGCCGATGTGTCTCCAGCGGAGGGGAAAGGGTGACGATGAGCTCGGTAAGTAGTGAGGGACCAATGATGAAAGGTGATAGGGCATCGTCTGCGCTCTATCTTTTATTTAGAGTAAGACAGGAAGACATCAAAAGCCTTTGAGGGGTGACATGATCTGACTCGTGTTTTCAAGGTTCTTTCCGGACAGTCTGTGGGGACTAGATGGTAGAGCAGCGGGGGCGAAGGCAGGGAGCCCAGTTAGGAAGCTATTGCCAGAGGAGGGCCGACGGCGGCTCAAACAAATAGAAACGCATCTATAATCCTTAGAACAGAACCTGGCCCGTGCAAAGTGCTCAGTCAATGTTATCTATAATTACCATTGCTAGCATCATCAACTTCTTTATAGCCATCAGGACGAGGAGGGCAGGGAGGCCCCGAAACAGCCCGTGTCCAGCAGGATCCGACGCTGGACCTTCCTGGACCCCACACGGGGCTGTAGGAGCTGATGGACCCAAAGCCTCCGGGCAAAGACGTCCTATAGTCCTTCAGTCCCTCTCTCAATCCGTTCCCTAAGAAAAGTGGCAGGGTTTTCGGACACTCCTTTAGTCTGGGGGCGTAGAGGGATGTGAGAAAGAGGAAAGCAA
Source organism: Potos flavus (assembly GCA_028534135.1). Classification (NCBI taxonomy): domain Eukaryota; kingdom Metazoa; phylum Chordata; class Mammalia; order Carnivora; family Procyonidae; genus Potos; species Potos flavus. Next base: position 33,291,074 of record CM052891.1, on the reverse strand, counting down.
GTGAGTGTGCAGGCTGAGCAGTAAACATCTCTGTAGGATCTCCTCACTGCATCCTCAGAATGGGTTCGGAAGTAGTTCATCTCCAGTGCTCGGTTGAGAAAGCAGGACTTAGCCAAGCAAACCGCTCAGGCTTTGCAAGTGCCTCCTGGGGCGCAGCTCCGCCTCCCCGCGGTGGTTGTATGCATTCCGTTCCAGGCCCCCAGTCAGGACTCAGACCTCAAGTCCTGCTTCTGGGCGCCTCGCCTTCTGAGAAAACCGGCTCCGAAATCACTCTTTTCGTTCCTTTGTTTACAAAGGTAAGATTTCTTCTTTGTTATGGGAATCAGTGGATCAGCAGCCAGTACCATCTCTCTTGACTACTGCTGTTTGCAAACGCACGAATGATACACTCTTCCCTGGTAGAATTTTCCAGACTTCTCTCAGGGAGAGCCTCCTACGTAGGCCAAGTAACTTGACCTCCTTGAAGATTTCTGGCTTTTCTGCTCTAAAGGGAGGGGAAAAAAACAAAAAAACAAAAAAACAACCAAAAACAACAACAACCCGTCATCGCTTTTCCTACTTGTGAAATATCATGCATAACTGTGTCAAAAGGAAACCGAGTTATGCCTGGAGAAAAAGGCTAATTCTAAGACCGGCACAGGAAAAAGGGCAAGATAAGCCAGAACATCTTTATACTAGAAACAAGGAAGCTATCAAACATTATCAAAGATTACGGGATTTGTGCCAAAATGACTCAGGAGCCAACTTGAGTGGACGCCCCCTGGTCACAGCTGATGCAATTTAAACACCAATAAGGACAATACACTGTATTAAAATACATCCAAATGTTTAAATCCATGAGTTCATAATGATACTCAAAAAAAATAAAATAAACCTCATCGGTCACCCCTTGGAGGATGCCAAGGAAACAAAGTCAATCTTCAGAAAACTGAAATAAAGGGAAAGAATCAAGCATTTACCCTGCTCTTCCTTACACAAGCGGTACCACCAGTAACTGAATATAAGAAGAAATGTATCTTTCCAGAAGTATTATGGCTAACAAAGAGTGAGTGACTGCAGTATCATCCTAGAAAAACTAACAGGAGCGTCGATCTGGGAGAGGGTTACGTGACCAAAAGATACCTGGGTATTGACCCCGCCTGGGGAGGAACACGACACCAAAATAAATCAAGGCTAATCTGATCAGGCTTCCCCATCTAACTCACTGCCAGTTTACGGGAAATTTAGGGACAGCCGAACCCATTAAATGGCACCGTAGCATCCAGCTAATTCCGATTTTGGAAATCTATGGGACAAAGGAACCAGTTTCTTTGAAAAATAAATTGTAAGAGAAAAAACATATATATCGGATAAGTGGAAATTACAGACGTTGAGATGCAAAAGGACGTATCAATCAATCAATCAAAATGTATCGACCTTCTTGGATCCTAATAAAAGAATAAACAAAGGTTTATGAGACAATCAAAGAGCTTTCGAGCATTATTGGGTATTTGATGAAATTAAGAAATTAATGTTCAGGGTCTTGGGTGAGCATCAGTTACCTCTTGCCACGTAACAAGCCACCCCAACACTAATGGCTTAGATCAATGACTGTCTTGTTTGCTCATGGTTCTGTGAGCCATCGGTCTGGGTAAGATGCCAATGGGGATGGCTCAGGTCTATCCCACATAGTGTGGTTGGATCACTCAGGTGCGGACTCAACAAGAACATTTGTGCCCACTCTCTCTGGTCTCTCTGGAGGAGGCCCCACATGGTCTCTCTGGAGGAGGCTTTGGGCTCTTCACATGGTGGCAGAAACATTTGCAGCAAGAGGCAAGAAAGGGAAAGCCCAACGGACAAGTGCTTTCTGGGCTTCTGCCTTGTATGATGTTTGTCATTGTCCCATTGACCAAGAGTTTCACGTTGTCAAGTCCAGAGTCAATGTCGAAGGAGTCTTCCCATGGGTGTGAGCACCGACAGGCATGCTTCTCTGGGGGTTAGGCTACAGTATAACAACCTACCACCGTGGGATAGTGGTATTATGGTTTTAAAAGAGTGTTTATCAGGGCACCTGGGTGGCTCAGTCGGTTAAGCATCTGACTCTTGGTTTCAGCTCAGGTCATGATGTTGTGGGATCGAGCCCCCTGTTGGGCTCTCCACTTGGCGGGGAGTCTGCTTGAAAGATTCTCTCGCTCTGCCCCTCCTCCCCTAAAATAAAAAAATCAATCTTTAAAAATAAATCAATAAGAGTGTTTACCATCTAGAAATGGGTATTAAAACATTTCCGTAAAAATGATATGCTTCAAAGTAATCAGGGGTGGGAGGGAGGGCGGGAGTGGGTGCACAGAGGAAATAAGATTTTCCAGGAGTTTACGGAGGCTGGTTGATGAGAAGATGGTGGGTTATATTATTGTGTCTACTTTTCCATGTGTTTGAATTTTTTGATGAAATCAAGTTCTCTTTTTAATGGCTGGTCTACTTCTAACATTAAAATCCAAGGAAGACAAAAGGACCTTCGACATCATCACTGCTTCCAAGAGGTCATGCCCCACTTCCCAAGGAAATGAGGAGTGAGGCAACACGAGGGGAACTTTTGTAGGCCTTCTGGTTCCTGTTGCTCCCTGGACAGGAGCGTGAAACAGACAGCGTAAATCAGCAACATGGCCGGCGAATCCCTCCATCAGCCCCGATGTAGGAAGGACCTATGACTTCACTTACTAGCATTCACTTTTTCCCCCAGGTTATTTGGGGACCTAAGACATGGACCTATTCTGGATGATAGATTGCAAATCGTCGCGACTGTTAACTGAAAGGAGAACAAGAGAATGAGAACTCAGGAGCTGTCAAGGAGGTAGGGGGTGAGAAGCAGGAACTCCATTAACAGGACGTTCATAGAGGAGGAGGAAGAGAAGACGAGATGCATCTTATCTAACTGGGATCAAGTAACGTTCATGGCATGCATAATGTATACTGAACATTTGTCTGCAGAGAAAAAGGAAAAACGGTTAAAGTAAATTAGACACTATTCATCCCTTGAAAGTGCTTGCAGTCCTTTATTCGCTCAGAATGTTTATTGAGTGCCTACTGCATGCCAGGCCCTGTTAGATGCTGCATGAGAATAAAAGGATGATTTGAGATACTTTTCCAATCTGCATTAACGATGACTATTCTAGTTGGAATAATAAATTCCAATTCAAATCAGCTTAAGCAGAAAAGACAATTTATTGGCAGGTAGCTGGAGAGGCTAGGGGTGGCTTCAGGCATATCTAGATCCAGGTGCTCTAACAGTGTTGCCAGAAAGCCTGGTCTCTCCATCCCTTGGATCCGCTTCCCCCTGTGGGCATCATTCCCAGACAGACTTTCCCACTGGCAGCAACAGGCTTATACCCTACCATGTTAGCAGCAAGTGTCCCAGGATTGGGTGTCCCTGGAACAGCTTGGCCCGGTGCCCAGCCCCGGTCAGGGAGAGGAATGCTCTGCTCGGCCAGGAGTGGGTTGTGGGCCTGGCTCTATGGGGAAGAGGCCAGGGCTGCTGAACCACACAGTCTGAGAGAGAAGAAGCCTCCGCAGAGGGTAATCCCAGTGTGGCCGCCGGAAGAAGGAAGGATGGGTACCAGCCCAGGGAAGCCATACATGTCCTTTAGGCACCTGCGGTCACACACTCACTCAGTACATTTCAACTGAGCACATGTTCTAGGTGCTGGACACACAGCACGGGTCAAGACGGACAGGCCCTGGGGCTGGTCCTCCAGAGGTGGAAAGAGAAAACAGACGCATGGAGAACACATTTGTATGTAAATTACAGATCCTGATTTCCCATGAAGCAAATACACAGGGTGCTGTAAGAGAATTGGAGAATCTTCTGGAAATGGGCGGGCAGGGAGGTCTCGGGGCAGAGGGGACAGTTAAGCTGAGCGGGGCGGGCTGAGGACCGTGGTGCGTCCCCTGTGCATATTAGGGGGCTGAACGTGCCATAGTCCAGGTCCCTGAGGAGCCTGAGGCTGGAGGGAGAGATGGGCAGCCGCCCTGCAGAGCCCTGAGTTCTCTACCCAGCACAGATGCGCCGGGAGGGAAGTCTCCAAGACCACTGGGGCACAGGGGATGGGTGAGCCCAGGGAGGGTGAGCGCGGGGAGGGGTTCGAAAGTGCTCCAAAGACATCTGAGCGGAGTCTTAAAGGATGAGTAAGATACAAGGGAGAACACAAATAACAGAAAGAGAATGAAAGGCGAGAATGAGCACAAGGTAAAGATCAGACGTGTTTGGAGAAGGTTGGAGCTTCCTTGGGTTAACCTTGCCTCACTAAACCCAATGCCTACAGCTTGATGCACCTGTATTTTTCTTAGACTATGATGACAACAATCCCTGATTGCTGGAGGCTACCCCGAAGCTTCCTAAAGGCTATCAGTTGTCATTGACTCTCCATTGTTGGGAGATGGGGCCTTTGTTCCTAGTTCTCGGTGGTTAGAACTAGGATTTAGGAAGGTTCCCTCCCAGCGGGGGGAGATGCTCAGAGACCCTCTGTGTAGGAAGCAGGAGTCAAGACTTGGGCTGCCAGAGAAAACATAGAACCCCGGTTAGTCTGAATTTCAGATAAACACCAATTACAATTTTAGTATAAGTATATCCTGAATTCTGCATGGGATATACTTACGCTAAAAAAAAAATCTTTTTTTTATTTGTTGTTTATATGAAAATCAAATTAACTGGCCATCCAGTACTTTTATTTGCTAAATCTGAGCCAGGCCGATAGGTGAGGGGGAGCAAGACACCAGGCCCAGGCACCTAGCTGCATCCCACCTTCCCAATCCTTCAGGCTCAGTCCTACCCCTGCCTCCTGTGGTCCTCACTGCCATGGGGCTGAGAGGAAGGAAGAAGTAGGGGGCCCCAGAGCAATGACTGTGAGAAAATAAGAGAGAAAGACAAAGAGAGAGAAAAACCAGATCAGAGAGAGACAGGACCCTTCTGGAAGCTGCTTGCCCTTACAGAAGTAGGGCCGTGGGGGTGGATGGAGGCTCCAGAGAGCTCCAAGTTAAGGCGGTGGGCCCTGGGTTCCAGCCCCTGAGACAGAGGCGGCAGGAGCGGTAAAGCTTCTTAGGGGCAGATTTTCTCCCTGCGAGGCAGCCCAGACCCCAGCAGAGAGAGAGCAGAGGAGGAGTGGATTAGTTCTGACAAGCTGGGGCTTCTTCAGACCTCTGGTTCCCCCTCTCTCAAAGATCCAGCCCTGCCACTGGTCGGAGTGGTCTCCAAGGGGGAGCTCAGGATTCCCAAACACCCATGAGAAGTACCCTGTTTTCATGTCATCTGAGGAGGAGCCCCAGCTCAGAGGGTAGCGGGCTCCAGACGGAGCCTGGACAGGAGGCGGCCCCGTCCCCGTCCTGCAGGACCCCCCCTCAGACCTGCAGCTCCCGTTCCCCATCTCGTCTCAGGGTCCCAGCACTCCTGCCCTCCGCTGCCCCCCACCCCACACCGGCCCTCGTCTCGGAGACAACCAGCGGCACCAGGAGACCCCGGGAGAGTGTTTCAATCCTGCACCTGCTGTCATCAGAACCAAGCCCTGTGGGGCTCCCATCGGCCTTCCCTGCACAGAGCCCTGAACCACCTCTGTTCAGAGCTGCAAGCCCTCAGCGGTCAGCCTACCCCCAAGGCAGGGACCCCTGTGCCCTGCCCAGCCCTCAGAGAGCTCAGTCTCTGGAAAGAGTGCCAAGGGCAAGGGCCCACCCCACACCAGCAGCCTGGGAAGGGCTTTGCGGAGGCTGAGGGGAGAGCCGGGAAACAGGGGCCAAGCTGTCTGGTGGCGGGAGGGGGTGGTCAGGACCGTTTCACAACAGAGTTTAGCCATTTCTTTCCCTGTGGCGATTAAAACTGGCCCTGGTTCCATCCAGCCACCAGTCCAGTTTCTGCCCTCTGGGGCCTCCTGGAGCCAAACCCAAGTTCTTTCTAAGGTATGAAGACAGGGCTGGAACTCTCCAGTCTTTTCCTCCTCAAGTCCAGTTCCTCTGACTCTGCCCCGGATGGTTCAGAATTCCGCTCTTCACCACCCACCTCCAGCTTGCCGAAGTCCGCCTCAGAGCACGGTGATTGGAGTGGATACCGAGTTATCACACAGCTAACTTCACCTCCTTTACTGTGAGCACCATACCTCTATTAATGCTGCCTAAGGTTTTGCTAATTCCTAGCCATAGGATAGACTGAGACCCAGCCACTGATTGAGTCCCAGGAAGAGATGAAAGTGCCCCAGAGGTCAGATATTTGAGGAACCCCGAAGCAGGAGAGAAACTCCAAAGTTCTGAGGTTGCCTTTGGCAAATCCTTTCTCTCATGTTTTTATTTCTGCTCTCTGCCATCCAGATCAGTCATGCCCCGACCCCCACCAGCCTTTTTCCCTCTTTCAGCTTCTCTTTTCCACCTCTTCTCATCCTGACATCAAATAACAGCGTGACCTTGGGCAAGTCACTTTGCCTCTCCGAAGCTCCCGTTCCTGCTCTGAACATGGGAGTCAGAATCCCCGGGGTTGCTTGCTTCCCAGGGCCTGCACGAGGCTCAATTGAGAGAATTAATGGATGAGAAAGCACTTTGAAAACTATTCAATGCTGCACAAATAAAAGGCATTATTTATTAATTTTCCATTTATTTATGAATCTTGCACATGACCCTCTGCCGAGATGCCACAAAGGGAGAGAGACAAGCAGAGCTCGTGACTGCCCAGACCTGGAATCCTGCAATGCCGGAGCCGAGTGGCCTTCAGGGAGCAGAGAGCGCATCCCCTTTATTTTACAGATGGGGAAACTGAGGCCCAGAGAAGTAGAGTAACTTGCCCATACTTTTATTACAGCAACTCAACATCTTAGTCCATCCTACCCAAAGGTTAGACAGCCCCAGCCACTGACCTAGTCGTAGTTAGGGAAGAAAATCCCCCAGAAGCCAGATATTGGAGGAGCCCCGAAGCAGGAGGAGAAACTCCAAGGCTGTGTTTGGCCAGTCCTCCTTTCTCTGCCCCCTGTTTTTTTATTTCTCTGGGTGGCAGAGATCATGCAGCCAAGAGAAACAAAGCCAGGATTCCAGCTCTAGGTTTGCTCCAGAGGGCACATCCCTCACCACTGGGCAAGCTCCCCCCGTGTGTTGGGAACAGGAGCTGCAGGCCAAGACCCCTTCCGCTCTGGGCTGGGCCACACCGAGAGACGCACTGGCCACTGACCCCTGATGGGGCCAGAGAGCAGCTCTGAGGGGCCGCGTCCCAGGACACTCACTGTCACCTTCATACTAGCCATCTAAAGATTTATGGTTCTGGGTCAGAAAGAGGAGGCTTGGGGGGAAAGGAAGCCTTGAGGGAAAGGTACAAGGCACAGCAAGAGGGCAAAAGGGCTTCTAGAAACAGGGAGACGTGAGAGAGGAGAAAATGAGCTCCCCAGAAGATGGGGGCAGAGGAGTGGCGCTGGAGAGGATGGTGGCCACTGGGTGACAAGGACAGAGCCCTCGGGCATCTGTGTGATGGCTGCTCGGCGTGCCTCCTCTCTCGGGCCCTGTGCTGGGCTCTAGAGGAGGGGCCGGAGTGGAGGGGCTAAAAGTCCCCCTTCCCCCCTCGGGGACCTCCTGGGCTAGTAAGGTGCATGTGGGTCTACAAACCACTCCAGAATACCCAGGAGGGGCCAGCCCCAGGGCTCCGCTCCAGACACACAGGGCCCTCTGGGCATGTATCCCGAGCCCAGCCTCTCATGTTCTAGAAAGCACCCCATTTTCTTCAGACTAGGAAAAATGCTCAGGGTTCTAAAGTAGAAGGAGCTGTGGATTCAAGTCAAGAGCCCTGGGTTCTGGCCTCAGCTCCGGGCCTTGTTCTGGGCTCTGTGATCTCAGACAAGTCACTGGGCCTTTCCTGGCCCCCATCTTCTTAGCCGTGAAATGGGGATGATCAAACCTACCCATCTCGTCGGGCCGTCCTAAGGACGTGAGCCGCTGGCTCTGGATGCTGACTCGTGCGGCGAGGGGGTGGGGCTGAGGTGACCAGGAAAGGGGGCGGTGTGTGGGCAGTGGCCCTGTGTCTGAGCTCACCCCTGGGACAAGCACCTCAGGCTCCTGCTTTGGAGCCCGGATGCGTCCACCGTAACTGAGGCTAGTATGCCCCTCCGTCGAGAGCTCGCTGCTGAACACGCTGTAACTGGGTTGCATTACTAGAGAGAGGGTGCCCAGAGGCAGGGAGGCAGAATCCTTGCCCACGGTCCATTCCGAGTCCCGCACCTGGGGCAGAGCAGTGGCACATAGGGGCACAGAGGCGGCTCAATGTGGCCCGGGAACAGAAGCTCTCAAGGCCCAGATGAAGGAAGAACAGGTGTTTCTGTTGGAGGAGCGATGAGTTAGGGCACAGGAATCCACCTCCTCATCCAGGGCTCCGTCCGCTGTCCCCCCTAACTCCTTGCAGTCCCAGCCCCCCAGGAGCCCGCCCGCCTGTCCCTCTGCTCCACACTGGGCTGGATAATTCAGACCAGCAGCCAGGTCTGAGGCCAGAAGGAGAGCTACAGCTCTGGACCCTCCAGGAAAGGTCACGGACACGGCTCAGCCTTGTGGCCCCCAAATGCCTTTAGCCTATGCTGGGGGCTTCTCTTGCATTGCAGGCGCTATTGGGGAGATGAGCCCCCCCCCACACTGTGCATAAACCTCGTGACGACTCTCTGCTCCCAGATCTTCCATAGTTCCCCACGCCTCTTCCCAAGTAACTCCAGTCTGCTCCTGAGCTCCCTCCTGCAGTCTTCGACCTCCGCGCTCAAGCCATTCCTTGTTCTCAAACGCCCTTCTCTCCCATCCCATCCTGCCGAAATCCTACCCAACCTCCAACGTCCTCTGGAGTTAGAGCGATCCGAGTCGGAACCCCAGCCCAGGAACTCAACAACGGCGTCGGAGAACTGGCCACTTACCCTTCCTGCTTCCGCGTCTGCATCCGTGAAGTGGGGCTGGTGAAGATTACGAGCGCGGCTTCGAACAGCCCTTCTCAAGCTCCGGCGTGCGTGTGCTCACCTGGAGATCTTGTTATCCCGCGGACTCTGATCCAGCAAATCTGGGGTGGGGCCCGAGTGTCCGCATTGCTAACAAGCTCCCTGGGGCCACCGCCTGCCTCTGCTCGCACACTCGGCGTTAGGAGGGCTTAAAACGTCTCACCTGATGCCCAGCAAACAGCATTAGGTCCCTGGCCATGGGGGATGGAGGGGTGGCGCTAGATGGATGTAGTGCCCACGATATCCCTGGGGGCTTTGAGGCTCCACCTCCTTTCCACCCACCTTAGTCAATTTTTCAATGGGCTAGCCCTCTGTGAGGGGTTACAATTCCACAACCCCTGCCTTTTTTTTTTTTTAAGGTTTCATTTATTTATTTATGAGAGAGAGAGAGAGGGCACACAAGCAGGGGGAGCAGCTGAGGCAGAGGGAGAAGCAGACTCCCCATTGAGCAGGGAGCCTGATATGGGGCTCGGTCCAAGGACCCTGGGATCATGACCTGAGGCGAAGGCAGGCACTTAACCGACTGAGCCACCCAGGTGTCCCCCAACCCCTGCCTTTATATACGAGTCAAGTTACAAAGAACCTCAAAGATGGCCTCAAAGGGACCGTCTTCCCAACAAATACCAGCTTGGAGAATAAAAGAGACGAGATGGGTCCCCAAAGGGCAACCCGAGGGCAAGGGGGAGGGTGGGGCACCCCCACTCGGCCTTGGCGTGAGGGAGGGCAGTTGGAGGGAGGCTCCGAAGGCTGGCCCTCAGGCCTCTGCTTGTTCTCAGAATGAGCCCATTGCCCACTGCACATCCTGCAGGAAGCAGGCCTGGGGTGTGGAATCCACCCTGCGGCTGGGGGTCCAGCCCACTGCTCCCCAACACGACCGGGACCCAAGCGCCTCCCTTTGGGGGCCCCAGTTCGCTCACAGTAGCACTTGAGGGGCATTCGGTGGTTTCCATCTCTTCTGTGAGGGGGGAGGCAGGCGCGAGGTGAGGGCGTGAAGGGATAAGGCAGGGGTGCGGGGAGAGAGGGGGGGTGGAGAACCAAAACACCCAAAGAAAAAAATTCCACTTGTAAACTAAATAGAGTTACTTTGTCAGGCCGTCAAAATGGAAGTCATTTACTACAAAACGCCATCGTGTTCTGTGTTATTCCCCTGCCAGAAGCACAGAGCTGGCACAAGTCAGGAACATCCACGGTGCGGGCAGGAGCAGGGGAAGAAAGGAGACCACGTCCCCCCTCAGCACCAGCCTGGGCCGCAGCAACCCCGCCCGCCTCCAGGGAAACAAGGCAGGACAGGTGGGCCCTGTGGCAGCCAGAGAACCAGGCCACAGCCGAGCCCAGGAGGGAGCCCCAGAGGGAGCCCTGGGGACGGGGGGGTGGGGGCCCATCCAGGACACAGCAGTGTGGGTTCATCCTTCTAGAAGGTTCTAAATGCAGTGAGGCTGCCCATCCCCTGCCCTGCCAGTACTGCACCCCTAGAAAGTGAGGCTGGCCTCGGGTGCTGCCAGCAAAATGGAAAGCACCCAAGAGACCAGGGTTCGAATCCTGCCTGGCCTCCCACCAGCTGAGTAACAGGGCAAGATGCGTAAACTTTTTGAAACTTAGTTTTCTCGCTTCATCTGCGAAATGGGGAGAATTCCCCTCAGCTCATAGGGCTGTAGGGAGGATTCAACGGGAGTATCCGATTCCCCTGAGGGGCTCAGCACGGCCAAGAATCTTTAAATTGGGGCCCCGCCGCTCCGGAATAAAGCTGCGTGTGCCATATTCTGCCTCCACCTGCCCCACACCTCCTCCCCTGTCTACTCGGCTGGAGTGTGAAGCACTCCCCCCACCCCCTGCCACCAACGACACAACATGGTAACGCTGTTCCCAGCCACATGTATCCTGTGAGGGAACAGAGATGTTGAGACACTTGCCCCAGGTCACACAGCATGCAGCAAGCCTGGGGTTGGGCCCTGCCTGGCTCCAAAGCGTGTGCTCTTAACAACCTCCCTGAACTTCCTCTGGTACCATGGGAAGAACACTGCCCAGAGCTGCAGATCCTCAGCTCTGCTGCCCGTAAACTGTGTGTCCTGAGCCTTAGTTTCCCCGCCTATAACCAGGGAGTGGTTTCTAAGGACCTGCTGGCTCTGATGTGCTCTGATTCTAATGAGTTGGCCCAAAAAGGAGGTTTGGTTCTCCCCCCAAAAAGCGATGACTTTGTCAGAGGAATGACAGCCAGGCTGTGGGAGACCTGCCCAGCGGCCCAATTACCTCTCCTAATGATGGGCTCACGCCTTGCCACTCCTGCTTTATCTGTCCGGTCACCGCCGCCCGACAGGGACAAGTCCCCGCGCGTCACCGTCACTGCAGCAGAACCGGGAATCTCTGATCTGGCTTCGGATGTAAATCTCTCTCTTACATGCTCTCTCTCTTTCCCACTCCCCACGGCTCCCTGGGGCTTCGGTGATCAAAGCGCCTTTAGGGTAAATCTCCCAGGGCTGGCTGGGCTGGGAGGAGGGGAGGAGCCAGTCGAGCAGGCTCTGGGGGAGGGACAGGAATCCCCCCGGGAGACCTCCTGCCAGCTGCGTTCTGGACCTGGCTGGCGGACAGGTGGCGGCGGAGCCCCGGAGCCCCGATCTTTAAAGTGAAGACCACTGCTCCACCCCCACTGACTGATGTCTGCTGTTGAGCCAAAAAATCATTCCCGTGTGGTCCCGAAAAAGCATCTGGTCCTGAAAAAGCGTCTGGTCAGGAGACAAGGAGAGATCGGCTCCACCTGGCCCCTGCTGGTACCAGATCTCCCAGGTTGTCAATAATCCCATTGGGACAGTAGGACCCACCTAGGTCCTGGACTTGAAGGGATGCTAGTGAAGCCCACGCGCAGAACTTAACCATGAGTCTGCACCCAGGAGTGCAGGGGCCGGCCCGGCCTTCCTTCTCCCTGCTGCCCCCTTGCTGAGGCTCAGGGTCCTGATCTCTAAGACGCAGCCCGATGTCTGCCCCTTAGGGTGAATAAAAGGCGTAGAGCGCCCGTGCGATGCACGCGGTGCTCCTAAGTGGGGCCCCTGGCTGTGCTCGGGGTCTCAGCTCCTGCATCTCCGGGAGCCGGCTCACGGGGCTCCCTCCTCCAGGCTGAGAAGCGGCCCCCAGTACACAAGTCTCCCCACCCCCCGCCCGCCCCTTCCCCGGGGCCTGGACTTCTACATTCGGTGCATCTCAGGATTTATGGTCGGGAGGGTCCAGCCTCGCAGGGCCACCTCGGACAGCAGGACACCAGCGGTCCTCCCAGAGGCTGGCGGGAGAGAGCCGGGCAGCGCCATCCTTCTTAGCCACGAATCGTTATTATTGCTCGGGGACCAGGTAGGTCGGGGCCTTTCTGTCCTGGCTAAGTGGTTGTCGGTCCGTGGGCTGGAGAGTGGAAGGCTTCGGGCCAGGAGAGAGGGCTGTAGATCTCCCGCTGCCGCCCCCCCCCCCCCCCCCCCCCCGCCCCTCGCGGCTGCAACAGTAGCTGCTCAGATTCATCGGGAGGGCCCACTCCCGGCAGATAAGCAGGCCGATATATCTCCCGTCAGAGACTCCCGCTCAAGGGCAGCACCATAAATCCCGGGGTGGGAGCGAGTGCGCCAGCAAGCCAGCCACTCCTTGGCGAGCATCTTTCCTCCCGGGGCCCAGCCGCTCTGCACTCGGCTGGCACGGGAGCCGGCACGGAGCCTAATCTGCAGTTCTGCATCTGATCCATCAATAACCCCGGCGAGAGGAGCCTCCCTCCCGCTCCACGCTGGCTGAGACAAGCGCCTGTTTTTCACCTCTCCCTGAAGCTGGGAGTTTAATTCTCCCCCTGGACCGGGATCTCTCTCACTTCTTGGAACGGTTCTGTGGCTGCATGCCTGTGCTCTCCCGCTCCTCAACCCTCCCCGGCCCAGGCTGCCGAGGAGAGGAAGGAGTGCTCCCGGCATGGGGCAGGCGGGGAGGAAGGAGTGCTCCCGGCATGGGGCAGGAAGAGAGGAAGGAGTGCTCCTGGCATGGGGCAGGAGGGCTCCCGGCATTGCCAAGAAGGAGGGGCGGGCGGGGAAGAGCAGGAGGGGAGCCCCAGCAGGGAGAGGAGAGCAGGGCTGGAGGCCCAGAGCCACAGACTCCTCAGCCAGCAGGGCACTTTTGCCTAGATGTTCCCATCTGTACAATGGGTCTGCATTTATTTTTTTTCCAAAATTTTTTACATTATCGAGCCATCAATAAGACCAGACCCCGCCCCGAGCAAGCCGGCCCTCTGGTGTAGGAGACCAGCAACGTCTAGGTAAACCCATGGAGAAATTAGATTCGTTCAGAGAATAATGACTATGAAGAAAATTGAAAGGGTTCCAGAAGACAGAGTGACCAGGCTGAGGACACCACTTAAGCTAAGTGTCTCAAGGAAGTCTGAAGAAGTGGTATTTGAGCTGAGGTCTCAGTGATAAGTAGGAACAACCAAGTCAGGACATAAAGGAAAGGTATTTGAGGCAGAGGGAACAGCAAATGTAAAGTCCTGAGGTGGGAAGGAGTTTAGCATGTTCAGGGAGAAAGGCAGCCCGTGTCTCTGGAATATGGGGGTGGGATTGGGGGCTGGGGTGTGGGGGGGAATGCAGTTAGAGCAGGAGGCAAAGGACTGACCCCACAGGGCCTCATCCACTGGAGACTGGTACCGAGTATGTGCTTTACTTACAGTGGGACCCACTGGAAGGTTCTGAGTTGGGGAGGGCCATGATCTGACTTAAATCTGATATAGTCCCTCCAGTTGCTTTGCAGAGAATAAGTCAAAGGGGACAGGAGTAGAATCACACGGGAAGGAAGGAGCTACCATAATAGGTATGAATATTTGATTCGAGTGAGCTTAGAAAGGAGGCCGGCAGAACGTAGCTTTAAAAGGCAGACTCAGCAAAGATAAGCCGAAGAGCCAATACCACTCCAGCCCTGCCAGGAAATGGCTAGACCGACCTTCTCATGTTTCATTTACAATTCAGCAAACATTTATCAAGTACCTTCTGTATACCAGACAGTGGGGAATCAGACCGGAGTAAGATATAATCCTCCAGGTGGTGTGGTCCCAGGCTAGAGGGAAAGACAGGGGAGACAAATGACTTCAGACGCAGCCAGCCAGTGGACAGCCCCATGCAGGGAGATCAGGGAGGGCTTCCCAGGCGAGGTGGCTATCAGCTAGCATCTACAGGAGGAGGGAGTTAGGACAGGCCACAACACACAATACGGGAACTCCGGGCACAGACCCGAGGCCACGCCCAAGGACCAAGGCCTGGATCAAGTCCACTCTGCCAGGCACATTCAGCCAGCAGCCCACGTGGAGAGGTCCCACACGGAGAGAAACTGAGGCCCTCACGTGACTGCCAGCTGTCAGCACCAGACAGAATCCAGATGTGGTCGGAGCCGAGAAAAGTCCTCCCTGCTGTGCCCCGACCCAATTCCCAACCCACAGAAGCCGTGACATAATAAAGAGCTGTGTTACACCACCGTGCTTCGCTGTCCTTTGTCCCACAGGCGGGGTAACTAGAGTGGCTCTCCACTGCCCTCACCACGACGGCCGAGTCCTCTGCGACCAACCGGCCCGCGCCTTCCCTCTTCTCACGACCTGGCTTCTGCTTCCTGGAAAACCCCTGACTTCTGGCACACGGCTTGCTCCCACCTTGCACACGTGCCCTCCGCAGTGGCTGGCACATTCATTGCTCCTAACGCCCCCCACTCACCCACCTCCCACTCACCTAGACCCTGCATCCTTTGGGCAGCCCTCCCCGACGTCCTCACCGATACACACCTGTTGAGGAAATGCACAGCTGCGTGTAAGAGTGAGTCCCTCGCAGAGTGACCGAGGGCACCCCAGGCATTTGCTGAACCCCTCCGCTGTGCCAAGGTGGGTGCAGAAAACACCCATCTGCCTCCAATGCACAGAAGTCTGGCGGTGCCGTCAATGAGGGAGGGAGGAAACCGGCACTGGAGCAATCGGAAGGACAGCTCCCAGCCAGGGAGACTTCCTGGAGGAAGTGGCATTGGAGTGGAGAGATGGACAGGATTCAGCAGGTGGACATGGAGGGGAAAGGGGCGATCAGGGAGATGCAAGGAACTGTCTGGATAAAGGCTAAGGCTGTGCTGCTCAGCAAGCCAGTCTAGGGACCACACTCTGAGTAGCACTGGTTTCAGAGACACCAAGGCCCAGGAGTGGTTCAGTGCCCACGCATCTAGATGAGGAGAAGCTGACCTCACAAGGGAGAAGCCAACATGGGTGCCAGCATCCGGCCCCCAAGAGAAGGTGGGGGACGAGGATCAGTGGTGGGTCTGGAGCTGAAGTCGGAGAGACAAACAGCCGGACACAGCACCTTCCCCAGAGGCCACAGGGACCACCCGACCAGACAGGGCTCCCCCTGCCTGCACTGGCACATGAGACACCAGCCCGTCAGTGGGCCCAGGCAATCTCCGTCCCTCCCAGGCCGGTGCCGTGGCTTCTAATCTTCTTGCCGTCACAGAGCCCTCTGAGACTCTGGTAGAGCTATAGACGCCCCCTTTGAAGCTTTCCCACGTGCACCTGCACTGACACACTGACCTGTGATTTCAGAAGCTCCCAGGATCACACCCCCGGTTAAGTACAGAAGTACTAAGTGGCCCCTTAGACAATGCATGGGATCCCCCGACTCCAGGGCCACTAAAATTAGGTGGGGCTGATGGCAGGGCACCAAAAAAAAAAAAAAAAAAAAAGATTTGCAGGCGTGAGAGGGCTAGGCAAACAGTAGAAGGGGAACTTTCCCAAAGTTGGCCTGAAGGCAGGCGGAAGCCAGGAGAGGCAGGGTAGAAGCCAGGGGTGGAAGGAACTAAGGGTCTCTGGGTTGGAAGGTAAAGCCATGGGGCGAGGAAGAGAGGCCAGTGAGGCTGAGGGGGGGCCCAACGAGGGCAGAGGGCATGTGACTTGCCTCCCATCCGGGCGCCTGGCAGAGGAGGAAAGCCCAAGGGACTCGTGCCTCAGTTTCCCCATTTGTGAAACAGGAAGATGCTCCTCCTGCCCTTGCTTCCTCCCTGGGGCATCCCAGTGAGGGAGGAGGGCTGAGATAAAGCCCACCAAGCCCCCCGGGACCCCTGGGAGAGGCGCACGGGATTAACGGGAGGATTATGCTCTTATAAGGAGCCTCGGTCCTACAGGGGAAGCGAGACTCAGCCTTCCAGGCAGAGATAAGCGCGAGAGCGATAATGCCCGCAAAGGAGGATAGAGAGCATCTGGAGGGTTTTTACTGAGCCAGGAGGGGACCGAGCTGCTGGCTAATGCAGAGGGGCGGGAAGGGAGCTGCCGCTGATGCCCGGATAGGGCCTCTGAGCTGGAAAGCAGGCCTTCCCCGGGGCAGGGGGCTGTAGGCTGTTCGAAAAGCAGAGGGGCAGCTGAGACCAGCACGGCGTCTCTAACGGGTTCCTGCCCCTCTGAGGACCTCGGGAGCGGGGGCAGGGGGCAAGCGACCACAGCTGGACCGCAGACAGACCCACCCGGGGCCCGGCTGGGCCCCTCAGAGAAAGGAGGGCCCTTGGAAAGTGCTCATGAGGAGCGGGCACCGACCTGTTCCGGCCCCGCACAGCTCTCTGCCTCCTCCCGCAGGTTGTGAGCACAGACCACCTGCCAGCATGCATGAGGACACTGAGGCACGCTCTCAGCCACTAGCTACGCTGGGGTCCAGAGTAGATCGCTGAGGCCAAAAGAGAGAGACTGGAGCACTCAGACCTCCGGAGGAGGCGGGGGGAGGGGGGTTCCTCCTCACAGGGAGAGACATCGCAGGGCCTCCTGGAGCCGGCGGCCCTCTGCCTAGGCCTGGAAGGATGAGGAGGCTGGGGGTGCAGAGGGCATCTCGGGCTAAGCTGGGTCCAGAGTAGACGAGAGGCTATAACCATTTTTTTTTTAAACATTTTATTTATTTATTTGTCAGAGAGAGAGAGAGCACAAGCAGGCAGAGTGGCAGGCAGAGGCAGAGGGAGAAGCAGGCTCCCAGCCAAGCAAGGAGCCCGATGCGGGACTTGATCCCAGGACCCTGGGATCATGACCTGAGCCAAAGGCAGCTGCTTAACCAACTGAGCCACCCAGGCGGCCCAGCTATAACCATTTTTAACAGCTGTAATTTCTTGAGAACTCACCAGGGGCCAGGCATTTGACGGATGGACGCTATCTCACTGAATCCCCACAACCGTCTGGGAAAGCCTCGTTATCCCTTTGTGACAGATGCTCAGAGAGGTTAAGTGACTTGCCGGTGGTCACACAGCCAGGAATTGGCAAGCCAAGATTGGAACGAAGGCGTGTCTCCCTCCCAGTGCCTGCTTTTCCCACTGTCTACACTCCCTCTCAAAGCATCTACTTAAGATTCTGCTGAAGATGGGTTGCTGGGATTTAGTACAGGCCGGTGGGAGCCATAGAAGGAGCATTGCCCTGAGGGTCTGATTTCCCACAGTGAGAAGAGGAGAGCAGGCAGTCAGTGCCTCTCGGGCCTTGAGGAGCAAACCCATCCTGAGGCTCGGGAAAGGGCCCTCCAAGCAGAGACTGGAGAGCAGAGAGGCCCTGCCTTTCGCCCTGGAGGACTGCCCGCTCTGTCTGCCAGTCAACCATCAAACATCACTGGGTCTCTGGCCTCTCTATGCCCCGCAATGCCCAGCAGCATTGGCTTCACTTCACATGTTAATTTTTCAATCTGATAAAAGCTGTTTGTCTCGCAGCCACTTCTCTGCCCTGTTGGAGAGACGCACATCCTGAATCCTGACCCTAAGGGGAAACACATGCCATTAAAAAATCATCAGCCTTTAGGTGAGGCTCAGGGCACAGGGCAGACGGAGCCTGTCACCTGGCTCAGAGCCCCGGGCTGTGCGTCAGGTTCATAAGCAGAGGCCCCAGGTCCACGCTGGGTGGCTGACATCACTCAGTGTCCTCTCGGCTATCCCCACTGCCTCACGGTTGAGTGGTCCCCAAGGTCTGCCCTTTTTCGCCCCTTCTGAGGACACTGGTGTCTCTTAGCTGCAAACCGGCCGCCCCGCCTCTGTTGTCATTCCTAACATACCAGTGTCACTCATTCAAAAATGTGTTACTTGGTCCACTCAAGACCTACTATGCACCAGGACCTACTATGCACCTGAACACTTGTGCCCACAGGGCTTGTAGACCACAGTGAAATGGGTAGTTCATGCTTGAGGAATGCACCGTGCAGTGGGGGTCCCATGGGAGACTTGTGAATGAACCCTTTCGGAAAGGTGTGGTGAAGGTTAGGATCCAGTAAGGCCCGTGCTATAGGGGCAAAAGGGGGGTGTCAGAAGTCATACAGGAGCAGAGAGGTGTGAGATCAGTCTTAAGGGATGAAAAAAAGGGAGCCACCTGGGGTTCTCCCCTCCCTATTTTCCACTTGTTGGATTCTGCTGCACTAACAAGGCGTAGCTTTAAAATCCCTCCTTGATCCCCTTATCCCAGACCAATCCCAATTTCTGTCCTGTGTTTTCTCCACGTCCCC
Organism: Potos flavus; assembly: GCA_028534135.1. Lineage (NCBI taxonomy): Eukaryota > Metazoa > Chordata > Mammalia > Carnivora > Procyonidae > Potos > Potos flavus. The sequence continues at coordinate 33,272,632 of CM052891.1, read as the reverse complement.
ATATCACATGATTTTATTCTTCTTAGAGCTCCGTGAATGGTCCTTGCAAGGCCTGTAGCCATACTGACTGTGCACTGCTCAGGGAGGCTGCTCCCCAGATGGTGGGTGAGAATAGCACCCCCCAGAGTTCTGCAGTGCGAAACCTGCCCAACAGTACATGGTCGCCCTGGGGCCATGAGTGATTTTTCTTCTCAGTGTCAGCCTGACCAGCATTCTCACAGCAAAGTATTAGATTGGTCCTCACTTTCACCCCTTGACTGCCCAGCCACCACTCTGTTTGTGGAACCCCACCTAAGAGGCCTCTCCACTTCCTTCATACCCTACCTACCTCAGCTTCTCATGGCTTCTGCGGATAGGGCTAGCTGTGTTTAAACTGATGACTGCAATGGTCCTGCCCAATCCATGTTTTCAGGATTCTTCTTCCAGCATGATTTCAAGAAATGTATTGATTCATGAAATCAGAGAGTGTCAGCATGTGTGTGCAGACTGTAAATAGAAATGAGAAGGAACACCATTGATCACCCACTGTGTTTCGGCCACCATGCTAGCTGCCTCACATAACCAGCTACAGATTATTTTAAGGGGAAAAGGGGGCATTATTTCTGCTTCACCGATGAAGGAGAGGAATCGAGGTTGGAGGCATTTACTGAATGCACGTGTTGAATATACACACATATCTACACATAGAAAATGTGTATGGCATCCCTTGGTCTATCACAATGACGGATCCAAGTATGGACTAACGCACACAAAGGTGGGTTTAAGCCTGTCATCTAACCTCTAAACACCAATGTCCTCATCAGTGCTGTGGGGGTAACGCTAGAAGCACCCAGAAGATTTGCAAGGCTCTGCTGGGCCAGCCCGTGCTATGTGATTCCCATGCTGCCTGTTAAGCAAGACACGTTAGCTACTCCCATTATCGCCGTCATTATTTAGATGCCAGCTTGTTGCAATTGCCACGTCAGCTCGTCAGCTCCATGAACACTGGATCGGTGAGCATGGGTGATGGCAGGAGCTGCAGCAGCCCCATTGCTACACGAGTCCCTTGGATCCCAGCAGCCTGGCCAGTGGGAGTTGGAGTGGCCCAGGGCCGGTTGTCCTGGAAGGCATGAGCTGGGAAGCTGGCTCTGCCAAGTCCATTTCTCATGGAGTCACCGTCACAGCACAGAGGGAGGAGAAATCAGCCAGGAGTGCTCATAGAGTTCTCACAAGGGTGTCGACAGCCTCAATAGACTGACGTTTTCCAAGAGGTTCTGGATGATCAGGTGAAATTCCCTATGTAAATACAATTCCCTACTGGATTCCCGGCAGCGAGAGGGATGTCATTCAACTGACTATTTAACAAAGCTGTTTAAAGAGGGAGACTGTGGGGATCATGTTTTATGCATTAGCTGTGAAAAATTCTCTTTAAAATTTGTCTCAGTCATCCAAACGCGGGAGTTCTGATAAAGTGCCGAGTTTGATGATGTATGTTTTACAAGCATACGCACACTCACACACACTCATGGGCTTCTTGGCTCACCCCCCACGTCCCTCCCCCAGCTCAAATCCTCAAGAGATGCATTTAATCCTCCCCCATCCCCAAAATGTTCTAAGGCAAATAGGCAACACCATTTTTCACGCATGTGTTAATAATTCAAGCTTCACACCAAGTTTTCAAACTGGATTGGCTTTCTAGGCCGATGTGGAAATGTCTGGGTCAAACATACTTTAAAGAAAAATTCTTTTAATTAGTTTCTTTTGAACACCACACAAAGGCCTAGCTGGATAGCGAGGCAATTTATTGCCATCTTGACATTGCTTCCATGTTTATCAGTTAAATGATTCTATTGCGTTGGAAGTAGGGCATCACGGCTCCAAAGGACCTTGCAGGCTTGTATATTTGCTATTCCTCCCCTTGCCTGCTTCCTAGGAGGCTCTGGGCATTGTTCTCTCAGGTCTGAAAGCAGGGAACAGCCTGGCCTGGAGATCAAAGTCATTTGGCCAAGGTCACAGAACAAAGGGAAGCCAGAGTCACAGCGGGAACTCGAATCTCCCCGTGTGATCTTGCAGGGCTGCTCAGCACCCTCCTGCCTGTCCTCATCTCTGAAACGGCAGTAAGGACGGTGGATCCTTGATAGGGTTGATGTGGGTATAAAATGAGCTCGTGAGTATCGAAGTGTCCACACATGGTAAATGCTCAGTCAACTTTAGCCACGAAGCCAATAATCACTATCCGTCTCCTGCCAAGCTGCTTTCTCTCTCCGTTCCTAAAGTCCTGCATTAAAACCCTCTCTGGTGCCTTTCCCATGATGTGGAAGAAACCCACCGCCCCTCGTGAAGGAATAGACAAGGTCCCAGCAGCCCTGCGCTTCTCAGCGTTAAGGTGCCCGTGGATCTCCTGGAGACCTTGCTAAGTGCGCTCTCTGGCTTTCAGGAGACGTGGGGCGGGGCCGAGACTCTGCATTTCTAACGCGCTCCTTGGCGATGTCGATGTCGCTGGTCCGCGGACTGCACTTTGAGTAACGAAGGGGAGTCCGCAGGACAGCTGTTTATTCTTGAAAATGGACGTGGTAGGGAGGGCAGAGGAAAGAGGGGAGCTGGTCTTTTTTCTCGGCTTCCTCCCTCCCTCCTTTCCTTCCATTGTTCTTCCTTTCTTCCTATTTTCCTTCTTTCTCTCATTCTTTTTGGCCTTTGGGGTTGCTCTGAGATCAGGCATTCACAGAGAAGGGCCGAGAAAGGCCTCGGCCAGGCCAATTCATTCAACCCTAGCCTCCTGCCTTCATCGTTCAACAAGACAGAGATCGAGGACACACTCTGGGCCAGATGCTCCGCAGAGAGAGTGGGCCACGGGACCGAGATCTCCTCCTGTAACCAAAAGCGTTTTTCCGGGAAAAGAGGTCTCCGTGGCTCAGGGGCTTTCAGTCCGATCTCTACGTTGCTATCTTTCAGAAACTTGCGACCAATAGGGAAGTAAACGCCACTCCAGAGGGCATCGGAGCTGTGGTTTCCATAGCCACTGTTTTTACCTGATCAGGAGGTCAGGGAGGTCGCATGCTGTTTCCAGGAACTGCGAGCGGCGAGGGGACAAGACGAGTTCCGGCAACGTTGACCCAGACAGGCTGGTAGGGAGAGCACGCGCTGGGGACGTACTGGGTTCACGCAAGCCACGCCCCCTGTCCCAACTCTCCACTTCCCTGCTGGGGAGCCTGGACCTCCCTGAGCCTGGTTCCTCACCTGTGAGGAGATAGTAAGAGCAATTCCTGCGGAGGAATGCGATGCGGGGAGGAGTGAGTGAGGTTCTGTGTGCCCGGCGGGGTGCTTGGCACATCCTTCTCTCCCCATGTCTGTCTGTGCGTTCCCTCCCATCCATCCATCCATCCATCTCGGGGAGCTGGGGATTTTGCCTCCAAGTGACAGGCTGAGCAGTACTGAACCACAGGGAGTTGCTTCCTCTGTTTGTTTATTTCCCTTTGCAAGCCTGTCTACTCAATAATTCAATTCAACAAGGCCTGGGGAAGCCCTCCCTCATTCTGAGGGCCGTCCTGGGCACTGGAGGGGATAAAGGAATAAAAATAAATAAGACTCCTTTCCTGCTCTCAGGGAACTTCCTGTCCCGGCAGTGGGGGAGCAAGACACCCATACAGAGCCCTGCTCCCCGGGGGGCGGGGGGACAGCTGTATCCAGCCGTCAGAACCACAAACATGACTGTCACAAGTACACGACATTAGTCATTGGTACTGTAAAGACTAAAATCCAGGGGCTCCTGGGTGGCTCAGTGGGTTAAAGCCTCTGCCTTCGGCTCAGGTCATGATCTCAAGGTCCTGGGATCGAGCCCCGCGTTGGGCTCTCTGCTTGGCGGGGAGCCTGCTTCCCCCGCCTGCCTCTCGGCCTACTTGTGATCTCTCCCTCTCTGTCAAATACATAAATAAATAAAATCTTAAAAAAAAAAAAAAGACTACAATCCAATTCCATTTGTTTTAGAAAAGGGGGATATTTCTCCTAATTTTTATTAAGGAAGAAAACAAACACGGAGACCTTTAGCGGCGTCTGGTCCAAAGGCCAAGGCAGCAGACACATTCTGAGCACTGGAGACATCCTCGCCACGCGCGTAACTCTGATCTCAAGCGAGTGGAAACCCGTGCACTCATTAAGGCACCCGAAGAGCACAAGTTCTTGGTGACCGTCACCATTTCCTAGATTCTATCTCCTGTTGTCCCCTTCGGTATATGCCTGCTTGCCAGACCAGGTGTCCCGTTGGGGGGCTGGGAAGATGGGGTCGCCATAGCAATAATGGGCGGTCAGGTATCCCGCTGTCTTGGTTCGGAGCCCAGTCCAGCGTAACCAACCGCCTACCTCTCTCTCCGTGGGTCTACGTCGGATGCTCCCCAAAGGCTGGGCGAGTCTTTTATCACTGGCGACTCTGTGCGCAGGGACGGGGACACAGCGGCTGCTTTCAAAATCAAGAAACAACGAAATAAGCAAAAACCCATTGCAGTGTGCGTTGGTGAAGGCTGAGGAAGGGGGAAAGGTAAGGAGGCAGGTGGGAAGGAGGAAGGGATTAAAGACAATGGGAGAGGAACAGATCCCTTCCACCTGGGAGAAATTGCTCCTTTGAGGAGGTGGGAGTTGTGTCAGTTTATGATGATGAAAATAAAGCCTGACTTATTCTGGCAGGTTCCCAAACCTCTGCCTTTCTCCTCCGCCCCAAAGCCTCCCCGAGTTAATGATTAACGCGATCACGGTAGCAATGCTGTTCGGCGTGAATCCAGGGCAGTCCGCGCCGCTGGAGAGAAAAAGGCATTTAGAGACACCTGCCGCTCTCCAACCTCACTCTCGAAGCCTGGGTTCTGGGAGTTTTGCATGCAAGGGGGACGGGGTAGCGAGCTGGAATCCTGCCACAAAGCTGCGCTGTGCCTTCTGGGACAGTAAGCAAGTCCCACCCCGCCCCTCCTTCCTGAGCCTTAAGTTCCCCATCTGTTAAATGGACAGTCGATGGGAAATCTGTGGACATCACACCCTGCTCCTTGCAGCGGTGCGGCTTCCAGAGAGATGGCTGGAAAGGAGAGACGGAGGCAGGGCGAGAACCCGCCCACCCCACCGCGGTCAGAACAGCGCCGCTTTTATCTATATATAGACTAGGACTCTGCATAAATGTTCCCTTCGAGGAAAGGATTTTGAGGTTAAAAATAAACTGAGAATTACTGGATTGGATGTCCTCTGAGATTTCTTTCAGCTTTGACATTCTACTTCCCATCCTTGAATTTCTTTCTTGAGTGCCTCCTGCAAGGTAGGAGCCCGTCCTGGCCAGCAGGGCTGGACTGGAGAGCAAGACGGCACCCTGCACCTCAGGACCTCCATCTCAGGGTGTGGAAGATGCAGCCAAGCGTGGTGTCCCCCCTAAACATGAGTACTTAGCGGCAGGAGCCAACAGCTCCTGAGAGCCCTCACTCTACCCGGGGCAAGATGGAATCCAAACTACTTCTGGGAAACGATACGCAAGAGCTACTCCTTTAAGAGTGACAACAGACACACGAAGAGGAGAGACTCAGGAACCCAACTGTGGAAACGCCCTGACCTGTTCATCCCGACAGGTGGCCTGCGGTCAGCCTCAGGTATCCGTGGCCACGCAGAATCCCCCCCCAGCAAGGCCATTTCCCAGAGCACGCCTCTCTTCCCATGGCAGCCTCCAGCAATGGTTCGGCAACAGAAACCAAGCCGATGTGAGTTCTAACCCTGGTTCCTCCACTTCCTGGCAGTTGACCATGAGTCAATGATCTATTCCTGAGTCTCAGCTTCTTCCTCTGGAAAGTCGAAACGATGATACAGTAGGCTCATTCCTTTTTTATTTTTTTTAGGATCGGTGTGTGATATTTTTCACTTAATTTTTATTTTATCCCAAGTTATCCCTACTGCTAGTTTCAACTTCAAATCATTATACGAGACTTGTAGGAAAAACAGCAGCCCCCTGCCCCATTTCCCCCTCCATTTGTCACTTCCCTAAGGAAAACACTTCCAACCTTTTTAACAGCTTTGCACGAGTCACCCTTTTAAAGTGTACAATTCGATGGCTTTTAGTGTATTCACAGAGGGTGAATCCATCACCACCATTCATGTTAGAACAGTTTTACTGCCTCCCCCCAAAAACCCCCACACCCCCTTAGTCACCAACTCTGCCTCCCCAGCCCCAGCCCGAGGCAGCCGGTGATCTATATTCAGCCCCCATGGATTTGCCCGCTTCAGACATCTCATGCGTTGGAATCATACAATAAGGGGTCCTTTGCGACCGGCTTCTTTGCTTTAGTGTCGTGTTTTCACCTCGGAGGGGAGGTCACATGGTCACATGGTACTTCTCTGTGGAAACCATTGAGGACCCGCGACACTATTTCCTTAAAGCAGCTGCACCCTAGGTGTGCCTGGAAGGCTCAGTGGGTGACGCGACCGACTCTTGATCTCAACTCAGGTCTCGATCTCAGGGTCGTGAGTTCAAGCCCTGCATCGGGCTCTGCGCTGGGCATGGAGCCTACTTAAATAAATAAATAAACAAATAAATAACAAAGTCGCTGCCCCTCTTTACAACCCCACCAGCAGTGTCTGAGGCCCGAGGTTCTTCTTCTAAGGTTGGTCTGAGATGATATTTATGCCTCGCAAAGAGTGGGAAAAAAGGAGAAGCTTCCCTTTTCCCTTTCTTTATTAATGCATCAGTGTCCCAACGCCTCCAAATCTTCCAAAAGCCACCTGCTGGCCTTGTTGTGAATTCAAGGCAGAGTTTCCCTCTCCAGTGTATGCCCCATTTGTGGGGTGATGGTTCCTCCAACAGAACCCGCCCCAGGTGGCCAGGGGCATTCTGGGAACCCCGCACAGCACCGCACTCTCTTGACCTCCCAATGTGATCGGAAGGGCCAGCGCGTGGCTTTTCCTCCCTACAAGACTATGGTTCCTACTCTCGGGTTTCTGTGCAGCTGCACTGCCGGGCGCACGTAGAATCCCATGTCCAAGGCAGGAATCTGCAGATGCTTGGCACTGGGTGACAACTCAGACATGTGTGTCCTGCCCGACACCCAGGATCTGCAGATAAGGTGCAATGAACAGGGCCCGTCGAGGCACAGAATTCCAGCCTTGACTCCCTCCGGCTCCCTCCAAGGAGGCGTAACACTGTCCAAGATAAAAGGACATGTGAGGTCCCTGAGAACTCTGGAGTGGGGAATTCATCCCAAGACAGCCTTTCCTGACTTTGGACCTCTACACCTTTAGCGGGATGCCCACCACAGCTCACCCCGAGTCTCTCAGAATACCTCGTTTGTAGTAGCCAGGCTTCTTTTCTTTTTAGGACTTTATTTATTTATTTGAGAGAGAGACAGCGAGAGAGGAAACACAAACAAGGGGAGCAGCAGGCAGAGGGAGAAGCAGGCTTCCCACGGAGCAGGGAGCACGATGCGGGGCTCGATCCCAGAACCCTGGGACCATGACCTGAGCCGAAGGCAGACGCTTAACGACTGAGCCACCCAGGCGCCGCAGTAACCAGGCTTCTTAATGGTTGAAAGTGACGAAGACCCAACCCAAGATAGCTGGACCTAAGAGAGGATTCTATTCAGTGGAAAAGCCTGGATGGGGTCGGGGGCGTTTTAAATGAAATCACCAGGTCAGCATTCTCTCTCTTATGTGTCCGTCTGTCAGCAGCCTTCTCCTCCTGGATGTAGGCTTCTCCATGGGGCGGGGTAGGCGGGACAAAGAGGTGGGGGTAGGAGCCATGTCTCAGATATTTCTAGGCTTAAATAAATCCAGTTCCGTAATCTCAGAGAACAGGGAAAGAGCCTTGTCCCCTACAGTCTGTTTATAAAATCCCAGGGGTGGATTCTGCTAGGTCTGGCTTGGGCTACATGCCCTATAGGGTAGCGTGTGCCCACCCTGGGGTTTAAACGGGGGTCACAACTCTGGGATTGGCAGTCCCACCAACACTACATGGAGGGGAGGAGGGGACATTCTCCAAAGGAAAGATCCCCCAAGGAGGGGATCTTGAAAAGACAAATATACCAGTGCTCCATTGTATAACTTTTTTTTTTTTTTTTGGTTTTAGAAAGGGAGAAGGGAAAGGCAGAGGGAGAGAGACAATCTGAAGCAGGCTCCACGCCCAGCACGGAGCCCGACACAGGACTCGATCTCACAACCCTGAGATCATGACCTGAGCAGAATTCCAGAGTCGAACACTTAACCGACTGAGCCACCCAGGTGCCCTCTGTTATGACTTTTCAACCTTCTCAGTAAGCGTCACAGCCCTCCCAGTGCCCAGCTCATGTGATTTTTAGGCTCAGTCTCCTTGTCATAACCCCTTCCTCTTATGGAACGCCCAGGGCCTGCCAAGCACCTCCTGTGGATTTTCTCTAATCTTCACAACTGGGTGTGAGCCCTTCCATTTGACAGACAAAGAACCTGAGGCTCAGAGAGGTCAAGCCAGTTGCCCAAAGTCACACAGCTAGAAAGTGGCTGCGCTGGGATTCAGGCTCTAAATGACAGTCAGGTCCTCTTCTGCCTTGTTCCCTCTCCTTAGTGGAAACCCCACAGCCAGCTGGTGTTTGCGCTCTATCGGCTGCGCAGGTGTGTTCTCCAAGTTTCCTGACAGTGACTGAAGGCTTCTGAAGGAGCTTCCTCTGGCTCTCTCCGTTCCCCATCATCCCTGGGCAGGCTGGCTCCCACCCGAGGAGGCTGGGACATTCATTACAAGACTAACGAGGCCGTGTGTCTATCACTCCATCGAAGAACCCAGATAAGCCTGGAAGCCTGGCACAGAGGGGCCCAAGCCAGACCTAGCCAAACAGGAGGGGAAGGAGGGGCAACGAAGCCATTATGTGTGGTCTGGGCGTGCAGCAGCGGCCACACTCAGGGGGAGAGGTCTCATCCCGGGCTCGTCTGGCAGCTGGTGACCATGACCTCGGATTGCATGCTGACCAAAGGAGGTAGAGACTTCAGATTCCATTTCCAAGTCCCAACAGGCAATGGAGCCCGTGGGCTCTGGAGCCACACTGCCCGAGTTTGAGTCCTGCCTCTCCCATTTCCCAGCTCTCGGACATCAGGGAAGTGGTCTAACTCTCTCTGTGCCTCGGTCCTCATCTCTATGACCACTGAGGGGTTGTCGTGAAGGACTAGCAGAGTAATTACTTGTAAAATGCTTTAAATGATGTTCCATAATTGCCAGGCATTACTATTCCAGTAAACCCTGGGCTGAGGGGACAAGGAAGAAAAGGGGAGGGATGGCAACCTTCCACACTTCGGGGAAAAATGGTTAAACCGACCTCCTCCGGGGACGGCTGTGCCATCTTAGGTAGCTCCCCAGCTCTGGCTCCGAGATGTCCTGTGACCCGGGACCGTTCGCTTCACGCTCCAGAGCTCTCTTATCTGCAGAGCAGAAGTAATAACGCCCACCTTCTGCTGGGTGCGTTATGGCAGCGACAGCCTCACGTACGGCCGAAATGACAGTGAGCAAATGACAGAGACGCACTGGCAGGTACACCTGGGGTGAAGTGGAATGATGAAAGTCGGTGGGACCTTTGGGGCCTTAAGGAGGTGGGAGAGCTAAGACCAGGTCCTGGGCGTCACCGACACCATCATCCCCATCATCGTTACTGTCACCGGAACACGGGCACTCAACGTCCGATTGCACACCGTAATGGGTGGGGGCTGTTTGTAGAGCGTGGGGTGAGCCCTGCCGTTGCCGGGGGATACATAATTTTCTGCACCAATGGTTCTCAGCTGGGGAGGGTGATCTTGCCCCCCAAGGAACATTTGGCAATGTCTAGAGACACTTGGGTTGTCGCAACCTGGGGAGTCGTCACTTCACCAGTGAGCAAAGCCGGGGATGCTAGTAACGGTCTTAAGAAGCACGGGACAGACCCATAACGAGGAGCTCTCCGGCTTAAAAAGTCAGTAGGGTCAAGGTCGAGACACTGCTCAGCATCTACACCCTTGACATTGAATGTGTGACAAATGCGGCGTCACCTGGGAGCTTGTTTCTCGGGTCTACTGAGTAAGAATCTGTGTGTAGAGTAGTGTTTGGAAAATGTGATCTGAAAAAACATGAACACAGGCTACATCGCCAGCAACCCAAACTATTCGCTACATTGGCCAAACGCAGGATGTTTGGGACTGGGGCGAACAGAAGACAGATGAACCGTGGATGGTGGAAGGATGATGGATGGACGGGGGGAGTTAAAATTTGGTGAACATCTAACAGAGCCGGGTACCCAAGCTGGGTACTAGATACCTTGCCTCCTCTCTCCGCAACAGCCCTGGCTGTGTCCTAGATGCCCAAATGAGCAATGTCTGGAGAGACCGAGCCAAACCATGGCCTCCCTATCATATATCTGGAAGTTTTCCAGAATCTTCCTACTACTGTCTGAACTAGATTATGTAAAGAATACGGTTTCATACATACACTTGCATGTGAAACCTTATTTAGAGTTGGGATCTGATGTTAACTTCACATATCTCACTCACGTAGAGGCACGGCATTTTTATATGTGCGAAGAATACAATTTTCTCCTTTGTTTTCTCTTAAAAGATCAATAAACATCTTGTTTTGCCTTCAACAATAGTGGTGGAAATGCTCTATAATCCACATTTATTTCCTTTTATTAGAGGATATATCTCAGGTTAACAATAAAATTGAGAAACGTTAAGTCTTTATGGTCCAAAAGCTCAGCGATCACAGCACAAGGATATAATAGGAATAATATCTACCATTTATTAAACACCTACTGTTTGCAATATGCAAATCTCAGTACCTCTAATCGGCCACACAAGCTTATACCTTATTTCTACTTTCCAGAAGATGAAACTAAGGCATAAACTTGGCCATGGCACTAAGTGACAGAGTCAGGATCGAACATAAGGCCTGCCTGGCTCCAAAGCCCAAATTCCCTGCCTGCCCCATGCCACCTCATAGTCAGAGTGGCCCTCGGTTCATGCCGGAATGTCACCTGGCCTTGGCACAGGTGTTCAAAATTCTCATTGTGTGCAACTGACATTCCATCCCTGAGACCCGTTTTCTGGGTCTCCTCCCTTCCGCCAGCAGGGTCCACCTTCCCTCCAGCCCCACAGGAGCCCTGGGCTTGGAAGATGTGGCACAGAGTCTGCTAAGGATGGATGGCTGTTGATTGGATTGGGGGTCTGCAGAACCCCCCTTCTGTAAAGCATGAGATGGTAAGTATCTCAGACTCTCCTTCCGTCTCATTTACTCCCCTCAGCTGTCCCAGCATCAAAGCAGACAGAGACGGTATAAAAACAAACGGACATGACTGTGTTCCAATAAAACTTTATTGATTCCCCCAAAACGGGTAGCAAGCCATAGTTGGTCCCCCCGCTATTGTTTGCCAACCTCTGACCAGTGCGATCTCTGGGGTTTTTTCACACCCTGGCATTTTGTGCCTTATGCGGGAAAGTCCCAGACTAGAGGTTGAAAAATGGTGGTCTCAGCCCCATCCAGCCCACCAGTGGAGCGTTTATTTTGAAGGACATTTTAAATATATCCCCCAAACAGAGACTTGAACAATGAAACCACATGGACCCATCACCCAGCTTTAGCAACTCTCACCACTTTGCCAATCCCGCGTCATCTATCCCCCCACACACATTGTATTTTCCGAAGTATTTTAAGACAAATTCAGACATCACATTATTTCACCCATAAATACTTCAGCACATCTCTCTAGCAGAAAAGGACTTTTTAAAAACAGAGCCACACAAGCATTATCCCCTTAACAAAATGAAGACTAATTCCTTATTAGCACCTAGTACCTCATTTGTATTTAAATTTCCCTAATTGCCTCAAAAATGTCTTTTCGCAGGTGGTTTGTTTGAATCGGGATCCAAACAAGGTCTACACGTTGTATTCACACAGAGCTTTTAAATTTTTGAATCGGTTGTCAAATGTGAAAATCTGGGTTTCACGTAAACATCAGATTTTCAGTTTCTCTTGGGGAAAAAAAAAAAACAAAAACTGAAAGATTGGTGACTTGGCAGTGGTACCAAGCAGCCAGCACGCTCTCTGGAGGAGGACAGGCATTCATTCCCCTGCCCCACCGCCTGGCCTCACTGGTGCGGCAGGACCCCGGGAGGCCTGTTCTAGAAGGTTCGAATCTCTTTCTCCCGCTTCACCCGGGAAGTCCCTTGGGCCAAATATCCCTCCGTCTATCCCACACACTGCCCCTTTGTCATTCTTTTTCTTCCTTCAAAACGAGCCTCCAGAATCTGTGCCTAGTGGGGGCGGGGCAGAGAAGAGAGTTTATCCAGAATGACTGGCCAGGCTTCCAGCCCCTTGAGTGGCTGCCTCCAGGACCCTAGGAAAGCTCCCCTGATCCCCGAACCCGCTCCCCAACCATCTACCTTGGATTCACTGTGTGACCTTGAAGAAATCCTTCCCCCTTGCTGGGCCTCAGTTGCTCCTTCTACACAATGAGGGGTTGACTAGTGGGAAGGGGAAGCTGGGTAAGAGAATGGCCCAAAATGAGTTCCTGGATGAGTCATGAATAATCTTGAGCCTACGGCCCTGGGATCCTGTGATTCCATTGGTCATGACGGCCTCCCCATCCCATCACCTGGATGGCCAAGGGGGAAGGAGGGGGGAAGGGGAGAGGTGCCACCTAGGGGCTGAGCAGGAGGAGGAAAGAGTCCGCACCCTTACTTTCCCTCTCCATCTTCTCAGGCACTGGTTCTTGATTCTCTTTCCCTCTGGGTACTGACCAGCTCTGTCTGCCATGTCTCTAAGCGGCACATACGGAATAGCCATCAGGGCAGGAGAGATGCTGGGAAATACTAAGCCAGCCTGTGAGCCCGCACGTCTGCGTGCGTGCGAGTGCATGCGTGCGGTGGGGGGGGGGGGGGGTTCTGTGCAGGGCAGGTGTAGGATGGCAGTGGTAGATTCAGGGTCTGAAAAATATGCTTCAGGCGACAGCCCATCCTGACATATTCCGTCAGGCAGAGGAGTCCAGTTACGGGGAAGCCAGGTGGCACTCGCAGCCCAGTGGGGGGAGTCAAACACGGAAACAAGCAATCATAACAAAACATGATAAATGCTAGACTAGAAGCCTACATCAGGCACCTGGGGAACACAGAGAAAATGGTCTGTTTATCCAGCTATATGTGCCTCCACCCTGTTCCAAAAATGATTTGAAGAGGCCAGCAAAGCTCAACACAGAAAAACTAAGTGAAAATTAAGTCAACGGGAAAAGAAAAATGCTATGAGAAGAACAGGGTGGAAGGCAAGAGCGAAGCTAATACCCAAGACATCTGCTGGGAGTTCCACACTCTTGCTGGGATGGAGCCGCGTGCTTGTCTCTGAGCTTCCTAGCAGTCAGTGCAAGAGGAGAAAGCCTCAGCGTTGTGCAATTCACAGCGCTCCTTAAAGTAAAGCACGGGAATAACTCTGGAGAGGCATAAGCAATTCTGGTGCTGAGACCTGTGAGTATTTCCTCTCTAGGTCATTCTCAAGAAGAGCCCCGAAAACCAGGTGGGAAGTATATAGGAACAATCTATACTATATCTGCAACTTTCCAATAAATCTAAACATATTCCAAAATTAAAGAATTATTTAAAAAAACAAAAACAAAAACAAAACTCCACAGGTAGAACCTAACTCTTCCCTCCACACGGCAGGTTGTGCTGTTCCTATGTGACACTCCAGGGGCGCCACTCACATGGATCCTGTTCCAGACACACAGTAGGTTCTCTATCCGGTATCCGCTGAAACGATCCTGGAGTGGTCGAAAGGGACCATTTGGAGGGCATCTAGAAGTGATCGTCATATACAAAGGATGTGGGCCCTGAAATCAGGGAATACCTAACAGATAATCCCGGGTGTTTTCGGGTCAATAATTTGACATTTTCATCTACGTGTTGATTTCTATCGCTGTCATGTCCCTGGGCAGTGACAAAGTCACAGAATAGAATCCAGAATGGGAATTGCAGAACATGGCAAGATTTGGGAGAACCATTATTCTGAATAAGCAAATAATTTTTTTTGTCCAGTAAGAATATAGCTTCTCGCAGCCAGGACATTATCCAGGACATCTAACCTGAAGGCTACAGGGAAAACAAGACAATGGGAAGGAAGTGGTGGAGGGCTTGGGAAAGACTGCTGAATTCTGAATTGCATAACATTCTGACTGCCTTATTTTTGTCACTCCAAATCTTATTACATTCAAAATCTCTAGCTGATCTCCAGACCCATTCAACAAACCGAAGGCTAAATCTGGGACTGTGCTTCTGACAGGATCCTTAACCAGAACGTGATTCTTAGAAGGAAAATGCGATCATTTTATAAAAATGCCATGGTGTGCTGTTTACCTCTATCTTTATATTATAAAGTTATTATAAAGTTATATTATATCAGAGTAAATCTGAGCCTCCCAGCCTTCTCCCTCCACCCCCAAAAGACCCTGGATAACGAGATGAATGAGCAAAGTTCTCCATCACAACTATGTAGTGGATGCAAGGCTAGAACAGCAAGCTTTCTGGGGCAGGAAGATCAGCTCTGCCTACAGAGATCAGGGAGGTCTTCCCAGAGGGGGTGGCTTTGGGCTGAGTCCTGAAGGATCAGTAGGAGGTTGCCAGTCCCACAAGGGAGAGCGAGTGAAAGGACATCCAGGCAAATGGAAAGGCAGAAGCCAGTGCAACAGATGCCTTCCATATACCCCTTCGATGCTCTCTCTCCACCCTGCTCTGGGCCCCTGGCTGTCCTGGTCTGGGCAAGGGGATGCCAAAGATGCCAGCACATTCCATGCCTCAGCCAGGATTGACTTCCTGCCTGAACTTCTGCTGGTATCCACACGTGATCCAGAAAGAGAGTCAGATGACCTCTCGAGGGGCTCTTTTTTAAGGGCACAAATCCCATCGTAAGGGTTCCGCCCCATGACCTGATTACCTTTCAAGAGCCCCGCCTTCTCATACCACCACCCTGGGGATTAGGGCTCCGGCAGGTGACTCTTGGAGGAGGGGGTGGGACACACAAACATCCAGTCCACACGAGTGAGTTATAAACAAAGAGCCCCATTCCGCCTCTTCACCAAAGCTCTTAATTATGCCAGCCTCCAGCCAAAACTCCCGTCCTGACCCACCAGGTGGGCGGAGGTGAGAGGGGCACAGCTGTCTGCCTGAGTTCCAATTGCAGGTCTGAATAGGTCATCTCTTGTGTCAGGCATTTCCCCAGAAAGAGCCGGAATGCTTGTCCAACACAGGCACGTCAGAATGGGGTCGGTCACAAAGCCAGAGCCTGCGGTCTCAGAGAAGCTGCTCAGAAGCTCCAGGCTCCCCCTCCTCTGCCCTCACATCTTGCTGACCTTGGTCTTGTGGCAGCTTGCCAGATACTGCCGCGGAAAATTTCAAAGACCAGGATAAGAGCGCTCAGACTTTGGTGCACCTCAGAACTCGGGGAGCTGGCTGACGCGGGAGATGCTGAGACGACTAACAAGCTCCCCTGCTGGCTCCCGAGACACGAGAGTGTGATCCCACCAGACCAGGGAAATCCTGCAACAGGAGAAAAGAAAGGATTTCTCTCTTTGGTGGGTATTTATTATTGTCATGGCTATTAGTAAATCACCGAAGGATTGAGCTTTGCAGCCAGTGTTTCGAACAGTCACGGAATTAAATAATAAACACCAATAGTGATAATGCCACAGGACTCGGACCCACCACGTATGGGGTTCCTCACATGCATTAAGAGCCCATCCTTACATAAACAAATGTGGCGTGTCCACGCGGGGGAATAGCGCTCAGCCTGAATAGTATTCATCGTGCTGACCCGTGCTACCACATCGAGGAACCTCGAAGACATTATGCCGAGTGAAATAAGCCAGTCACAAAAGGTAAATTCTGGAGGATTCCACTTATAGGAGGATCTTAGAGTGGTCTGATTCACAGAGACACGAAGTCGAACGGAGGATGCCAGGGGCTGGAGGGAGAGGGGAACAGAACGTTAGTGTTTCGGGGTATGGAGTCTCGGGCCGGGAAGACAAAAAGGTTCTGGAAAAGGACGGTGGCACAACCAACCGTGCCCGACAGTGTGAATGTGCTTAATGCCGCTGCCCTGTACATATAGCACAGCTAACGTGGGGAGTTTGGGGTCGTGTGCCTTTTACCACACACATATGCGGAAAACACGTGCGTCCCGCCAAACTAGGCTAGCAGGTGAGCCATGAACTTCAGAGTCAGGCAGGTCTAGGGTGACACCCGGCTGTGTCTGGGAAACCCGACTTGACCTCTCTGAGCCTCCACTTTCGCCTCTGTGATATGGGGACGGGGGCAAGACCTAACATCTCAGGGAGTTTACGATGGCGGTCATTTGACTGTCCCACAACCTGGTGAGGTGAGTGGGTACTATTAGCTTCATTTTGTTGACGAGGAAGTTGAGACTCAGAGAGGTTGCGGGATGCGTCCCAGGTCACACAGCTGGGGCAGAAGTGGTAGGGTTCCAAATATAAATACAAATGTGTGTCTAGGCTCCGGGCACTGTAGACGCACCCCTCTCCCCCTTGAAGCACGTGCAGAATCTCACCTTGGATTAGAAGACTTGGAGGGTGCAAACCCAGGGGCCCGATTTAGGGCCCGCGCTTCAGGTTCTGATATAAAATGTATTGTTTTGAGGCCATTACCTAGCATCTCTCGGTTTATGGGCCTCTTTTATATTTACAAGTCCTATGAATGTGCAATTGAAATAGACCAAAAAATGTGTCTCTAGAATCTTACGTGCTCGGAAATCAAAAGCAGGACACGTTGGTGAAGAGAGAAGTTGTTCCCAAAGCTGAAGTCTAAATTATGGGAATCAAGTCGAAATCTCGGTTCTGGGAGCAAAGTTCAAAACACAGAGAACCAGACAAGATAACAGGTATCACTGCCAAGAGAAGGGAATGGAACTTCAGCAGGAGAAAAACAAACCCAATGGAGTTCTCCCTCTGAGAAGTGAAGGGCTGAGATTTTCCACGCTGGCCTCTTGCAGAGGGCTGCCCCACATAGAGCCAGGAAGATTGCCAACAACCCCAGGGGGCGTCATTTGCACGTTCAGTAGTATGAATGGCGCCCCCTTGCGTTGGGTGTGGCAGCTTTCTCTGCCCCCAGGTTAGGAGGATTTCTAAGGACAATCACGGGGTGGGGGGGTGATTGTTTCTTAGCATCAATGAAAACCAGCAGCAGGGGGGAGCTATGGCGTTCTGCTCCCACTTCCCAGAGTCTGTGCCCTTCTAGCTCTCACTGAGGGATAGCCAAGCTGTCCCCCCGGTCCTTGTACATAATGGACACGGCTCTGCTGGGTCAGGGATGGACTGAAATGCAAAGCTTTGAATGCAGGAAGCCTGTCTCAGGCACTTGGGTCCAGAGGTAGCCTCTGAGCTCGGCACTGCCCGGGGACACAGGGGTCTGAGATCCAGCCCTGCTGCGGCCGCCTGGGGCCTAACTTGCGGCATGTACCTTCCCTCTCTGAGACTTAGTTTCCTCACCTCCTTACAGGGCAGGGAGGTTCACTTAGATCATATTTCTAACTGGTTTCTATCTCTAATAGCCATCAGTTCTAGAATTTGCCTCTGCTTCAATCAGAAGGGCTAGCAGGAAGCCTTTTCGAGGGAGGCGGCCTTGTTTTGCAGGTGCTTTTGGTCTGGGGGGCTCGGCTGTGTCCCACTCTTCTCCGCCAGCCCCGAGCTCCCGGACTTAGGCCTCATTAGCGGACCCACGTGGGGAGAAGGATGGGAGGGGAGCAGAAGCATCTCGCCTCCCTCAGTCCCGACACCTCCCTACCTTTTTGAATTTTTAAAAGTGCCTTTACTCAGAATTCATCAAAGATTCATCAGGCTTGGGATTGGCCCAAGCATTTGCCTGAGGAGCCGAGTGGAGGTGGAATGGGGGAGGAAGGCAGGAGGCCGGCGCGCTGTGCAGGCATGCGGCTATCGGGGGCTACGCGGGGGCTCTGCCCGCCCCTGCCCTGTGTGCTCGGTGGAGGGGCTGGAGACAAAGGAGTCAGGAGGTTTGATCCCAGCTCTGGGAGACCACCCCCTTCAGCCGTCTGCGCCTCACCTTCCCCTGAGTGGGAACATAGCCTGTCTGCCCTCCCCATTTAATGGGAGGTAGGGAGGGTCAAGTGGGCACACTGGGAAGCAGACTGAGCAGCATCCCAGCTGACTTTAAAGTAAGACATCGAGAGCTCGTGGGGTAGACCAGTGTTCCAGACTGCGCAGATGCAGGGGCCAAGGGAGAGATCCGTGGGCCGGGTTCTCAGCTCTGGGCTTCCGAGCAGCTCCGTCCCACCTCTGCCTTGTATCTTTGCTGCTACAGGAAATTCTGCTTGGGGAAAGGGAAAAAAAGCGAAAAACAACCACCATTAATTTTTTTAAGTTTGCAAATCATTGACCTGTCTACCCTTTCATTTTACAGAAGAAGAAACTGAGGGCCTAAGTGGACATATGACTTGCCCAAGGCCATTCGGTCGGTCGGTGGCAGAGCTGGGACTAGAACCCGGGATCGTGGCCCCCAGGCCAGGAGCCTTCTCTCTTCTCCACCGGCCTCACTTTGCCCATGCCACTGTCTGGGTGTGTCCCTTGGTGACCTTGCCAAGAGCAGCCAGCTTGCCTGACCTCAGGAGGATGTTCCGGGGTCAGCATAACTAGGTCGGGTGGATCTCACCCAACATCCATGATGGAATGCTCTGGCGGCCTGGTAAGAGTCCCCGGCCTGAGCCCTCCCGTGGAGCACAGAGAAGACCCTCTCGCCCCAGCGGACACTTGGACCTCAGCCCTCAGAGCGCTGGGTCATTCGTCCTGGCTCGCCAGTTTGCAGAAGAGGAAACTGAGGCCCAGAGAAGCCATGGGGCGAGCTGGCACGAGACCTCCCCGTGCCAGGTTAAGACTCTCCCTGCTACATCACCGCACCTCCCCAAGGCCTCCGTCCTCCTTCAGAAGTGTCCCTCTGCCCCCACGGCCACCTCCTTCCCCGCGAGGTGAGACAAGGCCAGGAAGGAGGGCAGATCGTTTCTGGGGGTCTTCACCCCTCCGCGTCAGGGAGGCCTGACCGGCTCCCAGCACGAGAACACCCACGGAGGACCTAGCAAGACAATAAACCGTGATAATCATGTTTTTAATAATCGCCTGGAGTTTGTTTAACATACAATCACGGCTGGCAATAAATCCAAATTAAAAGCCCAACCGGGAGGCCTAAGTTAAGCTGCCTGGTTGGAAGTGGAGCAGCCGAGGGAGAGGAGGGGGAGGAAGAGGACGGTGGGGCCGGGGAGAAGGGGAGCAATCTTCCTTCAAGGCTAGGCCATCCTCGGGAGGGGCAGAGAGGAACCAGGCAGGGCCAGGCCTGGCCCCAGCCGCCACCCAGCCTGAGCCCCTGTCTTGCTTTCTTAATTCAAAAGCATTTCTTCAGTGGTCCGGGCAGAGAAAACATCTAAGTTCCCAAGCCTCCGAGATATAAGAGAGACGATTCCCCTACCTGCCGACAGGCGAGCTCTGTGTAAGGCAGGGGCCGTGCTTGTCAGAGTCGGTATTGGATCCCCAGCCCCTGCACCTAAGAGGTAACCCGCAAATATTTGTTGAATGAATGAATGCATGAATGAATGAATACAAATGGGCTCTTCCACATCCATTTATTCCTTCATTCGGGGCTTCCCCCACTTCAAATATCTATTGAGCGTCCACAGTACCTGGGGACACAGAGCTGAACGGGATCCCTACCTTTGAGCTCACAGGCCAGGGGACAGATGATTGCAGTCTGTATGACTCAGGCACCCAAGGGGGCTTGGCCAGGCCAGGGGTGAAGGGCGGGATTGACTGGGGCTTCCAGGAGGAGGTTTCCGGAAGTGGAGTCCTGAAGGGCGATGAAATGTGAAGGGTAGGCGCAGGGGTCTGGGTCGGGAGCTATCCTGACCTGAGAAGAGTGTTCGGCAAGAGGGTCAGTGGGTGTAAAGGCGGGAGGAGAGAGGGGAAGGACATGGCATGTTCAGAGAGGTACGAAAAGCTTAGTGGGAGCAGAATTCCGGCTGGAAGGTGAGGAGGGAGGCAGAGAGGGATGGTGGGAGGTGGATGCTGGCGGCGGCCAGGCCACAAAGCGCTCAGCGAGCATGCTAAAGAGTTTGGACTTTGTCCTGAGGGCAGAGGGAAGTTATTGAAGGGTTTTAAGCCGGGGGATGACCTGACCAGAATTGCAGTTTGGAAAGATAGCTCTGGCTGCGGCGTGGAGAATGGATTAGAGGTGAGGGGGCCTGGGGCCAGGCGGAGCGGTAGGGAGGCTGCTGGCCTGGCCCAGGCGGGGGCGGGAAGACGGCGGCCGGCACCCCCTGGGAAGGGTCGGGAGGGCGGGCAAAGGGCCACGGAGGTGGTGGAATGTGGGAGGGAGGCACGGGGTGACTCCGGGCGTCTTGGCTGGGTGGGCAGACAGCCGTGCCTCCGAGGACAGGAGCAGAGGCACACCGGCCTGGCAGAGACGCCGGGTCTGGAGCAAAAACCTCTCATGGAGGAGGGGGCCACTTGTCCCCGCGCCTGCAGCCCCTCGACGAGCACGTCTGCCTTAAGTCCAGCCCATGCGGTGACTTGCCCTCGTGCCTCCCCCCGGAAGGCACAGCTGTGACTGTCCCAGCTACAGTGGGCCTTTGAGAAACATCTAGCTCAAACTCTCATTGACGGTCTTGGAAACGGAGGCCCGGGGAGGGGGGGTGACTTGCCCAAGGTCACCCAGTGAGTAGGTGGCAGAGCTGGGAAGAGTCCAGGTAATCTGACTCAGAGCAGAGACGCTGCACAGTGACCGTTCGTGTTACTGTGCAACCTCCTGGCCCTCTCGGAGCCTCAGTTTCCCCAACTGTAAAAAGAGAACCAGAGGGGCTAGAGGTGTGGATTGAATAAGAACGCGCATGCGAAAGGCTTTTTGAACTGGAAAGCACCGCAGATAGATAATGGCTTCGTATTTTCATCCTCACTCCTTTAACGGATATTTGGCCCGTGCCCGTTCCGTTCCAGATAAGCCTCTACGCACCCTGGGGCACCCGGACGTGAGTAACACAAGGGCTGCAGTGGGAACTGCCCCCTCTCCATGGGCTCTGGGCACCGGCGGCTGGCACATTTCAGCAGGTGAGTCCTTCCTGCCCGGGGCCCCCTTGCTGCCTCAGGCCTTACCCACAGTCCCTCCAGGACCCTGAGAGCTCCCCTAGACTGCCATCCCAGGGAGGGGCTGCTGGAAGGGCACCGATATTCATTCGACAATCCTGTAGTGTATGCCAAGCACCGTGCTAAGGGCCGGGCTCTCTGCGCTCAGAGAATTTACGGTCTGCTAGGCCTGAGGGGCATAGGGGTCCCATCAGCAAACAGATGATATTTCTCATCACGCAGGATAAAAAGCCCAAACCTTCCCTTGTCTCGGGGCCCTTTTGGCCACACTGACCTCATGTGCCAGCACCGCCCTTTACTCCTGCCACTCCAGCCACACGCACCCCACCTTTTCTTCAAACAGACCAGGAATGGTCCCACCGCCAGGTCTTTGCCCCTCCACACCCTCTGCCTGGAACACTGCTTCCCAAATCCCCACGTGGGTCCCTCCCTCCCTCCGTTCACATCTCTGCACAAATGTCCCCTCCTCAGAGAGGGCTTCCCTGATCGCCCGCATTAAAAGAACAATCCCTGGGGTGCCTGGGGGGCTCAGTCGGTTAAGCATCTGCCTTCGGCTCAGGTCATGATCCTGGGGTCCTGGGATCAAGTCCCGCGTGGGGCTCCCTGCTCAGCGGGGAGCCTGCTTCTCTCTCTCCCTCTGCCCCTCCTCCCAGCTTGTTCTCTCTCCTCTCTCTCTCTCTCGTTCTCTCTCTCAAATAAATAAATAAAATCTTAAAAAAAAAAAAGAACAATCCCTAATCTCTCCCATCCTCCTACCCAGCCTTGTGTTTCTCAAAGCTTTTACTGTGACCTTCCTTTTAAATTATTTACATTAGATTTTTATTTGTTTGTTTATTATTTGTTTCTCCCAATGGAACATGAGCCGCATGAGGTCAGAGACTTGGTTGTGTTCACTGCTCAACCTCAGTGCCTAGAACCCAGCTCTGTAAATATTGATCGAATGAATGAATGGATGGGTGGATGAATGAATGAAATCAGTCCTTGCAGCCCTTGTACTGTAAGAGAAGCATCGGCTACATTTCCCTGTTTCTAAAAGGCACTTCTCAAAAACATTTGCACATTACTGAAATGCAGATATGTACATTTAAAGCAGGGTTTCTTTTCTTCCTAAAGCTATTATTAAATCGATGGTGCATCTCACAATTGATGGCATCTTACAATTGAGGAAATGCAGAAGAACCCAGAGAAGTAGGGATTCATCCTCCCCAAGGAGACTTGGTAGAAACATCCCCAAGCAGAGCATATTTAGCAGAGCTTTAAGGAATGAGTGAGCATTTTCCACAATGAGATTGTGGAAAGGGCCCTCCAGACAGGGGAAGCAGCACATGCAAAGGCCCGGAGGCCCGGAACAGTACTCCCTCTGGCATCCTAGGGCCAGTCTTCTGCCCACCCAGGATGGCCTTCTGGCCTCAGACAGATTGATTTCCCTCCTGCTCTGGAAAGGAAGAGCTGGCCTTCCCCACGTGGGAGAAGGCAGGGGTCCAGGCTGCCTGCTTCCTGAAGGCACCTTGTGCCAGGCATATCACATCCATACCTTCTCTCCTTGTGAGGGAAGTCATATTGTCATCCCTATTTCACAGATGAGGAAACGGAGGCCACCATTCTAGTGCCTGCTAATGCCTGGCCCATAATGGACACTTAATAAACATTTTCATTTCCCCATAAACATTAATTGAGCACCAACTGTATGCAAAGCCCTCAACCAGGTCCTACTCCTAAATCAGCTTTATATATGTCAGGCTCATGCTGGTCCCCTGACACAGAGTCCTTCACCCCCTGAAAAACACAGATGCTTGACGATGCTGCTCAGATGCCCCTTCTGTGACCTCCCCAAGAGGGACCTGTCACTCTCTCCTCTGCCTCCCTCCCCCTTTGCAGGGCCCTCTGCACAGCATGAGAGGTTCACCTCTCAGTATGCCCTTCTTCCAGGGCAGGGACTGGGGCCTAATCCACCATCTGGCACACAGTATGTCTTCAAAACACTGGCCAAATGTGTGAATGGATGAACCACCAAGCGATCCAAAGGAGAAAAAAAAAAAGGTACTGCCCTGATGGAGAGCAGAATCAAAGGTGGGAAACCTGCAGAGCCGAACCATAAAGGAAAGTCTGCTTCCGCCTCGTTCAGCAGAGACCTGGGGTGCTCGGAGCAAGGAGGGAGGCCGCTTCCTCCAACGAGGGCAGAAGGACCGGGAGTCCTCGCCGAAGAGATAGCCGTGCAGGGCTTCGAACGGGAGCAAGAAGAACTTTCATAAGAAAAGAAAGGGTAGGGACAGCAGCCCCCCTTGGGGAAGCAGGGGGCTGGGGCGCTCGTTTAACAAATGGCGCCGGCATTCCATAGCCCTTCACCAGCAGAACAGAAGTAATCTTTGGGTTTGCAGTTAATTTGTTCTTTTAATGGATCCATCTTGTTATCAGCTATTAAAATGGGCTTTCCCCATTAGCTGCTGGAGTCCAGGGAGTCAGCTAGCTTTCCGGCCCCTCTGCCTTAACGAGGAGCAAATGCACTGGCACATATGTGTTCAGGCACCGGGGGGGGGGGGGGGGGGGTGCTGTGCAGGGGGGCCGGCACTAGCTCGGGGGCATCGGAATCCTGCGCACACACGCAGTGAAACTTACACGGGATATTTTGGACACAGAATATCATGAATCCCACCGATGTCCACACA